>OX104068.1:110680939-110699446 GCA_944474145.2 Dicrocoelium dendriticum | reverse complement strand
GCCGTGATCACTAGGCCTTTGTGATACACGAGCAGTGATTTACCCAGCTGTTAGGAGTAGATTTTCCACTTTTGGAACAATCGCCGTGTGTCTTGGATTGCGAGTTACAATCTCAATGGTGTCCTCGGTCGAGGTAGAAGTCAGCCTATGCCAATAAGCTCACTATTACCGTCAACAAATGGGATAGTTTGGCGTGGCTCTCTCCTATCCCTGCACTCAACGACCGACGGTTTCGTCTTGTTTAGACTAATCAGGTAGATATAGCCGAGTTGAGCTTGGAACTCAACGGATATTGCTGTCGGCTATCACCGTGTTCACTATGCCTATGAGCTCCGTCAACAGTGCTTGGCAAAGCGGACGGCTTGGACTATGGCCCGTGATTTAGCACGGGAAGAGTAAGACACATGAGCTAAAACCTGTACGTTCTTCGTGGTAGATTGTTAGGCCAGAAACGTGAAGCTGTTGGTAACAGAAAGATAAAATCCCACGCTTTGGCTTTTTCTAATCCGGCTGTGTATTTTTCGTCAATTTTCAACTGAAGTTTGAAATAAATTGTGCTGGATTTCAAGATGGGGAAAAATGCGCAATTGATAGTCCAACACATGGAAAGCGGTAATTACATCGGCGCAAAATCAGGTGAGGGCACTTGCACGTTTTCCGACTATTATTGAAAAATTGCCACTATGTAGTTGCTTCGGCATTGTAAGTAAGCTGAAAAAAGATGGCGAACAAATGCTGATAAAATTGGCAAATATCAGTTCACCGAAAGCACTCGGTTATAACACAAATTCAGAATCAGAATATAAATGCAATAGTACCTAAAGTTTTACGAACTTATTCTAATGAACAACGAAATCCAATACAAATTGATTTTGTCAACACAGCTAAAAACCACCGACCGGAGGCAAATAACATTTCCAGTGGTTTACACAAGTATTACTTGAAAATTGGACGAAACTGAAATTCCTAATGTTCTACGACAACCGACATACGGTTATCAGCCACAATATTTATTTATAACACGGTGGTTACGCAACCGATAAAACCATTTTGCACGACGGCGTTTTCTACTAAGCTGTATTCTCCGTGACGTTACTGTACAGCTGGAAATTGAAAAATAACAGTGGTGTGCCTCTGTCCACCTTATCTAGACACTCTAATCAAAACATATCCCAGGCAAATATTTCATAAGCTAGTTAGAGAGAACCTTTAAACGTGCTAGTTGTAAGCATGTATAAAACTGCTTTTAAAGACCAAAGACACTTGACGGGTTCAGTCATTATTACCGCCTTCCAAAAATTTACGATTAATATTCGTTTATTGTGTGTAATAGAGGCATACCATGATCGGGGTCTCATTTTATAATACTCGTAAGCTATAATGCAGTCAAACGGTTGCCATCGTCGGCTCTCAAAAGAAACCAGTTATTTCGCATTCGTAGTTGAAATTGATAGCGATGTTTAGCTTAGATATCCTCCGTCAATAGCTAAATTAATACGTCTTGCTTTAGTTATGTTCTCCGAAGCTAAGCTTATATCCCAACGACGAAATGAGAAAAGGTTAAACTGTTAGCCAGATCCGTATGCAAGCAAAATGGATTGATATGCAACCTTATTTTAGTCACTCATATTGTCACGAATACACAGCCCGAGCTTGCATGAATTACATGTGGTTCTTTCTATTGGCGTGGGTCGCAAAGCGAATACTTTGCGTGTTCTGGCGGGTTAAGTGGAAAGCGCTAGCAAAAACACGATATAGCAATTAAAAATTAATTTACTACTTAAAGTAACACGTTAAGATAGTCAAATCTTTTCCCAACGTTTCGGCTGATATGGTAGATCTAAGAAAATTTTTAACATGTGATCATGCTACGGCGTGCAATCGTTTTACGTGTAGCTAGTTACCGAGTTTGACGAAAGCGGGATTAAAGTTATAACTTAACAGCACGCTCCTATTAATATGTCCAACATCGATTTCGTTTCAATAAATAGAGATTTGTGTGAGCTAATTAAAAACAAAATTGAAATATATTTTGAGTATTACTGGTTCTCTTTTATTTTCACTCATCATTTTATAATATTATTTAGCAGGATAAAAATAGCTTGCGCATTGGCCAAGAATAATGGTAAAATTTTATGATTGAGCACTTCGTAATTTGTCAATTCTAGTGTTTTATTTTAGTAAAATCTGATCCTTTCGTATTCGGTTTCGGTACTTGTATAAACGCGATTCACATACGCAAATACTTGAAAAGTTAGGAGGAAGAAACTTGGTGGAATTATTATCTGATTTTAAATATATTACAAATATAACGTAACATATTTTTGCAAGTAAAGAAAGGAGGTTGCTGATGACACTATGCGACAAATTCCTCCTCTGAAAAAATTTCAAAAATTTTTGTCATTAAGCAGTCAAATTGTCACTATATGCAACAGTTTCCGTAAACTACCGATTTTTCAAGTTTGTTTGCGAATAGCGAAATTTCGAAGCCTCATGTCTAATAAGTATATAACATGTTTTATATTGAAAAATAATAATGCGTTTTAATCATTGAACAATGATGAATATCATTGAGCGTATTTGTATTTTAATGAAAATAACTTGGCTTCTCACGTAACCCTCGTAGTTGAAGTCGATGGTGCAAAAATTAAAACCGTCAGAGTTTCTGATAAAGTAGGATGTCGCAGCCTGCTACAGAATGTAAGATGTTTAGAGGGATATTGATTTAGTTGTTCGGCTAATATTATTATTAGATTAGAAAAGCAATTGATTACTCCCAAAGAATAAACAATAATTCCTACATACAAGTGGAACACATGTTGTATTGTTAGGCAACTGAGCACTACTTTTGCTATTATTATCTGGGATAAATGTTTAATTTCTCTATCATAAAAGGAAACAAATTTCAATGTAAACAGCAATCGATATGACGCTGAGCTCTCTAGTTACACGTACTTGTTACGCTTGCAATAGCACACAACATTCACGACGTTAGTATCGTACATGGTTTAAGTAAAATATTCCCTATATTCAGGCATTCGAATAACATATAACGAAAACAATATGAACGTGACCCAGCATTTCAACTTGCAGGATGAAATTAATATTCAGCCGCAAATGCAACACATTATTCTGCATTCCATCCTTAATATTGTTAGTCAAATGTAACCGGTAAACAATAATGACCTGTCCTTTAAGCACAATTTGCAAAATATGCCTTAGAAATTATTGTGAGGCATAATGGCATCTAATTTTGGACAGAATTATAATTTGGTTTAAAACTTTAACATGCTGACCATTTACATTTTGAGCCAATATTAATAATTTAATGTAAATTTATTTCGGAAGGCCTTTTGCTTTCTTTCATGGCCCGACCCGTCTAAATTTACCGTATTTCGTCCAACAATACGTATTGTACATTGACCTTCGAATGCATGTAATCTTAATTGATTAGTCATGCTCTTGTTTACTGTTAGCAATACAATGTATTTGTATTATCGTTTAAGAAAAACTAGCTTAACAACTTCAATAAAGATATAGCTGGTACAATTTTGTATCCAACCAAAGGTATAAAATATTCAAAGCTGGTGTACTATGGCGAACGACAATTTTTATATTTGACTTAAAATTAGTGTAATCAATCTGAAACAAAATTATTCCCTTTACGTTTTGTACTACGCATTTGTCAGTCGCGTTTCGTTGCTAATGAACATCTCCGTTTATATTAGTTGCTACTTACTTTTATGAATACCAACAATTGTTGTGTAAAATCCATCAATAAATAGGGTTGTTTTGCTTTCCGTGCTATCGTTATATTAATATGCTTTAACTAATAGACAATTAGGTCCCTGCTCATGAAACTGCTACACTCAAAGCCGTTATAGTAGTGAAGTGGAAGCTGAAGGATGGTCTTTCCTCTACATAAGTTACAACCTGCAGATGTGCGAGGTTGTACGGCCTTGCAGTTACTACCAGTAATATTTGATGCATAGGGATTATAAAGTATTGATAATTGTTTGCCTAAGCCAAATTCAGAACCGAAAGTTGCTCTTGTATGTTTGTTGCTTATGGGAAAATTGTTATTAGCAGCGAATAAAATTGCTTGTTTAGCAAGGTGTTTTCAGTAAAATACTATTTGCAAAATGTTAACATACCGATAGCAGCCATCTTGCTACAACTAACTTGCCAAGGAATATTGTGAAGAGGTTTCAGTAAGTTAAATACAGTACTACGCGATAACGGTAGACTACTTCAAATGTTCGCTTTTCTTATACTTTCGACTGTCCTTTGGGCAAGCATAACCAATATATATTCATAGAAATGTTCACATCTATGAGGATCATAATCGTTGTATTATTGTGTTCAGTGAGTAGTTAAAAAAGGCAAACTTCAAACGCACCAGACCCCTTCCACTGCTGACAGCGGTACTGAATGCTTAAATAGTACGCGATAGGTTTAGATCGAATACTATTGAAATCTCTGTAGTAAGCATAACTCAGTGCTTATATATTTTAAGGTGCGGCACATTTCATAGATGCACTTCATAGTATAGAAACCTTGATTTCTATTTGGTTTCACTACTAGCCAGCAGCTTATGCCATTGAGCTGTGGAAAACCATAACCAATCATGAATATTTGAAATTTGTTAGTGATAAAGCACAATATTTCTTCAGTCGCCAAACAGGTCACTACTGGTGCAGAGAAAAGTGTTTGGCCAATATGTGCCAGGAATTCACTTAACATCGTCCGAGATTTTAAGCAGCAATTTTGGGACACAAATGACTTGCTTTCTTAAACGAATTGTGGTTAAAGATGGTACCAGCTGATAGTTTCCAGGTAGCTGCATTGCGTTTGACTTGGGATTAATAAATGTCGCAGGCACAAATCAGGTCAGCCACATAGAAATTCATAACTTCCACACTAAAGTCCTATTTTATCAATCGAAGTTTGTATGACATGCAGAGCAATAACTTCAAATATTTCGTTTCACTTTGTTTTGCGGTATCTATGGAAACCAGCTTTTTCTCGAGCCAGGGTTGACCGATCTGGTTCGTCTACATTCAATGGGGCCTCGCGTAAGCATTGTGTAATATTGGAAGGATAAATGGGCACGAACCGACTGAATGCCTTCTGTCAGACAAAAAAATGTTGTTTTATAAATTTATTCAGCTTCAGGGACTGCGCTGAACTTCCGAGGTCGGCGAGCATTGCAATTCAATTGTCGCTATCATGCACCTACTACAGGCCAATTCCAACGGCTATGTCCTACATCAAATATTTGGATCAGTACGCTAGCCAATATGCTTGCACGTGTGTACTCAACTTGTCATAACCACCTACGACACCCGATCTCGAGCGTTACACTGGGACAAATTGCGAGAGCCTCGTGCCTTCTATTTACATGATCTGGAAATTATAGTGTATCTTTTGCGAATACCTCCCTAAATGAACTTGATTCTACCTAACCGTAAATGTGCTGAGCACAAGTGTGCACGCCTAGTAAGAAAAGACTTTAGCTGCGCAATGGGCAGACTTCCATTCACATGCATTTTTGGCTTAAGGCGACAACAATGTAAGAGAAGCATCATCCTGACAGATATGCTTTGGTAGTCATTGGCATGCAAAGAAATCCCAATAATTAATCGTGTATTGTCGCACATGAAAGTGTGTAAAGCTGACTGAGATAGCAAACACAACGGTATGCCATTATATTCCAACAACACCGATCTAGTCCTGCAGAAAACCACTCAGAGCTATGACATTAATTCCATGGCTAAATTAAGTTGTATCAGCCACCAAACTGCGTCGGCGCACCCCACTCCGGTAATTACTAGCCCTTTCGTAGGCAAGCCACATCCGGTATGACTGCTGTTAATCCATGTTTCACGAGTTGGACGCAAACCGAAAGGATGCAGCCGGGTAAGATACGTCTCAATCGCCTTGCTAAACGTGTCCAAAGAGGCAACCGTACATCTGTTTTCTGAACCAAGCCGAGTAATATGATGGTGTTTTTATAATATGATTTAGCGTCTGCAACAAAACGCAATGTACCAGCGACAAAACACATTTGACCACCAGGTCCACAGTGCTTTAACGTTCGTTTGTTCTGACGTTCGGGAGTCCTTATCTGGGACAATTAATGGCAAGTTGGCAGGTGACAGAAAACAATGTAATCCTATATGCAATGCATTTGGTATTTAGGTTTGGCTAACTGTGTGCGACGCGAAGCGCGTCACTCAATTTCATTGCAATAAGACGAACACCGATTTATTCGTATAACCCTGAACTATACTGGGGAGATAGAAACAGACATACAATCAGCAATTCCTCTTGGAGAATAATCGAGTGCGATACATACACAAACTCATATTCTTGTTAAAGGGGTTCAACGGAAAATAAATCTGATGGCGTCCATACTATGAACGAAAGCCAGAATATCGTAGATTTTCCTGGTGTTTCCAAACTGCTGTGTCCTCCAGAGTACGAAGCGCAAAATCATGAAAGGGAATATTAGGGGCACATCCACGAAGCATTTACTCTGAACTACATTAAGGATAAACCACAAACGAGAGTTGCTTTTCCAAACGGCGTTGCAAATTATTGAAGGACGTGCTAAACCCCACGGGCATAACATAAGTACTATTGAATATCTGGTTGAAGCATCGCTAGGGGTTGCCTACCGAAATTAGGCTATATATAGCATGCTCACAGCCATTATTTGTCAACAATTTATTGGAACATGCAACCATAATTAAATAGTTGCTTCCACAATCTTGCGGAGTGACTATCCATGTAGCATTCCCTACTCCTGATGGGGCAGGGAGAAGCACGAAAGAACATCTGGTTCTGGGATGCTCCAGGTTACTATAAATTGTTCCTAAAATCAAGAAACATTGATCTGGGAAATACGATTAACGGCCGACTTAAAATTAAACACAAATTTATTGTCCACCCACACAATTCTAACATCAAAACACTATATATTTTTAAATACTTAAACATAGGTTATTTCTATTAATTTACTCGGAAATACAGAGCTTCAAGTGTCACAATTGCCGGAGCTCATAATGATTTAGCAGATCTGGTTAAGCCTTGAGATAGTTGATTCTGACGTCGCTGCTTTGAAATGACACACCAGGAAAAAAGGAATGTGTAATTAATTATTGCCATAAGTCAGGATAAGCCAACATATGTTTTCGATAATTCATCTTCAGGCTTGTGCAGTTATATGCAACTCAAAATTTGCAGACAGATATTACAAGTCGTTACTACTGGATCGATTCAATTGGATGCAGAGAGCGCTGTCTGTTAAACTTCGACAGTCGACGGCGTGCGACCTCGTGGGTCAGAGGTTATTAAAAGGTTATTAAAGGGTTATTAAATGGCTAACTTCTGATGTGAACATATTGACCACCCAATCATACGTGTCCCAGATTCGCATTGGTGCCGACTATCGCTCGGAACAAAGACATATGTCTTTTAGATTTACTTTACTTTACAAACCACCCTGCTTGCGAAATGGATTATAACTGATCTGCGTTCTTCATTTTATTTGAGCAAGTCATAAATATAATTTATCATCATAGGCGACATTTAACGTGCAAGACATGGAAATATCGGCTACCGATAGCATGCAGTTCTAAGCCTGTTTACAAGCGGTAATTTCCAACTAAACTCTGCACAACCACGTTGTCTCTCCGATTTGATTATGTGCTTGCCAGCAAAGGATTCATGATCAACCGGATAATCACAAGCATACCACTGGGTCGCAGTGACCATGTGATTCTACTGTTTAACTATGTATGTTATGCGAGATACCATGAGGAAGAGGGTAATAAAGTTCTATGGAAACACAATACAACTATTTATCTGCGCTTGTTTAGGAGATTTCTTAGGCTGCCTTAACTGATTGACCTCAGATATAGCCTGAGACACTTTCCAAAGAACATTTGGCACACCGGTAACGCACGCGGCTGAACAGAAATCCATCAATCGTCAAAGGAAAAGCAAGTTATTTTTAAGCAATAGAACATGATAATGCGTGTCCTTGAGTGCCTCAGCATTTATAGCTCACAAAGAATCCCAGAATTTCAAAAGCTGGGCTGTTTATGTGGCACAGCGTAAAGTTTGTGTGAGCTTGATCCGCCAGTACAAAGTAATGTACCAGCAGGAATAGATATTGAGTTTCTGTGCAAACCGCAATAGCTTATGCCGGCATGTTAATGCCATTCACAAGTTGCAACGCGAAATTCCGGCACTGCTAACGGTTGACGAGTGCACGCGCTCAGATACAGAATCAGTCCATCTATTATTTTCCATTACTCACAAATGATCCAGTTAGTAACTGGCACAACCGTTATTCCCGTTTCTATTTTCCCACCGTCAGCATTACTCAACATATTATATACTGCACGAAGTGTGTTGATGAAAACGTTATCTCTGCGAATCTAAAGCTATACAGGCAGCAGCCATTGATCAGTTGATTCCCCTGGCTATATTCTGTCAGCGTAGTAAGCAGAAGAACCCTATTTCAAGAATATAGAAGCGAGGGGTCATAACACTTATTCATAAGGTAGATAGTCGCCCTGGCCCAACAAGTGACCTTCCGGTATCAGGAATTCCTGTACTTTTCAAAGTTATCAAGTCTTTCATCCCTGTCGCACTCGTGCAGCGTCAACAATATAACAACATGATAACAACGGATAAGCAAAGCTTCCGGCCAAAGCGCTCATGGAAAACCAAACCCCTAAATGCACGCGACAGTTTTGGCTTAAGCTGTGGATGCTGAAGCAGAAGTCGAAGTATTATACCTGGAATTGTCTAAATCGTTTTATTGTTTAGACCACCGGATTCTCCTCCATAAACTGCAGCGCTATAACATTGGTTACCCACTGCCTTATTTGATAGGTAATTCCCTGTGCGATCCTCATTTGGACGTAAAAGTAATAGAATACATATCCGACGCAAATGAGTCAAAGTGCGACGTACCACAAGGCACGTGGCTTGGTCGCTGGCCATTTTTGCTTATCATAAACAATTTGGCAAAAGAAAATTTTCTCCGATTTCCAATGTTTCATGCATGGTAACACGTTATGACCAATGAGCAGAGAATCTAACTAACACGATTAGTACAAACATGAGCTCAAAACGTTTTTGAATTTGTCAGTTAAGAATACACTACAGTTCAATGTGGAAAATAGTCACTGTCTAATGGCGCCGTAAGAATGTCGAGTTGTGTAGGCTTGGGTCACTTGTGATCTAAACCAATTCCCAAGGACGTGAAAGTGTTGTGCTCATTCAGATAAACCATAACTTTTCAAAAGAATCAAGGTCAGCAGCGAATAGGGTTAACTAGCATGTTCAGTTGCTGTCCAGAGCCTTCAGAAGGTTCGACCCATCCATATTCTCCATGACGAACATTCATAACCTCCGCCATCACGCTGAATACTGAATACTGAATATTGTATTATAGAGCAAGTAGAAATGGATTCTGTGCAACTCTTTCGAGATATGAGGAAAAACGTTATAAAAGTTGTCAACCCTGAATATCATTGTCGTTCTCATGTAATATTTAAAATATTCGACTTACGATATTTCAGGATTCACAAATGTGATGTCATCGTAAGTGTGCAGTCGTCCTCTGAATCGAATAGATGCAAAATGCAAATCTAACAACGTTTTGAACTGTTGCACAGATGTTGCCTCAAGCACATGTTCGGGCAAACTATTCTAAATGTTTACCACTCTCCGTTCGACACACAGTGGGTGGGGAACACGTTTCATATCCGTCACAACAAGTTTGTATATGTGTCCGCGTGTGCTGCATGGCCCTCGTAAGTGCAGCATTGGCATTAACATGAGGAACTCACCAAGATGTAGGATTCGGTAGTTCATAATGAGGTCGACTAGCACCCGACGGTAGGACAAAGTGTAGAGCCCTAGTTTCTCGCACCTGTCTTCATACCCAAAGCCACGTAAACTCGGGATCAGCCTCGTAGCAACGTGTTGGACCCGTTCGATCTTTTGTGCCTCGCCTCGGGTAATCGGAAAGTAGGCGGGCGAACCGTACTCTAGCATTGGTCCAATGATAGAAGAGAACAGGCGAGTGGCAACCTTTCCAGATCATGTGCCGAAGCCACGTTTTAGCGCCAAAGCATGCGCAGTCCGTTCCGATATAGCCTGTTCGTGTTGTCCACGGACTTCAAATCGTAGCGTGAGAGTACACCTAAGTCCTTCACAGAGGGTGTGGGATATAGCTTTTGGCCGTCAAGGGTGTGGGTTCGGCCGTCTGCACCCTTCCCCAGGCTCATAAATACCGAATTGGCTGGGTTGACCGGGAGAAGAACTTCTGCAGACCATGTGGATAAGCGGCTGAGATCTTGCAGAAGTAGGCTACAGTCATCGGGAGCGTCGACTTCTCTCCAAATCTTCATGTCGTCCGCAAACATGGCACACGGCGACTGGATAAGCTGCGGTAGATCGTTGATGTGGATCAGGAACAGAGTGGGCCGCAGCACAGTGCCTTGAGCACGCCACTTGTAGAGTGGTACCAATCAGTTAGATGGTCGTCGACCTGTACCCTCCACTTTCGTCCAACAAGAAAGTCGCGGATCCACCGGTGCAGTGAGCCACCGACGCCACACATGCTGAGTTTGTGAAGGAGAACCTCATGACTGACCTTGTCGAACGCTTTACTGAAATCGATGAATATCACGTCGACGGACTTCCCCTTGTTTATTGCCTTCAACCACTCATGCCTCGTCACAAGCAGGTTAGTAATGCATGAGCGACCTTGCATAAAACCGTGCTGTGCGAGTGTCAGGACATCGTTTGACTGTAGCAACTGCAGCAATATCTTCTTCACGATTTTCTCAGCAACTTTTGCCAATATAGGTGTCAGACAAATTGGCCTGTAATTGTCTACTTTGCTAGGGACGCCATCTTCCGGAATGGGCTTCGAAACCGCACATTTCCAGTCAACCGGCAACAAACCTTCGGAGAGCGACCTGTTGAAAAGGTCAGTCACGATAGGAGAAAGGATGGTTGAAGGTGACTTGAGAACCAGTAAGTGAAGCACACCAGGTCCGGCAGGTTTGTTGCCGTCAAGGTTGGCGAGTAGTTGAGCTACCTCTTCGACGCCACAATGCAGACTATCGAGTTCGGTAAAAGCGGTACACGTCGAACTGGGAACAGACACCTGGTTATTCGAAAATACAGAAGCGATGTGCGTTCCAACGCGGACGCACGCTCAGAGCTGGAGGTTAGGGGCTGTCCATCCGTGCCATCCAGCACCGGCACATCACCCGCCGGCTTCAGGCGTCGCTTCACGTATGCGAAGATTTTCTTGGGGGCGGTCTTCGCGGCTAATGCGAGCTGCTCTTAACAGTGTCGGCGTTTAGGCTTTTATGCACTGTTGCAGAGATTCCGCTGACGTTTATACCCTTCGTATTCATTGGCAGAGCCAGAGAGAAGGAATTTGTCCCACAGTCTGCGCTGCCTCCGAGCCAAGGTTCCGTACTCCTTATCAAACCAATGTGGCTTAATCGGTCCAAACTTTTGACATTTCAATGGCACAAATTTGGAACACAATGATGTTAATCTCTCTTTTATAAATACACAACACTCTTCCACAGATGCAGTTTGTGACAGAGACCATTCCAGTTGGGTTGCGGCTCGAGCAAGACAATCGAAGTCCGTTTTCCAGTAGTTGGGAACTGGTTGCAAAGGATGTGAATACGGCAAATATAATTCCATATCAGCTATCAGTACTGAGTGGTCGATCGTAGCCAAGGGGCTCCAGGATCCTAACGTCACGCGCTCGTTGTTCGTAGCTCGTAAACATCAGGTCCAGACAGGACGAGGTTGAACGTGTCGATATGCGTGTTGGCTGGCATATGTGTTGCGATGCACCAGTTTAAAGTACCAAATCCATGAACTTTGCTTCAACCTCACTATGTCCAGGCATCAAATGCACATCAGGCCATCGTATTCGGGGACAGTTAAAATCGCCCATAAGCAGAAAGTGTGGACGACTCATGTGGGTCCGAAGATGGGGAGCCAATCCAAACAACGACTCAGGGGACTGCAATAAACTGCGCCCAGAAGCAGTTCTCCGCGCCTGAGGCTTATGGAGCACCACAGTAGCTCACACAGGCCATCGTCACTTCGGTAGGTGCTCACAATTCTCCCACGCAGGGAAGACCGGATGTAAAGTAAGACACCACCGTGGGCATTTTTAGTCTCTCGCATTGGAAACACGAGTAATCGTTGAGTTCAAGTTCTTGGGTGTATAACTCTGCATGCAACCCTATCTCTGCGAGTCTCACTACGTCTGGCCGTTCAGACGCAACAAAACAACAAAGCGCATCGCGCATATTCATACTACTGCAAACGTTTGTGAAGGCTACTCGCAGGCCTCAGCAGGAGCCACCGGGCGTGCTTGAAGTGTGAGCAGCCTGTTTATTCTAATTCGCAGATTGTTGGAAACCACTTGAACATTTACGATACGAAGATTTGTTTCCCCCACACCAGTGCGTCTTTCAACTCAATGATGGCAGACTGGAGCCGCTCCCTGTCTACTGGCTCCAGGTCGGGATGAACATGGATCTTCAAACCTTTCAGCCTACTTAGGCGAGACATGATAAGCCTTGGACTGGCTTCGTCCACAAAAGTGATTCTCATAGGCCGATTTTTTGATCACCTTGCTTTGCAAGACGGGTAATCTGCCTCACTTTTAACGAGTCCTCACCAGCGTCGAAGAGTCTATCAAATTGACCCTGTAAAAACTCGACATCGTGATCTTAGCGCACTTGGGGTGATGGATCACTGGACTCCGGTGCGTGAAAGATAACGAGATTATAACGCCTCTGGTCGGACGAGGTTGGCCTTGCAGGGCGAAGTATACTACCAGCCTCAAGTGGTATGGCTAACTGTTGAATTACAGAACGTAAACGCCCAACGTTCCTTCGTAATTTCGTCATCTGATCTTTCCACTGGTCTTCAGCACTCCGAATTTCACCTGCTGGGACATCAGTGTCCGGTGGACACAACAAAGGTAAACAATTTAGCCCAGGTGCAACTAGGCCTCTCGCAATGGTTGGACTTCATGTCAGTGAGTTTGCACGGGTAAAGGAGGACGACTGAGCCGAAACCTGAAGGCTATTCGCGCTAGGTTGTTGGGCCAAACACACGGAGCTGTTCGCAACTAAACGCTGAGGCCTACACCTCGGCTTTACTCTTTCTGGCTGTATCTGATTTCGGCAATTTTCACATATAGTTTGGACGAAATCGTGTTGGATCTCGCGAAGGCGATGAAAATGCTCAACTGATTATCCAACACATGAAATATGGTATTTACCTTGTCAACATGTACAAGTGAGGGCATTTGCACGGTATCCGACAAGTTTGGAGCAAGTACCACAGGATGACTGCTTCGGCATTGCGAATAATCCGAAAATAAGTTGGCCGCTAATTGACGAAGAAAGAGGCGATAGCAAGATCGCCGAAACCAAACGATGAAATACAAGTATTTCTGGTCGGAAATTTCAGAAACGGAAATGAAACTGAATTGTAGCTCAATTTCCACTAAATACTTCCAATGAACGCAGAAAGTTAACACAAAGTGATCTTGTCAACACAGCAAAAATAACCGACCGGAGGACGCTATCCGCAGTTATATATATCCAAACATGGCATCCTAGAACAGAAGTAACACAAAAACCACAACGCAGGGCTTCAAAGCACGTCAATGCGCTACGAAACCTGTCCTGCACTCAAAAGGCTAAAGCCACTATCGAAGGCTGCGCAGCGATCTCATATATTCTGTTAATTAATTTTTTACTCTAATCGTGTATTCCGTCCATTGTTGCAACTCGGCCGCCACAATGATTTTAGATGTAACAGTCTAAAATCAATTAAAAAGTAGAGCCGCCTGGAATGCTTGCGGAAGTACTTTCCTCTTTGGGTTTCCCTACCCTAGAACTCTCTCCAAAACATTGGTGTTTCCACCCCAAAATTGGATATTTTCAAAATACCACGGGACCTCGCCCTTGACCTACATCACGTTATTGTTAAACGGTGATATTTTGCAAAATATTGATCCTCCTCTCAAACTTTATTTACATGTCACCTAATACATTGTAGACGGTAAGAATGGAGGATTCTCGACATGTCCCGCATAGAGGATATAACCAATAATTGTCCCCATGTTGCCTTGTCGTTTGCATTTAATTCCCAAACACTACTTGTTTTCAGCAGCGTAGCTGCTAGATAAATGCGCAAAATTACAAAGCGCATACTTTAATATTGTATCTTAGCCTCCACCATCCTTTGGGACATGTCAAGCAACAGCGATTTAATCACTATAAATCAATGTTCACTGTTTAGTGGTAAATCGGTTAGGTGTTTGATTATTTTCCAACAACTGTCGGGAATTGATTTGACTATAATCTGCCCTCATATGTTTGCTCATTTACGTTGCTTAGATCTGGACCACAGAAAATAAGTTGCTACGAACTACGTGCAAGCTTTCTATATCCATTTTAGACATTTGCCGGATTAAAGCGTTTCATCCACAATTTATAATGCGATTCCTTACTAATTTGATGATCTGTGCAGCAAGTATATCGATTTCGCTGAGTCGGTTATCAAGAAGAATGCAACATCACTTATCTTCGCCTTGGATGCTGGCTTCGCTTACATTATTTAACTAGCCTGGAGAACACCGTGCACAAGGATAATCCTTGTTCAGAATTCCCTCAAGTATTATTCTAATTTATGCCTCGCTAATTTTTGCTCGATCTACGGAATATCGAAAATAAGCGCATAAATGTTATGCTATTCCCGTGGCGTGCTGCTGATAACGGAATTGCTTCTGCTTCATCGACAAAACTTACATCATTTAGACGGGTTCTCCTTTCAACTTATTGCCATGGGTTGAAATGACCTATGACCAGGTACACATAGGCGGTCCTAAATAAAATACATAGGATAACAAATCAAACTTCTACTCAATCACATCATCAAGTTGCTTTCCTTTATTAGCAATTTGAAATTAATGCTTGAAAGTTGGTGATTATTATTCATTTTGCAAAACTGCATCTAGGATTTTTTTCAAAAGCCAAGCTGTCCGTATAAAAACAGTGGAGGCTGTGTGATTGCATCTGATGATCCTGCAGTTGCATTGCGTTACGTCGGAGTGACTAAAATCTTATATAACGCTTATTTGAGAACAAAATCGTTCAAAACACCACTACTGTCGCATTCCCTTTGGAACTTCGGAACAATCTGGCAGGTCATAATTATTACGAGCAGGCTAGCATTTTTGGGTCAATTGTAATTTGCCCTTGGTAATTTAGTGATTGGATTCCCGAGCTTAATATTTATACTAATAGTAATAATATAAATGTAACCGTGTTTTTAGATGTAAGAGCAATCTGCTTGTCTGTACCGACTTGCGATACAACCTGCATTAACAAGTGGCACCTGCACATTCAAAGGTAACATTTCAAGTTTCAACTGCGTTCAGAAACCTTGCATACCTGCGCAGCTGTTTGCTCTGGTTAAAAGATTAACTTCACTATTGACCTATGTAAATAGATATATGGAATATTTTACGTTGCTAATAAGAAATCTTTAGTTCTGGCCGAGATATAGCTCAAGTGAGTAAGCTAAATCCACATAAAATGTAACTCAGTGATACCTAATCCGCTGGAGGAATGACGTGATTTACACCTCAATCATATATCTGCTTTGTTGGTGAAGCACGCTTTCTGTATTAATTTACTCGTCCTTTCGGTCGTTTTACCTAAAATTTAATTTTGCTGCAAAATAGCAAAATTGTCTCAGCCGGGTTACAATAATTGAAGTAGTGTTATTTAATTTAATACCCTGCAATCCTTGCTGGCTTGGAAGCCATTTCACTCGTTCACTATATTTATATATATTCCAATTTTAGTTGTGATTTTGAAGCATGCGTTAGTATATAGTTTTACAACATATTTTGCATTCATCTTATAAATTGACAATTCGTTTGATTTGATGGTGTGACCAAAGTTATCTTTACACAAAATTGCCGCTCTGCCTCCGCTGCTGAAACGTATTAACTTGTTAATTTCAACCATATATTGACGTGCTTGCTTGCAGAACTATAAATTACACTAATTCGAATTAGAGGCGTAAAAAGCTTTAGTCCCTCTGTTTACGTTGTTCAAACGCAAATGTATAAATCTTAATCAATCCGTCCTGTTCTAATAAGCATTAAATTTATGAGCGGGACTTTGATTAGAATAACGCATTAAGTAACAACTGGCAGGTTGAAACAAATATTATTCAGGATATTAACCGACATATACCGTTTGTTATTTGCATCTCAACTTCAACTGCGCATACCAAAATTTTACAAGTTACTAGCAAGCGGGGATTTGTCATATCTAGAGAAACATAAACATTTTCAGTTTTTCGAGCCTGCAACTCCAAGTCTTTTGAGCGCAGTTAAGTCGATGTTTGAAGCACCTACGCTAAAGCGCGTGTTTTTTGACATAACTACAATTCCGTTCACAAAACAAGGATATTTTGCCCATGCTGACCAACTCAATGTTTACTTATCAGATCCAGTACGCCTTTGGCGCAAAGTATATCGGTCGATCGACGCAGCAATTGTCCAAAGGCCTGAATGAACATTGTCCACGCTGGTTGTATCAAGGATAAGCGGTGCCATTAGCAGTTCCATTCCTTCTCAACATGTCGACAGTAAACATCTGATGTATCTGATGCGTCTTTGGATTTGCATGCAAGTTGCTATCGCACCGATTAATATGTCGTCCTATTGCGACGGCAGAAGTTTTTCGCTCGCGGTTAGTTCAGCTGTCCTTCCGCTCGTAAAAGAAGCTAATCCGGGATATTTAGCTTCCTTGACACGAGAATACATTGGATGTAAAGGTCAACTTCTTGAGGTGAAAATTTGTACATATAGCTAATATGTCTGACTTTTCGTCTTTGCTACATGTATCAGCGGATTGATTTTAATTTAGCTTTTTTCCTGTTTTTGGTTGTACTAGTCTGATGATTATTCATTGCTCACCACTTATTCCACTTTTTCACATTAAGTTACATGGGGGTTTTAAAGTTACTTAAATCTGCAAAATATCTTGTTGTGTGTGCGCTTGCCACTTAAAGGTAAGCTTTAATGCAGGACACATTATAACATAAATATATTCAGTTACATAACATGTCTTACTTGGTTGCATCCTTTTTCAGAAGTTGACAGAGTGTGACTCAAACTAAAGAGAAACAGAAAGTGTACTAAACTAGGTACCGTTTCAAGCAGCTCTTGAAGACGAGAAAATGTCATTAATACGAGAAACAGCGGCTGATCATAAGCTGGGTACGTCAATTTGTCTCGATTCGGGAAGAAACATTTTGCTCAATATTCCCCATTAGACGGTTACAGAAAACATGTCAAAACGTCCACAAAGGAACAACATATTTTGGAACTATATATAATACCTATGATTTACATTTCGTCAACATGTCAAAAGGCAAAATACTAGATTACCAGTACACATTGAAAGTTCGTACTCAAGGACCTGATAAAAGGGACACGAAGCAATTTGCTAGACATAATTGCTGCAAACATTTGTAGGAGCCTAAATATTTCTCTGAATATAGCAGAGAAACCTAGCCTTGCAAGTCCAATGGTTTCAATCATCCTGCATTCATCTTAATTTTATAATTCATTAGCAACGTTAAATTGCACAAAATATTCCCCTGACCGAATTTATAATGCGAATGCAACTGCAATAAAAGTTTGCCTAGATTAAACCCTATATTTTTAAGAAAATAAACAAGAGCATTTGTGAGACATTTTTCATATGCAAAGGCACAGAGGTTGCTTTGGTTTGTGCTGTTAATGCAGTGGAAAATGCAGATTCACAAATGTTAATTTTTCTCAGAAAAACTATAAGTATCAAGTCATTGCTGGTTCATTTCCCGGATGTACACGCGCAACAAACTGATGAAGTTAGGACAAAAAGAGAAATGTTTCTATTGTGTAAAACATTTTATGCAATTTGCTCGTCTATTTTTAGCCAAACCAGTAATTTAGCTTATATGTGATCAGGTTTTACTCCATTATGTTCCAGCACTTGATCTCTTTAAAGATACTCATTCCACATTAGTTTCTATACTTCCTTATTCAACACACAAATTGCAGCCACTTGATAGAGGATTTTAGGAAGTAAAAGGCAACTTACCAATAGAAATATAAAGGCTAGGTGAAATTGAATACGAAATCTTCATGAAGGAATCAAAGCATTTGGGCAATTTTATGATCCATATTCGGATGCGGATGAATATTTATGTCCCCTATGTATGGAAAGCTAATCTAACTGTCATCCTGTTGAGATATGGATCCAGTGTTCAAATTGTTAGCGCTGAGCTCAGAAACAATGTATACATAATTGTAGCCGCAACTTCGTATATGTTTGTCACAACTGTCACGCTGATCAG
>OX104068.1:110567462-110680521 GCA_944474145.2 Dicrocoelium dendriticum | reverse complement strand
TTATTTAACTAGCCGTTAAGTAACCGAACAAAATATATATTGCACACAGAAGTATTGTATCATCTAGGATTAGAGTAACAAATTCTTCGGTCACAGAACACCGGCGAAATTGCAATGGCCATCTATAGACATCTGGAAAATTGGGTCAATTATTTTACGTATTTGGAATTGAATTTAAATGCATTGTTTTCGAGACTCTTGTATAAAGAGTGCTAATTATCCACGGAATGGTGATAGATTTTTTAGCGATGTATAACTGCTAGCTGATTATTATTTTATACGAAAAGCTTCCGCGCCACACCGTATTTGGCGTCAATGCTATTACTCTCCCACGCATAGGAGTCGTGGGAAACGCAGTTAGATTTTCGTAATTGATTGCGTCGACTATAGAAATGCAAGTACTAGTCACCGCGTATCGCTTAACGGCGTAACACTAAGAAGTAACTGAGATTCAAATTGCTAAAAGTTAATGTCATAAAAAATTGCATAACACTTTCTTTATTTTATATTTCATCTAAATGGTACATATTTGGTTAAATGACTTTTACCAGCAATTCTAAAGGCATTTTCGGAAATACTGCAAGTTGAAAAAGTTAAAGAAACCAATTAGTCACTGGTACTATTTTTCAAAACTCCTGCTTGCACATCAAACAATATTATTTAATACAGTTAGAAACCTTTATTTGCGAAAGTTGTAAATGCAATTGCTACTAATCAGTGTATTCGATTGTCTGCTAGGGGGCGGAAGAAAAGCAAAACAAATGCAACGACCAGTTAATCTAGTAAGTCTTATTAAGTTAAACGGTGTAAATGTGATTCAAGTAAACCGGCAGTTAACCCCGTTTATTTAAATAGCATGTGGGGACTTACGTATAATCGACTGAAACGGAATTGTAAAATTGAGTAGCTGGTATTAATAGTTTGCTTTTCCCTTACAAAATGACCCATTTCCACGTTGTTATTGTTCACTTTTGTGGCAAAGCAATTTAGTATTTATTATTAAACCTACCGCATGGTTAGGTAAATGTTATAGTTATAGGTAAGTCAAGTAGGCAGACCTCAGTTTTAAGCAAAGTTAAGGGCAAACGATACAGATATATTTGAGGAGCAATAAAAGCCATAGGTTATGCTTAAGTTTAGCACGTCTGCAATTTGCTTTCTTGTGAAACACTAATGTATACTTTGTGAGGACAAAAAACATTCCTTAGATTTTTAGTGGAATTGTTTGATTTAACAGCCTACAACTATCGATATATATGTAGGAAAAGAAAATCTCTTAATAAACAAGAAAGCGCGGTCTTGCAAATACACCCTGTTGAAGAAATTCATTTGACTTGCTCAAATTTTGCCAAACACATTTTGATAATCTAAATTTTGACTGCAATTCTTGACATTTGTTTGGCATTCCGCGACATGCAATCAACATATTTCCTCAGTCTACTGAGGTAACATTGTGGCATAACTATTGCAATTATGCCTCTGACGAATAGACGAACAACTGGTAGGTTCACAAAATGCTCCTTGGATGGTTTCCATAATAATGTGCACTACAAAACCCATGACATATGAATATATTTTACATGTTCTGCACTCCAATCTATTCTTCTTAGTAATAACTCCGTCCTCAAAACATAGATTTTTGCGTCTGAAAGAGAGGTAATATATATGCCTTGTTAATTGCTTTTGCCAAACATGCACACTTTAATCTATATTGTGTGCGTTAACAGACTTCTAAGATTATAACCACAGTTAACTACGCAAAATAAGACACTTATTTTGAAAACTGTATTATAGAGCAAGTAGAAATGGATTCTGTACAACTCTTTCGAGATATGGCGAAAAACGTTATAAAAGTTGTCAACCATGAATATCATTGTCGTTCTCATGTAATATTTAAAATATTCGACTTACGATATTTCAGGATTCACAAATGTGATGTCATCGTAAGTGTGCAGTCGTTCTCTGAATCGAATAGAGGCAAAATGTAAATCTAACAACGTTTTGAACTGTTGCACAGATGTTGCCTCAATCACATGTTCGGGCAAGCTATTCCAAATGTTTACCACTCTCCGTTCGAAGCACAGTGGGTGGGGAACACGTTTCATATCCGGCACAACAAGTTTGTATCTGTGTCCGTGTGTGCTGCATGGTCCTCGTAAGTGCAGCATTGGCCTTAACATGGGGAACTCACCGAGATGTAGAATTCGGTAGGTCATAATGAGGTCGACTCGCACCCGACGGTAGGACAAGGTGTAGAGTCCTAGTTTCTCGCACCGGTCTTCATACCCAAAGCCACGGAAACTCGGGATGAGCCTGGTAGCAACGTGTTGGACCCGTTCGATTTTCTGTGCCTCGCCTCGGGTAATCGGAAAGTAGGCGGGCGAACCGTACTCTAGCATTGGTCTAATGATAGAAGAGAACAGGCGAGTGGCAACCTCTTCAGACCATATGCAGAAGCTACGTTTGAGCGCCCAAAGCATGCGCAGTCCGTTCCGATATAGCCTGTTCGTGTTGTCCACGGACATCAAATCGTGGCGTGAGCAGCGTGAGTACACCTAGGTCCTTCACGGAGGGTGTGGGATATAGCGTTTGGCCGTCAAGGGTGTAGGTTCGGCCGTCTGCACTCTTCCCCAGGCTCATAAATACCGACTTGGCTGGGTTGACCGGGAGAAGAACTGCTGCAGACCATGTGGATAAGCGGTTGAGATCTTGCTGAAGTAGGCCACAGTCATTGGGAGCGTCGATTTCTCTCCAAATCTTCATGTCGTCCGCAAACATGGCACACGGCGACCGGAAAAGCTGCGGTAGATCGTTTATGTGGATCAGGAACATAGTGGGCCCCAGCACAGTGCCTTGAGCACGCCACTTGTAGAGGGGTACCAGTCAGTTGGATGGTCGTCGACTTGTACCCTCCACTTTCGTCCAAAAAGAATGTCGCGGATCCACCGGTGCAGGGAGCCACCGACGCCACACATGCTGAGTTTGTGAAGGAGAACCTCATGACTGACCTTGTCGAACGCTTTACTGAAATCGATGAATATCACGTCGACGGACTTCCCCTTGTTTATTGCCTTCAACCACTCATGCCTCGTCACAAGCAGGTTAGTAATGCATGAGCGACCTTGCATAAAACCGTGCTGTGCGGGAGTCAGGACCTCGTTTGACTGTAGCAACTGCAGCAATCCTTCTTCACGATTTTCTCAGCAACCTTTGCCAATATAGGTGTCAGACAAATTGGCCTGTAATTGTCTACTTTGCTAGGGACGCCGCCTTTCGGAATAGGCTTCACCACCGCACATTTCCAGTCAGCCGGCAATAAACCTTCGGAGAGCGACCTATTGAAAAGGTCAGTCACGATAGGAGAGAGGATGGTTGAAAGTGACTTGAGAACCAGTGGGTGAAGCCCATCAGGTCCGGCAGGTTTAGTGCCGTCAAGTTTGGCGAGTAGTTGAGCTACCTCTTCGACGCCACAATGCAGATTATCGAGTTTGGTAAAAGCGGTACAAGTCAAACTCGGAACAGACACCTGGTTATTCGCAAATACAGAAGCGAAGTGCGTTGCCAAGGTGGACGCACGCTCAGAGCTGGAGGTTAGGGGCTGTGCATCCGTGCCATCCAGCACTGGTACTTCACCCGCCGGCTTCAGGCGTCGCTTCACGTATGCAAAGATTCTCTTTGGGGCGGTCTTCGCGGCTAATGCGAGCTGCTCTTCAAAGTGTAGGCGTTTATTCATCTTTGCGCTGTTGCAGAGATTCCGCTGACACTTATACCCTTCGTAATCATTGGCAGAGCCAGAGAGAAGGAATTTGCCCCACAGTCTGCGCCGCCTCCAAGCAAGGTTTCCATACTCCTTACCAAACCAATGAGGCTTAATCGGTCCAACCTTTCTACATTTCAATGGCACAAATTTGGAACATAATGATGTTAATCTCTTTTTTATTAATACCCAACAAACTTCCACAGATTCAATTTGTAACAGAGACCAATCCAGTTGGCTCGCGGCTCGAGCAAGACCATCGAAGTCCGTTTTCCAGTAGTTGGGAGCTGGTTGCAAAGGATGTGAATACGGCAAAGATAATTCCATATCAGCTATCAGTACTGAGTGGTCGCTCGGAGCCAGGGGCGTCAGGATCCTAACGTCACGCACTCGTTGTTCGTAGCTCGTTAACATCAGGTCGAGACAGGACGAGGTTGAACGTGATGATATGCGTGTTGGCTGGCATATGTGTTGCGATGCACCAGTGTGAAGTTCCAAATCCACGAACTTTGCTTCAACCTCACTATGTCTAGGCATCAAATGCACATCAGGCCATCGTATCCGAGGACAGTTAAAATCGCCTAGAAGCAGAAAGTATGGACGACTCATGTGGGTCCGAAGATAAGGCGGCCAATCCAACAACGACTCAGGGGACTGCGATAAACTGCGCCCAAAACCAGTTATCTGCGCCTGAGGCGGATGGAGCACCACAGTAGCTCACACAGGCCATCGTCACTTCGGTAGGTGCTCACAAGTCTCCCACGCAGGGAAGACCGGATGTAAAGTAAGACACCACCGTGGGCATTATTTAGTCTATCGCATCGGAAGCACGAGTAACCGTTGAGTTCAAGTTCTTGGGTGTATAACTCTGCATTCAGCCATGTCTCTGCGAGTCCCACTATGTCTGGCCGCTCAGACGCAACGAAAAAACAAAGCTCATCGCGCTTGTTCATAATACTGCAAACGTTTGTGAAGGCTACTCGCAGGCCGCAGCAGGAGCCACCGGGCGTGCTTGAAGTGTGAGCAGCCTGTTTATCCTGATTCGCGGATTGTTGGAAACCAGCCGAAAATTTAGGATACGAAGATTTGTTTCCCCCTCACCAGTGCGTCTTTTCAACTCAATGATGGCAGATTCAAGCCGCTCCCTGTCTACTGGGTCCAAGTCGGGACGAACATTGATCTTCAAACATTTCAGCCTACATAGGCGAGACATGATCAGTCTTGGACTGGCTTCGTCCACAAAAGTGATTCTCATAGGCCGATTTTGTTGATCACCTTGCTTTCCAAGTCTGGTAATCTGCCTCACTTTTACCGAGTCCTCACCAGCGTCGAAGAGTCTATCAATTAGACCCCGTAAAAACTCAACATCGTGACCGTTGCGCACTTGGGGTGATGGATCACTGGACTCCGGTGCGTGAAAGATCACGAGATTATAACGCCTCTGGTCGGACGAGGTTGGCCTTGCAGGGCGAAGTATACTACCAGCCTCAAGTGGTTTGGCTAACTGTTGACTTACAGAACGTAAACGCCCAACGTTCCTTCGTTATTTTGTCGTCTGATCTTTCCACTGGTCTTCAGCACTCAGACTTTCACCTGCTGGGACATCAGTGTCCGGAGGACACAACAAAGGTACACAATTTAGCCCAGGTGCAACTGGGATTCTCACAACGGTTGGACTTCGTGTCAATGAGTTTGCACGGGTAGAGGAGGACCACTAAGCCGAAACCGGACGGCTCTTCGCGCTAGGTTTTGGGCCAAACACAGGGTGCTCTTCGCAACGAAACGCTGAGGCCTACACGTCGGCTTTACTCTTTCTGGCTGTATCTGATTTCGGCAATTTTCATATATAGTTTAGACGGAATCGTGTTGGATCCCGCGAAGGCGATGCAATGCTCAACTGATAATCCAACACATGAAATATGATATTCCACTTGGCAAAATGCACACGTGAGTGCATTTTCACGGTATCCGACTAGTTTGGAGCAAGTTCCACAGGATGACTGCTTCGGCATTGCGAATAATCAGAAAACAAGATGGCGGTCAATTGACGAAGAAAGTGGCGGTAGCAAGATCGCCGAAACCAAATGATGAAATACAAGTAATTCTGGTCGGAAATTTCAGAATCGGAAATGAAACTGAATTGTAGCTCAATTTCCACGAAATACTTCCAATGAACGCAGGAAGTTAACACAAAGTTATCTTGTCAACACAGCCAAAAATAACCGACCGGAGGTCGCCATCCGCAAAAGAATGGAAAAACCGTAGCATTCGCAATTGTGCAATGATGGTTGTGAGCACCTGTTTTTAACCAGAATCCTCACCACCATCAATAACTAACTATATAAAAAATAACCCAAATGTATTATAGCTTCACATGGAAGATTTCTAATGCCACGGATTGTTTGAATTCCACTCTATGATGTCACTGTTGGGTCTTGGAATACTCTCCGTGTGTATGGATGGCATAACACACTCTAGATTGAGGCAACATATATTTGAGGACTATGTAAGCCATTTCAATTTCTTAGGCTGCTTATGAATTGGCGAGTTGGCTTTCTCTAATCACCGCACTGCTCCACTGTTCAGTTTTCTTTGGTTCCGACTATCCAGATCTGTTTACCTTTATTTGAGAAGGTATATCTGCAACGTCTTTGACAGCTTTCGCCGCCTTCACTAGATCTGAACTGCGCAGCATCGCTTTACACAACGGTTAAATGTTAATTTTTGGCTTTTGGAATACTTGCCTTGTATATACAATACGACATACAATCTCAATTATGGATACATGTGTCTTTGGTACAAACGAATTTCATTTGGCTCTCTATGCTAGGATCGTATGTAGATGGATTCATATATGCTCTCGACCAAAATTACACGCAGTGACCAGCTGATGACCTGATGTTTGCTCGTCAGATAGAGCTAGCTTAAGCTGAACTTGGTACCTGACTAATGGTGTCCAAGTCCGGATGAAACCATTCTTAGTGATTAGTGCAAGGTATAAAAATTCCTAAATATTTTCCGTTGAGATTACTCTAGTTCGACCAACTTGTTGATAGCCCAAGAATACTGGGCTGAGTCTGTAGATTCGAAATAAGTAGCATATGTTTTGTTCATTGACTTCTCCAAGAAAAAAGAACTCCATTCCACACCGTCGCCTACTCTTTAAACTAACTCCCCATGACCTTACCGGCCAAGCATTGACATTGATTACGGCGTTCATAGATGGGATGGAGATTAGTGTTTACTTAGGCTTCGAACTCTATCCAACAAGCCATTATGAGTGGCGTTGTACAAGAGTTGTTTCTCGGTCTTTCCTGTTCTCAGTTTATGTTATGTTATTTTATGAGGAGCTCAAGGCACCATTTCTTCTTTTTTGCGGATGATTAGAAATTTCGCAGTGTATGCGATTCTGCAGGCCTAAAATTTTGGCTAATAGCCAGGAACAAGCATTCAGGATTGTCAAATATGTGACAACTGCATACGAATATTTCCAAGTGTTCGGTTCTAGGTATGGAAACAATCATTACAGCTACTGTTTGTGCAGTGGGAATAAATGCAGCGCTGCAGGTGTCCCACCAAGCCTGTTTAGGTACTTAATTGTACTGTTATTTTAAATCCAGGGAGAAGTGTACGGCGGTTGATCGCAAGTTTGTCCGAATCATGTGGATGATCCGCAGTTCATTTAGGATTATTACAAAGAAGATGATTATCACATTGCTTTCAGCCTTTGTCAGACCTTATTTATAATACGGCCTGTAGGCCTGGCCAAAAATCTTGATCTGATACAGCAGAGGACCGTCGCGAAAATTGTGCAGTATTTAAGGAACCTCTCGTATCCAAATAGTTTACTCAAACGGCTGAAGTTTGCTTCACTACAGGCGGCCTCGGGCCGGCGTAATCCCTACGTATCGTATAATATCTGACCAGTTTGGACCTGAACAATCATAAGTGCTTTTTCTACCGAATGTCGACACGTTTGCCCACTTACTGAAGATTCGTAAGCCCAGATGCGATTGTATTTTGGCAGACTTTCTTTCTTCACGTTGGGTCTTATAGCTATGAAATGCGACAACCAACGATGTGGTACGAGTATCGACGGTGAATTTGTTTGAAAATCAGCAAGATGCATTGAGCTGCAATGTCAAACTATCTACTTTGGTACTAAACTATCATTTCTTTTCTTTTAAGTTTATGTATTATTGCAATTTCACATTACCCTGAACAATTATACTTAAATTAAAATCAAAGTATTTTGTTTCTGTTGTTTTCACCGTCCTAGTCCTTAATTTATTTCACGTGGCCGATGCAGCAGGGCCCTCTACGCTAGGCAACTTGAGCGCTGATCGTTGTGCAGTGATCTGATTCCAGTACATTAATTTGTCTTTCCTCGGTTTACAATTGATTCCACTAACACTGTCTTGGATCAGCAATGCAGACAAGAATAAGTGCTCATGGGGTTTTCTAATGTTCCTCTCCCAAATCAAACTTGAAATTTATATGCGCCGCATATTTATAATATTCACCATGACCGACCGATCCATACCGCCGTGGGACCTCTATAACTCCCGCGTAAAATAACACCACAATATCTGTACTACTAATAATTACACTATTGTGACATGTTTTACCGGAAATTCCACTATGCAGATGATCTAATGCACGGATAAGCGATCATCTATAATCAAACTGCAGCTTTTACTTGATAATTGGTTCCCAAGTCTTGTGAATATTTACATAGAGCCAGATACCATAAATTTGTTGGGGTTAAGAGCTGCTGCTTTACAATTCCCGTTGGGTATTTTTTGGGGATATCAAAAATTAATAGAACCACAATTAATGCATTAAGCTTGAAAAGAAGGACTTTGTATTTGCTCCGCTGTGGTCCTGCAATCCGCGTATTTTCACTGCAATCGTATGTAAAAGAAAATAAATTCTATATTTTAGGAGTAGGATAGTGATAATGTTAATTAACAACGTGTAAGCGGTTGAGTATGTCATCTAACAATATTTCGGATGTTGTTAGTGCCGGTGTCATCACGACTGAGCGGATTTAATTATTGACATGTTTCGGTTGGTGCTTGATTTTAGTTGCATGGACAATGTTTGCTTCTCGGAGATCCGGTTAATTTATGCATGGTGTTCTGCTAAGTATAGAGAATACAACGGCCATCGGGACCTAACTGTGCGTGGTTTAGGATATACAAAGTACACACCATCACTTTGTTATTAATTTAAGGTTTGATAACTTATAAACCCAGCATAAATTCTCAGCCCACAAGACATGCCAACAAAACAGTTCATATTCATGTTAACCGATTAGTTACCAGTTTACGCACATATTTAATTAAACCACATGCTCATAAATAATTAAGTAATTTTCCCAAAATAAATAAGCATTGTTTAAGATATTATACATTAATTAGGTTCAAGCGTGTCGTTCGGATGTTGATTAAAATTGCAAATACGCAAGATGTTTAACGGTACATAAAAACTATAGCAATCCGTTGAATAATACAAGTACTCCAAACTTTAGGATCAGTTTTTCGCTTTGTCATTGAAAAGTTTAACTATGCCTAGGATAAGGATAGTTATATTTATCCGCCCCGCTATAAATTCATCAAAGTCTGTTTTACGAGTAATTAATACACATATATCTTCACTGTTAACGGCACATGACGAAAGTTCATTTAGTTTATGAGGTATTTTACCGCACGTTTAAACCACCCAGGTGTCTGAAAAACGCCGGTAATAATAAGCATCGATCCTGCCTCTCTGGCGCAACTGGCAAGTTACTTTAATAATAATCCGCTGCGAGGAAGAATGCATCGTATTTTGCTGCACGCGTTTGGGTGCAAAGAAACGGCAAGCCGCGCTGGTAGAATATGTGTTTTCCATAAACAACCAGTCCGTAGAAGATAAAACTTGTAGTGCGGATTTAAGATTTGCGCATTCCTTAGGTACAAGCATTGCATCCAAACAAGAATGAATGTAGGATCTGGTGGGACTAATTTTGTCGCATTGATTTTATTCGCAGTATGTGCAGACCAGGAAATTTAGCTTACTCATCATGGTCCAGTTTTGTCTTCTAGAAAAGTGCATATATACGTTGCTTATTATGTACAGACGATCAACAACAAATGATAGAGGTAAATAATTCGCTGTTGCTCCACACGGCGAAATTTGCATTATTTATAACACCTGAAGTTTTTCTGTAAATATAATTAAACAAACTCGTTAATGTGAATTGTTGCCACCTGAAACGTAGTGTCACGCTATTGAGTACCTTTGGTAATCCGCACAAAAGTTTAATAGAGTCGCTATTTTGTCCGTTAAGACATGGATTAATTGGCACAGTTGAATTTGTAATGAGAATGATAACGTTTCTACGGGCAACCCCTGATTAATTTTCGTTAGTTTATCAGCGAACTGTTTGTATTCCTTACGGACACAACAAACTGACGTATTCTTTGTCACTTAGTAGGCCAACATATATATAGAAAATGGTATTTTATTCAAAATGTTTTTTGTCGAATAGTTTCATAACTTGCTCATATTACAAAAGGTATTGTCTATATATCTTTGGATGAGCACCATTTTTTTCAATTGCTACAAGCAATCTGTTTATTGTGCTCAAAAGCTGAGCTGACCTATGCTGACAAGAATTCAAAACTAATGTGCAACACTGAAATATATGTTTAACTTAGTCGGAATAACCAATCTGTGGACGTTTGAGAGTAGTCGCTACTAAACTCTAACGATCGATGGCAGGCTCCTGTCTATCGTAAAAAGCCAAAACAAGACAGAATTATTTTATGAGTAATGTGCAAACGCATGAACCTGCTAAGGACAGCCACTAGTTTAACTTGACCTTTTCTTGTCCGTAATTTTATTAGTCATACATCAATAGACTACTAAAATATTATTATTTGATGGTAAACGGTAGTTTAAAGCTTTCAGACCCTTTCGATAGAAAATATTAGCTTGTTATAGCGCAGATGATATGTAGGTTTCCAGCAGTCTGCTTGCTTAATGGAATATAAGAAATCGCTTATTATGAAGTCTTAGCAGTGATAACGAACTTGTTAATATTCAGAGTGTAACCAATTGGTTTACTGTAATAATATCCGTGTACTGACGGATATCACTAGATCTTGTTATTAATGAACGAGTTTGGTGATAGGTCCACAATTGCTACATATTTGTTAGCAGGAGCATTAATTTTATGTTATCAGACATTGCGAAAATGCACGTACAGTTTTTTCACCTTGGCAACGGGTAAAGCAATAAAAAACGTATTTCTGAATAGTTGCGTACAATTCAGGTACACACATCCGCGGGGCCACGAACATACATTTTTTTGCAAACAAAAGGCACTTTGTTCCCCTTACCTACAATTAAGTCTATAGGAAAGTACGAACATTTACGCGTATGTATTAAGAACTAATGTAAGGTTTCGCATTTGATTAGTTAAACTTTTGCGCGCCAAATTGGTAGAACATTACTCATTTTAACTTGTTATTATAAAGCAAGAATTTTAAAGATGGATACATATGAAAAGCATACGCTACATATTTGCCGGATATCATGCATTGAAAGCAAATTCGACTGTCAGCAACCATTTTCCGGTCCCTACCATGCTTGAAGCGCTATACTTTAAAATACAATGATAGGTGTTATGGACATACCGACGGGATACTTCCACAAAGTTTAAGTTTGTCAGGAATAAGTCAGCTAAGCCTGCGTTTAATGGTATGTACTGACTAGCTACATGGTTAGTGGGGACAGTAGCAGTCAGTTTACAGATCAATAAAATAATAATTTTGTCTTTATGTATGAGATTCATTGATGCGTATATCGCACAGATATAGGAAATTGTACTCCAGTAATTTCACACAGCAACTATATAATGTAACAGCAGTAAAGCGCCGCGCGTTGCTATTCAGGAAATGAAATTTTTTCAGTTGCTCAATGTTAGAAATATATGCACGTCCTTTCCTTGAATAATTATCCATGGTGTACAGAAACAGCTCAGCAAGATCGTATCGTTATATAATTAGTGTAGCGGTCATCCACTAATCTTCTGATACTCGCAAGCTCAAGGCTATTCTACTAAAATCGATGAGTTTTATTTAATTTTTTTACATGTCTGCCAAATATCACTAAAGCATTTACACTTGAGACATCGCATTTCAATATTGAGCCCAAAAGTGTACGTTATGCTCACGTCATTGTGTGTCTTTTACAAATAAATGGGAACAATTCCGCAATAAAGAAATTTATAACGACAAAAGCATGTGAGAGAATCCATGGCGAAATTCGGTTTAAAAGAAGCCAAGACTTCACGGACCTGGCATGATGGTTTGTGTGAAATACAAATGTTCCCAATAGGGTAAGCTACGTTAAACTCGCGGCAGCAGAATCGTTCCAATATCTATGAACTCGACAATGCAAATGCCTTTCCCCTGTCTAGTATGTGTAGATAGGTGCGGATTTATGCGCTTTGCTTCAATCGATGAGCAGAATTCGTATATAGCAATGACCATAAATTCATACAGCGCCGGGTCTTTGTTAAATGGGTATGATGGATGCATAAATAACACAAATCGTTAAAGCATTATAAGACGCAGGCTTTTTAAAATATAAACAATCCTAGCAGCACTGAGGTCGGCTGCATTGAGCGTTAATTTTAGCTGATTGTCCTTCAGGATTATGTTGCGTATAAAAAAGTGTCACAAAAGTGAGTAGATATTTCAGTAACTGATATACTACAATTAGATCATTTCTTAGATGGTGATAATTTTCCATCTTCCCTCCTAATACTTTTGGGCATACTTGCTGAGCAGGCGGAACAAGGATTTCATACCATTATTTGATCGTTGTTCTGCGGTCCACAGTTTGGCTACGTCTCGATAAGCTATGTTGGCTAATCTTTAACACCATTTTATCAAACACTTCCCCTTGCAAATATCTGCAAAAGTTTAGAGGTTGAACAATGCCCTTGCCGTACATCTTCCAGTCCGACTGGTGGTAGTTGATTTCGCTAATTTTAGTCACTTATGGTGCTGACGCTAATTTTTACTCCAGGTTACAGGTGACACCATGTTAACGCGCTGCTTGACCCCCATTTTCCTTCTAAGGAAGACTGGGACACACTTACTGTCAAGTCTTATCCTACTGGAACGATTTCTGTGTTCTACCAATGTTTAGTGCTTGCCACGTCCAGTTCAATTTTCTGAGAGAGTTCTAGTTCAAACTTGACCAGTAAGATGGCCATACATGCTGCATATAATCACGGCGCATCTGGTCTGCCATTTTGAAGCGCTAACTGTATTAATTTTAGCTTGGCACACTTACGACGAAATTTTCACAGACAGTTTAAATGCCAGTTTCCTCTTCGCACCTTACCCTGGTGGAGAGGAAATATATTTGTTAATAACATTTTGCATGTGTTCGGTTGAATAGGGTTATAGCGATTGTTACAAGTAGCTTCGGTTTGAACAATCAATATTTCCTCAAATGCTTAACGCCCACGTGCGACCTCATGTGGAATGTGCTATTCAGGCTTGGTAGCCATGGCAGAAACAGGATCTCGTTGCTCTCGAGACTCCTCTACGACTGGCAATCAAGAACGTCAGGGGGGCCTCTTTCATCTGCCCTATCAGCTTAGACTGAAATCTCTAAAAATGTGCAGTGGTCGATATCGGCTTTTGCGGGGGGATCTCATAATGGTGTATCAGGTTCTGAAAAAATAAAACCATATTTGCCGTCCGCTGCTGGAATTGAACCCCAACACTAAACTAAGAGGTCACCCTCTGAAACTGATAATTCATTATAGCCGGATTGAAAGCCGTAGCAATTAATTTTCTCTCCGCCTGTGCCAGCCTTGGAATGCCCTGCCTATTTATGTCGTCTCTGCTCCAAATTTGGCGATATTTAAAAAACGTGTTGACAATGTATTGTTGCACTTACGTTTCATTTTATTACTTCTTAGCCAGGGGCTACAAAACGCAACCAAACGGTGTCTTGCCAAACGCCTAACTAATGTATCGATGGATTTATACTTTTAATACGCGAACCTCTCCGCTATTCCACATAAGTCTATGGTGAGTCCACCACAACTCTTTTCACTTTATTATGCAACTGATTTTCGCAATAATTTCCATCCCACGGGACTTGTTAAGCGATGCTTTTTTCCCCGTACTGAACCATTGTTCCATTGTTCCATTGTCTGTTGATCGCCGCTTTGCTTGGTAAATGAGTATTGCTCGAAGCCTGTGTCTAAATATCTGTTTCTTAATGACTAGATTGACTATTTGATATTATCCAACCCCAGCGCGTTGCATTGCATCAACTACTCGGTTCCAGCTATTTTTATCGCACAGATTTTGCTGTAGTTTGTGGAAACATCGACGTAACAATAAATAATATATACGGTCTGAGATGTTATATTTGAGGTCGACATCTGAGGTTGACGACTAGTCAGTGGGTCTCGTAGCTAGCTTTTGTTTTTGCCCAAAAATATTTCTATTTGCCTCAATCGCTGCACAATTGCGTAATAGTTTTATCGGTGTGGGTGCAAATATTGAGATGTGTAGGTAACATGGGATCTACACTATTAGAAGGAAAATGGTTGCCATTATGACTGAATTGAGTGGGGGTTTGATAAATGTTGTTGCAGCCAATCAAGTATAAAATTTCACAGAGGAAATGAGCGCGCGGAGTATCACACATCAGGTTTTTGCACAAGAAATTCTGGCGAATGCAGAACGGATCGCTAGGTGCTCGGCGAAGCAATATATCGTTTAGGTCCCATGGATTTGTGCTTCCATGAACCAGATAGGTATGCTGGCTGCTATTTTGTCACGTTTAAATCCACGCATACCAAATGGGTCGACGGTCAGAGGCCAGACAAAATCAGTCTTCTGGCGCTCCAAGTTAACTTTTGCATTGTGAGTGGTTCTTTGCACTATAAAATCGACTCTCTTTAACGCAGGACTATGATAAGGTTTCTGAACCAGCAAATTCGTTGAGAAACCTAAGTTTCACAACTTTTGGCACGAGCAACCTGACAGTATAATGATCACGACATACACAGCAAAAGTTCCATTTCAACCAGTGTCTTGTTTTTATGACGTTCGCAGAGGATAAGCAAATGCGTCATATCTGCCGCGCCGTTCGACCGCTGTAAGTAGTTCCACAGGCGCACTCGAACTAATAAATTACCATAGAAGCGGTCAGCGTCAGTAACTTGTCTTTTCGTAAATGCGGATGAATTACTCCGTGGAAAAGTTACACCTAATATTTGCTGCTGGGAAATTTGACTTGACAGCTGTTGAAAGGCTTCTAGTTTCATGCTCAGCAGCGGCTTCTCACTTGTATGGTAGTCGGATGCAAAGTTCTTTTTCTCTGTTGTCTGAACCTGCAACTGATAGGGTTTATTTTGCATGTTCCTAATTATGAAACGACCAAGATATCCGTTTTCGCGCAGCAAATTCTGAATGATCTTTAACTCTATATCCAACTTGTCTTCAGAACAGATTTTGCGGGCCCTTTTTGTTAGACAGCGAATTAGGTTTCTCTTATATCTCACCGGAACGATACTGGTAAGGTTCGTATACTGACCACTCTATTTCTTCCTGTAGACCTGCCGTTGGATCCAGCCGTTTGCCCTTCTAGTTAACAACATATCAAGAAACGGCATCTGAGCGTTCAATTCCTTTTTGTAGGTAAACTGCAATAATCCGTGGGCCCATTAAAACGATTAATGTCAGCGTCAAGGCCAACCAACTGCTCGGCCACGACAAATATGTCGTACGTTTAGCGGTGGTTATATTCAAAGTCGTGATCTCCCAACGTAACTTGGTATCCTCTAATTTCGCCATGAAGGTATCAACTAACAACGGACCCAATGGCCATCTCATAGCTATACCATCGTATGGTTTGTAATAAATGCCATTAAATAGGTACTGTGCGTTCTAAGTGCAACACAAAAGAAAGCTATTCAAGTCTCGCAACGGTTTGCATATACTTGCTTTTGTTTCTTCTATGTAAGAGCAAATGAGTTCGATTGTCTCGAAAAATGGCACGTTGGTGAAAAACGATAAAACATCCAAGGAAAACATTGCTTTCTTATCGATGTTGCGATCTTTGATGTTTTCGATGAAAGGAAAAGTGTCACAAAGGATGTATTGTGTGAGTAGCTGTCTTACTGGCTCAGGAATTTCCACAAGCCATTGGGCAACGCCACGGTAGGAGGAGCTAAGCACTGGTAAGTTCGGGCTAAGCGGGACAAAAGTCTTATGCATTTTCGGTAACAAATAAAGCCTCGGGATATTCGTACCACTCGGCTTCAGATTATCATAAAGTAGATTGTGCTATATGTCCATTATTCCGAAGATCTTGCAAGATTTTAATACTCCGGTTTTCAATCCTATATGTTTGATCCTTTTCTCCAATCGTTCGAAAAATTCCCATTCATCACTCAGCATCTTTCCGAGCTTGTTTATATAGTCTTCTTTGGATAATAGAACGACTCCTTGTCCGGTTTGCTCAGGACGATTCTACCATTGCGTCGTGAAACCTTCAACGCGTCAAGTTGCTTAACTCTCAGTGGACCGTGCGTTTGGACATGGCACTTACGATACTGGTAGCAGGTGTACACCAGAGAACACCTAAAGCGTTCCAAGTCATCATTTAACTTAGCTACTAGCCCTTTTTTGGCCATACAGGATTACAAATTGCAACTTATATTGAAGCTGATTGCCTTTGTGTTTGGGGGCGCAAAACTATGGACCAAGTGATAGAACTTCCATTAAAGTGGAGTTCAATTTCATGCTTGAAAGATTGTGCACGTAACTCTCAGGTCTATTAGGGAAAGTAGATTACGGCTTATGTTGATTCAAGGCTTTTGTTAAAGCCAAACGCCTTTGCCGTACACGGTTTTTGGTGATAGACTGATCGTAATTCAGGAATGATTGTTTCACGTCCAACGATAACTCGTCAATCAGATGTTGACGTTGCGTTATAAGGCGCTCGAATTCGGGAATCGTGGGTTGCACCGTGTAACCCTGGTTCAAAATATGAAGTCTAAGCGTTTTCGCATTCGGGTAGATAAGACTGCGGCGCAACTGCTTCCAGAATCTGCTAAGATATTCCTTAGCTTTAATGAATCATTGAAGAATTGTACACAAGTTTTAGCTTCGGCAAGCCTAGTGGAGAAGTTAAGGAACTGATTTAAATCCCTCACCAATGAAGACGGCGTGGACGATTTCAGTAACTGGAAAATTCCCACTCATCCTCAATTACAACAAAGGCAATTTACCGAAGCTGACCGCTTCTATGGTAATTTATTAGTTCGAGTGCGAGTGTGGCGCTACTTACATCGGTCGAACGGCGCGGCAACTGTCGAAGCGCATTAAGAAGCACTTACCACGCTAGTTGCGTCGAGGCGGTACTGGGGCTATAACTAGCTCACTTATGGCTAATCTTTTAGATAGTGGGCATGAGATTGACCCAGTCAGTGCTTTTCGAATAGTATACATGGTCCCTCCACTCCAGTCGAAAGGCCTGCCTCTCCACACCCTTGTTACTGCCGAGGAGGTCAGCATTTGATTGCATCAACCGCTTTTGTGTGCACAAAAGAAGCTGATCGCAACTGTTAAGCTACCTTGGCCAGTCAAAACGGAGCCTTCTGATAGCAACTGCCATTGTGCAACTGCATCACTGTCCTAGTTTGCTGTTTGTTACTGGTTCATGCCCTTGGTCTACACGTGATCAATCGCATTTGAACTGACCGTTAATCCATTTTTACTCCCATTGTTATTTCACCCATATGAATGTACTGGTCTGATGGTGAATCATCGAAAACAATTGTTTACCTTCAGCCTTTTGTTATTGTGCATCCTAATTTACTAGTTCAAATTGCCAAAACGTCTAATAAAATGTTCGTTAGCTTGTTCGCTATAGCATGTTTTCCATTGGTTTCTTGGGCAACATTTTAAAGGATTTTTCTAGGTCTTTTCGGCTTTTTCCCGATGCAGCGGTGTTCGAAATCCTAATTTTTTCAGCCCTCTTCTTTCTATACATACAATTTTTATTAGCAATTGACATCTTAATCACTGGCTTCTGCTAATAAATGAATTTGCAGCGCATTATCTAAACCTCTAATAACATCGTCTACTCCACAGAAATACAACTGATTTACGCTTACACATAAGACTACCGCACATCTGCTTTCTCTCTTCTTTTGCTTTTCTGTGATGCCCAAACGCGTTCTTTCTAAATCTGGTCAACTTATTCGTAATATGATGGCAGTTCTGCCCGTTATTTATTAAAACGAGTTATGGTAATTTCCTGCAGTGTCCTTCCCTCTGGTAAATTTCTGGGACAGATTTATTGCGCCTGAATTTTCAGTAGCCAATGAAGTATAATGCATCTTTAAGTTGCCATGACATGACTTGAGTTCATGGTTTAAAACCAGTGCTTAGAAAATCGATTTGTCTGTAGACGCCAGTATTACTTTAGAATGCTACATTAATCATTTATTAAGTGTTTGGTCTTTCATCAAGTAACTGCTACTCCACATTATGTCAATAAAATACCGTTAACACACGCATACGTGACTACATATTCGCTTATATTCGCCAATTTTCTCTATAAATGGATTCCATTTTAGAGTGTCTCGGTAGCAAATTTAGGCTACGTGAATCCGCCTAATATTTATTTTGTCGCTTGTTTCCTTGTAATGGGTATTGAGTTCCAGCCTTTGTGCGCGTTGAACAATGTGAAGAGTCATGTTTATTTTCTGACAACTGCTTTGCAGGTGCAGTCTGAAATAACATTAGGAGAACCATGCAGGTGCAGCTGATCTAGCGAATTAATGGTGCCAGGTTTGTTTCTGTGTGATTTGTCATCGTTGACTTAGATTTAGGACGCATTTAGGACATAGAAATAGATCACTTACATAGCACGGTGCATAAGAAGGCATATTACCTTGGCGCAACCAGCGTTAAAAGAAGTTGAGAATAGCAGCAATAATTATTTTCCCTTAGAATGGTAAGAAAGGCAATTTTGTAAGAGATAAATGTTCTAAATGCGTTGCTATTTTGGATATTTCCCCATTAATAGTATAACTAAGAAAAAACCGTGGCCCTACTATTTCCAATGCCTTATAACCATATGTATGGTTGTCGTTTTATTTCGAAAGAACTAAGTTTGAAATTAACCTGCCACGAGCTCTTGGCTGATAATGGTAATCCTTTTTGTGTTTGGTCGCCTGAAGTCATTAACTTACTACATTTCAATGCAAGGTTCATTGTTGGGTTAACTTTTTGTTCTTGCTCCTTCCCTTGTTTCATATTCTATTACAAATCCATAAATAATTCAACTACTCTAAGGCGTTTGGAGTTTTGTTTTCGAAATTTACTAATGGGTTTGCAGGAATTCCTTGTAATTTTATTGGGGATATATTTGTTACTCGGAACCTAATTCTGTCAAACATTGTGCCAACAAACGTGCATATGTACAATTTTATTATGTTCAAGTATTATTACATGTCACTATTTCAATGTGTCACGTATATTTTATATTCGTATTAAATTATTATAGTATAAAATCGGTTTATTTTCTTTACCACGTATATCTAGGTATTTTAAGCCTCGTTTTCTCGGGTACTGCAATAAGTTAAGAATGAATATATGTAAGTGGCTTTTAAGCCGCATTCCGCAGAATAAAAGCACAAAATCCTAGGGTAATACATGCAAAAATAAGCAATATTCCTAGCATATTACGGTTACGTTACTAGCTGATCGATAGGAAATCCGGTTCCACTTATATTTTGACTCGTAAAGTAAACCCATGGAAATGCTGAAACACCATTTAGCAAAGGGTAGTATTTTTAACCCATCTAGTATTTCCAAGTGTAAAATGGAAAGAGCACAATTAAGAGAACACAATTAGCTGATGTAGCCAAATATGTGGGAATGGCGGAATGAGGACAAACAGAAACACAAAATCTTTTTCAGCAAAGTCGACTAAAAACACACGGAACAGAGCACATTTATCTTTGAAATGCCAGACGCATCCTCCGATTACCGTAGGCGCACGAAGTGTTAAAATTTGTTAAGCTAATTAGGTCCAAGATAGAAACAGCCATGAAGCAAAGCCTTCTGTTTACCGAATTCTAGTTGAATTACCTATCGTCGATCTTTCAGGCCGTCCATAAGACTTGTTTCTAAGGATTTTAGTGTACCGTTGCTTTACTATATAAAATACTTGGAAATCATCAGCGGTGATAATTTGGTGTCCGCTTTCCCAAATATGTTCCCTGATGAGACTATTAGGATGACTGACGATACCATTCCGTGAAGCAACTAAGAAGCGTTCCGCAGTGCCTTCATTTTATGTATCACACCTACCTCCCACCACAGGAGCAGTAAACTGATATACTATTGCGACTTAACCGGAAGTCTGTCTTTAACTCGTAGGGTTATAAAAGTAGCGGTTTCCTCCATGAAGTGTGGGAAGGCGGCCGGTATGTTTTGAGCCACTGCAAGGGAAAATCTTCCGGTCAACTGATCCTTTTGTCTCCTTGCTGGCAGTGAAATAGTTTTTACTTACTTCCCAAATTTCATCCGGAACGGTATGTCTAAGTTCTTCTTTTCCAACCGGCTCTGAAATACAATGCTTAAAAACGTAAAGCGTAATCCCCTAAATTATGGGGCAGATAACGTAAAAATAAATAGTGACAGACAAATGGAAGAGCCAATTGAGGCTCGATATATTCCTCAAAATCTAGAAATATTTTGACTACCTATGTTGGTTTTATCTTACAATTAATTATGCATTATAATCTATTGGTTTCTGTGCTTAGGATAAAGATAAAAATGTTAAAACTTTTATAGAATGTTGTGAAAGAAACCCTTATGGTTTTCGAATGTCGGCCAATGCCGATAATGATAATGTTTGCAAGCGGATTTGAAAATATAGGTAATCAAAATTATGCCTTTTTGAGTCACTTTGGTAGATATAGTTAGCTATAAATATGTTGTATCACAGCTGAGTAATCAGAAATGCTTGCTAATCGATGTTCGGTAAAATCGAACATGTCGAGTGATAGAGACTCTGTTTTCTAAAAATAAAAGCGGCTCACTGGCGTATTGTAATATGAATAACATTTACTGTGTTAACGTTCGCTAACCATAATACTTTGGTTAGCGTATATATCAATATCAAGTGCTAGTTATTGCAGTTGAGCTTACTGAGCCAGGTGTTTAATTTTTTATTACCATTCGCATCCTTACTAACGTGACTGATGTGCGATATTGAAACCATATTTGCACTAGTTAACGGGTAAAATTTTCCGCCGTATTATAACGTAGGTCACATTTAGAGCCCTGTAGCTACCTGCGTTTTGCTTCCGATTGAAAGCTGTTTAACTCCATCAAATACCGCCATTGTATGCAATACCTAGACCTTCACTAAGCGAACATATACTAGGTGAGCAACCATATTGCTTATTTTACCTTATCGGCAGTGCTCCAACAGTGCTTCCGTCTCTCAATACCTTTTAGTGATTGTCTTCTTTGCCTGCCATACATTTTAACGTTTAGAATAAATACGTTTCTTCCTTTACGAATCGTGAGCATTGTGTATTCCATCCGACCCTAATAATGCTGTAACTTGGGAATCGACTGTTACCAGTCCGTGGTTGAGAACACTGAGATACGGGGAACGGCAACGATCATCGTAAATAAGTTACTAGATGTGCTGCAGCACCGCTCACTATCCACTGAGTTACACGTTGTTGTCGTGCAGAGGACAGGGTAGCCCAATCACCAAGCGACGAGGTTATAAATATAAAGCCACCAATTAACGTACGACATAAGAAGAAATTTAGTCCGCGTACTGATTACATAAGAGTAGTAGGAACTGCATTGTACAGGTAGCAAATCGTCGCATCTATACGCAATCAGACGACCGTCACAGGCTTTGAAAAGCAATATACTCTCGTTTTATCCTTTCGTGAATTATCAGCAGTGCACATTCCATCTGATCATTTTAAGGCTTGAACCTGCGACTTGACTGTTGCCATTACGTTGTTTGGACAACTGAACTAGGAGGAAGAAAACGACCATCGTGCATAAGCTACTAGAGGCGCTAAATCACTGATTACTATCTGTGGACTTACGATTCACTGCCATGAACGGTCATGGTAACCCCCTCCCTTTAATACGTTTCTTTAACCAATACGAGAACCAAACTGATCATGATGCCCTAAGTTGGTTAGCCGGTTAAATTTGTAAGTCCGTCGCGCGGTGAGGTGTCTGCCCTGTCCTCACAAGGTAGTATCGTGTAGGTAAGTGGATAGTGAGCCGAGCTATATCAATTCTGGTCACTTATTTATGATGGTCGTTGCCTTCCCCGCAGCTATGTGTTCTCAACCACATACTGGCAACAGTCAAGTTTGGGGTTTGAGCCTTACCAGGATCCAATGGAATTCGACTGCTGACGATTTCATTAAGGATGAAATGCGCGTACAATGCCTTTCCGGGATTGTGCAGGCTGTCAGTTTAAGTCGTGATATGACAATTGTATACCTATATCATTCAACACACTCTACTATTCTCCTAAAATATTTTCTGCACATGGGCACGAGTACAAGTATACCAACCTTAACTTTCATTATCCTGTGAAACATCCGCAATGTTCACCAAAAGGCTGTTTGAAATAAAACAATAAAAACAGCGCAACGAGTGCGTGAATGAAAGTGTTCAATTTCGTCATTCACGGATATCATGTGGAAGCATTTAGTGACAGTTGTACGAATTGCAAATATAAGTGATATGTTGGTGTGGAATTCATTTTCAGCTCCTAACCAAAATAAAATGAGTTGCCTAGTTTTGCTTTATTGGTAAACTAGGAAATTAAATTGGCGTCTTAGCTCGAGCAGTGAGTCAAAATTACAATTTTAAGCAATGACGATTTTGCGGAAGTCGATATGTAAATTATGACAGATTGCTTGTGTACCTTATGCAAAATATTAGCTAAGTAACTGAATCTTTCCTATCAGGTTATTTAGGAACGGCAATACAAAACCGTCTTAATAATATAGCTGACTTGGGGGTATTCTTTTGTTTGAATCTGGTAACAATACGTATATTTAGTAGCAGCGTTTCTGCTGCAGTGCTTAAAGCAGCAATTGCCGATGGTTAGAAGTGTTGTTCCAATAGTTCTCAAAGTTGACAGGATAGCGCATATTTCCATACGATAAGTGGCAACCGATACTTGCACACAGCGGTCCACTACTGAATGTCTTAAGTAGGCAGTCATTTATTATTGCAATAAGATCCAGCTATCCTTTTTGCAGGAGCTCAAAATCATCCTGAGAAATGATATTGAGTAGTAGACGGACGTTAAAGGGGCAGTAAGCGGGTGTGAGCAATCTCCTCACTTAATGGCAAAACACTATAGCACAAGCCCTTTTACCTGCCTAACCTTTCCTGTGGCATTTAAATTGTTTTTAAGTCATTACTTCACCAGATGTTAATGCGTCGATATACAGTTGGCAATATGAGGGTTCGATGCAAAATAACAGGAATCCTAGTCTAGTTTGCAACAAACCGTTGAGTTGCTTTTCGCTCATTTTAACTAATATAATGATGCAGATTAGGAAGATAATAATCTTGATAAGAAAACCAAAAAGAGTAAGCATTAATCTTACATGTATGGTTGCTTAAATGCTTCCATTTTCTCTCCCGGATCTTGACGTAATTATTTGGCACTGTTTTACGGGTAAAATAATCAACTTGCGCCGGGACGTAATGTGTGATAAAAAGCAAACTGCTCTTCATATCTGCTTGCGTCCATGTGTGATTGTTACAAATGTTTCGCCTAAGGAATTATGTTGACGCCAAGCATATTGATCTCATGTGGACTCATATGGTGTGGCTTGTATGTTCTTCCCAATTAAGCCGATTTTGCGCAGTGTTGACCGTAGATTACTCAAATTAAACTGTGGAATTTTCTAACTAAAACTATAGGCTACAATTATTTGGATTTCGGATCGATGGCGCTCCACGTCAAGTAACGCAAAAGAGAGTGAAGTGACTGCGTACAGTATGTTCTATATGACCATAACCTATTCCTGTTTAATTCCCGTACGTAATCAGCCTTAATAACAGATGGCCTTAACATGGTTTTTATGCATAGTGCACCCGACGAGCACAGTCTAGTTGCACAGTTGATCAGTCGCATCTACATGTGATATGTAGAAATCATTTTCATATTTAAGTTGTCTAGTTTGTATTCTTGAGCTTATTGTATTGAGGTGACAAAAGTGACTATATATTTCAGTGGCTAAATGCTTGATTCCATACAGAACGTAAAACGCTAATGTTTTCTGTCTTCATGCAATCTGAAAGTAGAAAAATAAGAAAAACTAATTACTATATAAAGGTTTATGATCTGAGTACTCAAATGTCTGCAATCGGTCATAATAGAAAACTTCAGCTTTTTCATATCCTTCCTAAAACTATCACAGGATTAATGAAGTTCCCACAATTCAGCGAGGCATGTATTGGTTCATAGCAGACTAGCTTAATCCAACACATAAATATTAAGTTTATTACCAATAAAATAGATGTTTCCCTTATAGTTTGCTGAAAATACGGCGCTTTCATCGTGTGTTGTCATTACTATATATCTCAATCTGTTTTGCAACAAATGACGTATCAACAATTACCTCGAGTAACGGGACAGAAATATCCGACCTGGATACCTTATGTGCACTGATGTTGGTTGAACTTGTAAGATATATTGAAATTAATTCTAGAAGCATAATCAAGGATTGGTTCATGCCATTGCTAGACCAATACCAAAAAAGTTAAATAGGATTTGTAGTCATTGTCATTTGGCATCTGTGCTAGATACCGTTACATATCTGGAAGATGCCACAAAATTGGACATATTTTTACAGTGTAAAATGTATATTGCGTTAGTTATTTACCCTAGTTGTAGTTTCCAAATAACACAAATATAAACCAGCAAAAAGTCCTTATTATTTGAAATAAAACCTTAGTTTTAATTAGCCTAAGATCATGCATTTTGAGTGGCATGCATTTAAATTATGCATAGCATATTTTCCCGTCTCTCAAAACAACGATAAACAATAATACATGTTAAGATTCTCATGATCAAATCAGTAGAAAGCACAACGCGTGAAGCATTTTTAAGTAGCTTTATTATATGTTTTGACCTCTTATTTTCAATTTTTTTAGTTTTGGGTTATAAAAAGTTAAAATGCTTCCTATAATGAAGTTAGCTTATTATTACTAATATACAGCGCAATGAGGCTTTTATATACTTAACATTTAAGTCTATGTTTCATTTTATTTAATAAAGCACATTTTAAAATTGTACTGACAGTTGAAATGATGCTGTTGATCAACCATTCCGATGACAACAGCTTGGATATTATACGGAGTGAATCTAACACTTATACAGGCAGGCGCTCCATACGAATTGTTCGATAAAAGACAGTAAGATAAGATGCGTTTAAGTTTAGTTAATACTCATCACACAGGTTAGGAGTTCGTTCACAGCGAGATAAGTTGATGCAATAACGCTGCCGCTTAACGGATTTGTAGATATATGTAGCCACATAATAGATCCAGGTCGATCATCCAAAAATAAGCAATCCGATGTAAAAAAGTGCATATAAGCGCAGAATCTCCATTTGCAAGGTTTAATGATAACTTATAAATTCCGCAGTAAACGTCGCTTAATTTCGCAGCATTTGAATTTTTAAGCTAGAAAACTGAGAGCAAATTAGTATTTGATAGTTTTAAATCAATGTACATAAAGCTAGCTGGCATCATCTGATAGCTTTCGTAAATTAATTATTAATTATTGATTCAGTGCATTTCTTCTCTTTGCCGTCGATTAAAAAACAAGAGTATAATTATGAACCTGACATTCATAATAACATACAGCGGGATATGTGGTGATGCAATAAAATTAAGTTACACATTCGTTGAGATTAAAATAATGCCCAATCCATTATACGGGTTCGAAATGTTATTTCACAACACTTAATTTCTGTGAAGACGATAATGTAAAGGTTACTGAATCCTTTCATTTTACTTTTGTAATATGACCATTCTAGATAAAACGATAAATCGTAACACTGGGTAAATTATTACTTACTTATTTATTCATTATACACTTTATTATCCCTAGCATTAACAAGTAATGTGGGTTTGCTAGCTATCTCAAAACACAAGCAAAACTCAACTTTCGCTTTCGTGTTTAAAGGAACTTACTTTTAATTTAAAACTACATTCAATTTACAACGGACGGTGTACATACAGCATATCATTTACTAAAACATGTGTAGAACAGTAGCACACCGCATACTAGGCGAAGCTGAGGAAAATTATATTTCCTTTATTTCATGAACCATTGAAATCCTGATTCGCATAAGCATTTCTGAATAGGATCAATGCTGATAGGCATAAACTTTGAAGAACTAGCATTTTTGATTGATAAATTTGCTTGTGGTAAAACGTATCTCTTGCTGTATACATAATATTGCTTGGTTGTGTGTGGAATGGCGGCCTATTGCAAGGATTAAAGACACACTTCAATAATGCGTGATTCCGTTATCTGGTTTTCCTTTTGCAAAATATGTCAACATACTAGTGACTTTGAGAAAGCAAGGAATTCAGGCATTTTTACATATTGTGCAGCAAAAGTTCAGATTAAACACTAATATTTACAACTGCAAAGCATTCCAATCATTTATTCTTCACTCGTTTATTGCTGAAGGAAATAATTACCTATTTAGAGATAATAATAAGCTCACATGTATACCATACCAGTAAATGTGAACTTTTTATATTGCCGAATAAACAGGTAGTTACGGGCAAGCACTGTTTAGAATGCATTTCCTTAGCATTGGTCAATCCGTAAGTGACCGTGAATCGTGTGCTCAACTCTAAGAATTTGTTCCAATATGGAAAATTTCCTTAATTATGATTAGACTAAGATTTATTTATACAAACGTAAGTCAATTCTAGTTCAGTTGAAGCCATATAACAGATTAAGCTGCATTTATATTTGCCATTTATAAAATTTTAAAGGTTTTGCAACAGCCGCAGAAAATCATTCAAATACTCACAATTCAATTACTAAGAAATATAATCTAATAAAATGGAAGCCGCCGTCAAAATTTGTTATATATATGTAGGTCAGGCTTTGAGGTTTTTACTTGCTGACGCACCTGCGAAAAACCAATAAAAGATGGTTCATTGCGCATTTTTCATTGTGCACCGTTTGATGTGATGGTGGTAAGATATCATAAAAATATTCAGAGCAATTGTGACAAATATGCAACATTATGAGACCGATGAGACAAATTCAAAGATTTAGCATGGTTTGACCCATGCTGGTCCTACACCGTCTGTTTATCCTATTGAAATGCGGAACATATTTGGTCCATAATACTCGTTGTTACGGTAAGTAAGATCATAAGATATGTTAATATCCGTGTGTAGATATTCTGTAAATTTGGCTTGTTTGCATTGTTCGAATAAATATTGTCCAACAAAGACTGAGGTATGCAATGGAACTTCCGAGAAATAAAAGACGAAATTTATCAGTGGCATTTAAGTACAGAGTGGAGCGCAGCCGGCAGTTTTATAAAGGTTTGAAATAACACTAAATTTTGAAGTAACTTTAGAGTAGCGAGTGTGTGGATGTCTGCGAAGAAGACCTGCTGGACGAGCAAAATTTGTTGCATTGCTCGGCAAGATTTCGATGTGCATCCTGGAATGACGCGCTTCCTGTAGAATTTATAGTTCGTTAAGACAAAGACAATGCTCCAAATGATGTGAAGTTAGTCATTGAAGATTTACTGCATATTACGTTAGTCAAACTAACGAGGCCAGTCAGTGGAACTTTATATTTTAAGGAAGCCAATGCCCTAAATATTCTGTTGTTTTGTATGTCATTCAATTAAAGATTTTAACCCGATCTGGTAATATGTGTGATGGCAAGAGCGACATTATCATGTGGAACAAATAGTTTTAGTAATAATATAGAAGATGAGAAGAAGTGGCTTCTGCGCCAATGCAGCTAACCGCTCTAACAATGCTTCAACATCTGCAAGTTAGTCCCGGATATCTTCTAAATTATTACAAATGCATCTTGAAAATATAGCATACTGCAGCAATGTAACGCAACGCTCATAATGTTCTAATCTTCGCATGCACTAATTTATGGAGTCTAGTGACGTATGTATGCTCTTCATCATGCTTCTGGTTATCGTCAAATATTCGGTCACTACATTTCTTCGGTTTGTCAACAACCACTTGATAAATTACTCCTAATATTCGCTCCCTCTAAGCGTTTTTGTTTAAAACGTGGGCATCCTAATCACTATTTGTTTTTATTGCAGGTCACCAAGCACTCCGCAAGCATCAAGGAATTTGGGGTACGGAACAACATTGAATAAAAAACGACAAGAATATTACAAATATAATCACATGGTGATTGGCGAAAATATATATTTTAATTATTGATGCCAAAACTGCCTGTCAGCTAGTAGCTTTCCAGCTACCCCAGTATGCCATTTCAAAAAATATCTGGTTTCGTCGTGGAGCATATTTGTAAACTAATTACAGTTAAAGCTCCATCGGCCTGTTCAGCTTTTAACTTTATGCTAATTAGTCGCCTACAAAACGCGCCAATATATACTTTACGATACCTCTGATCCTGCCCGCGAAGTACTTTATGGTCTATCAGGAGCAGAACTGAAAAAAGTAGTATTTTTCAGTTTCCTTTTTGGGTAAGAAAAAACGCAATTTGATATCCAGGTTTATCTGTAAAGCGTGTTCAATGACAGAAGCTGTAAACAGGAAAAACAGCTTTCTTTGGGTCCGATTCATTGATAAAGAGAACATTATTTCAAGTATTTTTCCGTAGCCATGCACGCTGCAAAATTTGTTTTGTACCAACGAAGTGCAAAGTGCAGTTGCATGGCTGGTCCGACACATATCCGTTACTGACTGTTTCTGTACAACCAACAGTAGTGATGCGTCGTTTCGCTTATATTGTTCGATGGACCGATGCCTCATCCGCTATAAATGTACGCTAAAGATGCACCATATTATGCTACTGATAGAAAAATCAAAGGAATATTTTCAATCGAATTCTGCAAACTGGTATGCAGCTCAACATTTCATCCACAGCCATGCAGATTCCTACTTATGCAACAGTGACTAGCCCCTGTAGGTTACGTCTCAATAACACAGTAATTCTTTTCGACATAGCCTATTTATTATTTGATGACGAATGAGCTGACGACTTCCAGTTATGTTGCTTTATATGATATTTTGCTATATCTTTCAAGCTGCTCGATAGCCTTATAGTGTAACATCAAGTCACAAAACACCAGACAACTTATCGCACTGGTTGGAGTGATCAGTTTCGCGCATGTACTTGTTCTCCTTAAAGTTTAAATCATTGCACGATAGCTAACAGTAGCTAGCCAGCGGAAGGAAATAATCAAAATACTTTATCAAAGTATTCAAAACCGTAACTAGTTGTTGTATTTATTTGGATCAGGTTACATTTATACTCACTGTTAAAAACTCGTAGAACGTTTCTCTATCTGCATCATCCATTAACGTTCCGTTTATCGTATTAAAAGCGCATATATTCAGTCGCAAAGTACAAGGACTGTAGAATGCAACTTCATATTATACAGGATGGCATTCTAATACGTGTCGTGATTTAGATATGAAAAACGCAAACAATGGATCAGTAACCACTTGGCTAATGGTAAATAAAAATGAGCAATTAATCAAACTGTATGTAACAAAATTGGTATATCAAGGTTTTCATGAGGTTTACGTACCAATATGTTTAGGAAGGTGAACAGAATTTTTACGCAGCGCCTCTAAAACAAATGAAAATTGGACTTAAATTAAATGCTGGTACAACAATAATATGGCAGTTACAATAAAAACCGAGGAACATAATGATATCAAATCGTTATTAAAACGTTTGTATGCAAGCATCATGCTCGCTGTAAAAGGGTAATTCAGTATTTTGATATATTCGATTATATAACGTAAAAGACTAAGACTAGTCATTTATTAAGTACTCAATATTCAACTATTTATCTTATGATGATGCAGTGTCTGCAGTATTTTCCCGGCTTGCTAAATATTTCATGTAGTATCTTTTTAATTGGGGACGCCTAATGATTTTACCAAAATTCATACGACGCAACACATTAGTTTATATACACAAAGTGATCGTTAAATATAATGCCGGTAAACAGAAGTCTTGTCATTCAAGCAACACATGACGTTAGATATATTGTAACAAATCTAGCAACACCGTTTCTACAGCTGGTTCAATATTTATATAAAAATTATACTTGCTCCTGTTAAATTGTAACCATATACAATCAATCACAAATCAAGGTTTCAATTTTATGTGAAATAAGTTATTGCGCTGAAGAAAGTATTTATTAAAATGAAGCGTATTTTTTACGTTACAACGTTAAGGTTACAAATTTCCTAACCCGTCTTACTTGCAAGCAGAATACAACATTCGGATGTTGCATGTGAGACATTTATACCTTGAAATATAATTGTGCAATTAATGATTTTGTTCTTCTTTGACTTGACGTTAAGTAGAATGCGTCTCACTGCGTCTAAAGTAACCGCTTTTACTGGTCAGTTTTGCTCCAGAAACTATCTATATTATTCAATAAATGGAATGATTCGTCGTCTAAAGACAAAACTGTGGTCGTGCACATGATTTTTGTGCAGTCATCTGTAGATCGTGCCATTCTTTACAAAAGACTACCTTTTTACACTGCTCGAATATTTAAAATTAGATAAACTATTTATTCATAAATAAGGTGAACTTGACTGTAGCCTTTTAAGGATGTTGGCTTTTTATGAAAGATTTTGTCCTTATAGTCCTTCCAAATAGAAATCCAACTAATCCTTAATATCTTTGCTCACTATACCTAGTGGCTAAGCAATTTCTATAATAAAGCTGAAGCATTCTCACGAATATGGCCGCAAAGGTTCATCTGTAAACCCAACCAATTTAAACAAAATTGATACTTGCATGATAACGGAATACAATCAGAGGCTATCATAAACATCTAAATATCGTTCAGGAAAATCAAGATCTAAACTGCAGTAGCGCTTCTCGTTTGATATTTAGCAACAGGTTAACAAGCGATCCTAATCACAAAAGCCACGTTGATTGCCTCGCTTTAGTGTATTGTTGTGTCTTCTATTGTAAAAGGCAATCTCGTTTCTGTCTATGGTTGAGTTTGAATTCCTCCCTTGACATTCCATCAAGAAAACAATATCGGACCGAACAGGCTAAAAAACGAGTGCACTGATATATTAACAATACTTAGTAATACTTTGTCTCAATCAATGAAATACGGTACTTTTCAAGCAATGTGGACGCTTGTCGTTGTTACACATTGTTAAAAGTCAGGATTACTTGGACGAAATGAGAACCTATTTTAATTTGGCATATTAATATTCTTGTTAAGATGACTAATGGCCATATCTAGAAAATCGCGGTAAAAAGTGTGTTGATGTAAAATTATATAACTTTCAAACAAAGCGGATTTCTATGCTTTTAAAAATAAATAAAATTTTATTCTCGATTATTCCATGTATTCGTAATTCAGTCGCGAAAATTTTTTGCGCCGTTGACGGAACAGATTCAAATTTATCATATGAGATTTCTTTCGTAAGTTGGGCAAAACGGATGTGCATTACGTACAAGCTGCATATTTCGCTGCCCGATTTGACAGATTCCCAAAAAAAGGTAACTAATTGGAAAATAAGAGTAATAAAAACACAAAGTTGCATAAGTTGTTGAATATAATTGCATTATCCATGCAGCCGTTAAATCTCTGAGTGTCAGGGGCGCACAGAAATCTGACCTCTACATGCTACAATAAATATCCATAGTCGACAAATAGTACTATATAAACAAATCTCGTAAAATGTTTAAGAGATGAGTCGCAATTTTCCCAAAGGATTAATGAAATCTATCAAACAGAGAGGTTTGAAAACCACATTAATAAGAGCTTCCAAGATTTTGGGAATAGCTGACATATATCCAATATACATACCGATAGCTGTAATCCGAGTGGCAAGGCTGTCCCGAGGATTTATGAGTTACCGAAAATTCCTAAGAGGTATCCAGGTTAGCCCGATCGTTTCAGTGGGTAACGCAACCAACCATGTCGCTGTCCAATGGATTGTAGAAATTCTAGATCTAGAAGACAGCGAACAAACGCACTAAATTTTCGTTACACCTTTCATTTCATCGAAGGCTTCATGGACCGCAACCTCGGTATGAAAGCAATAATTGCCTTGGATGCTTTATCGCTTTTCACCAACATGCCGCTTTTCGATAGGGTCGACTAACATTGCACACATGTATAAGAAACAGAAACAAGTATGTGCATGCCGTTACGCGACTTGAAAGTCTCCTTTGGCGTTACACATGCATGAGACAGTTCCTATTCCGTAGTTATTGCTACCACCACCTGGAAATATGGAAATACAACGCGCAAGGAATATTCAGATTCTCAAGATTTCGCCTTTCTTTATTAAACCTAAGCATGTCTTGTACAGGGTCTTTTGGTTTACAGCCAATGATATTCATTCCACAGTAAGGTGTATAAATAACAACATACAATTTTAATTTTAACCGTAAAATGCTGGTTGTGTTTTTGCACATAAAGCAAACCATTTCAGTAAGATGGCATAATTGAGTACCTTCACAAATAGGTTTATATTATTGACGGTTTCTGTATTCCGTATTTATGATGGATCCTCCACTTTTCAATTTATATATCTGTATCCTTCTTTAGTACATTCACTTTGTTAGGAACGGAGGAATATATGTGTTGATCATTTTCTAGACAGCTAAGTAGAAATACATTATTATTTGTGTTTGAATATTATGAGTTTCACGACTTAATCTATCATCATTTTACTTTCCAAGTTTAACCATATAATATTTAACAATGGTATGCTTTATGATTTAACCACCAATAAATTGCTTTTGGAAAATAAACGTTTAGTTGCGTTATAGAAGGACAATGCTTATCAACATATATATATATATACATTAGTTGTTGTTGAAAATGTTAACATACATAACATTTCCAAACGTGTTTTACTTTACATACGGTCTTCCCTGCGTGGGATGCTTGTAAGCGTGTACCGAAGTGAAGATGGACTGTGTGAACAGGTATGGTGCTAGATCAACCTCAGGCGCGGCAAGCTGACAGTAGGTGCATTCTACCGTAGCCTTCTGAACCGCTCTTTAGATTGGCTACCGCATCTTCGGAACAACATGAGTCGTCCATGTTTTCTACTCATGGGTGACTTCAATTGTCCCCACATTCAATGGCCTGAAATCCTACTCATGCCCGGGTATTCTGAAGTCGAATCAAAGTTTGTTGATTTGTTGCTTGAAACTGGGGCATCGCAATACATATACCAACCTACGCGCATGACGGGGCGTTCGAACCCATCGTGCCTTGATTTGATGGTGACGAATTGCGAACAGCGGTTGCATGACCTACGAATCCAGGAGCCCTTAGCTAAAAGCGACCATTCCCTGCTGATAGCCACTATGGAACTGAACTTGCCGAGTGTATCTCCGGTGGAACCAGCTTACAACTACTGGAAAACTGATTTCGATGGATTAAATCGAGCAGCGAGCCAAATGGCTTGGTCTCTACCGCATGTTACATCTATGGAGGACGGTTGGACAGTAATAAAGGAAGGACTGGCTTCGCTTTGTTCTCAGTTTGTGCCGTTGAAGTTTCAGAAAGTCGGACTAATCAAACCACACTGGTTCGAAAAGGAATATGGTAGGCTGGCTCGGTTACGGCGAAGAAGTTAGGACGCATTTCGCCTCTCTGGCTTCGCCACTGATTACGAAGCATATAAAAGACAGCGCAATATTTGCAACAAAGTGAAATTGATAAAGCGCCGGAAGTTCGAAGAAAAGCTTGCAACTGACGCGAGGATGGCCCCAAAGAAGATCTTTGCTTACGTGAAACGCCGTTTGAAGCCAAAAGGTGACGTGTCATGTCTGGAAGACGCGGACGGACACCTGCTAACTTCCAGTTCCGATCGCGCGTCCGCACTGGACGCTCACTTCGCTTCCGTGTTTGCAAACGACGCGGCGTCCATACCCATCTCAGGGAGTAACATTCCTGTAGAACTCAACAGTTTGGTTTGTGATGTCGACGAGGTGCGACTGCGACTTGCGAACCTTGACGGTACCAAGCCTGCAGGGCCTGACGGGCTTTATCCGCTAAGTATCAAATCACTAGCTGCAATTATCTCTCCTGCTTTTACGGATCTGTTCAACAAATAATTGTCTGAGGGCTCATTGCCAAACGACTGGAAGCGCTCGGTGGTGAGGCCGATCCCGAAAGGTGGCAACCCCAGTAATTTGGATAACTACAGGCCAATTTGTCTTACACCCGTTTTGTCCAAAGTGATCGAGAAGATAGTAAAAAAGTGTTTAATACATCTGTTGCAATCGAAATAACTTCTGACACCGGCACAACAGGGATTCAGGATGGGATATTCTTGTGTTACAAACTTACTTGTGACGAGACAGGAATGGTTGCAAGCACTGAACCGGGGAAAGTCCGTAGACGTAATCTACATCGACTTCAGCAAAGCATTCGAAAAGTCAATCATGAATTGCTTCTAGACAGATTAAGGTCGTGTGGTGTCGGAGGATAATTACATCGATGGATCCATGAATTTCTCGTTGGAATAAAGTGGAGGGTACAGGTGGACGGCCATCTAATCGACTGGTATCCCTCGACCAGTAGTGTACCTCAAGGTACGGTACTGGGACCTACTCTGTTTCTCATCCATATCAACGAGCTGCCCCAGCTTCTACGGTCGCCGTGTGCACTGTTTGCGGATGACCTTAACATTTGGCGAGAAATTAATACTTTTGATGACTGTGACATTCTCCAACAAGACCTCGACCGCCTCGCAGTATGGTCTGCTGAAGTCCACCTACCGGTCAACCCGGCAAAGTCCCTATTCATGAATCTCGGGAAGACTGTTCACGAACGAACGTACACCCTAGACGGCCAACCATTGCATCCCACACCTTCCGTGAAAGACCTAGGTGTACTCTCACGCTGCGACTTGAAGTCCGTCGACAACACCAACAAACTGTATCGAAACGGACTGCGCATGCTCTGGGCGCTGAAACGCAGCTTCTGCACTTGGTCTGAGGACGTCGCCACTCGCCTCTTCTCCTCCATCGTCAGACCAATGGTAGAGTACGGCTCGCCTGCATACTGTACGATCGCTCGCGGCGAAGCGCAAAAGATCGAACGAGTGCAACATGTCGCCACCAAGTTGATCCCCAGCTTGAGAGGCTTATCGTATGAAAACAGGTGCATGAAACTCGGGCTCTACACCTTGTCATATCGCCGTGTTCGAGTGGATCTTATCATGACCTACCGTATTTTACATCTCGGTCATTTCCCCATGCAAAGGTCGTTACTCCACTTGCGGGTACCATGCACCACACGTGGGCACAGGTACAAACCCGTGGTACCTGATCTGAAGAAAATCCCACACCCCTGTGTTTCGAGCGGAGGGTTGTGCACGCCTGGAACAGTCTGCCAGAACACGTCGTCGAGGCCGAATCAGTGCACAAATTCAAATCTTTGTTGGATTTACACTTCGCTAACACACGTATCAGAGAACGGTTGCCACTTGACAACGATATCACCCACTTGTGACTCACTGTGTAAACAAGCATTTTGTGTGCTACAGAAGGAGTTGCTGAACCATCTCAGGATAACCACCGGACGTGTTTATTTTTTTAAAAATGTTTTTTGATTATCACCCGATGGAGTTGTACAGAATTATTTTCTACTTGCTCCAAAATACAGTATTCAGTATTCAGTTTGTAGGATATTGTGTATTGATATATCTAAATGTGAACTGAATATTTTGTGAAAATATTGAACCACACCATTTTTCATTTAAATTTCACAGTTGAACACCGTATTATTTTGGAACCAAACTCTTTCTCATCCATATTAGTTAACTTCAAATTTGAGCAGAGTAATGTCGGAAGAATTTGTTTCAAGCCTAACTTGAAACCCAGGCGTAAATTTTAATGCTTACAGGATTCATATCTATATATATGCATTTAAAGCGGTAGCAAAATAACTAATTCCTTGAGGTTTAATATCAGTAACTATTTATGAACCCCATACAGTGGGCTTTAAAATATTTGCTTGAATTTTGATCGTGATATCCACTTTCTACAAACTTTACCCTACACAGAAACTTCCAACTTTATTATATATTTGCGTGAATTAAAGCGGCTCAAGTCAGAGGGAAATTTAGATATTTCTCATTATAAACGTCATATGGTCCGGTGTTGTCAGACCAACCCGTCTTCATTTATCATGTGGCGAAGTTAAGAAATTAAAGCAACAATTCATACTGGAACCCGGTTTTAATAAACAAGTAGAAAATGAGAGTAATAAAAACACAAAGTTACTTAAGTTGTTGAATATAATTGCATTATCCATGCAGCCGTTAAATCTCTGAGTGTCAGGGGCGCACAGAAATCTGACTCTACATGCTACAATAATTATCCATAGTCGACAAATAGTACTATATAAACAAATCTCGTAAAATTTCTAAGAGATGAGTCGCAATTTTCCCGAACGAGTAATGAAATCTATCAAACAGAAAGGTTTGAAAACCAGATTAATAAGAGCTTCCAAGATTTTGGGAATAGCTGACATATATCCAATATACATACCGATAGCTGTAATCCGAGTGGCAAGGTTGTCCCCAGGATTTATGGGTTACCGAAAATTCCTAAGAGGTATCCAGCTTAGCCCGATCGTTTCAGTGGGTAACGCAACCAACCATGTCGTTGTCCAATGGATTGTGGAAATTCTAGATCCAGAAGACAGCGAACAAACGCACTAAAGTTTTCGTTACACCTTTCATTTCATCGAAAGCTTCAAAGACCGCAACCTCGGTAAGAAAGCAATAATTGCCTTGGATGCTTTATCGCTTTTCACCAACATGCCGCTTTTCGAGAGGGTCGACTAACATTGCACACATGTATAAGAAACAAAAACAAGTATGTGCATGCCGTTACGCGACTTGAAAGTCTCCTTTTGAGTTACACATGCATGTGACAGTTCCTATTCAGTGGTAGTTGCTACCAACAAAAAATGCTATAGCTTTGGAATCGCCATTGTGTCCGTTGATAGCCCATGTCTTTATGGCGAAATTATCTGTTTGGATGACAAGTTGCATAATGGTTTACGTTCAAATAGCGTTTGATGAAAGGGAAACGGCTGTCCTGATCTTTTAATTTTAGGAACATGCAAAATAACTCCGACCTGTTGCAAGTCCAGACAACAGAGCTAAATGAAACCTTGCGTACGATTACCTTCCATAGGAGATGCCGATGCTAAGACTGTAACTAGTAGCCTTTCAATCGCATTCAAGTTAACATTCCCAGCGTCTAAGCTTAGGTGTACCTTTACAACGGAGCCACTTTTGTTATTCACAACAAAAGCATTTTACCGACGATGACCGCTTATTTAGTGATTTCTCAGTTCGACTGCGCCTGGGGCGCTACTTACATCGGTCGTACGACGCGGCAACTGTCGAAGCATCTTATTGAGCACACATCATGCTGTTTGCGTCGAAGCTGTATTGGGGCCATAACTAACTGTAATGGCTCTTCTTGTTCACAGTGGGTATGATGTTGAACCAATCCGTGCCTTCAGAGTAATATAGAGGGTCCCTCAATTTATGGCAAAAAGCTTGAGCTTCCGCACCCATGATACTGCCAAGCCGATGGGCATCGTTTGAATCAAACGCTTTTGTGTGAACAAAAGCAGCTGATTAAAGCCGTTCAGCTATTTGGTCAGACAAAATGCGTCCTTCTGCGAACAATTGGAATCAGGCAACTACACCTCTGTCATATATTGCCGTTTGTTGCTGGTAACTGCCTTGGTGGGCAAGTGCTCAATCTCATTTGGACTGAACGTTAATCCAATACTAAGTCAATGGTTATTTCACTCATATGATTGTACGGGTCTTAAGATTAATCATCAAAAATAATTGCTCACTTTCGGTCTTTCGGTATTGTGACTACACCTATTCAAAGTATTTTTTCTTGAGGAGAGCGCAATTATTTGTCTATCACAAGTTACTCCTCATGTCATCCAGTCGTAAAAAAATATTTTAATCTGCTTTTTATGAGCCGTGTTGAAACACTAAATTAACGTAATTGGCATACATTTTTGAATAAGATCAGCAAATATATGCGTTGAGCTTTATATATTATATAATGTAATGCCTTCTGCTTTACGTCTGCGCAAGAAATACGTAACTGCTTTAAGAAGAGCGTAGCGATGCATACCTCTGCAATAGTTTGAGTATAAATGCAGCTTATAACTTTACGTAAGATGAGATTGTTAGGATTGAAATTGGCAGCATACCGAAAAGTACATAATTTTGCTTTTCTTTAATATATTATTGAAATTGTTCTTTCATTCATTATGTGCGAGTTTGGAATGTTGACACTAACACGGATGAAGACGCAAGACGAACACTTATTATTTTATTTTCAACCTTTATAGTCCCTAGGAATCTAACAGAAAACAATATGTTCAATGAAGTTTAATGGGTAGCCAAAAAGCAAAGACAAAACGCCATGCTTACCGTAAAACCTTGTGTTTATACAACAGAAGCCCGTGATTAAATATTTGAGTTTGATGCATGTAGGAAAATAATTAAATCCAGTTTATATTTTGGTGGCAAATATATGACTAAACAACAAGCCTTTTGATCAGCAGAGACTGTTTTATTTCCCTATGAATCAGCTACGGCAGATAGCCAAAATTGCATGTGTATTATGACTGCGGAATTTAGCCTGGTGCGATAATCAACGCTTTTCCTATTCGTAGACAAAAATGGACTTGTTTCTTTAGGTTAAATTTAAATTTTCGGTTAACAAAACTTGAAATTTGTTAAGATTCCAGGAGTCGCATAAATATATCATTGCTGACATAGCTCTAATATCCGACTTTTATGTATTAATTACAGAACAGTAAGAGAGATTCGCTGAGTGAATGGTAGACAACTTAGCTGTAAAATATACTAACTAAACTGTTGCAGAACGGTATGCAATTCGGATAAATTAATAGCTTAAATCTGCTTGCCGTTTAAACATTAATGAAAACATGGTTACAGCCTCAAATTGAGGCAAAGGTAGGACGAATTTTGTCTCTGAGAGCTGGAGATAAGTCCCTATCAAACCGGCAACTTTAGTGCGGAAAATGAATCCAGTATATTTTCTGTGTATCTAGTCTTCCACATCATGCCATGGCCACATAGTTGTTGCTTATAACCACAATTCTTAGACAGAATGGTTAACAATGCGTCCCTTAAAAAATTCTGGCGCACAGAGACAATAATGTGATGTTTTCATTATAAGGGTAACATATGCTACCAGTAATTTAGTAACTTAAACTAGCAAAACAAACATAACAGAAGTGGTTCTACTTATCAGGTCTAAGCTAGTTAATGACTATTCTTGTTTTTCAGATATTATTTGACTACTGACTTAAGAGTGACATACTCTAAGTGTTACATTTACATGTCTCTTAATTACATTTTTTTTTGGCGTAGAACCACCCGGTGCTTCATGAACATTGGCTAGATTGAGTGAACTACTGCCGTGCATTAGAACCGCCTTTGTTTCGATAGCAATAAATGAACAAAATTGAGCACTTGGAAATATGGAAATACAACGCGCAAAGAATACCCAGATTCTCAAGATTTCGCCTTTCTTTATTAAACCTAAGCATGTTTTGTACAGCGTCTTTTGGTTTACAGCCAATGATATTCATTCCACAGTAAGGTGTATAAATAACAACAAACAACAAAACATTTTAATTTTAACCGTAACATGCTGGTTGGTTTTTGCACATAAAGCAAACCATTTCATTAAGATGGCATAATTGAGTACCTTCATAAATGGGTTTACATTATTGACGGTTTCTCTATTCCGTATTTATGATGGATACTTCACTTTTCAATTTATATATCTGTATCCTTCTTTAGTAAATTTACTTAGTTAGGAACGGAGGAATATATGTGTTGATCATTTTCTAGACACCTAAGTACAAATACATTATTATTTGTGTTTGAATGTTATGCGTTTCACGACTTAATCTATCATCATTTTACTTTCCAAGTTTAACCATATAATATTTAACAATGGTATGCTTTAAGCTTTAACCACCAATAAAGTGCTTTTGGAAAATAAAATTTAGTTGCATTATAAAATGATGATTCATATCAACATATGCATATGTTAAATTTGTTGTACAGCAGATTGTGTATTTTTCGGAAATTTGTTTATCTTCATTCCATACCAAAATTTAAATATTTTAATAAAATATCCATCAGTTTTTGATGGTTGCTAACGTACTCTTTTTCTCTATTTATAAATCTTTAGTCTCAAACGGTTATCCTTTTTATTTGCAATTGGTTTGATGGCGGATTAAAAGTAAGTATTATTTCCTTTTCTGCGATTACTTTAATAATTTCGACCGACGTTAATTTTGTGAGAATATAGGTACAACCTTCTCCATCTCCTATCAGAAATTAAGAAGAAAGAGCAATTTTTTTAATTTTTGAAAGCCCTATATCCTATATGTGTCGTAATCCTTATATTTTGCATCAATTGAACGGTTATGCATGATTTTACTCAAAATGATTATAAATTATAATTTCGGTTTACGAATAAATGAGTCTTGTTAATGCTATTTATGAAATTTGTTCCAATGGTTTTAAAATATTTTTCAAGTTTTTTGATTTCTTTAGAGAATTATTATGCTAGCTGTTTGGTAACTAGCCCACAGTTAGCGTGACTCTTATTAAACCAGCTTTTTTTAATTATTCACCATACCATTTTATCTTCTTCATTATGCCTATACATTTGGAAAGCCCTGATTTAACCACCGTTTAGTTTTAATTTGCTTAGTACTTAAATGCACTGTTTGTGTGCAAACGTGAAGCATGTAAAAAATGAAAATTTATCGCATAATTTACTGGGAACCGCAGCTAAGTATATTCCAAATTATGCTCTAAAATTTTGCATAACTGTTAAGTGAGCCACATTTGTAACACAACTTTAGTAGTACAGGTTCCAACCGCACGCAAGTCAGCAGTAAGATAACCATATAGTTTATTTTAGAAACGTAGAATAAAGCGGCGTTCTGTAAAGTTAGCATGCGCAGAGTAGTATTAGAACAAATGCATAAACTTTTTAGTCAGCTTAGAAACATGAGTAGAAAATTTGACCCAATCATTTGTATATCATGTGACGCCTGTATTTGCTAGTTCGGTATATATCGTCCGCTTTTGGGGCGCATAACTTGCAAAATAATAATGATTTGAGCGTTAGAGGGGAAAAATTTAAATTATTATCGTTGCGTTAGATTTATCGTTACAGAAGGCAAGAATTATAGACCAACAATTGTACGCTTTAGTAATGACAAGTAATGGGAAAGGTATATATTATACAAGACCATCGATTGATACGTGTATGTAATGTATATAAAACGGAATATTTATATCAAACATTCTCTTTCGCTGTAATAATTAGCGGTGCCCAGTATATGAATCCGTTTTAAACGTCGTTTCTAGTGCAAGGCAAACATTTTGTTAAACCGTAAAGACAACAATACATTAGATATTAATATGTCGTGGTTTGAATACATGTTCCGGGGCTAGAACGGAGGATGAATTTATAAAGCGGTGCTTGCTAAATTGATGCAGGAATGGATAATCATCCTGAATTTGCATAGACCGATATAACTGCATTGAATTGGTACCTATTTTGCTGCATAAACCTATTGCTATAAATTCTTTACCCGCATATCTTAATAAAAATAAATAAGCGCAACGGCTGTCAACGTTTACAGCATTTGCCTAGGAGCATTTATGTTGAGATTTGTAGGACAATATAAGGTCTTATTTTTGAAGCTTCATTAACTATCACTTTTCAAATACCATCCTTTGCAGTTAGCAAAACAAACATATATTAACCAAAGTAACCCGCTCTTGTCGCCAACAATTAATTTCCAGAATATTTCAAAAATCATTTTGTCTACACTAAAATCATAAAGCTAAGCAGAGGATGGTTACTTAGTAACGATATTTAATGGTTTTGGAATTTTGCTAGCGAAACTGGCCGATAGATATTTTCAAGAAATTTCATAGAGTTTGCCAATATACTCGTGTTGCCAATGGTTGGGTGCATTCTTTAACTAGCCGTTAAGTAACCGAACAAAATATATATTGCACACAAAAGTATTGGGACATCTAGGTTCAGAGTAACAAATGCTTCGGTCACAGAACACCGGCGAAATTGCAGTGGCCATCGATAAACATCTGGGAAAATTGAGTCAATTATTTTACGTATGTGGAACTGAATTTAAATGCATTGACTTCGAGACCCTTATATAAAGTGTGCTTATTATCCACGAAATGGTGATAGATTTTTACGCGATATACAACTGCTAGCTGATTATTATTTTATGTGAAAACGTTCCGCGCCACACCGTATTTGGCGTCGATGCTATTTCTCTTCCATGCATAGGGGTCGTGGGAAACCCAGTAAGATTTTTGTAATTGATTGCGTCGCCTTTAAAGATGCAAGTACTAGTCACCGCGCAGCGCGTAATGGATAAAACTAGGAAGTAACTGATATTAATATTGCTAAAAGTAAATGTAATAAACTAAATTGCATAACACATTCGTTATTGTATATTTCATCTAAATGGTACATATTCGGTTGAAATGTATTTTACCAGCAATTCTAAATGCAATTTGGGAATTACTGCAAGTTGAAAAAGCTAAAGCAACCAATTAGTCACTTGGTTCTATTTTTCAAAACTCCTACTTTCACATCAGAAATAATATTTAATGAAGTTAGAAACATATTTTTGCGGAACTTGAAACTTTACTTGCTACATACAGTGTATTTGATTGTCTGCTAGTGGTGAAAGAAAATCAAAAAATACAACGACCAGTCAATCTAGTAAGTCTTATTAATGTAATTGGTGTAAATGTGATTTAAGGAAACCGGCAGTTAACCCCGTTTATTTGAGTAGCACGTGGGGGCTTATATTAAATCGACTGAATCGGAATGGAATAAAATGTGTAGCTGGTATTATTAGTCTGCTTATCCCTTACAAACTGACCTATTTCCACGTTGTTATTTTCAGTTTTGTGGCAAAGGAATTTACTATTTATTATTAAACCAACTGCATACTTAGGTAACTGTTAATAGTTATAGGTAAGTCAAGTAGGCAGAGCTCAGATTTATCTATAGGTAAGGCAAACGATACAGATTTATTTGAGGCGCAATAAAAGCCATAGTTTATGCTTAAGTTTAGTACGAATACAATTTCGCTTTCTTGTGAAACACTAATGTATCTTTTGTGAGGATGCGAAAAATTCCTTAGATTTTAGTGCAATTGTTTGAATTAACAGCCTGCATCTACACAGATTATCAATGTTTATATATGTAGGAAAAGAAAATCTCAGAAGAAACAAGAAAGCGCGATCTCGCAACTTCCCGCTGTTGCAGAAATGCATTAAATTGCATAATATTTGCCTAACATTTTTTGATATTCTATCGTTTGACTGCAATTCATGCCATTTGTGAGGCATTCCGCGACATGCAATCAACATACTTCCTTGGTATGGAATTTGTCGGGCAGGCCGCAATCCTTCAGTTCATTGAGGTAACACTCTGACATAACTATTGCAATTCTGCCTCTATCGAATAGACAAACAACTGGTAGGTTCATAGAATGCTCCTTGGAATGTTTCCATAATAATATGCATTACAAAACCCATGACATATGAATATATTTTGCATGTTATGCACTCAAATCTATTCTTCTTAGTAATGACTTCGTCCTCAGAAATATATGTTATGCGTCTGAAAGAGAGGTAAAATATGTGCGTTCCAAATGTTTGTGCCAAACATTCACACTTTAATGTATGTTGTGTGTGTTAAAAGATTTTAAGATTAAAACCAAAGTTAAGTACGCAAAATAGGACACTTATTTTGAAAATATGGAACAAGTAAGCTGCAAAAGCATTGAAAAACCATAGCATTTGCGATAGTACAATGATAGTCTATGAGCACCTGTATTTAACCAGAATCCTCACCATCATCAATAACTAACTAAATAAAAATTAACCCAAATATATTACAGCCTCAATTGGAAGATTTCTAATGCCACGGATTGTTTGAATTCTACTCTATGTTGTCACTGTTGGGTCTTGGAATACCCTCCATTTGTTTGGATGGCATAACACACTCTAGATTGAGGCAACAAATATTTGAGGCTTATGTAAGCCATTTCGAATTCTTAGACTGCTTATGAAGTGGCGAGTTTGGCTCTCTCTAAACACCGCACTGCTCGACTGTTCAGTTTTCTTTCATTTCGACTATCCATATCTGTATACCTTTATTGAGGATGTATAGCTGCAACTTCTTTGACAGCTTTCGAATCCGTCACTAGATCTGAAATGCGCAGCAGCGCTTTACACAACGGTTAAATGTTAATTATTGGCTTTTGGAATACTTGCCTTATATATACAATGCGACACACAATCTCATTTATGGCTATATGTGTCTTTGGTGTAAACGAATACCATTTGGCTCTCTATGCTGTTATCGTATGTGGATGGATTCGGATATGCTGTCGAACGAATTTACACGCAATGATCAAAATCTACTCAGATGACTCTCCAACGTATCGCTCACCAGTTTCTCTGGGAGTCTGACTACTACAGTCGTCAGACTAACTGGCCTGTAATTTGCGTCCAGGCTCCTGTCTCCATTTTTTAAGATGTGAAAGATGACAGTTTCCTTCCATTCGGAAGTTAATGCACAGCTTTTCAGTGATTTATGAAACACGATAGTGAGCTGTTCACTTGGTGCAGCGGCCAACTCGAACAAAAGTTACCGGTGAATTAAATCAGACCCAGAGGCATTAGAAGCGTTCAGCTTTTGTAAAAGCCTACGAACTTCTGTCCCCGCTACAATAAATTCAGATAGGCCCGAACTATCTGGGATCCTGCAAAGCAGCCTAAGCCTGTCAAAAAGGTTTCCCTCAAAAACGCCGCTGCATATTGCCAGTGAATACGCCGACCTTTTTAGATTCCCTGTGAGCATGAGTACTGTGATCACGCATGAATATTGGACTTGACGTGTTTGAACCGCGGATAAACAACACGAAGCTGCACAATGTTACATGTTTCAGAAGTCCGTTTATTCGTCTCTGGTATTTCAGATATACAAACAGACAGGTAGAATCATCATGTTCATTGAAACAAGCAAATAATGATATGCAAGTGCTGTTCTCAACGAAACTCTCACAGGCGTTTGCTCTCGATTGGCAATATATATGCTTTTCCACATTAGGCAAGGTTCCTAAGGAAAACCAGCAAGAAAATTGATTCAAATCTACTAGCGAACCATCCAATCTTTTATTGCGCTAAAATGAATGATTCAAAAACAACAGAAACTTTTTGTTGAACATAATTCCAACGCCGAATATTTACAAATATTACGCAGACACAGACAGATCATCGATATTTTTCAATGATAATACAAATAGTAGACAAAATACCTTTCCATTCATTATATTTCGTAGCATTAAGCAGGCCGCTATCAGTGTTGCTGTATATATAGATTCTAAATATTGCTTGAAATGAACAGCTTTGGAATTTCCATAAAGGGATATTAATATTGGTTCTATATTATAAATGGAGAATATACTCTTTTTATAGAATGGGGAACGTTCATATAATCGTATTGCTTCAATGGATCTTTATTTTAATACTTCCCTCTCTGCCTTGAATCTGTTTGGCTCTTGTTCCAGTTTAATCTAATTATTCTCTCTCATTTTCCCATCGACAGCAACCATTAAAATTTTCCTTGGACGACGTCATTGATATTATGGTAGCAACTTTGCTTTCTTGTTCATATTCATGTCAAATTCAGGTAAATATCTGAATACTTTCTTAATCACCAGGTTGTCGATATTTTGTACATGACTGTAATTTTTGACCATGCCTTGATGGGTGTGCCTTTACATCGTAAGGATCAGACGTCTATCGATTTATTTATCAATGTATCTAAGTCTCACTCCGCAAAATGAACCCGTCGGATGCACGTTTAACAGGCCATATATATCCACCTGTAAGTTAGGAATAAAATTAAAGTGACATAACAAATTTTGTATCACAGCATCTCAGCAGCACACCATGCAGCGGATTTGCTCAGGATAATATGATATCTGTGTCTACGAACTTCCAGACATTTATCTCCGCTTTACCTTGCCCCTTTTGCATAATACGTTACATTACTCGACCAACAAATCTGTGGTGCTGACACTTCTTAAGCATCTACATGGATACCCTTATGCTAGTTTCAGTATATGAGTCAAACATCACCAAGTCTGGAGATATTGTCTTTATATTACTCACGAATAATATGTACGACTATGTGCCACTAGCCTGATTATGCTTGCTGGGTTCTACAGCTCCATTCACCTTTCCAGTGCTTCTCTTTTCGTTATCCTGCCGCCTCCATGATATCCTCGATTTGCACCAGAAAAAGTAGATTCTTCTTGTTCTGATAGGAAAGGTCAATGTAAAACCCGTAAATTCTACCCCTCCTAATGCTTATTTGCATAACCCATAACAATGACAACTCTACATGCCTGAGCAATTTACACAGGTAAATACAAGCCGTCACCTTGCGGACACGGTTTTCAATGAAAGGAGAAATAAACCCTAGTACTTCTAGTCAACCCTGTTGGAAAAGTATAAGTAGCATATCTGCATAAGTTCCAATATCTTTTGAATGATACGCAAAAATATATGAGTCATCTAAATGTAAAACTTAACCAATTCGTTCTCGGTTTGCATTTATCCGCACCTTGAATATGGAGTCAAAACATTTACAGCATGTCTGGTTTGGTATGTTAAAATAACTGGGATTCATTAGGGCCGAATCCTGATATGGTGTAGATTTATCGTGCATTTCGTATACAAAACGGATACTTAAACCCGCAATGCAATTTGCGTTACCATTGTTATTGTCTACAACACCTATTTTAATGTTTAGTTTTCACAAACATTCTATCACTAGCCCTTCCGCGGTCATTAGGATAAGCTGTACAAACACATTTAAAAATGGGTGACGGCTTACGTACTATTTCCCACACATCAGTACACAGCCAGCTGCAGCATGAATTGCAGGAAAACCCATCGTGAGAATACTGCGCATGGAAAAAAGTCTCCTGGAGTCGGTTCCATGTTTGGCCGTATTAGTTTAATTGAACTTCTGGCTAAATCTGCATTTGTTAGTATTACCATTTTCTTAATCACTCTGATATCTTTAGATTAACTTTCACTTTAAAACCCACGTGCGTATCATTATCCAAAACTAGCACATTTAATTATATTGTGCGATTTTTTTGTACAGATTGATCAGGCCACTCAGTTGGACTGTGCCTCGCAACGTCAAGGACTAAACCATCTGATTATTAAAGTGTTATTTATAAGCTCGAATTCGACGAGATTTGGATCAGCATTTTTTCACAAAGAAGCTTAATATGTCGTTCTAAGAAGTAAGCTTATAAAAGCAGATCAACAAAGTTGAGCATCAGCTTGATACCATTAAATTACCTGTAAAATGAATTGTTTGGTTCTGTGGGAAGTAAGCGATAGACAAACCACGCTGCGTTAACTATCATGTGCACCAATGTTCCAACTCTGCCATAATTAAAGGCATGTTGCAACACCATCGTAACCAGTAGAGTTCCATCTGGGAGGCCATTGGTATACAGGCTGAGCCTGCATTGCTGCAACGCGTAGCGCGTCATTGAGCTCAGTGTAATCTCGAATCTTCGAGTAAGACTAGATTCAACGGATGAGACAGAGGCTGTCCTGCTCTCAGCAACTCGTCTTCCCAACTTACCAAGCGGATTGTGCATTTTACCCGATCAATTTGGAAAGATCGCCCAAAAGATGCAGTTGAGTAAAACGACGTTCCTAATAGGGAAAGTTAGAAAAAAGCATTGGAATAAAGTATTTCTGAGCTTTTGCATTCCTCTAAATACGAAGCGCAATCACATGACCGGGAAACGTATTATCACATCCGCGAAGCATGTAAGGTTAACAACGTTATGGCCAAATCTATGAAAAGTGTTCCGTCATCACCAAACTAAAGTGAAAATGACAGCACAACGGGTATTTCAAAATGACTTTCCAATTTGTCATTAACGGCTGTGCCAAGCTTTGCCAGTCATGAACATGTAGCTCAAGCGTAGCGGTCACAAATAACATCCCAATGGTCCCGGGATCGATGCCTGCCTAATCTATCTGATGAAAGGAAATAACCTCGAAAAGCATCAAGGAATGAAGTGATTTCTGGCGGGCAACACTCAATTTGCTGCTGCTTCATCAGCTACGTTTCTAGTGATGGAATGCCTAAGGATCACTTCAATGCGAATCGCCGCCCACATTGAGATTGCCGGCCGCAATCCTTCCACAAAACGTGTATTCAAATTGACATTCCTATCTGTTATTAATCGTTGTGCTGAGCTTTGCCTGTCGTGAACCGGGGTATCAAGGGTAGCGTTAATAAGAACATTCTGATTGTCCCGGGTTCGACGATTGCTATCTCTACATCATTGGGAGGAAATAACCTCGCAACGCGTCATGGAGTGCAGTGTTTCCTCGAGGACAAAACTCAATTTGCCGTTGCATCATCAGCTACGGCCATATGGATTTAATGGCCAAGGTTCACTTCAATGAGAATCGCGGCCCACTTTGAGATTGCGTGTTCCAATCCTTCCACACAACGTGTATTTCCATTTGACTTTCCAAACTGTCATTAACCGTTTTGCTAACCTATACTTGTCGTGAACATGGGGCTTATGGGTAGCGGTCACAATTAACATCCGCATGGTCCCGGGTTCCAAGCATGCTATCTCCATCTGATGAGAGGAAATAACCTCGAAACGCTTCATGGATGCAGGGTTTTCTGGCGGGCAACACTCAATTTGCTGCTGCTTCATCAGCTGCGGTCTTAGTGATTGAAGTGCTAAGGTTCACTTCAATGCGAATGGCGGCCGACTTTGAGATTGCGTGTTCCAATCCTACCAGACGACGGGTTTTCAAATTGACTTTCTAATCTGACATAAACCGTTGTGCCAAGCTTCGCCCTTCGTGCCCCTGGGTGTTAGGGGCAGCGGTCACAATTAGCAGACCGATGGTCCCGCGTTCGATGCCTGCTATCTCTATATGATGAGAGGAAATACATATGAAACGCTTCAATTATGTCAGCGTTTTCTGGCGGACAACATCACTTTGCTACTGCTTCAAGAGCTACGGTCCTAGTGATTGAATGACCAAGGTTCACTTCAATGCGAACTGCGGACCGCCTTAGGAATTATTGTCACAATGTTTCTAACCAACGTGTACTTCAAGTTGACATTCCAATTTTCATTTACCGTTGTGCCAAGATTTGCCCGTCGTGAACAGGGGCATATTGTCAGCGGGCACATCCAACATCCCAATGGTCCAGCGTCACATGCCTGCTACCTCTATCCGTGAGAGAAATAACCTGAAAACGCGTCATGATATGCAGTGTATCTGGCGGGCAAACATCAGTTTGCTTCTGCTTCAACATCTGCGTTCCTAGTGACCGAATGGCAAAGGTTCCCGTCAATGCGGTTTGCGGCCCACTTTGAGATTGCCTATCGCAATCCTTCCACAAAACATGTATTTCAAATTGGCTTTCCAATCTGTCATTCACCGTTGTGCCGAGCTTTACCCGTCGTGAACCGGGGGCTTATTGGTAGCGGTTGCCAATAGATCTCAATGAAGCCGGTTTGAATGCCTGTTATCTCTATCTGACGAGAGGAAGTAACCTCGAAACGCGTCATTGGGTGCAGTGTTTTCTAGGGGTCATCACTCAATTTGCTGCTGCCTGAAAATCTACGCTAAAAATATATTAATATCCAAGGTTCATTTCAATGCGAATAACGGAAGACCTTGAGATGGCTTGCGGCCATTCTTACACACAACGTGTATTTCATCTTGGCATTCAAATCTGTCACTAACCGTTGTGCCAAGCTTTGCCCGTCGTTTTCCGGAAGCTTATCCGTAACGCTTACAAATAACATGCCAATGTTCTGCTTTCTATGTATGCTATCTCTTTCCGATGAGAGGAAATAACCTCGAAGCGCGTCATGGAGTTCAGTGTTTTCCGCCAAGGAACACTCAATTTGCTGCTGCTTCAACAACTACGTTCCTACTGATCGAATGACCAAGGTTCACTTCAATGCAAATCGCGGCCCACTTTGAGATTGCGTGTTCCAATCCTTCCACACGACGTGTATTTCAATTTGACTTTCCAATCTGCCATTAACCGTTGTGCCAATCTTTGCTAAGCGTGACCCGGAGGCTTAGGGTTAGCGGTTCCAACTAACATCCCAATGCTCTCGGGTTCGATTCTTGCTATCACTAATTTTTGGGTGGAAATAACCTCGAAGCGCGTCATGGAGTGCAGTGGTTTCCGGCGGGCAACACTCAATTTGCTGCTGCTTCATCAGCTACGGTCCTAGCGATCGAACGGCTAAGTTTCACTTCAGTGCGGATCGCGGCCAATTTTGAGATTGCCTGTCGCAATCCTTTCACACAAAGTGTATTTCAAATTGAATTTCTTATCTGTCATTAACCGTTTTGCCGATCTTTGCCCGTCGTGACCCTGTGGCTTAGGGTTAGCGGTTCCAGCTAACATCCCAAAGTTCCCGTGTACGATGCCTGCTATCTATATATAATGAGAGGAAGTAACCTCGAAACGCTTCATGGATTGCGGTTGCAGTGCCCAAGGATAATTCCATTTTGTTATTCTTATTTATTTCTCGCTAGTTTTTCTCGATCGAAGGACTATCCGTACCATTCGCTAAACTTTCTGATATTTCTTTGGCGTGCTGTTGATAACTTCAATTGCTTCTGCCTTATCGGCATTAGTTACTTCAATTAGACGAGTTCACCATTCATCATATCGCCCTGGGTTTAAATGAACTTGACCGGATATACCTAGGCGGTCCTAAATGCAATACCCAGGATATCATTTTCGAAGCGCTTTTCTTTAATAGCTTTTCTTTAATAGCTTTAATAGCTTTTCTTTAATAGCAGTTCGAACTTAAGGCTAGAAAGCTGGTGATTAGTATTCATTGTACAAAATTTCATTCAGAATAGTTGTCAAACTGCAAGCTGTTAAGTACAAAAAGTGTGGAGGCTATGTAAATGCACCTCATGATCCTGTAGTTGCAATGAGTTCAGTCGGAGGGACTAAAATATTATATACTGCTTATTTGGGAACAAAAACTTTGGAAACATCACTACTGTCGTATTCCCTATGGAACGTCTGAAAATTTGGTGGGCCATAATTATTACGATCAGGCTAGCAATTTTTGGTTCAGGGGTAATTGACCGCTGGTTGTTCAGTGGTTAGAATCCCAGGCTTTATATTTCCGAATGCGCTGTCCAGCCCACACATAATGTCTTCAAGCAGAATTGTATGTAAATGACTACAGTTTACTCATACGCCCGATTTGTTCGAATGAAGTTATGTTAATGTTCTTCATCTGTACAATCTTTGATAACAGTTATGTTTACATGATAATTATCTACACAGTTTTCCAGTGTAATCTTCATACACATTGTACTGAATCTCTCAAAACCTAATCTACTAGTATTTAACATTAAATGTGTTATAGTAAAATTATATCAATTATTTTTTTCTGATGAACATGGAATATAGTATATATACTCTACCTTGTCCTAGCAGGAAGTAATGCCAAATACTAATTCATTCAGGTCGTCGTAGAAAAGGCTTTAAACTGTTTGCTATAAACATTGATTTTAACTATTACCGTTTCTATAAGTGGCTGATAAATTGGTGCTAACTGCATGTACACTGCGTTAGGAAGTATCAGTTTTCCGGTTCTAGAAGTTTGAAGATGCAAATTGTTCATGCAACATGATTAAGCAAGTTTGCTTTTTGCTCGGTGTTCACTAGGTACTGTAAACAAACTAAATGCACGATTAGGAATACAACGCTTTTAACGCATATATTATTTGGCTTGTTAGCTATGCTTGATGACTTCTTGCATAGATCTAGTATTTAACCTAAGTCTGGTACAACACGTTTTACCAGGTGGCTGGACATTTACACAAATTTTCGCCCTTGCGTTTAAGAGAAAACAGGACAGGAAAGCTACACAATGATAAAACGTTAACCACATCAGAAAAATGCAAAAGAAATAGTGCGCTAAATAGGGCTGCTTCAGCTGGATCGGATGGGTATACTCAACAGCGTTTTGTGAGTTACGTAAACAAATCGGATATGTTAACCACACCAGAACGAGCACAGTATGCACAGCGTACATTTAAGTACATATTTAACTCCATGCTTAGTTAGCGACTAAATGCTAGCCCGCTAGCTTGCTAAAAGCTAGCCAGCAAAATAACATGGACGATTTTTATATTGCGCAGTGCAAATGTTTCTTTCTCGTTACTGTTTGATAAAGTGCAATATAAATGGAAACTAACTCTATGCTGAACAAGGCGAAAATATCAGAGGTATAAAGCATGAAGATCTCAAGTTCTTGTCTAATGCAGTCTAGCAGATATCAGAGTGACAACCTTAATTCGAATTCAAGTAAGCATCCCCAAATATAGATAAATCATAACCTCATGCCAGAAAAATAAATAACGCCAAAGTGTGCAACGAGTTTACCTGAGATTTTGGGTATATTAAGGATATGAAACATTTTACCTGCTAGACAATGCAAAATGAGAAAATCCTATATTCATCCATGCGCTATTTATTCTAAAAATATTGTTCTCATAACCTTTTACATTGTAGATTTTGTTGATAGTCTAACCATCAATTACTGACGACATCAGTGGAATGTCGCGAGCTCAACTAAATACATTTAAATAATGTGTTTGAGCAGCCATACCATTTATAGAACTATTTGATTGAAACAAAGACAAATTTATGCATAATCGGTTAATGTGGTCTGAGTAGGTGAAATTGAGTTTGAGACACTGCATGTCATTGCCTACGGCGCATTAAGAATAAAATTTATAATATAATAAAAATATGCGGACTTTGGTAATCCCATGCTTTCCACATCTAGCTACTTTGGTATTTAATTATTACCAACTTCTAGACAATAAAAGAAGAAAAGGATATACTTCGGTAAAATATATGACTTTAATTCGATGGCGGTTCTGAAAAGCCTGCCTCAATTGTGTGCCAGTAAAATAACGAAAACCTGTGATAATTGTGTTACTAAAATGGGCTAATGTTCCTACATCTCCATCAATATAATGACGTGATTTTCGATTCAATGTACGTGCAGCAGAGGTTCCAACCAACATCTGGCCGAGGTTGGGCGAACTTTATTATATATTTTTTGAATTTCTAAGACAATGTCTGGTTAACGAAACGTGCACGTATATTTAAAAATTTATAAATAAATGACAAAAAACCGCAGTTACCCGAATACATTTGCATGTAAAAGGCTAGAACTTAATTTGTCTTGCTTTCGCACAAATAGTACAATTTGGTAGGCATCTCATGTCATGGCATCGGAAAACCCCAGGTCTCCACTGGAAGGCTTGAATATGACCCGACTCAGCACGTCGAAACACCGGTGTCTGGTGCTTTTGCAATCTAGCTTAAGCGTGCTGACTGGAAGTGGCCGTACTCAACCATTATTGCTCATACCAAATCCGAAACATTTAGTGATAAAATAAAGTTAGTCTGTATACATAATAATTCCTTGCGTTTTACCAGAGCGCCATGTGGAAAGTCCTAGCTCCTGGGGCTAGATGCCCTACTCCGCACAGTTCATTACTGACAAAGCAGTGGAAGATGAGTCGGGTTAAATCATAATCCGCTATCCATCTGGAGGTCCGGGGCTGTCAATCCTAACGAAATAACACTATATGATTGCCCCCGGAAGTCATGGGGGCAGAACCGGACAGTGGCACACTGGAAGGCGCAAAGGTGACACACCGGTGTCTGGTATTTTAAAGACTAAAGCCTGCTGACTAAGAATGCCCGTGATCAACTATCCATACCAAATTCTAGCTGTTATTTAGCAACCTAATTCTTGTTTTAGCTTCCGCTCGTTTTCTATTTATCAAGCTAAATTAAATATTGAACATTACCTATACGCACTAAATAAAGATCTTGTAATGCTGGTGTTATATTATGATTTATCATTCTATATATATATATCTGCATACTTTTGGTTGGGATTATTCAAGTGTTGCAGCTAAGCAAAAAATGCATATTTGTACATCGCATTTTGTACATTGACATTTAAAATCACATTGCCAAAGCAACTGATTTGTCGTTGTTGCATTGTAAAATATTTGAACGCCGACGCTTCCCATAAACTGAAACAAATCATTCCAAAGTACTAAGCAAAGTAGAACGTCTAATTGAATTCTCAAAACTTTATAGTAACGAATTTGTTTTTAGTTTACATATATATAGCAGCAAAGTACTAAATCAAAGAGAAATATAAATATACTGGGCAATATCATATCGAAACTATAGATTGGTTTTTTAAATTTACGATCAAACTGCTTGTCTTTACCGAATTGGGATACTTTCCGCATGAACAAGTCGCACCTGCACAATCAAAGTTAACATTTCGAACATCTGCGTTCAGAAACATTACATATCCGCGCAGCTGTTTGCTCTGGTTAAAAGATTAACTTTACTGTGAACCTATGTAAATACCTATATGAAATATTTTACGCTACTGATAAGAAAGCTTTTGTTCTGGCCGAGATATAGCTTAAGTGAATACGTTAATTCCACATATAAATTTAACTAAGTACTACCGGATCCACTGGAGGAATGACGTGATTTTCGCCTCAATCATATATCTACTTTGTGGGTAAAGCACGTTCCTGTATTAATTTACTCGTGGTTTCGGACGTTGTACCTAAAATTTAATTTTTCTGAAAAATAGCAAATTTGGCTCAGCCGGGTTATATTAAGTAAAGTAGGGTTATTTACTTTAATACGCTGTACTTCCTTGGTAGTTTGGAAGCCAATTCACTCCTTCACTATATGCATACAAATTACACATTTTGTTACGATTTTAAAGCGAGCTTTAGTACACAGTTTTGAAATATTAGATTTCACATCCACCTTATATAATTATAACCTGTTTGATTTGAATGGGCGAACAAAGTTATCTTTAAACCAAATTGCCGTTCTGCCTCCGCTGTTGAACCCTATTAACTTGTTAATTTAAACCATATTTTGACGGGCTTGCTTGCGGTACACTGCACATTACACTAATTCGAATTAGACACGTAAGAAGCTCTAATCACTCTGTGTACTTGGTTTAAAAGTGTTGGTTAAAAATGTTTTAATAAGCAATAACTTTATGAGCGAGACTTGTTAGACCAACGCCGTAATTAACAATTTGCAGGTTAAAACAAAGCTTTTTCGGGATATTAACCGACATATACCGTTTGTTATCTACATCGCAACTGCAACTGCGCATGCCAAAATTTTACAAGTTACTATCAAGCCGGGATTCGTCATATCTATAGAAACCGAAAAATTTTAGTTTTTCGAGCCTGTAGCTCCAAGTCATTTGAGCGCAGTTAAGTCGACATTTGAAAAAGCTACGATAAAGCGGTGTTTTTGACATAACCACACTTTCGTTTTCGAAACAAGGATAGTTGGCCCATGCTGATAAACGCAATTTTTTTATCAAATGTAGTACGCCTTTGGCACAAAGTATATCGGTCGAACGATACAGCAATTGTTCAAACGCCTGAATGAACATTGCCCAAGCTGGTTGTATCAAGGAGCAGCGGGGCCATTAGCAGTTCAATTCCTGCTCAACCTGTCGACAGTAAACATCAGGTAGATCTAAAGCGCGCCTTTACATTTGTATGCAAGTTTTTACCGCACCGAATAATAGGTCATCCAATTGCCACAGCAGAAGTATTTCACTCGAGATTAGTTCAGCTGTCCTTCCGCTCGCAAAAGAAGCTAATCCGGGCTCTTTAGCTTCCCTGACACGCGAATACAAGGGCTGTGGATGTAAACTGCTTGGGGTGAAACTTTTGTACATAGAGTTAACAAGTTTGGCTTTTCGTCTTTGTTACATGTACCAGCAGTTGGATTTCACTTTTTCTGTTTGTCTTCCTTTTGGTTGTATTACATTGATGATTACGAATTGCTCACCACATATTCTCCTTTCTCACATTAAATTACATGGGGATTTTAAATTTACTTAAATCTGCAAAATGTCTTGCTGTGTGTGCTTGCCACTTAAAGTTAAGCTTTATCTGACCAAGGTAGTAGTAAGGCGCATTGTAACATTTAATGCAGGACACGTTGTAACATAATGATATTTATTTACACCTATCACCTAACATTTGTAAGGCGATAGCATTTGTTTTCAGAAGTTAGTGTAGTGTGACTCTAAAAAAGAGAAACTGAAAGAGTGTACTGCACTAGGTACAGTTTCAAGCAGCTCTTAAAGCCGAGCAATGGTCATAAATACGAGAAACAGCAACTGCTTATAAGCTGGGGCAAGTCACTTTGTCTCGATGTATGAAGAGAAGTCTTTTAAAGATTTTCCATCAGATGGTTATAGTAAACATACCAAGCCTTCAAGACAGAACATTAATATATTTTCCAACTAAATTTTAATACCTCTGATTTACATTTGTCTTAACTAGTCAGGAGGCAAAATACTAGATTACCAGTACACATTGAAATTTGGTACTCAAAGACCTGAGTCATGGGACACGAACAAATTTGCTAGACATACTTGGCTGCGAAAATTTGTGGGAGCCTTAATAGTTCACTGAAGATAGCAGAAAAACCTAGTCTTGCCGGTCCAGTGGTTTCAGTCATCCTGCATTCAATTTATTCTTTGATAATTTATTAGCAATTTTAAATTGTGCAAAGTATTCTCCTGACCGAATTTATAATGTGGATGCAACTGCAATAACAACTTTGCCTAGATAAAAACGTAATTATTTTAAGAAACGAACCGTTATCAGTTGGGAGATTCGTTTCATCTGCAAAGGCACAGAGGTTACTTTCGTGTGTGCTGTCAAATCAATGAAAAATGCAGATTCACAAATGTTCATTTTTCTCAGAAAAAACAATAAAGATAACGTCATTGCTTGTTCACCTCCTGGATGTTCAGGTTTAGCAAATTGATTAAAATAGATTTATGAAGCGAACTTTTCTTTTGTGTAATACGTTTTTGCAATTTGCTCGTCTATTTTTAACCAAACCAGTAAATTAGCTTCTAGGTAATCAGGTTCCGTATCATTATGTTCCAGCACTTGATCTCTTTAAAGATACTCATATCATATTGCTTTCTGAACCTCCTCATTCAACACAAATTTGCAGCCATTTGATGGATGTCTTTAGGAAGGAAAATGCCACCTACCAATCGAAATATAAAGGCTAGTTGAAATTAACTATAAACTCTTCATGAACTGACAGAAGCAAAGAGCTGGAACAATTTTCTGATTCATATTTGGATGCAGAAGCATATGTATATCCCGTGACTATGGAAAGCTAAACTAATATTCATCCTGGTGAGAAATGGATCCAGTGTTCAAATTGTGGGCTCTGAGCTCAGGAACAATTTAAAAATAATTGTAGTCGCAACTTTGATTTGGTTGTTACAATTTTCATTCTGGTCAGCTTTCCTGATAAAACTACATTTCTGCGTTGCTGTATTTTTGTTACACAACTAACCTAATTGTTACAAATTGCCCGAAGGCACCCGAGGCAGAAAGTAGCACAGAGTGTCATACTACGCAAGTACCTACATGCTTCTAGAACCACACATAAAAAATGTTAAAGGTCCACGGTATATAATGAGGACCATCTGTGTTTTAATCAAATGTATCTTACAAGAGGAAATAAATTACTAAGCAACATCAGATCACGTAAAATTGTTCCAAACTGATCCGGCCTAAACTATAGCACAAAATATTTCTCCTGTAGTGTGTACCACGAAGATGTGGCTCTATAATATAGTAATCTCACATATACCCCTGCAAAAAACTTAATGGTACATATTTAATATATCAAGGCAGTCAAAAGGTAACCAAAAGTACATAAATCTACAACATCCTGGGAAATTGTGAAACATGCTTTCTCACAACGCCCTGCCTTTTCAACTGCAAATTAACGGATCTGGCAAACAAGGAACAATGCATAATTCAAGGTATTATACCACATTTTCTTTAAGAATGCAATTATTGCAACTGGCAAAATATTTGTTGGTTTATCTCAAGGGCGTGTATAAATATATCCCGTCAGGTGCAAACATATAATAAGTGGCTAACTGAGGTTCATGACTTGCCTTATTGAAGCACAGCCAGGCTAATGTGTCGCAAAATAAGTAATCTTCCTGACCTCTATTGCGTAAATTAGCACTCTATTAACAGTTTGTGTCAATAATTTCCCAATAAACTTTTTCAAGGTTAATACGTCGAATTAGTAAAGAAGAACAAGCATAATGCTTCATGCGAAAGCTTTTGGTTTTAGAGCAGCTACACACAAGGGCTGCGTATTTTCTTATAAATTAAACACTCCAGATTCATGTAAATGATGTGCGACAAAATTTGCTAAAAATTTGCAAACCACATTGAAATACTTAATCCACGCCAGGGTAAATTGTAGTTTCAATTGAAAAATTGCAATCACATATGATGCGCACGTTTATTCTCAGTCCTCTATATCACATACATATTTACTGTTTAATTATGAAATATAAGTACTATGTCAGAGTTGCGTAATATTCTTGAAAGTGTGCCAGGCGATTATTCATTGGCAAAACGGTATTTGTGAAAGTTCTTGTAATTACGGTGTATTTTTACATATATTTAAGTGCTTCGTATATGTAATATGTGGAATGCACAATAGCAAAACTCGAATACTTTCATTAGCTTACATGGTAATTTAAGAATAGCGATGAAATAAAATTCGCGTGGTCACACCAACGATTAAAGTAACTATAGGACGTATGTGGATCATAGAAAAACAATACCATAGGACGGAAAAATCTAATTGTCTAACAATTAAAGCTCGGGATTTGGGTCTATGATTCAATAACCTGACAGATTGTGACAAATAACCCTAAAAGTCGGTTGCTGGTATCATTGAGATAAAAATAAGCAACAAAACGGGGAAAAGATGGGTTGGAAATGACCAGTGTAAAAACTGGATATAAATAATTATTTTGACGCTAAGTGATACATCGTCTGTATATGCGAGTATGCCATGATAATTTAAGGGATATTTCAGTGATTTACGCTTTGTTTCCGATGATAAGTAAATTGCCTACCTACATAATATATGTGAATAATTATTAAGAAGATATATATTTAATAAGCAGTAATTTGGTATGTTTCCTCTGCCTCATAAACCATCCCATCATTTTTACCCCAGCTGCCGTCAAGTATTTAGTTTTTAGTTACCTGTGTCCTGTTTCTAAAAACAGTGTGTCTGTATTAACCTGCTCATGATTTTGGATTTTGTGACACTTAAATGCTGATTCTCTTTACATGTTTTAAGCATTCACAATAAAATGGCTACTGATCAAAGAATTTATTACTATATCGAACAAGCTCATTCTTGCCATTAACAATCAAACTATTTTTCCTATACCCGTGATTACATTATGGCATTTGCACTTAGCACGTATAGAAGATATGCTTTTCAATTTACACAAGCACAAGTGTTCCTTATTTCATTTTCCCTAGATGAATTCCATCTGCCTAATTCAAATAAATTTATTGCTAGTAGAATACTGAGAACCTTATAAGAAAACTTGTTAATAGGGTATTCATGGCCCAAGATAATTGGCCATTTATTTTACGGTACTACAAAGAGAGTTTGGAGTAAATGAGATCGAACAATTTGTCAAGAAGAAGAACACAAGTTTGAGGATAAAGCAACACTAAACGACATCAGGTAGACGCTGGAGCTCTATGGTTGCAAATCTCATATCACTTGAAGTTACGTCAAAATCACAATTGCACAAGTATGAAACAATTTATACAAGAATCCTGTTTAATGAGAAATATCTGCGACTTTGTCGCCTTTCTGCATTTGTGCACTGATATCAGGGCCTAAACTCTGAGTAAACAACACATTCAAAATATGTAGCATTACACCATGAAATTACCTATTTAACTAACAAAGCGTTTTTTGCATTTTCACGTATCTTTCTGAAAACCATAATTAGGCGCCGTTAGGCTTTAGCTATGTTTAGCATTTTTAAGGTTTCGCTTTCGACAGTCTGTTAGTATTTTAGCTCAAATGATTGGTGCGGCTTAAGGAGATCGGATTTTATTAATCCAGAATTTTATTGTAGCCTAAATTGATCATATTATTCGCTGTTGCCCAAACTGCAGCTCTTGCGGGTTCGCACTTTGTATGACGTTAGATAAAATTGGATATTACTTGTGCATAAACGGCGTACTGCAATCTTAACATTTGACAATTTGCTAAAAAATTCCCGCCCTAGAGATAATAAAGCTATCTCTCACAAACTGCACACCGCAATAGCTTCACATCACACCCTGTAAAATTGTGCTCATTCATAAGCATATAATGCGCTTCCATTATAGCGAAACTTTCCTATTGCCAATGACGTTTCTTCCGTATGTTTCTAATTCGCGATATTCACTAACGTTAGCATTGTCTGTGACAGTCCGTACAATCTAATACCGCATGAAACACCAGTTAACAATACATATAACACAATCCATATATTTGTTTGACAATTAAATCCGTCTGACTTGTAAGCCCTTCTCCGTTGCAATCAAATGCTCTTGTTTCTCTGCTTCATCAATTTAGCCCTATCTTGAGACCTGCAAAGTATGGTCCATAGAAATCTATTTATCACAACACCGGCCGTGCATCGTAAAGGATAAACGATCCAAATAGGTCGAAATGCAACGATGCACTTTTAACAATCTATATATATATATATATATATATATATATATATATATATATATATATATATATATATATATTAATCTCGTCATTGCAAGGCACACCATCAAGGGCGTGCTCATGGTACTACAGCCATATATGATCGGCAATTGCACAAATTGGTACACTTTGACCAATAGCATAGGAATTTATGTGTGTTGAGATGTAAATCTATGTTTAACTGTGTATTTGGAAGGGGACATGTTGCGTGAGTAAATGTGACTGTGTGCTTTTGTTCGTGGTGTTCGCCATCAAATGGGGGAATCATTGGAACGCTTTGAATCGGATGATGTTCGTGATGTGTGAATGATCCTCCGGGAAAGGGAAGAGGCAGTGACTTTATTTAGTTGCGAGTCACATCCGCCACGTCAAAGTGTTGTTAACCAAATATTGTGGTTTTTTTTGGGAGAACGCTTCCTAGGAACACTGCCGCTGAACCTTTGGCTGGAATGGGATTGACCCGAACCACCCAGCTGGCATCTCGAGGAGGTTGTTCGGCTAGCCAGCAATGTGCTATCGCCAAATATATCATCGAAAACATTGAAATTTTTCTGATTGACCTTGCATATTACTGAGAAGAATTAATACTATCATATCTACTTGGCGCGACCATGACTGCACACAACCACACACCTCGAGGGTGGTCAGTATTTTCAAGCAATCTATTTTCTATCATCATTATGAGGGTTATCATTCAATCTCTATTTATATGGATGGGAAAGCTGAAGATTCTTCAATAGCTTACTTTTACCTGGTGTTACCTTAATGGAACAGATTGCAGCCTCCTCAGCTTTTCTAATGTTTCATGTTGTTTTTACGGTTGGTAGTAGACTTAGGGACCTAAACATGCCCCCTTCAAATTAATAGTTACGAATATATTCGATGGACGTCATGATAAGATTCAGTGACTGGACTATCGGATAAGCAAGTTTCCTTCACCTCCCGGAATGTGACAGTAGCATAACTGATACAGCCATAAGTTGAGTCTTGTGTTATCTACGTATATGAACACAGTTGTTAACTGCAGGTCCGTAGCATATATTCGAAATTAATCTGCAGTCACGGCGTGAACTCTCTCATCAATCGTAAAATCATTTAAAAAGTCGCTTCTTACTATTGTTTGACGTGCCTTGGTTTTTGGAATTACAATCCTTTTGCTATAAATATGTTGATTATCGGAAAAGCGGCTTATTACTCTTCGAGGGTAAAAGGATATCCATATTTGCCACAGGATAATTTTTTGCAGAAAATATCAGGCATATGCATAGTTCCAAAAGGTTATTTAAACGTCTTTGTTTTTGTTGTTTCTAGGGTATGTTTTTAATTTCAGGTGTGTTCAACGTAGTGTGCACTAATTGGATTAGGGGTTAGTAACAGCAAAAATTGGGTAACAAACTGAATGAAATTATTATGCTGCCCATCAGATATTTTCTGGCTCTTCTTGGAACCAGTAGTCAACTGAATTCTCCCAAAATTATAGGGTCATAATCGGTTCAAGTCTAGTTAATTGCGAGTCTCACGCAAAATGCCGTTGCACTCATAAAGTAGTTGATGGTGACGGGGAGGTTATTCCACAGGCTAGCATATATAATAAGGAAAAAGTTGAACCTCCGATTTGACCTGCACCTACGTACACTTAAGCTAATGTCCTTGTCGAACTGCACCGTAGTCATAAAGCAGCAAAATAACAGTGGGCTTTACGATGAATCCAACGGTGCAGATGCGGGCTGTGTCTCAATATTTGTAACCAAAGCGGTGTAGGCAGGAATTGTAGGTGGGGCTCCGAAATGTACTTATTGGAATTTCTGCCTCGATGACTATTGGCAAATGAGCTCTGTTAATTGCCCGGGATAATATATTGTGATAATACGTGCTGCCGTTAATGATACAGCAATACTGAAAAATGGGACAAGTTAATATTTAGTTGCGTTCTACGCTTGGAGGCATTATATGGATCTTATGCAATATACTAGATGGCAAAATCCGCTTGGCATTCATGATGCTCAGAAAGATAAAATGTTCAGTAAACGTGTCTCCTAGGTCGCACATTAGAAGTTTTAGGCCAATATGTTCGTCGTTGAGTGTAGTTGATCCCTAGGGAATCGAACAACTACCCTTCATTAGGTTAGAAGTTTTCGCTGAAAACGCCATTATCCAAATGTCGCACCATTTGCCTAGGGAGTAGAATTACACTTGTATGTTATTACACTTATCTTTATATACCATTATTTCTGACCATTATATTATTCCCATAATTTAAGTTGATGCACCTCCGTGAGCAAACCTGCAATAGTGTGCCTTTGATCGAACGTGATAAATTTCATTTCAACTGATCGTTTATCCACTTTTACGCCCATTGCTATTTCACCCATATGAATGTACGGGTCTGAAGATGAATCATCTAAAATACTTCTTTACCTTCAGCCTTTTGTTATTGACCATGAAATGGGAATTTTCCGTTACTGAACTTATCATACATTTTACTCTGCTCTTACTCAAATGCTCGGCAAATTGTTGTGTGACTTAAAAGCTGATAGTTAATGCATTTCGACAGTTGAGTTAATTAATAACAATGTTTCAGTTATCGGCTAATTTAACAACGACTCGCGTTTTCTAATTTCAAAACTTAATAATCCTGATATATGCTGAAAAATATTTTCTACAGATGAATATATTAACGGATTTAAAGCGGACATGAGAATAACAGGTAGTCCGCAACAGTCGCAGATATTTAATTTTTTCCATCGATTTCGCATATTTCCTTGAGGATACATGAGCGCCAATTTTTCTCTCGATGAATGAAGAAGTGTAGGCCTAATAATCTAATACACCAAATGTGACTTGAAGCAAGGTGTCTTGTTTATGAAGCGTATATGGACCTGAACATCGTGAATATCTAGGTATTTGCTCGAATTCATCTAATTTGCATCAATGGGTCACTAAATCTCTGTTTACTCAGCGGCCAAGTTTTCTCCATGAATTCTAACGCACACTTTTTCAGATTGCAGGAGGAAGTGAGAAAATATTCGGCTTATCTCTATGTTAGACGTGCTAGACAATTGTATCCATTGAGAATTACTTTATTCCGTCGAAACACACTAGAAGTCCAGTGGCCTGACTGCTCCTTTATTGATTCAAATGATGAATCCATGAACAATGTTTTATTGCACATGCTTTGCTAATCACCTTTAGAATCACAGATGGCCTGCATATCTACATGGCAGGTGCTCGTGAATATAGTCTCTCATTTTCCCGAATATGGTTAATCATTTATATGACTATTAATTTTAGCCATTTTCTATCCTTGAGGGATTATATCCCGACTACAATATTTCAAGCTGAATTGGGGAATTTCTCGAAAACTGTGAATCTACGAGTGCGTTGATGATGTAACCAGAGAATCTGCAGCAGAGCTCTATCCCCCCCAAATTCTATGCAACCTCCGACAGAGTCGAGCCTCTTAAAATATTTATTATTCCGTTCTCGAATGATGCATCGTCATTTTTGGAAAAATGCGAAGGCAATGTTCGTTTACTATGCATTTATTTAGTAAACCAACCTACGTCTGATATCAGGAGAGCTGCCAGCAGCTTCAGCTCGAGCACCTATTAATGCGACGACTAAAATATAACGGGATGCTGACACACCACATAAAGTAAAATACGTACTCCAATCCTTGCAAACTATACGGCAAAGATATTTCGCTCGAAATATACATAACAAGTTATGTACGTTAACTGGGCTAATAAACAGGAGTGCAATCCGATGCAACTACTTCTTCAGCAGATAGGCTGTCGTGTGGGATAGCTAACCAGCCACAGTCGGGGTTCTACACATGCATGAATTTTTCGCATTCAGCTTAGTGAATTACTGGACCAGAACTTGATACTGAGTTTGTTACCATGGGGCAAATCACTACACGAGTTCTTCCAGAGTGAATCAACCAGCCTCTAACAAATGAGAAAAGTTGGTAGACAAAACTCAGCAAAAATACCAGTTCTGCGGGTTCCAATCATTTTGATAGCACATATCCCATAAAACCTATCTAACTCGTAATTGAACCGATCATTATTGTATCCATGATGCTTCCACAATCCAGAGCGCTGTTACGAAAATCCGGGAAATGTACGTATTATTATTAATATGTTGTAATCGATTCCATTTTCCTTAGTCTTATTTTAACTAGATGCTTACAACTTGCGGAAGCCGTTCATGGAATAAATATCTTTTGTTTTTCTGTAGACAACACAAACTTTACAAAAGTCAATTGTGTAAAATAATCAACGGGGATAGAGCAGTACATGTCCTAATAGGAAGTAATTCTTGACGTAAGGATATAGGGTAACACATCTAGTAAGCTAAGATATACAAATTTAAAATCCGAAACTAACAGTGACTCAGGTTTACAAACACGGTTTGCTTCCGTATCTACAAATGACCAGGTGCTTGTGTTGAGTTCAGCGAGTAGTTCACTATCCGGGCTTAATGTCGCGGGTGGGGATCGTAAATATAGTCTCGTAAATATAGTCTCTCATATTCCCGAATATGGTTTACGCGTAACTGTGTGTAGAGATTGGAACCATTTTCTATCCTTGGGGGATATTATCCCGACTCTAATATTTCAACCTAAAGTTGAAATGTTTTGGAAGCCTGTGAATATGCGAGTGCGTTAAAGATATAAGCGGAGAATACGCAGCACAGCTGTATGCACCCCATAAATTCTATGCAACCTCTGACAGAGTCGAGCCTCTTAAAATACTTATAATTCCGTTCTCGAATGCTGCAGCATCATTTTTGTGAAAATAGGATCGATGATGGGAAAGCCTTGAAAAAGATACAAATATCATACATAAATCTATTATTTAATATAACCAACCAACTTCTGATATCAGGAGAGCTGCCAGCTACTTAAGCTCCAGCCCCTATTGTTGCAACGGGATGCGGATACACAACTTCATAAACAAATGACATACTCCAATCACTGAACACTAATTTGCAGCGTAACTTCCCTCAAAATATACACAACAAGGCATGCACATTAACCGGGCTAATAAACAGGACAGCCATCCAATCCAACTACTACTTCAGCAGATAGGCTGTCGTGTGGGATAGATTACCAGCCACAGTCGGGTGTTCCAAACATGAAAGAATACATCGCATTCAGCTTAGTGAATTACGGCACCAGAACTCGATACTGAGCTTTTTACCATGGGGTAAATCATCACAGTCCTTCTTCCAGAGTAGATAAATTAATCTTCATCCAACGAGAATTTGGTAGACAAAGCTCAGCAACCACACGAGTTCTGTGGTTCCAAATCATTTTGATAACATATACCGCCAAAACATATCTAAATCATGCTTGAACATGATTGTTATTGTATCCATGAAGTGTCCACAATCCAGAGAGCTGTTCTTGCACATTCGGGAAACGTACGTACTATTATCAGTATGTCGCACTCAAATCAATATTTCCCTAGCTTATATTAACTAGATGCTAATACTTGTGGAAGGCTTTCGTGGAATTAAATTTTTGTTTTTCTCTGCAGACAATAACCACCTTTACAAAAGTCAGTTAGGTATAATGAATAGCGCGGATAGAGCAGTACATATTCAAAATAGAAGCAATGCTTCGCGAATATAGGTATCGTAACATATCTAGTAAGCTCAGAACTATCCAAATTAAAATCCGGACATGATAGTGCCTCAGGTTTAAAACACAGTTTTGCTTCCGTATCCAAAATGACCAGGTGTTTGTGTTGAGTTCAACGAGTAGTGCACTTTCCGTGCTGTATTTATCGGGTTGAGGTAGGAAAGGGAACATAATCTTCCTGTGCTGCCTTACTGATGAATATCCCGCTGGTTTTCAGGATGTTAGTAGCCAAGTCTATTATTCATGTATACGGAATGATCAACCGTTTGTTATCCGTACTTAAGCTGCCCAAACGAAATGATAACTAGCGAATCCGATTTCGAGAGCCGGTAACCCAAGCAAGCTAGATGAATAAATGCTGATATATCTAGCACTTTAATGGAAGAGGTGCATGGGCAAATATTGAACATTGGTTTGCTGTAAGGGCGGTTTTGATACAATATATGTCTGAACAATTAGGTTTTACATAGAACAAGTCCATACGAGACAAACCACAAATTTTTGAATAACTGCAAGTTATGAATAACTAATGTCAACCGACTTAGTGTGCACCGATCTCGACGAATATTCAACCCACTGGACGATGACGCATTTCCCCTTAAGAAAAGGATCTCAAATCCGTTTTCACAGTAGGTTAGTTTAATAAATATCCCTTTAAATAGAAGTAGTAGGGGAGTTGTATGTTATTGGTAAAAAATTGGTCACATTACACTCATTCAGACAGCCATCACACGCCCGGAAAAGCATTATACGCATGTCTCATCATTTCAAGGATGGTCAGCAGTGCGCCTTTCATCTGGACCCGCAGATCAAGCTGCAAATAAAGCCATAAGTTACTTGGCAGTTTAAGTTTGATAGGTTTGTTTCTTGGCGATGGTGCTTCCCTATCTTCTTCATGTCAGCAGCTTGCAAATCAGTGGATAATGAGCGGCGCTATATCACTTCTGGTAACTTATTTACGATGGTCTTTGCCGTTCCCCGTAGCTCAGTGGTCTTAACCACGGACTGGTAACACTCGCGTTGCGGTTCCCAGCCTGATCAAGCTCCGATGTTAGGTGAACTGCTGACCATTCGCGAAAGCATGAAACGCGCGTACAGTGATTTTCTGGGCATGTGATGGCTGTCTTAGTGAGTATATGGGGAACCAGTTACATCGTTATTCATAGTAAATGTATGCGGCATGGTTCTTACATCATAATCTACTGGTATTCCTTTATTAAGAGTGCTCCACAAAAGCAAGTAAATGGAGAAATGCTGGTTTATGACCTAAATAACCATATCCTTTGTAATAATCCTAAATGAACTGCGGATCATCCGCATGATTCGGACAAACTTGCGAATAATGACCGTGTATTTCTCCCTGGATTTAAAATAACAGTACAATTAAATACTTAAGCAGACTTTTTGATACACCTGCAGCGCTGCATTTCTTCCCACTGCACAAACAGTAGTTGTATTGATTATCCCCATACCTAGAACCGAGCAATTGGACATATTCGTATGCAGCTGTTATATATTTGACAATCCTAAATGTTAATTCTTACCTATTAGCTAAATTTATAGGCCCGCAGAATCGCATACACTGCGAAAATTCAAATCATCCGCAAAAGGGAAAAGATGGTACCTTAGGATCCTCATAAAGTAACATAACATAAACTGAGAACAGAAAAGGACCGAGAAACAACTACTGTTCTACTCAACTCAGAATGGCTTGTTGGATAGAGTTCGTAGCTCAAGTAAGCACTCATTTCGATCCTCTATATGAACGCCGTAATCAATTTTAATGCTTGATCGGAATGGACATAGGAAGCTAAAGAGCAGGCGACGCTGTGGTATTGAGTTAACCTTTTCTTGGATAAGTCAATGAACAAAATATATGCTACAAATTTCAAATCGGCAGCCTCAGCCCAGCATCCTCGGGCTCTCAACAAGTTGGTCGACCAAGAGTAATCTCCACGGAAACCATTTCGCAATTTTTATATCTTGCAATAATCAATAAGAATGGTATCGTCCTGACTTGGACACCATTGGTCAGGTACCAAGTTCAGCTTAAGCTAGCTCTATCTGACTAGCAAACATCAGGTCATCGGTTGGTCACTGCGTGTAAGTTTGCTCGAGAGCATATCCGAATCCATCTACATACGATCCTAGCATAGAGAGCCAAATGAAATTTGTTTGTACCAAAGACACATGTATCCATAATTGAGATTGTATGTCGTATTGTATATACAAGGCAAGTGTTCCAGAAACCAAATATTACCATTTAACCGCTGTGTATAGCGCTGCTGCGCAGTTCAGATCTAGTGACGGCGGTAAAAGCTGTCAAAGAAGTTGCAGATATAACTTCTCAAATAAAGGTAAACATATCTGGACAGTCGGAACCAAAGATAACTGAAGAGTAGAGCAGTGCATTGTTTAGAGAAAGCCAAATCGCACTTCATAAGCAGCCTAAGAATTCGAAATGGCTTACATAGGTCTCAAATAAATGTTGCCTCAAGCTAGGGTGTGTTATACATACACAGGGAGAGTATTCCAATACCCAAACGTGACATCATAGAGTGGAATTCAAACAATCCGTGGCATTAGAAATCTTCCATTTGTGTTTTTGTTTATATAGTTATTTATTGATGGTTTTGCGGATTCTGGTTAAAACAGGTACTCACAACCATCATTGTACAATTGCGAATGCTATGGTTTTTCTATTATTTTGCAGCCTACATGTTCCATAGTTTCATAATAAGTGTCTTGTTTGCGCATGTAACTGTGGTTGTAATCTTAAAATTCTTTTACCAAACACAATATGGATTATAGTGTGAATGTTTGGCAAAAACAATTAAAACGCATATAAGTTACCTCTCCTTCTGACGCATCCAATCTATTTTTTGAGGACCAAGTTATGACTAAGAAGAATAGATTGCAGTGCATAACATATAACATATATTCATATGTCATGGGTTTTGTAATGCACATTATTATGGAAAACATCCAAGGAGCATTTTGTGAACCTACTATTTTTTATCTATTCGCTAGAGGCATAATCGCAATAGTTATGTCACAATGTTACCTCAGTAGACAGAGAAAATACGTCGATTGCATGTAGCGGAATTTCTCACAAATAGCAAGAATTACAGCCAAATGTTAGATTATCAAATAATGTTAGGCAAACATTGTGCGAGTCAATTGAATTTCTGCAATCGCGTGTATTTGCGAGACCGCGCTTTCTTGTTTCTTAGGATATTTTCTTTTCCTACATATATATTTCGATAATCTGTGTAGTTGTAGGCCGTTAAATCAAACAATTCCACTAAAAGTCTAAGGAATTTTTTTATCCTCAGAAAATGAACATTAGTGTTTCACAAGAAAGCGAAATTGCAGACGTGCTAAACTAAAGCGTAAACTATGGCTTTTATTGCACCTCAAATAAATCCGTATATTTTGCCTTATCTTTGGTAAAAGCGGAGCTCCGCCTACTTGAGTTACATATAACTATAACAGTTACGTAATTATGCGGCAGGTTTATTAATAAATACTAAATACATTTGCCACAAAGTGAGCAATGATAACGTTGAAATAAGTCAGTTTTTAAGGGATAAGGAAACTAATAATACCAGCTACTCATCTTTACAATTCCGATTCCGTCTATTTTGCATAAGTCCCCACGTGCTACTCAAGAAAACGGGTTAACTGACGGTTTCCTTGAATCATATTTACAACCTTTAACTTAATAAGACTTACTAGATTAACTGTTCGTTGTATTTGTTTTGATTTTCTTCCGCCCCCCAGCAGACAATCATAAACACTGATATGTAGCAATTAAATTTTCAACCATTGCAAATAAAGGTTTCTAACTTTATTAAATAATACTGTTTGATGTGCAAGCAGGAGTTTTGAAAAATAGAACCTAGTGACGAATTGGTTGCTTTAAATTTTTCAACTTACAGTATTTCCCAACAGTGCCATTAGAATTGCTGGTATAGGTTATTTAACCAATTATGCACCACTTAGATGAAATATAAAATAACTAAAGTGTTATTCAATTTATTTTATCACATTAACCTATAGCAATATTAATCTCAGTTACTTCTTAGTTTTACGCCGTTACGCGCTGCGCGGTGATTAGTACTTGCATCTATATAGGCGACGCGTCAATTACGAAAATCTAACTGGGTTTCCCACGAACCTATGCATGGGAGAGTAATAGTAGCGACGCCAAATACGGTGTGGCGCGGAACATTTTCGCATAAAATAATAATCAGCAAGCAGTTGTACATCGCGTAAAAAACTATCACCATTCCGTGGATGATTAGCACACTTTATACAAGAGTCTAGAACTCAATGCATTTAAATTCAATTCCAAATACGTAAAATAATTGACTCAAATTTCCAGATGTTTATCGATGTCCATTGCAATTTTGCCGGTGTTCTGTGACCGAAGAATTTGTTAATCTGAAACTAGATGACACAATATTTCTGCGTGCAATATATATATTGTTCGGTTACTTAACGGCTAGCTAAAGAATGCGCCCATTCATTGGCTACAGGAGTTTATTTGTAAAATCTATGAAATATCTTGATAATATCTACCGGTCAGTGTGTTATAAACTCTTGAAACTACTAACCATCGTTACTAATTAACTGTCCTCTGCCTAGCGTTATAAGTTTAGTGTAAACAAAATCATTTTAAATATTCTGGAAACCTATTTTTGGCGAAATGAGCGGGTGACTTTGTTGACATATATTTCTTTTACTAAATGAAAGAGGCAATATTTGATAGGTGTTAGTTAAGGAAGCTTCAAGAAGAAGACCTAATATGATCCCACAAATCTCAAATGTGATTTGGCTACATAAATGTTCCGAGGCAAATATTGCAAACGTTTACAGACATTGCACTTATTTAATTTTATTTAGATATGCGGTTAAAAGTTTTCTAAAAATATGATTATGCAGCAAAATAAGTACCAATTCAATGCATTTTTAAATTGCCCTCTCTCTCTCATTTTTCATTTATCTTTAGTTGCTATGAATAGAAAACAATTTTCAAATTGATTCTGTGTCAACATGTTTGATAATAATTTAACTTAACTTTCTTACAAGCATCCATTTAAAAGTCTCTTGAAAATAAAGGTTTTCATTCTCTTAAATATTATGCCCTTCCCGTTGAAATAGAACTTGTTTGGAATCCTGGCGAGAAAAATTTAGTAAAAACATATCTTACTTACGTTAGCAAGTGCAATATGCGGGTAAACTATAAAAAGCATTTTACGAATGTATTTGTGCTGATCACAGCATGCCTCACAATACTGAGAAGAGGTATTATTAGCATAAACAATTAAAGACATAGTTGTATCTCAAATGTTGCTTCCTATTTTCGAGCATTTTAATTGGCGAAGTGGCACAATAAGCCATGAATAAGTCACAGGCCATTGTGTCTTGCACGTATGATCGTTCGCAGTTATATCGGTCTATGCAGATTCAGGATGATTATCCAATCCTAAATGGACTTAGCAGGCATGGCTTTGTAAATTCATCCTTGGTTCTAACTCCGAAAAATATATTCAAATCACCAAATATTAATCTTTAATGTAATGTTGTCTTTACGGTTTAACAAAATGTGAGCCTCGCACTAGAAACGTCGTTTAAAGCGGATTGATAAACTGGGCACTGTTAATATTTACGGCGAAATAGAATGTTAAATATGAATATGCCTTTTATATACATTACAATACACGTCTAAATATATGATCCTATTTAATATATGCATTCCCTGTAACCTGTCATTACTAAAGCATATAATTGTTGGTCTGTTCTTCATGCCTTCTGTAATGTTAAATCTAACGCAATACTAATTTAATTGATCTCCTCTATAGCAAAATGCATCCCTGCTTTGCAAGTTATGCACCTCAAAATGTGGACCATTTACACCGAACGAGCAAATACAGGCGTCACCTGTTTGATATACAATTGCTTTGGTCAACTTTTCTACTCATTATTCTAATATGGCTAATCAGTTTATGCATTTGTTCTAATACTACTCTTCGAATAGTCCCGTTCCAGAATGCTGCTTTAATTTACGTTTCCAAAATGCACTATAGGGTTATCATACTGCCGACGTGCCTGCGGTGCGATCCTGTATTACTCAGATTGTGTTACAAATGTGGCTCACTTAACATTTATACAAATTTTTAAAGCATAGTTTGGCATTTACTTAGCAGCAGTTCCGAGTAAATTTGCGATACACTTTCTCCGTTTTAACATGCGTCACGTTTGAACACAAACAGTGACTGTAAGCAATAAGTATATAAAAGTTAAACGGTATTTAAATCAGGACTTTCCAAATGTTGACACATTATGAAGAAGATAAAATGGTCATGGTGAATTATGGGAAAAGTAGGTTTAATGAAGTCAAGCTAATTGTGGGCTAGTTAACAAACAGCTAGCCTAATAATTCTCCTAAGAAGTCACAAAAATTGAACACTTTTTTAAGATCTGTGGAAAAAGTTTCATAATTAGGATTACCAATACTCAACTATTCGTAGACCTAAAATATAAAAATTATATTGATTTGGGCTAAAATCCTGAATATCTATTTGTGGATGCACAATATAATGGTTAGATACATTTATTATACTACGGCTTTCTTGAAATTAACCTATTGCTCAATTATCTTAATTAATATGGGGGAAAGGATGTTGCACCTATATTCTCCGAAAGTAACGTCGTTTGGCAGTATTAAATTAATCACAGACATGGAAATAATGTTTACTTTTAATCCGTCCGTCAAACCAAACGTTAATAAAACGGATATATTTTTCGGATTTATAATTTATGAATAGATAATCAGGTGTACGTTAATAACGTACAATAATTTGTTGGTTTTTTGTTACAAATATTTATATTTTTGAATGGACTGATGATAACTCTCCTTCCGATCAATAAGAAATCTGTTAGACAGCATATGTTATAAATTTTGTTCCGTATATATTGATATGAATTATCCTTCTATAAAGCAACTAAACTTTAATTTTTCAAACGCAATTTGCTCGTAGTTAAATCATAAAGCATACACTTGTTATATATTATATGGTGAAAATTAAAAAGTAAAATGATGATGGATTATGTCGTGAAACTCTTAACCTTCAAACACAAATAATTATGAATTTTGACTTCGGTGTATAGAAGCTCATCAACACAATATATTCCCAATTTACAGTGAATGTACTAAATATGGACAAAGGTCTACACTTTACACTTCTCAAAAACATCCACCATTAAATAAATATTAATTGAAAACTGAAGGATCTATCATACATACGGAATAGAGAAACCGTTAGTAACGTAAACCCACTTGTGAGGATAATCAATTATACAATCATACTGAAATAATTTGCTATATGTGCAAAAACCCAACCTCAATTTTACGGTTAAAATTAAATTTTTTGTTTTTACTTAAACACCTTACTGTAGAATGAATAACATTGGATCTATACCAAACAACGCTGTACTAAACGCGCCTAAGTTTAATAAAGTAAGGCCAAATCTTGAAAACCAGGAAACCTTGAGCCTTGTATTTCCTTATTACCAAGTGCTCAATTTTGTTCATGTATTGCTATCAAACAAAGGCGGTTATAATATACGGCAGTAGTTCATTCAATCTAGATTGATGGAGAGACGGTTGTCCACATGGACCATCCACATTCGATCAACAAGTAAATATCAGATCTACTTGTGCAGCGAACCACCAACACCGGAAATGTTCAGCCTGTCAAGGAGCATTGCATGTTTAACCTGGTCAAAAGCCTCACTGAATTCAATGTCAATGACGTCGACCGATTGGCCTTGGTTCAGCGCATGTAACAATTCGTGCCAAGTCAGCAGTAGTTTGGAGATGCACAAACGACCTTTCCTGAAACAAAGCTGTGTGGAGGTCAACAGGCTTTTCGACTCGAGCAGCTGCAGAAGGCTCTTCTTCACGATGTTCTCGAGCGTCTTTGCCAAAGCAGCGGTCAGCCTGATCGGCCGGTAGTTATACACTATACATGGGTTATAACCTTTCGGTATGGGCTTTACGCTTTAGTAGGCGCTCACTAGTCTCCCACACAAGGAAGACCTTATGTAAAGTAGAACTCCACCGCGATCATTCGATGGTCTATCACAGTGGAAGCATGAGTAGCCGGTATTTTCTACTTCATGTGCGGTTACCTCGAAGTGTAACCATGTCTCAGCATGGCCTAATACGTCTGGTCGCTGAGAGCTTACAAAGTCCTACAACATATCGCGTTTGTTCACCAGACTGTAGACGTTAGTAAAGGCTACGCACAGACCGCGATAGGAACCGATGTGCGCACCTGAATCAGTAGAAACCTGTTTAATCCGATTCGTGGAGGAATCATGGGAAACTACCCGAAAATGTACAATACGAAGATTTGTTTCTCCATCCTTCGTGCGTCGATTTAGTTCAATCATAGCTGACTTGATTTTCTCTCTGTCTGCCGTGTCTAAGTCAGCGCATGTGAAGCCTTAGACCATACAGTCTATTATGTGCGATAAACTGACAAAATATGGTCTAAAAGTCCGTAAAGAAATAGCACCACACACTTTCTAAAATATTTTACTTTTGCACCCAGAGACACATGTTACCTACCTCTTTTATATTCACCTAATTTAAATGCAAACTGAGGCACTGTGATTTTGCCTGATAAATTGTGTTTCACCTGTTTCAGAGACATTTTAGCCAATCCTCGAGCATACCTACATCCCCCATTTTTTTATTATTCTTGTAAACTACCTGTAGTTTTTTAATGTTGATGTTAATATATATCCTAGCTTTAAATGATTTTCTCATTCACTAATGCCGGTTATCGCGCCCCCAACATGTTAGTGCACAAATAAATGTGCTACTCTATTGCTTCCTTTCCTACCTCCGTATTGCTCTTATTCGGCAAACATTGTTTTCATCTAAATTAAACATGAGCTGTGTAGCCGGAACATATTTCGGGTAATATATCTGAGTCACCTCTTTCATCCGGTTGGTTACGAAACGCAAGCTTTTGCTAACTGATGAAAGCTTGCAGCTAAACATTTGCTGCGTTGAATACGGGGGTTTCGTAATTCTTTCGCGAAGCGCAATGATCCTTCTTCAATCATGGATACAGATAACCATACTTTTCTAACCAGTGACCACTGGCACCATTTCCAACAAGTGTGGATATGTATTCGTTAACTATTTTCTACTATGCTTTCTTATCAGTTTGGTTATGTTGTACTCCGACCATTAAAAAATCGGCATTCCCCTTCAAATTAAGATATGAATCTTTATTATTCGGAAAATTTCCACCAATTTTCACCAACGTATTCTTTATTCATTTTGCTAATCAGTAATATTCTTTCTTTGAATGTAAATACCTTTGGCTTTGCTGATTCGGAAATAGCCAATTTGTTCTTCGTAAGATTCTTAAAGATAACTAGAAAATCGAACAAGAGTATTCAGTAGGGATGCTTATACACAGTTCTACTCAGCGCTGAGAATTGACTGCTTACACAATAAATTAATGCACACAACAGTTATAGTCCCGGTATTTCCGACTGTACAACAGGATCATAAAGCCCAGAGTGCACGACGCAAGTCTCCATGAATTTTGGTTGGTTAATGATGCTATATCCGTTGCTCCATTGCACAGCCCATAGATAAAAACATGCGTTAGCTACACAAGGTGATATCCAGGAGGGGCAGTGTGTCACTGGACAAGTCTGGTGGGAAGGTAGTGTGACCCAAAGGGTGAGGCTAAACTGGTGATAGTAGGGGACTTACGCAACGTGAACTGTTCAATTGCGTCAATGGTGTATAAACAAGTATGTGAGGTATTTTAAGCTGGATAAATTCCATTTCACTTTATTTGGTTTGTTCTACCTACGTGAATAGCTTTTTATTAATTTGCCGAATTGCATTCGATAATTGTGGTTTTCTTCCTTATAATTATTATTACGTTTGTGGCATTTTGAGGAACTACTGGATATATTTACCTATTGCTGCTTCGTTACTAACAAAAATACTAAATATGCTAACTTATCGGGTAGTTATGTCATCGCATAGCCGTATTCTTTAACAGATATATTTTATTTGATAATGTCATTTCGAGTGATTGGCAGTTGTTTTACATCCCGGTGTTTCTGCGCTTGATGTGCATGTTGACAAGGTGCCTGCCTTTAGATTACACACTACCTCGTCCATACTGGCTCCAGGAGACAGTTGAACTTTACTGAAGGGGAAAAGGTGCGCGGTCCTTGTGGTCGTGCTAGGCTCGAATAGTTTTTCTACCTAAACAGTGTGGGGCGGACTACGGTCCAGCCAACGCCATGTCTTTCATAGACTCCGAAATACAACGTGCTCGTGTTTGTCTGTGATGGTTTGTGGGCCGCCTCTGTTGATGAAACGTGGCTCCCATTCACATGCCTCCCGATCTTATTCCTTCAGGTTTACACTGGATACGGGCTGTATGTTTGCAGCTCTGGATGTCGCAGAACAATCCACTCATGGAGTTTTGTGGCTGGCCACATTGACGGGAAATCCGGAACTGGATGACGCCAACCATGGGGAATCGAATAAGGAGGCGCGGAATTTGTGAACTCAGGAGATATTAAATCATTGCAGAGTATATAGTGTGGTTCCGGGGGCAAGATTTACAGCTTGAAACGAATGCTTTGCTATTTATGACAACAGGCTTCGTGTCAACACTACTCGCAATCTCGGCTAGTCTTGCTAGTTGTGGTCGCCTTAAGCAGATGCTACAACGCCTGGGGACCACAAAATATGGTCGCGGTTGCGATAAACTAGTAGACGCCACAGACATGTTTAGACGAAAGATAAAATGTAAGATAATCGCTGGGGATATTTTTTGACTGGCCGTCATGTGCTGGTTGCCGGGTCAAATTAGACTGTATTGACAAAATAAATGTGAAAACAGCATCTGCAAAGCACTGCGAGATGCCAGCGACGAACATTCAAATAAATCCAAGTTTTCGATATTATTTTCTGCGGCCACCGTTACATACACGATATCAACACTAACGCTATTGTGCCTGAGATAGATGTCAGCAAGGAACTGTTGGTAAGTCAAAAGATTTTGAAATGGTTGCGATACTTATAAAAGATGAATTCAAAAGGCGACCGTGCTTTAAGGGTGAATATATCGTGCATCCTCCAACTACTGATTAGCGTGCCAGGAGTACTGATGCATCCCAACTGAGGCCTCCCAACTATCGAAACTTATTTTAGCTACATAAAATCCTTCCTCCATTATTTCATCCTGCACCTATCTCCGAAATGACTGCAGGCCTAACAATGACAACCAAAGCTCTCACCAACCGAAATGCAATTTCTCAGCAATATTTCGCATCAATTCGCCTGCCATACCGAAACCTAAAATTTTAAATACTTGTTTCATACTCACTTCTGATATTTGATAATTCATATCCATACAAACAACTATTCAGACCTTGTATCAAATTCACAAGAACTAATACAATCTCCCTCTGATCTGGAGGAACAAATGACGCCAATAGACAAAATACTCAAAGCACATTTGTTTGAAAATACAAAGGTGTCACATGTGAAGGCCATGTGAAATCAACTCGAATACTGTTTATATGTTCATACATGGTCAGTTGTATGCCTGTCTATAAAACAGAAAGCATCCAATTGACTCCCTATCATCCATTGTACCCAGAGAAATTTCCCGCATTTACCTTTTTCTTCAAACTCTCAAGCAGCATCGCTGCCAAAATGAAGATTAAAATTAATCTATTCTAATATATTCGGCTCCAATGATAACCAGTGCATTAACGGGTGATTTGATATATGCTCTTTACAGATGGAAAATCTCAAACATTACCTTATGTAGAACAGATACCAGAAACTGTTACCAATATCCTCAATAAATGGATCTTCCAGCTATTATTCAGTAACGAGCGCCACCATAGTGACAAAATAAAGTTCCACCTATTAACTAGCTGACCATGAGGTTATATACAATAAGGCTAAATAAACATTTCCTAGAAGATTCAAATATCTCATGTGTATCATACTATCATAAATACTTCAATGATATACGGGTTGGAAGTTGTTAAAATTGTTTGCACACGACCTTCGTTCCGGAAGGTCTGTTCACCGACACATAACGATAACATTCTAGAGTCTCTGAGTTTAAGCTCCCTAAAACAAATAAAAGTGGCGTCAATAAATTATTGTCCATCAAATTTGCACTGCCCACAAAAGTGCGGGTGATGAGTTAGAATGCTCATTTACCGACCACACCAATTATAATCTGAGAGTCATTCAAAACATTACTTGGGCCAAAGATGTGGGATGTATCGTTGCGCAAATGCAACACGGAATTGTCTGTTGGTATCTTTATTAAACGTCAAACAAATTTCAGATAATATCGCTCCAGATATTTCTAAGTCAGACAACAAGAACTGCTTCAAACGCGCATGTAATTAAACCAGCTAAATGATATAACTGGAAATGGGTCAGCGTTTGAAAATGTACATGGATTGTTCATACCACCCTAGCTCCATTATTAGCCGCAATTTAGAGTCAATGGTGTTAAGTGGAGCACGCACCACTTGCAGGTGCAGTTATTTAAGATTTGGTGAATTTCTTGTAAATGAGAAGAAAGTTGGCAGCGAAACTTTCATTTTAATTCATTTTATCCTAGGATTTCCTATTCACTAGCAAAATTTGCAAGGAGAGTATTTATGTCCACCTATCAGCCTAGACAATTAGCGAAAATGGTAAAGATTAAAATCCTTATGTATAACGCAATTAGCCATGGAAGTCTAAAACAGCCAAGTCATTGAGACTATACTTCTGTGGGTGCAATGGTAGTAATCAACAAACGCTTATTTCAAGTTTAGATATTAGTGTTTTATTCGCCTTCTAAACTTATTCATTTTATCGAATGAGTGCCCAAGCTGCTCTTTCTCTTTGGCTGAGACACTATGAAAATATAATAATTACCACCGGGATTCTGCAAATTCATGCTGAAAAATCCTAACACTAGACTTACTGAAATAGCGATGGTCAGTCTAAATTTATCAATTCCTTGTTTTTACTAGTAAAGGACCAAAACAGTCAGTTGAAACATAGGTTACCTATTCAAAGATGTTGTCTGTCGCGTCATTTAGTCGATCTGCTCTAGAAAACTGTCACCGTCGGAGAAAATGTAACATATATAATCATTACTCAATTCATAGAATATCCCTTAATGACACAGGTCGTTATTTTAAACAACCCAGCAGGGTGTGCCATTGAAGAACGTCAACAGTTTTTGGTACTCAACCTGACTAACAAATGGATGCTATGCAATCAAATTAATTAACCTAAATACTGTCGCCGATCATGAACCGTTAGTGTTCCAGGCAGAGCAAAGGAGATACTTACTACTCTTCTTCATATATATCAACAAAAGTTGAATAATGCGTACCCGTGATTATATTGAAAGATTAGTCGGAGTTATGTAATTTACGCACACTAGTATCCTTGAGATAATAAATCTATATTTTCAATCATGTACAATGTACTGATTGGTCTTAATCGATGGCATTATACATCAAAATTACCCAGTAACCAACGCGCCAGGCTATTTCAACAGAGGATCATGCTAAAAGAAAGCTCCGTTTTCCGACAGAAGCTCAGTGACTATGTTCACCACACGGTAATAAATTCAATGATTCCAACGTGATCTCACTGCAATGTAACAGCCGTAATATCAAGCATAATTGAACAACATTAGAGTGCATCATCACCTATACGAGCATGGATAGAGACGGTTGGGCGTATTTAGTGGAATGTGTTGTATGTTGCCAGGCGGCTTGATTTAGCTTATTTGGTTCTGCACAATTCATAACATGTGTGCCTCTGGTTACACTAATTCAGCAGCAAAACAAAACTGAGTGGTGATTTTTTGAAACCGGCAAAAGCATACAACTGCCTGTATCGCCGTAGAAACTTTCGTTATGCATGTCCGCCAATGAAACAACTCTCCTCTAGCGTTTATCTTATCTAAACTTGGGTTTACTATTTGTAAAATAACGGGATGTGGCACATATCTATTTTGTTACTTAGTGTTGTATAATAGTCACGTTTATTTAGTAAGTTGGGTCCATGTATATATATGGTTGTTATGCAAACTAGGTAGGAAGTAATTACAAAACCTAAACGTTGGTATTTTGTTTGGAACTGACTGCAAACCGAAGTCCCGTTCAAAGCATGAGTCAAACGAAGCCGCACCGTTGTCCGGAATTTGTACAGGTTGCATTTCTGACAGAAGTCAGCCGCTTACTGTGTACTCATGCAGCCAATTCTCATACAGTAGGCAAACTGGTTTTCAAATGGGGTTAATCAGATACTACTGAACCCAACTCCAAGCGACTCGCTGGTAATACCAAAACCAAAGCCTATAGGCTGATAAATAACGGTCGACCCAAGAGCTCATCTTAACCAAAAGTGTCTTGGATCGCTGTTGAGGATCGAAACACCAGCCTGCATATACCTGTATGCCCAAGGCCTCCGAAACAAAGCAGCTGAGCTTGGGTTACACCAGGCAAGAAATATTTAGCATCTCTTAAGAATAACTGAGACTTGGTTGAACTCCGGGGATACGGATGCCGAGAACGCGATTCCGGAAATGTCGTTGTTCCGACGCGGTCGTCCCAGTGGGTTAGATGATGCCATTTTATACAATCTTAAAGAGATACAACGCAAACCACTGGATGATCCGAAGACGCATGCCATCAAACTTGGTTTCCACCTAAAACCTTCAAGGAAAAAATGCTTACCCTCAACTTAGAGGCTCGTTCTTATCCAACGATGTAAACGGACACGACTTGGAAGCTCTACAGCTCCACAAAAGCTTACGAGACTGAGTTGCGATAGTTTATCGCAAATATCCTGCTCAGCAATCACATCATCTCCCCTGCCAGGTACAGAGTTGATAAAAAACCATCGTACTCGACTGGGTACTTTCAAATATGGAACTCATGGTCGACAGGCCAAGTATGGACACCCACTAAAGATAAAGGATCATGTCACCATACCTTATAACTATTATTTTACTCTTAATATCTGGAGGAATGCACTTAACTAATACGTATTATCCAATATCCTAACATCATGAAATACCTACTTAAGACGACCGACTGGTAATTCTTGAACGTTTGCTTACCGCACTCATTCGATAAAATGAATAAGTTTAGAAGGCGAATAAAACACTAATATCTAAACTTGAAATAAACGTTTGTTGATTACTACCATTGCACCCACAGAAGTATAGTCTCGATGACTTGGCTGTTTCAGACTTCCATGGCTAATTGCGTTAAACATAAGGATATTAATCTTCACCATTTTCGGTAATTGTCGAGGCTGATAGGTGGACATAAATACTGTTCTTGCATTTTTGCTAGTGACAAGGAAATCCTAGGATTAAATGAAATTAAAAGGAAAGCTTCGCTGACAACTTTCTCCTTATTTAAAAGATATTCACCAAATCTTAAGTAACTGCACCTGCAAGAGGTGCGTGCTCCAATTAACACCATTGACTCCAAATTGCGGCTAATAATGGAGCTAGTGTGGTATGAACAATCCATGTAAATTTTCAAACGCTGACCAATTGCCAGTTATATCATTTAGCTGGTTTAATTACATGCGCGTTTGAAGCAGTTCTTGTTGTCTGACTTAGAAATACCTGGAGCGATATTATCTGAAATTTGTTTGACGTTTAATAAAGATACCAACAGAAATTCCGTGTTGCATTTGCGCAACGATACATCCCACATCTTTGGCCCAAGTAATGTTTTGAATGACTCTCAGATTATAATTGGTGTGGTCGGTAAATGAGCATTCTAATTCATCATCCGCACTTTTGTTGGCAGTACAAATTTGATTGACAATACTTTATTGACTTCACCTTTATTTGTTTTAGGGAGCTTAAACTCAGAGACTCTAGAATGTTATCGTTATGTGTCGGTGAACAGACCTTCCGGAACGAAGGTCGTGCGCAAACAATTTTAAAAACTTCCAACCCGTATATCATTGAATTATTTATGATAGTATGATACACATGAGATATTTGAATCTTCTAGGAAATGTTTATTTAGCCTTATTGTATATAACCTCATGGTCAGCTAGTTAATAGGTGGAACTTTATTTTGTCACTATGGTGGCGCTCGTTACTGAATAATAGCTGGAAGATCCATTTATTGAGGATATTGGTAACAGTTTCTGGTATCTGTTCTACATAAGTTAATGTTTGAGATTTTCCATCTGTAAAGAGCATATATCAAATCACCCGTTAATGCACTGGTTATCATTGGAGCCGAATATATTAGAATAGATTAATGTTAATCTTCATTTTGGCAGCGATGCTGCTTGAGAGTTTGATAAAACAGGTAAATGCGGGAAATTTCTCTGGGTACAATGGATGATAGGGAGTCAATTGGATGCTTTCTGTTTTATAGACAGGCATACAAGCTGACCATGTATGAACATATGAACAGTATTCGAGTTGATTTCACGTAGCCTTCACATGTGACACCTTTGTATTTTCAAACAAATATGCTTTGAGTATTTTGTCTATTGGCGTCATTTGTTCCTCCAGATCAGAGGGAGATTGTATTAGTTCTTGTGAATTTGATACAAGGTCTGAATAGTTGTTTGTATGGATAGGAATTATCAAATATCAGAAGTGAGTATGAAACAAGTATTTAAAATTTTAGGTTTCGGTATTGCAGGCGAATTGATGCGAAATATTGCTGAGAAATTGCATTTCGGTTGGTGAGAGATTTGGTTTTCATTGTTAGGCCTGCAGTCATTTCGGAGATAGGTGCAGGATGAAGTAATGGAGGAAGGATTTTATGTAGCTAAAATAAGTTTCGATAGTTGGAAGGCCTCAGTTGGGATGCATCTGTACTCCTGGCACGCTAATCAGTAGTTGGAGGATGCACGATATATTCAACCTTAAAGCACGGTCGCCTTTTGAATTCATCTTTTATAAGTATCGCAACCATTTCAAAATCTTTTGACTTACCAACAGTTCCTTGCTGACATCTATCTCAGGCACAATAGCGTTAGTGTTGATATCGTGTATGTAACGGTGGCCGCAGAAACTAATATCGAAAACTTCGATTTATTTGAATGTTCGTCGCTGGCATCTCGCAGTGCTTTGCAGATGCTGTTTTCACATTTATTTTGTCAATACAGTCAAATTTGACCCGGCAACCAGCACATGACGGCCAGTCAAAAAATATCCCCAGCGATTATCTTACATTTATCTTTCGTCTAAACATGTCTGTGGCGTCTACTAGTTTATCGCAACCGCGACCATGTTTTGTGGTAACCAGGCGTTTTAGCATCTGCTTAAGGCGACCACAACTAGCAAGACTAGCCGAGATTGCGAGTAGTGTTGACACGAAGCCTGTTGTCATAAATAGCAAAGTATTCGTTTTAAGCTTTAAATCTTGCCCCCGGAACCACACTATATAATCTGCAATGATTTAATATCTCCTGAGTTCACAAACTCCGCGCCTCCTTATTCGATTCCCCATGGTTGGCGTCATCCAGTTCCGGATTTCCCGTCAATGTGGCCAGCCACAAAACTCCATGAGTGGATTGTTCTGCGACATCCAGAGCTGCAAACATACAGCCCGTATCCAGTGTAAACCCGAAGGAATAAGATCGGGATGCATGTGAATGGGAGCCACGTTTCATCAACAGAGGCTGCCCACAAACCATCACAGACAAACACGAGCACGTTGTATTTCGGAGTCGATGAAACACATGGCGGTGGCTGGATCGTAGTCCGCCCCACACTGGGTAGGTTGAACCAATTTCGAGCCTAGCACGACCAAAAGGACCGCGCACCTTGACCCTTCAGTAAAGATCAACTGTCTCCTGGAGCCAGGATGGACGAGGTAGTGTGTAATCTAAAGGCAGGCACCTTGTCAACATGCACATCAAGCGCCGCCACACCGGGATGTAAAACAACTGCCAATCACTCGAAATGACATTATCAAATAAAATATATCTGTTAAAGAATACGGCTATGCGATGACATAACTACCCGATAAGTTAGCATATTTAGTATTTTAGTTAGTAACGAAGCAGCAATAGGTAAATATATCCAGTAGTTCCTCAAAATGCCACAAACTTAATAATAATTATAAGGAAGAAAACCACAATTATCGAATGCAATTCGGCAAATTAATAAAAAGCTATTCACGTAGGTAGAACAAACCAAATAAAGTGAAATGGAATTTATCCAGCTTAAAATACCTCACATACTTGTTTATACACCATTGACGCAATTGAACAGTTCACGTTGCGTAAGTCCCCTACTATCACCAGTTTAGCCTCACCCTTTGGGTCACACTACCTTCCCACCAGACTTGTCCAGTGAAACACTGCCCCTCCTGGATATCACCTTGTGTAGCTAACGCATGTTTTTATCTATGGGCTGTGCAATGGAGCAACGGATATAGCATCATTAACCAACCAAAATTCATGGAGACTTGCGTCGTGCACTCTGGGCTTTATGATCCTGTTGTACAGTCGGAAATACCGGGACTATAACTGTTGTGTGCATTAATTTATTGTGTAAGCAGTCAATTCTCAGCGCTGAGTAGAACTGTATATAAACATCCCTACTGAATATTCTTGTTCGATTTTCTAGTTATCTTAAGAATCTGACGAAGAACAAATTGGCTAGTTCCAAATCAGCAAAGCCAAAAGTATTTACATTCGAAAGAAGAATATTACTGATTTGCAAAATGAATAAAGAATACGTTGGTGAAAATTGGTGGAAATTTTCCGAATAATAAAGATTCATATCTAAATTTGAAGGGGAATGCCAATTTTTTAATGGTCGGAATACAACATACCCAAACTGAGAACAAACATAGTAGAAAATAGTTAACGAATACATATCCACACTTGTTGGAAATGGTGCCAGTGGTCACTGGTTAGAAAAGTATGGTTATCTGTATCCATGATTGAAGAAGGATCATTGCGCTTCGCGAAAGAATTACGAGACCCCCGTATTCAACGCAGCAAATTTTTAGCTGCAAGCTTTCATCATTTAGCAAAAGCTTACGTTTCGTAACCAACCGGATGAAAGCGGTGACTCAGATAAATGTGCTGAATCCGACCGGACATTCAAATTACCCGAAATATGTTCTGGCTACACAGCTCATGTTTAATTTAGATGAAAACAATGTTTGCCGAATAAGAGCAATACGGAGGTAGGAAAGGAAGCAAGTAGAGTAGCACATTTATTCTGTGCACTTACATGTTGGGGGCGCGATAACCGGCATTAGTGAATGAGAAAATCAATTAAAGCTAGGATATATATTAACATCAACATTAAAAAACCACAGGTAGTTTACAAGAATAACAAAAAAAGATGGGGGATGTAGCTATGCTCGAGGATTGGCTAAAATGTCTCTGAAACAGGTGAAACACAATTTATCAGGCAAAATCACAGTGCCTCAGTTTGCATTTAAATTAGGTGAATATAAATGAGGTAGGTAACATGTGTCTCTGGGTCCAAACGTAAAATATTTAAGAAAGTGTGTGGTGCAATTTCTTTACGGACTTTTAGACCATATTTTGTCAGTTTATCGCACATAATAGACTGGATGGTCTAAGGCTTCACATGCGCTGATTTAGACACGGCAGCGAGAGAAACTCAAGTCTGCTGTGATTGAACTAAATCGACGCACGAAAGATGGAGAAACAAATCTTCGTATTGTACATTTTCTGGTAGTTTCCCATGATTCCTCCACGAATCGGATTAAACAGGTTTCTACTGATTCAGGTGCGCACATCGGTTCCTATCGCGGTCTGTGCGTAGCCTTTACTAACGTCTACAGTCTGGTGAACAAACGCGATATGTTGTAGGATTTGTAAGCTCTCAGCGACCAGACGTATTAGGCCTTGCTGAGACATGGTTACACTTCGAGGTAAACGCACATGAAGTAGAAAATACCGGCTACTCATGCTTCCACTGTGATAGACCATCGAATGATCGCGGTGGAGTTCTACTTTACATAAGGTCTTCCTTGTGTGGGAGACTAGTGAGCGCCTACTAAAGCGTAAAGCCCATACCGAAAGGTTATAACCCATGTATAGTGTATAACTACCGGCCGATCAGGCTGACCGCTGCTTTGGCAAAGACGCTCGAGAACATCGTGAAGAAGAGCCTTCTGCAGCTTCTCGAGTCGAAAAGCCTGTTGACCTCCACACAGCTTTGTGTCATGAAAGGTCATTTGTGCATCTCCAAACTACTGCTGACTAGGCACGAATTGTTACATGCGCTGAACCAAGGCCAATCGGTCGACGTCATTTACATTGAATTCAGTGAGGCTTTTGACCAGGTTAAACATGCAATGCTCCTTGACAGGCTGAACATTTCCGGTGTGGGTGGTTCGCTGCACAAGTTGATCTGATATTTACTTGTTGATCGAATGTGGATGGTCCATGTGGACAACCGTCTCTTCATCAATCTAGATTGAATGAACTACTGCCGTATATTATAACCGCCTTTGTTTGATAGCAAAACATGAACAAAATTGAGCACTTGGTATTAAGGAAATACAAGGCTCAAGGTTTCCTGGTTTTCAAGATATGGCCTTACTTTATTAAACCTAGGCGCGTTTAGTACAGCGTTGTTTGGTATAGATCCAATGTTATTCATTCTACAATAAGGTGTTTAAGTAAAAACAAAAAATTTAATTTTAACCGTAAAATTGAGGTTTGGTTTTTGCACATATAGCAAATTATTTCAGCAAGATTGTATAATTGATTATCCTCACAAGTGGGTTTACGTTACTTACGGTTTCTCTATTCCGTATGTATGATAGATCCTTCAGTTTTCAATTAATATTTATTTAATGGTGGATGTTTTTGAGAAGTGTAAAGTGTAGATCTTTGTCCATATTTAGTACATTCACTGTAAATTGGGAATATATTGTGTTGATGAGCTTCTATACACCGAAGTCAAAATTCATAATTATTTGTGTTTGAAGGTTAAGAGTTTCACGACATAATCCATCATCATTTTACTTTTTTATTTTACCATATAATATTTAACAAGTGTATGCTTTTTGATTTAACTACGAGCAAAGTGCGTTTGGAAAATTGAAGTTTAGTTGCTTTATAGAAGGATAATTCATATCAATATATACGGAACTAAATTTATAACATATGTTGTCTAACAGATTTCTTATTGATCGGAAGGAGAGTTATCATCAGTCCATTCAAAAATATAAATATTTGTAACAAAAAACCAACAAATTATTGTACGTTATTAACGTACACCTGATTATATATTCATAAATTATAAATCCGAAAAATTTATCCGTTTTATTAACGTTTGGTTTAACGGACGGATTAAAAGTAAACATTATTTCCTTGTCTGTGTCTGTGTCTGTCAAACGACGTTACTTTCGGAGAATATAGGTGCAACATCCTTTCCCCCATATTAATTAAGATAATTGAGCAATAGGTTAATTTCAAGAAAGCCGTAGTATAATAAATAGATCTAACCATTAAATTGTGCATCCACAAATAAATATTCCGGATTTTAGACCAAATCAATATAAATTATATTTTAGGTCTACGAATAGTTGAGTATTGGTAATCCTAATTATGAAACTTTTTCCACAGATCTTAAAAAATTGTTCAATTTTTGTGACTTCTTAGGAGAATTATTAGGCTAGCTGTTTGGTAACTAGCCCACAATTATCTTGACTTCATTAAACCTACTTTTCCCATTATTCACCATGACCATTTTATCTTCTTCATAATATCTCTACATTCGAAAAAAAAGTCCTGATTTAACTACCGTTTAACTTTTATATACTTATTGCTTACAGTCACTGTTTGTGTGCAAACGTGACGCATGTTAAAACGGAGAAAGTGTATCGCAAATTTACTCGGAACTGCTGCTAAGTAAATACCAAACTATGCTTTAAAAATGTGTATAACTGTTAAGTGAGCCACATTTGTAACACAATCTGAGTAATACAGGATCGCACCGCAGGCACGTCGGCAGTATGATAACCCTATAGTGCATTTTGGAAACGTAAATTAAAGCAGCATTCTGGAACGGGACTATTCGAAGAGTAGTATTAGAACAAATGCATAAACTGATTAGCCATATTGGAATAATGACTAGAAAAGTTGACCAAAGCAATTGTATATCAAACATATGACGCCTGAATTTGCTCGTTCGGTGTAAATGGTCCACATATTGAGGTGCATAACTTGCAAATTAGGGATGCATTTTGCTTTAGAGGAGATCAATTAAATTAGTATTGCGTTAGATTTAACATTACAGAAGGCATGAAGAACAGACCAAAAATTATATGCTTTAGTAATGAAAGGTAACAGGGAATGCATATATTAAATAGGATCATATATTTAGACGTGTATTGTAATGTTTATAAAATGCATATTCATATTTAACATTCTATTTCGCCCTAAATATTAACAGTGCCCAGTTTATCAATCCGCTGTAAACGACGTTTCTAGTGCGAGGCTAACGTTTTGTTAAACCGTAAAGACAACATTACATTAAAGATTAATATTTGGGGATTTGAATACATGTTTCGGAGCTAGAACGAAGGATGAATTTTTAAAGCCGTGTTTGCTAAGTTTATTTAGTATTGGATAATCATCCTGAATCTGCATAGAACGATATAACTGCGACCGATCGGACGTGCAAAACACAATCGCATGTAACTTATTCATGGCTTATTGTGCCACTTCGCCTCTTAAAATGCTCGAAAATAGGAAGCAACATGGAGATACAACTATGCTTTTATTTGTTAATACTAATAATACCTCTTCTCAGTATTGCGAGGCATGCTGTGATCAGCACAAATATATTCGTAAAATGCTTTTTATAGTTTATCCGCATATTGCACTTGCTAACGTAAGTAATATATGTTTTTACTAAATAGTTCTTGCCATGATTCAAAACAAGTTCTATTTCAACAAGAAGGGACAAAATAGTTAAGAGAATGAAAACCTGCATTTTCAAGAGAATTTTAAATAATGCTTGTAAGGAATTTAAGTTAAATTATAATCAAACACGTTGACACAGTATCAACTTGAAAATTGTTTTCTATTCATAGCCAACAAAGATGAATAAAAAACGAGAGAGAGCAATTTAAAAATGCATTGAATTGGTACTTATTTTGCTGCGTAGACTATTTTTATAAATATTTTAACCGCATATCTAAATAAAATTAAATAAGTGCAATGGCTGTCAACCTTCGCAATATTTGCCCCGGAGCATTTATGTTGCCAATTCACATTTGAGATTTGTGGGATCATAATAGATGTTCTTCTTGAAGCTTCCTTAACTATCACTTAACAAATATTGCCCCTTACATTTAGTAAAACAAATATGTCAAAAAAGTCACCCGCTCATTTCGCCAAAATTAGGTTTCCAGAATATTTTTAAAATCATTTTGTTTACACTAAACTCATAACGCTAGGCAGAGGACAGTTAATTAGTAACGATGGTTAGTGGTTTCGGGAGTTTGCTAACAACACTGACTGGTAGATATTATCAAGATATTTCATAGATTTTACAAATAAACTCCTGTAGCCAATGAATAGGCGCAGTCTTTAGCTAGCCGTTAAGTAACCGAACAACAGAACACCGGCAAAATTGCAAGGACATCGATCAACATCTGGAAATTTGAGTCAATTATTTTACGTATTTGGAATTGAATTTAAATGCATTGAGTTCTAGACTCTTGTATAAAGTGTGCTAATCATCCACGGAATGGTGATAGTTTTTTACGCGATGTACAGCTGCTTGCTGATTATTATTTTATGCGAAAATGTACCGCGCCACACCGTATTTGGCGTCGCTACTATTACTCTCCCATGCATAGGGTATTTGTACTGTTATTTTAAATCCAGGGAGAAATACACGGCCGTTATTCGCAAGTTTGTCTGAATCATGCGGATGATCCGCAGTTCATTTAGGATTATTACAAAGGACATGGTTATCACATAGCTTTCAGCCTTTTTAGACCTTATTTATAATATGGTCTGTAGGCCTGGCCAACAATCTTGATCTGAGACAGCATGGAAGTTGAAGCATTTCAGAGGAGCGGATCAAAATTGGTGCAGTATTTAAGGAACCTCTCGTCCCCAAATAGTTTACTTAAACGGCTGAAGTTTGCTGCACTACAGGCGGCCTCGGGCTGGCATAATTCCTACGTATCGTATAATGTCTGACCAGTTTGGACCTGACCAATCGTAAGTGCTTTTTCTACCGAATGTCAATGCATTTGGCCACTTACTGAAGCTTCGTAAGCCCAGATGCGATTGCATTTTGGCAGACTGTTTTCTTCACCTAGGGTCATATAGCTATGAAATGCGACACCCAAGGATGTGGTACAAGTACTAACGGTGGATTCGTTTGAAAATCAGCAATATGTATTGAGTTGCAGTGTCAAACTATATACTTTGGTACTTAAATATCGTTTCTTTTCTTTTAAATTTATGTATTATTGCAAAGTTCACATTACCCTGAACAATTATACTAAAATTTAAATCAAAGTATTTTGTATCTGTTGTTTTCACCGTCCTAGTCCTTAATTAGTTTTACCTGGCCGATGCAGCAGGGCCCGCTAGTCCAGGCCACTTGAGCCCTGATCGTTGTGCAGTGATCTGATTCCGGTACATTAATTTTTCTTTCCTCGGATTACAATAGCTTCCACTAGCACTGTATTTGATCAGCAATTCAGAAAAGAATAAGTGCTCATGGGGATTTCCAATGTTTCTCTCCCAAATCGAAGTAGAAATGTATATGCGCCGCATATTTATAATAGACACCATGACCCGACGGATCCAAAACGCCGTGGGACTTCTATAACTCCCGAGTAAAAAAACACCATCAATATCTGGACTCCTAAGAAGTACGCTATTGTGACATGATTTACCGGAAATTTCACTAAGCAGATGAGCTAATGCACGGAGAAGTGATTGTCTATAATCAAACTGCAGCTTTTACTTAGGAATTGGTTCCCAAGTCTTGTGAAAATTTACATAGAGCAAGATACCATGAATTTTTGGGGGTTAAGAGCTGCTGCTTTACTATTCCCGTTGTGTATTTCCTGGGGATATCAACAATTGATGAAACCACATTTAGTACATGAAGCTTGAAAATAAGGACAGCATTTGCTGCGCTCTGGTTCAGCAGTACGCGTATTTTCACTGAAATCGTAGGTAAAAGCAAATAAATTATATATTCCAGGAGTATGATAGTGAAAATGTTAATTAACAAAGTGTAAGCGGTTGAGTTTGTCATCTAACGGTATTTCGGATATTGTTATTGCCGGTGCGAAGACAAGCGATTTAGGGAGAACATTCCACCGGTGACAGACGCGGATGGAAAATAAAGTCCTGCGACTCTCCACATGGGTGCATCATTCTGTGAGTTTTACGGACTGAACTGTCAGGTTTGTATATATGCTGAGTGGCAGTAAGGAGCAGCACACATGATTTGGATCATGCGGAATAAAGTATAGCGTTAGGAAATCGCCTCCTAATCTATGCTATTGTCCGCTGAATAGGTCAATGGTTTCAGCCTCTGCTCGCAAGAAAATAGCGCATTTCATGGATACACTTGAATGCAAGACATTGAGGCTGCTTCAGTGCATTCGGATCACGTTTCCATCACGCATTTTAAGTATTAATGGCTTATTCTACATGGAGCGAACATACACACTGAGATGTTGTCGAAAATATGGATATATATTTTTCCGAACAAACTTAGCAACAGTCCAACGCGTTGGTTTCCAGCTAACGAGGAAGTTTCGGCGTGCATGGAGCAAACAAGTTGAACCAGCACACCCAGAACAAGTTCCAAAGTATACTGTTGTTCTATATCGGTTCCTTGCAGGCCTCAGTAGTTTATCTGCTGACGGATGCAACTTATATAGCATTTAGTAACCTTGAATTGTGGCACATTTTAGATTGTGCAATGATGTGCTGTGTCCGGCTTACACTGAACGGATGCTGATCAGCATTAATCTGACCCCTGCAACAAACCTTAATATCTTCGGCAAAAATTTCGAAACTTGAAGTGATTGCATGTGCGATATCATTAGTCAACACCAAAAACAACCCTGCGCCTACAACTCAGTCCTGCAGCACACCACAATGGACAAGCGTAAGATCTGAGAAAGAGATCCAAACTCTGAACAATCATTGTCCTTAAAGGTGAGTTTGCCGGTACAGCTATAATATGAGTCACCGACCGTGGCTTGGCAAGCAGTATCCCGTGGGCTATACTGTTGAATGCCTTCGACATTTTCAGCTAGGTCACACAAACCTATCCATCGTCAGTTGAACCGGTTCATAATTATGTGTAATCAGTGAATTCCTCGTGCACGATCGCTTCAACGGAAATCGTCCTGCTAAATCGGAACGATTTTATGGTTTTAATTGCAGCACACGGGTGACTCTGCAAAGATTCATTCCATGAATTTGGAAAGCATATGTAGGATAGATACTAGGCGGTAGGTTGAGGGCTAAGTTCTGGTTCCCCTATGTGAAACGCAGTTAAAATTGACAGCTTCCACATAGCAACAACGTGGTTGTGGTCTAAGCGGTGCTAGAGAATATGAGACAATGGTCGTTTGTTTCCTTGCTGCTGTTCCTATTGCAACTAGACCAATGCAACCGACACCCGAGAGTTGTGCATGCGCAGATATATCAAATTATACAGTTGAACATCAGCGGTAAATTAAAGTGAGTGATACATGTCGGTAGGACAACTATGGTTATAAGGGTACTTGATCTCAAAGCTCTCTGAACCGTGGGACTTGTTGCATCCGCCGATAGATTTTTGATTCCATACCAGTTCTTCTTGGGCCAGCAGCCATTCCAAGTTTAGAAAAAGCTTTCGTAGACCATTTACGTATTTCTACAAATGTTTGTGGTGAGCGCTCCAGGCTTTGCTTTTTCTGCTGATATGCCGCTTTCTTTTCTCTGAGTAGCTGTGTACACTGGTTACGTTGCGCTACGTGGTTGTCCTAATTTCTTGACATCATAGATATTCTACACCGCCGACCTGCTGTGTTGCATACTGGCATCATTTTTCGGGTTCAGCTAATAAGAGAAGAAATCGAGGTAGACTTATTGCAGCCTCGTGTTACTGACGCATTTGCAATCAGTCGACTGAATGTGTTGAAGAAATGAGCCTCGTGAATTCGGAAATTGCTTTGGCAAAAAAACTAACAGGTTGTGGCGCTAAGGATCTGCTGCAAATCATGCATCTCATTCGACAAACTTGTTACCGCAAAATCAATGGAAAATTCAGACAACGTGACACACTACCAGATTAAAGAAATATTCAAGGCTATAAATGCGTTAGGGTGGTAATTTTACAAAGCGTTAGCGTAGTAACTGCTATACTTACGTCGACAATATCCAACAGATATAAACTAGCTATTGTCAAGTACAGATTGATACACCTATATTATTTGGGTACTTCATCACTCCCAATTAACTGGCTTGAGATTATATGGAAAAGCACCAGAGGCCGGTGTTTCGTCCTTCTGGGTTTCGTCAGTAGTGCGCCTCCCAGTGGACCCCTGCCGCGTCCGCCCCCATGAAATCAGGGTGCTAGCAGCTAGTGCCACTTCGCCATGAGTGATAGCCCCGGACTTGCGTGATTGACAGACGACTATGATATAGCGCGGCACCACTTCCACTGCCGTGCCAGTTAGGAAAAGTGCAGCTAGGGCATTTCGCATACCGCCTATGTAACACATAGTTCTTAGCAGCCATACCGACAAATTTTATAGTACTGATAAATATTCGCTAGTCATAGTTAACTGTTAACCACGCAGGTCCGCTGCTATCACCCATGGAAAAGTGGTAATAGCTGCTGGCATCCCGAAATCATGGGCGCGGCACCCGGCAGCGTTCAGCTGGGAGACGCAACACTCACGAGACCCAGAAAGTCGAATACCGGCATCTGGTGCCTTTCGAGTCTATCCTAAGCCTGCTGATTGGGAGTGACAATGATAAAGTAGCTGAATCCCACCGAAGTCCCCACTAATAACCATAATTACATAAATACATATATGATGATTTGATAATTGTCTAAAAAATGGAAGCATGAGGTTTAATAAGATATTTTGTACACCTTTGTTAATTTTCTTAATTTGACCAACAATAAATAATGAAGGTTCGAAAACACATAACACAGTAGTGCAATATAGCATGCAGTTTTTAACTGGAATTTTACCAATATTGCTGCATAAATTAATGTGGAAAAGCCGTGTGTTATTCTAACTCATAAAAACTATATTCCTTGTTAATATCAGCATCTAGCGCTTCAGGCGCGCCGGCACTGAACTTGTCAAGCTCTAACCCGCACAGTCTTAACGAAGGCTGTTGTAACAACAGCAGGTAAGGTACATTTAAGTGCAATGTGTTTCTCAACGCATCGGGTATAGACAGAAACGGTGTCGTGAGGCACTTAGATTGAAGAGCGAACTTACAGGTTTGTATTTTATGCCTCAACAGCACACAATAAACACCGTACAATGCTGACAACAGAAGAAATGAACACAACATCAACACCACTACTTGAGCTAGAGGTACCAGTTAACGGGTTTACGCATCTGTAGTTGCTACCAAGGGGATAAAGCGGAAGAGTAAGCATACTCGACGTTAAGTAAACCAACGTTAATTCGGTAAAATGAAGTATTTCAACAAGCTCATAAAACTCATCCGGATATTGGTTGTTTCGTTGGAAAATACAAAAAAACCAAGCATTTTGCTTCCAATAGGTTTATAAGCTAAATGATTGAACAGACCAAAAGTGAACTCTATGACCATGAATATAGGTTCTAAATCAGTGAGGTAATTTGGAATTACTCCGCTTGTTTCCTGAACATAAATACCACATGTTTGCACTCGGTGCGACAAAGCGATCATCGAAATTTCCCTAACTTCATAATATCAACAACATTTAGATGAAACACAATGTAAGATGGTAGATAACACATAAATCTAAAGCTGTATAAACATTCTGATTGATAATAGGCTATTAATCTGTGGGTCTAGAAAGAGTTTTATTACTTGGCAATGTATTAATTAACGGAAAGTCATTAAGTCAAGATAAGACAAGTCAAATCAAAAAGATTTATAAAACAGAATGAGCACTGCTTAGCACATACATACAATGAAGTCGTAATGCAAATTTAGCATTTTTTTAAACTAACAGGGTGACTCAGTTGTTAGTTAAGCATCATCACTGAGTCTATTAATACCCTACCAAACGACTGAACGAAATAAAAAGAAGTTTAGTAAATACGTGTGTTCTATTTTCCAGATGATACGTGGGAGCCAAGATAAATTCTGCTCACTCACATCAAATATCTGCTAGAGGTATTATTTTTACCTTTGGTTCTCTTTTGTCCTGTTGCACTTTATGATTGAAGTGCTTGATAGGTCTAGTCCAGGCGCTCCTAACTCAGAGGTAATTACCACAAAGTGGTAAAATGACATTTTAAGGAGGGAATATTAGAACGAGGACTGGAGCAACAGACATGCGTAGTAAAAAAACATCTGTATCAAAACATGCCGTTATACCTGTGCAATTTTCAATAGCCATCAGTGACCAGTCATTACTCACTACAAATAGCTGACGCCTCTATAGTTTCGCGTATCTATCGGTTCTTTTGTGACAAGCAGTCTTTCACCGGGTTGAGTTATGGAGACGACTGAAAAATTGTATTGGTCATTGGTCAAACTACCAAATTGTTATCAACATCACCAGCTCAAACAGCTACTTGAGTTAAATGTTCTCAGATCAAAGCTCAAAATGGAAGTTATTTAATGTGGGGACTGTACACTTTGAAGTGGATATCCACAGCTCCCTTCATATGATAAAGACCACGATCACCAATTTTCTGAGGATATTAAATTGTTCCGTAAGCCTACTCCTACCAATTGCTAGCCTTTATATATGGAGGTCTGGTTGCCAAACGAAATTAATTCAACGTTTATAAGTGATGGTGTAACTATAAGTTTTGGGAACAGCTGATTATCACGGGCCAAATACAGTAGTGTTGCAAGTTGAAATCAACACCCAAATGACAACATAGACAAGCAATAAATAATGTAGAAAACCCAAAGCCAATGGTTGTTTCTGACAAAAGCTTTAAACCTCTAAAGACCGCGCTAGAAATTGTTAACATCTACCAATGTACATCGTAAATCGACATTCTGGGCCGAAACAAAGATGAATTCCTTTTGAACACCTTTATTCAGAATTCTATCGCACACTATAAATTCAGGCAACGGAATGACGACAGAATGAATTATGTCACGAGGAGAATGCCAGCTGTTATCCCGTTTGATATTTTGGCAGCTATTCCTAACATCAGAAAATTCAGCCCGTTTGTGGTACAGGAGGGAATAAAACCGCGGCCATTCCCACGCCTTAAATGCACGGCGGAAGCCAACTAGCTGTTCCCACCGTTCCTAAAATTTGTGCAGCTTACTTGGCTATCCAACTGGCGCGTAAGGAGCAAATTAGACTTACTCGATCAACCACCTTTCTGTCCACAGCAATATCGGCATTCTCAAATGAAATATTACAAATATCAGCTCAAAATAGTCCTGACCACACCACTCTCACATATATATCCAGCGTCCGTAATTTCTGAGTAAAACTAGTCTTAGAATAACAAGCCATAATATGTTGACCCCACACCAAATAGTCCGTTTTATGTTAGCTACTTAATGAAAGATATACTAAAAACAACTTATACTTCCTAAGCATGATGCACATCTCAACAACCCAAAAATTAACCATCTTTCCCAAAATCTGGTGCTCTTCCGACACACTTTCTTCTACGCTAATGATTCTTAACTAATAGATTTTCAGAAAAGCTTTCGGCCCAGGCTAAGCAGATGGATTCGTGATATACCTGCATCGCAAATTTGTAGCAGAACTGCTTGATCATCCTCGACCACCAAATGTCCATGCATCTCTTTGTTTGCCCATCTCAATTACCGGTTCTCACCTTCAACTAGTATGAGTTCGCAAATATCAACTCACCTGCTAAGAATAGACCCGACCACACCAATCTCACATACATCTCCAGCGCTCGTAGTAGCTAAGTACAACTAATCTTAAAATAGCAAACCATAATATGTTGACCACACCAAATAATCCGTTTCCTTTTAGCTACTTAACGCCTGATATATTAACTGCAACTTATACTTCCTAAAAATGCTTGCACATCTTAACAACCCAAAAACAAAACATTTTTCCCGAAACGTGTTGCTCCTCCCATACACTAATTCTACTCCAATGATTATTAATTAATAGCATTTCAGAAAAGCTTTCGACCCAGGCTAAGCAGGTGAATGCGTGATATACCTACATCGCCTATTTGTAGCAGAACTTCTCGATCATTCCCTACCACCAAATATCCATGCATGTTTTTGGTTGCCCGTCACAGGAACCGATTCTCACATTTTACTACTATCAGTTAACAAGCCGCAAACTTCGTCAAATGCGAGTGTTACCATCATCACTTTAGCTTTTGAATTTGCTAGTGAGGTATCACACGGACAAAGAAAAATTGCTGGTGATTTTTACCTACCAGGGCTTAGCTGATCCTCTCAAAACTTTTCATCTACACATGCAGCTTTCCTTTACTACATATGAATTGGTCGGTGGGTAGAATGGGTTACTGAGCCAACAAGGTCGATCCTTATAATAAACCTGATATTTCCAGAAACGCACATAGATAGTTTTTAGAAAACTCCTTGGTTTGCGACCACAAGACGGTACAATTTACTTTCTGTTTTAAATGGCCATCAGACATGTCTTTTATTCCGTAATATGCAACCCATAGGATAAACTGGACGCAATTCTAACAGTTAATCCACTCAACAAATTGTGCAGTAAATTGGACTGTCTCTATCATCCGGTCCATCATGTCATTGCTGTTCTTACCCCCAAGCAACAAAGGGATTGCACGTGCTTATAATGACACACTCTTGACTTGGAATAACAGATGGTTAGGGTTACAAAATCAGTGGTTAATATACTTCATAATATCAACATAACAATATCAAGAGTAAAATTACTAAAAACCCTCACTCGCCCCATGTTTGGACACTGCCGTAATGTTTGCGGCAGCATGAAGAAATCTGACAGAATATCACTGGAAAGTACAGACTGGTTATTTACCTTACGCATGCCTGGCAAAACGTCCACTAAGAATTAGTTGTGGTTTAGTAAGCGATTACAGATCGACCTGCTTTGGTTATGATGATTGAAGCATAACCTGATGCTTCTGTGGCAATTATTAATCAAAAGTTACACTGCTATTTGCTTTTTGTAGAATAACAGCATAATTTGGTAACGGAGCAACGAAACATGTATTTTACGCTGTGTGTACCCAGTAACATTATACATCTGCGACCCAACTATTTCCTTAACAAATATGCTGTTCTGTGGAATAAGTTCTCAATCATAATCAAATCGGGTGAGAGCCCAACAGCATTTCGCATTATGATCGCCAATTAGCTTGACATATGCACGATTATGAAAAAGTTTTTCTGCGAGGAATTACTTGCTAATTTGTTTCAATGACCGCCAGAAGACATATGAAGGGTGAAACATGCATGGTTCTATTCGGTGTGGTACACATATAGCGTCGTTTCGACCCGCTAATCCAACTAGTGCACGTTGTGTTGAAACGCAAATTTGAGTGAATACGTGACCATGCAACGACAGACAATGAAAATCAAACAACTGTTTACTACTAACACATGAACATGATATATGATCTTTGTAAATTGTAGACACAGTTTTTCACTGGATAAGAAATGAACCTATTATTATTATTAGCGTTAATGTTAATACATTTATCATTCGTATCATTAGCAGCTTCTCTCATCCACGCCCTCAGTTGGATCAGAGTTTTCTTTCAGAGTAGATTAGAGGTTAAGGAGTTTGGTATAGCAGTATCTGCAGCTTACCTTGACTGGAAAGTATCGTTGCACGACATGATTTCAAGGTTGTGGGAAAACATTCATTACACTTTATTAAAGAACCAATTCCTGACAAAATACTGTATTGTTATCACATTAAGTTATTATTACCTTAACAGTAACTTAACAATAACTTAACTGTAACTGGCATATAAAAGTGTAAATATATAAATGATTTGGCGGCGTCCGTATCGAGATCTGCTTGTCTCTGTTACCTACGTGGGGAGAGAAAAAGGATGTCTGCGCCTACACAGGGACCATGGACGGCTTACGCTACATATCACACATTTCAAACAACATACCCCAAATCCACTTTAAACCTGAGGAAATAAGACAAGGGGGCATGTGGATGGGAGCCACGTTTCATCAACGAAGCAGGCTTACACTCCTTCAACAAACAGAACAGAAGCCTATCGGCATAATTGGGAAAGCAGGTACGCCTGACGTACCCATGGCAGTGGCTGGACCGCACCCAGTTCCACAGGATATAACCACTCTTTGAGCCTAGCACTGTCACCAGGACGGTGCACCCCGTCCACTCCAGCAACGATCAACTGTCTTCTGTAGCCAGTATGGAGGAGGTAGTGGTAACACACAGGTAGTCAATTTGTCAACATTCATATCAGGAGCAGCCACACCGGGGAGCTCAAACCACAGCTAGTTCCGCCAAGACTATTCATCAGGCAGGCAAATGTACCGCATACGACGCCTTATTAACCTGGATTAGTCAACTGTATGGGATCGGACGCATGGTACTTTCTTCCGCCTGCAACACCGCCTTGTTTACATAAAAAACCACAATTTGGATCAGTCTACGGAATTGGCATCGACTAAATTTGAATTGGATTGGTAACAACTGAAATCAACATGAGCTTGTCATAGACTGACCTTCTTCATGTCCTGGTAAGGTTAGTTAGGTTTGCCCAATTGCCGCTTCTTTACACTAAGCTGACCGTAAAAAATCGGTATGAACATCCTCGTTGAATACATTCCTTATCCATATATATGCACTTCGAATAAAACATGTGCAGATGCGTTTATATATATATATATATGTCTGGTATTTGTTGCTTCTGTTTTGGAGTGAGCTTTAGGGGTAAGGAACAATGGCAACATTCTAACCGACTTTGGATTGCTACAAGTTTTGGTCGTTGGCAGCTCTGCGTGTCAAAAGAGAGACAGTGATACTAGTTTCAAACTACTTTAGCATCTGATATATATTTTTCTGTACCGGAAGAAATTACTGATAGCCTCTAAAAATCCGCACGCTTTCTAGCCTTATGATCACAGTGGTATTAATTAAATTCTTTAAATCCTAATGGCCATCCGCTGTGGAACCTTAAACTAAAGATTCCTACAATGTGCCAGGTAAATTTGGTCGTGTCAGATTTTTAAATGCACCAATGAAACTAGATTTCTAAAATAATTAATAAATTTAACTCGTGAAACAATCTGGTTAAGGTCCGTAATTTTGCCATGGAATTAGGTTACATCGTACCAAATGTTTGTAAAACTTTGCTAATACAACCATCATTAATATGGAAAGAACAAAGCTATGTCTAATCGGGCTTCATTTTTTGATTTGCGTGCCAATTTAACTGGTGAGTGAAATGAAGTTTATATACCTTAACGTTGTGGAAATATGTAAACACTCTCGGCGTCGCTGGTAAAACATGGAAAGCTATTGGGCAGCATTAAGTACAGCCAGCTTGAGGGATTCAGTAGCAAAACATCTGTAGTAGGAAATACGTGCTGGTGCACGTATGCTTTCACTTGTGGATAGTTTCAACATTAAAATCAACCTAGTTAAGCCTTGATGGCTGCGCGGTCTGTATGAACGGAGAGAATCCGATGTTACATCTTGAATGCCATTTGTGATTTGCCGAATAATATGGTCGGTCAATTTGCTGGTACTTTTTGCTTAACTGCATAACTTCCTTATATAAATTTTTGAACTAAATTAAGGTGATTTGTTTGTCACGTCGTTTAGGTCGCACGCTCATTGTATAATCGTCATGCGATTCCGAAAATATTCGTATAAATTATAAAAGGGCCTGTACTGCTATTTAGTTGCAACTATTTTTTGTAACAACATTCATTATCCAGCCGAGATCGAAGTGTCATATTATAGCACGAATAATTGGACACATTAACTAGGAACAGAAAATTGTTATACGGAATACATATGATATTTGACGCAGTCTTTTTTAAGAGATACATGACGAACAACGGAGCTGCCCTTCGTCGCGACTTGGTATAATAGCAACGGATACGGTCATATCCAATGTTTTCTTAAGTAGTAGATATGATGCCATGGCATTTAGGACTTTTTAACCTTTTTACATGCTTCAAGCAAACAACGTTTTGCAACAAGTTCACAAGCTGTTTACTCTCAAGATTATGATCAAGGTACACATTAAGCTTAATATGCCTTGTAGACTTGATTCGAGAACACCCAGCGCGTGATTATGCCCAAATCGTGGTCACAGGGGAGACTTGGAGCTGAATTATTCAAGAAATCTACAGGTAGATGCGGTGAGTGATGCAAACGTACGCGTGTATCACATAATGCATGCAGACGGCGCCAAAGCTAGCTGACATTCTGTATCCCATGCAATTAAAGCAAGAACAGTTTACCTCATTGCGATACATACGGTACTTATTTACGATGCGATATTTAATTTAACTCTGTTTGTTTGGCTGTCGTATCGTTTCACACGTGAAGTGTGCGTAAGCCAAACGTAATTACCTAGATATATGGTCCACTTTTCTGAGTTGCTAACCGTTTATTAACACACGGCAGGTTATGTCGTCTTTTCAAACCATTTTGCATAAGCCGATTTTGGTGATTTCACATAGGCATTGGTTGACTCTAATGCAAATAAATTTAGGGATTTACGTAGCTAAAATATTATACGTCAGCCATGGACATGGGTATGAAGTGTATTGTAGTCTAGCTAGCAATATTTCCTAGAAAATGAAATCAGTTTTTTGCTGGAATATGCATCGTATGTGTAGCAAACTGCGGCAACACAACATCTACATATACATATATGAAATAACTTTTGCACTTGGTGCGAAACCTGGAAGAAATATTAGGTAATATATGTGATGCAATATTCTGACCTGGTAAATTATTAATCACAATCAACCCGTTCGCAGTAATGTGTGTATGTGTCAAGTATGAACACAATTTTCCACTGCTATCCTGGACCAGCAAAGGGTCATTTCACTTGGTGTGCATATAGCGACATTTCGATTTGTTACTTCTCGCATTCAGCATTTCTAATTTGTACATAGCGCCTCAGGATATGACGTCATTAATTTATAAGATTTGTCTTACTTAACACTTTTCGTTGCTGGAATGCAACAATAAAATTCCTCCAGTATTTCACGCGCTTTCAATTTTGGGATAGGTACTAGTGTATAGCAACTGTGTATTAACATTTGTAGACGCCCTTTCATAATGTGACCTATAAGGCAACAGGTCTTCGTACCTGCACAAGATAGTATGATGCATAATATATAAAATAAATTAGCAGTTGGTATGCTATTCGCATGTTAATTGTTCCTCCCATAACTATATATTTTAATTGATTTAATGGTTGAAATAACACCTACTGCCTGCCCAACTAGAGCTAGTCTTAAAACTTCAGAGTTGAACATTTACTATGGCGTTAAAAGCTGTGGTTATAATGTGTATTTTTGAATAGAATGCTCTAACACTTGTATGAAAGTTTATCTTTAGTGTGTTGTCCTCAATGCGGAAAAGCTACAGAAACCTAACACATAATGGATAACAAGGAGTTGCATTAAAAATTCTATAACATGAACGAAAAGTAAAAGTGAGTAAAAATCGATGCTAAGATGTAAACTGCAATTCCGAACAATATATCCAAAAATAAGGTAGAGTGCACGATACAATTTATCAAACCCAATACCAGGACTACACATAAATATGCGGTCTTAGCACGTGCTTCATCCTTGCCAAGCGCCACATTTGATACCGTGGGCAGACCGACAAATTTCCGCTTATTTTTATATTGCATTTTACAGGGACACCGGCAATCGTATTTCTAGCAGCTACCAAAATTGGTGCGGTGTTGATGCCATTAAGATCATAGGAAACACGACGCCATTTTTCCGACAAAAACAAGCAGCCACACACTCCTACAAATTAAGAGCACCAGATGATATCATTATTCACTGAATGCTATGTTCCCCAGTGTATATGAATCCGAGAATATCTCCATAAAAGACAAATTACTGATGACTGAAAAACTGGGAATCCTTGCGTTAATTAATCGGAGTCCACTCTTAGCAGACCAGTATGATAGGACTCATTGGTTACCCAAATGCCGTAAAAATATGGATCTCCGTTAATCTACTTACACTTCACTCAGAGGCAATTCACTTTTCAGGCACAACCCTAGGCCCAAAAGTATGTAATGTTCGATATTTTGCAGATGTTCTTCGGAGCCAACGACAAAAGTAACAGCCCGGATGACTTCAGTAAACAATGGAGGTAAAATCGATTATTGCCCACAGGGGTCCCGAGCTTTAGAATTAAAGCTAAATAATGGACTAACGCGCATGACACTAAAAACGTAAGGCACATGCAGTTGGATACACTTTCGCAAACTCAGCAGTAATTTCAACTTTTTGACCAAATTAGAAGCGCATTTACCCGGTTTGATGAAAGTAACACTGCAATCAAAATTTAAAGGTGTACAAAGTGATCAAAATATAGAATAAAATGTGCAAACTGTTGCCATTTAAAATGTACACAAATGCGATTAACAAAGGGCCATACAAATACAGAATTATACTGAGCTATTATATTACGTTTGCTGCTCAGCACGAGGAGGCTGTCAAAACACGCAGGAAACTTTGCGTTATAAGTTACCTCTTGACAGTGAGCATTCTGCATACCAACTCGAAACTGCCCCGGCGATTGTTTTGAAAGTGCAGCTAAAAAGCCTCTCGCAGTAAACTCAACATTAGTCGGCAAATCGCCCAACAGATAGCCGCATTCGCGAAATCGCTCCTAATATCCGAGACCTACAATTTCCAGTTTAGCAACGCTCAAGCTATTCTCAGTAATTTAAAAAAGGGTGGTATTTTTATAGTACCCACGAACTAAGACAGCATTTATAATTAAATCCTGGATGAACAAAGAGATCGCGGTTTCTAAGATACATATCCCCTCATTATTCCCCTACGAACTATCGACCCAGCAGATCTGGCGACGTTATCCTTAATTACTGATCCGAACTTGCTCGCTGAACAATCAACTTGTGCTGTCAGCTGTGTGACTCGTGTCAATCCGGTCCCAGTGAGTTGTTGGGTGGCATTGTAACCAGATGTGGAAAATTTCCGCCTAGCAAGCTCTCTTTATAAAATACAACGAATATCTGTTTGACAACACTGGGATATGGAAGTTTTAACTAGCCACGAAATAAAGTCACCAACTAATACCAAAGGAATATTAACCTACCCTCTCCACGTGTGTTAGTTATTCAATTAGAATGGTTTCCGTGATCTGATTTTGCATTTTCGATCTGATGAAACACAACCACACATGTATTGTTATATTATCAATTTCATTCTACTTGGCCACTTACACATCCCTACATGAACGCGTACGAATATAAAGCCCGTTTGTAAAAGCGTAACCTGAATGTATTTCTAAAATTACCAATTTTAATGCTTACATTACTGTGAGCATGCCTATGATGTCGTGCCCCATATTGTCGAGCATAAACCACTTATTTATATTTATGTCCGACGATCCAGAAACGCAATTGTTTAAAGCTTGTTGATGCGATCTATAAGTATGACGTAATGATATTTGATAATATTAAGAATTTACTGCTATCAATTAATCACCGCCTAATTACTATCGCGAAGCGAGCAGTGACACGGGCATAAAGGCATTTCTTTCTGGCAGGAAGCTCTTAGCTGAAAGCAATCGAAGTCGATGAATTACATATCGGACTGAACAAAGAAAGTTGCGAGAATAGAAAACCTATGTACGGGTGGTGGATATCTATTTTAGACCTTATGCTCACCGATGAGGAAATACTGGCCAATGACTTAGCCTAGTTACGTCGCTTGTCCGTGGCTATCATGCGACTTTGCTCTTTTCAAATATGCTGAGGGTAACACACTAATATATACAACGAGGTACCCCATCGGCGCACCGATTATGGCATGCTCCCTAAATTCATTTAGAAAGCCGAAATGTCTATCTTGGTCGAGCAGCTGCAAGCTGTTGTTTGATTTGTGATTGGCAACCATTTCACTGGATTAACAGCATATGCGTCGGAAGCCGGTATTTTACCCAAAACAAGCGAATTACATTTTGATGAGCCGGACTCGAAATACAAGATCAAAATGGATTCAGCACGGCGCTTATAAAAACTGTCCACGCGCGCAGACCTGGAGTGACTACATAACTGGACGCAAAATCCGAGTCTATTTGGTCCGTAAGTCAAACTTCAGCATCAACGCTACATAAGGACGAAATTTAGTATTATTCAGGCAATGAGGAATCGGCGCACAAACAATCACCAGAGAGTTCAGCGCAGATGCGCAGTGCTGTGTACAGTACATATTAAGGTATCCAATTAAATAAGGTGGCCAGTGCGCTTCAGCAACCCGCAGTTTCCATAGTGAACTGGCATCTCATCGTTTGTTGCACAGCTCATAAGGCCTGTAATCGAGGTCATTATTGTTCATGACAGCAAATGTGGTGAAACCATTAGTAGGCTGGCTCAGGCGCTGCTCTTCAGGATTCGATGACTTACGACCAAAGGTAATTAAGTTAGGCGCAATGAATATCGCCGAACAGCTACTTAAGTTCTCTCAAAAAACTGATGAATTTCAAGTTTTGGGCATGTGAAGAAAGGAAACTTACTTTTTTATACAATAGTGGAGGAGTCCGCAGCCATCCAACTACTGATAAGCACAATTCTACAAGTATTATCGAAATTAATAGAAGATAACATTACAAAAGCCCTCATGGAATGAATTGATTAAACCAAATTCATGTTGGCACATAGGAATTGATTCTGTTGATATCGGTCTGCACCACAAAATTACTGTTAACTTAAGTAAGCTGATTGCAATCAGTGGATACAAGATTAACAGTCGAATTCGTCAATCTGGACCTTTGTAAAGTGCGTGACAATCTAAACCATCTAGTTTGCTTTCGAACATTTTCAGCTATGGAATTGGTTACCCCGTGCCTGGTTGGATAAGCAACTTCCTTATTCATCGTCAACTGAGTCAGTTGTTCGAAAATTTTGTACTGGATACAATTGGATTGCGGTGGGATGTGTTGTAATAATTGGTATAAGTACATCATTTTATATGGCCTATAACAAAACCTATCCAGCGTGCTTCTGTCAGACGTTTTATTATTAGCAAACGAAGTAAAATTTGACATGACCTTATAATAAAAGTTGATTACGTGGCGTTGCATTGAGACCTCGCGAGAACTTATACCTTGGAATCCGAAAAGTGTTGACCATTTCGTGTCAAATTGTAAACATTTGAGCATGCACCATCAGCATAGATTTGAATATTTACTAGGTTCCAATGAACTTTGGCGTGCATCCTAATAATTTGATCCAGTTGTGTTCGTTCACTACAAACTTGGTTAAGTAAGCAGGATGTAAAGACATTGAAATTAACCAGTCCCGAAAATCGGACTCATGTGGAGTGTGCCATAAACGTCTAACTTTCTTGCCGAAAATAATTTGTTGATGCACTTAAAGCTTCATGGAATTTGAGCGACGAACTTTGCTAGGGTATTTCGATATTCTCTGCCAAAACAGACTGCAATTCTTGAGATAATATCAGCGTCGGCGAGAAAATCGCGTTGTGATTTACGTAATACGAACGAACCCCATCACATTTATCTTGACCTGCTGCAACGCATCCGTAGTAAAGTTTAAATAATTCACAAGCCCACAATTCTTAATCCTATAGTCGGCTTTATTGTGGAAATGCGATTTTTCCGTTCCTGTGTCCGAAACTTGGCACCTTCTTCAACTCAAGTTAAAATTACTATAAATCAGAGAACCCCTTGACGCACAATAACTCAGTGCATTACGCGATGCGCCCAGATTTACTCTGACGTCAAAATAACTGAAGACATCAATGTGTAGCATATCCCTCTCGTTTACTTGGCAACAAGGAAACGAACATCAATGTCTATGTGATTAGCCTGTTGATTTAATTAAGACTTGAATACATTTACTTATCTGTACTCTAATTTGCTCTTTTCATAGTAATCATGATACTTGTTCAGATAGCGACCTTTTGCATGTATTTGATAATAGTTGAGTGCACATAATCTTATTTGTAAGACAACGCATGACATTGATATGGATTACCAATGAGATACCGTCTAGAATAGCTAAGTTATGATAAAATAACGGCCTTTGACATTTGGCAATTTTAGGAAGAATTCTTACTGTACTTTCAAATTTTTATGACTAGCTATAACAAATTCGCGGTATTAATTGTAACACACAGAGTAATGCTTCAGTTATTACACAAACTTAAATGTCAAAAATGTTTGCCTTTGGTTGCTTTAAATAATAAAGACCGGATGGTGTTCTTGTTTTCTCCATGTATGAGACAATTTTCACACAGGCTGTTTGGTCTAGCTAACACATACCATGCATAATATGCATTCAAATAATTAAGGCGTAAGTCTTTACTATTTTGGTGGTATCCTATTTCAAAGTTGCCTTTTCTTGACATCTCCACATGTAGTAAAATTAAAATCTTAAATTTCTTGGTCATTCTCAGTGCATGCGAAATCAGTTGGCGATGAATCACCCTGCAATTTGTGCATCTGCTTTAAAATGCCAACCGGAAAGCGTTGTCGTGAAGGCGCTGGTGAATTCGGCTAGTTATAAAAGTCTGTCAAACGCTTTTGGTTTCAATTCCTGTAACTAATACACAACTTAATCTCCAAGTATTTAAATACCATACTCATGGCAAGTAAAGTCGCTATTTATTTTGCAGTATTAAAGTGAGATAAGTAATAAATATTGCCGCTATAAGGACTACTAGAAACAGATATTTATAGCGTTAGCTTAAATTGTAAATTTTATCCATTTCTTCATTCTCTAAGACATACTTTTAAATGCCATTAGAAAGACTACCCGACTATTTAATATCATCCTTTTGTCTAATTCAGTGAAACTAACGAAAAGTACATTCATAGTTATGCCACTGCATCATCGCACATGGATGTAATTATTTGTTGCTAATTACTTATGTACTTTTGCTTACAAGTAGTTATGAAGCAACAATTGAACGCCGTTGGAATCGTCGGCTATATTTTAACAGTAGACAGTCAATATGTTTATTTATTTTCACTTATATAACAAAGCCTCAAAACATTCAATTATATTACATTAGCTGGCAATAATATGTTTCAAGGTTTGCTAATGTCATGATGAATCATTTTGTGAATGCTATGTGGTCCAGTTTACGTATTTAATGTTTAATCTAGCAGAAAATTATGCCGTTTGATATTAAGTTTTTTCACATTGAGTTTCTTGCACACTTCATCAACCTAGATATTGCAAATATGTTTATTCCACTTAAAATCCGATGCTTAACGTGCATTGGAAGCCATTAAAAAAGTAAGCATGATATAATGAAACTATCCTTTGTGGATTCAATGTATTCTAATTTGAACGTGTGTAAAAGAACCGATGTACATTATATATTATACATATATCCGACTAGTAAGCAATTCGAAAACCTATGGTTTGTTTTCGTTATGTAAACATCTGTACCCAACTGTTGTCCAAAATATTAAAGTTAAATGCGTGTGAGATAGAGCATCATAAAGTAGTTTAATTTAGTGTTTTAACAAACTAACTTGGGAGAGCGTTACAAGTTTCTCCCACTAAAAGTGGGAATATAGGTCTACGGCACTTTAGCCGCCTACAATATTTTACCAGCTTTAAATAATCATCATTATGTTTGTGCTGTGGTTTCTTTTCACCAGCAGACATGACAGGTGGTTTGTGTTCCGCAGGTAGTTGCACACCACTGGAACAATGGAACATCGATTTATTACAGGTAAAAAAGCATTGCTTAACAATTCCCCCATGCGATGGAAATCATTACGAAAAAAGAAATGCATGACAGAGTGAAAACCCTTGTGGTGGACTCACCGTAGAACTATGTAGAATAGCTGATATGTTCGCGTATTAAAAGTAAACACTCATAAATCCATTGGTTAAGTGTTTGGCAAGACACCGTTTGATTGCTTATTGTAGCCCCTGGCTAAAAGACATTAAATGAAATGTAAGTGAGCGAATCCATCATCAACAGCTTTTCTAATATCGCCAAATTTGAAGCAGCTACTAAATAATTAGGGAGGGCGTTCCAATGCTGACACTCGCGGAGGGAAGATAAATTTCTACGCATTCAAGCCGACCATACTGAGTTGTCAGGTTCAGAGGATGATCAAGTAGGTTAGTATTGTTGTTCGATTCCAGCAGCGGACGGCAAATGTGGTTTGGTTTTTCAGAATGTGGCAAACCATTATGAGATTCCCCTGAAAAAGCCGATATGGACTGCTGTAAATTCATTGAGATATCAGTCTAACCTGATAGGGCATATGGAATAGGATTCTGAAGTCCTTGGTTGCCCCTCGTTGAGGAGTCAAGAGTGCAACAATATCCTGTATCTGACACGACTGCCACGTCTGAATAGCATATTACAATTACGGTCGCACGTAGGCGTTAAGCATTTGGGGAAAGATTGATGGTTGAAACCGACCGAAGGCACTGCGAAGAAGGCCGAAGTGTTGCTTGCCGGTTCTCGTCGACTTATTTGCTTGTTTTTAACACCCGAGACCTTTCTGTGCCAGTGCATCCAGGTCAAGCTCCTGAGAGACCTTCTCCAATTGTGGCCTTCAAGCTTGTTAGCGCTCACCGGCTGGTGACGCAGGTTTATCACTTTGCCCTTAGCTATGTTCAAGTGAAGCATGTTCCTCTTTGAGCATTCGTAAATGCAATCTAGTTCATCTTAGAGCAGATCGTGATCTGGATTGTTACTAATCACCCGATATATCTTGACGTCGTCCGCAAAAATCAAGACATTTGAGGAGGTAACTCTTGTCAGGTCGTTGCTAAACACCAGGAATAAGCGCCGTCCCAACACTGAGCAATGTGGGACAAGATATTCCACTTTATTGGGTTAGAAAGGGATCCCCTAACACGTACATGAAGCTTCTCTTTGTGACGGAAGCAGCCAATCCAACCAAGTACAGGATCTCCGATTCCGTACCTCTGTAGCCGTTGAGGTTATATGAAGTGATCGAGGCGGTCGAATGCTTTGGATAATTCTAGATAGTTGAAGTCAACTAAGATCATATTATCACCCATTTCCGTCTAACCACCTTGTGCAATCAGTAGGTTGTTGTTGCGTGACCGGTGTTCAAGTTAGCCATGGTACTCCGGTATCAAGCGGTTGTATTTTATCAGGTAGTCCATTAAAGCCTCAGATACGACTGCTTCCATCAATAGTTTGCAGGATCTGAACGGCTACCGCCTTTAAAAATAGTGGTGATAATGCTACAATTTCACATAGTGGGGACTTGTTTCTCTTCAATGCACCTTTAAAAGAACTGTGACAGTGCTTCAGCTAGTTTGGTGTCCACAGCCTTCAGTGCCTTCGGGCGGGTGTTGTCTGTTCCAGGTAAACTATGCTGGCGCAGTGAGATTAACTTCCTTAGCCCAACTGATGGATATAAACTTATATGTCTAAAGAGTGGAGTCGGTAATATGCACGACATTATGAGACAGTTGGAGGTTGCGAGTTCGAAAATTGGGGCGCAGTTCAACCGCAGGGCATTAGCTGCTTCCTCGGCGCTTTGCACTCTACCGCCTGTGGTGAAAGGTGGAGGGATTCCATGTTTTACCTTAGAAGATTATTGACATGTCTATAAAGCATTTTTTGTTTGTCATGAAAGTTTTGCAAAGGCACCGTTCATAAGTTACTTTGTCCTCACGGACAAGTGCAGTGCAATAGTTGCGATTGGTCAGGAAATTGTCCCATGTATCTGACTCGGGGTTAATCCTGTAGGCACGCCACGCTGCATCCATTATCGCCGGGCATTTTCTTGTCTTGATCCTTGGAATTGAATGCATTTTTGGGGACGAAGTGGCTAATCTCTGATGCGCTGTTGATGATGTTGCTGAGTCATTTCAGGAACTCTGCCCAGACGTTGTCGAGGGGACTTTTGTTTGAGGATTCCCAAGCAGTTGCGTCGGCGAGTTATTTCAATACGTGGTTGCATGTGATTTTATGTTAGTTCTGAGTGTTCAGCGTTTGTTTGCTGTATTGAATCTAGTAGGCGTGGTAGCATGATTGTACAAGGGAATATGATCCATCAGTTCATGCAACTCTTTTTTGAACTAATCACTGGGTGATGCCGAAACCTCCAGATTGCGTACATTAGATTCCCCGGAGGTGAGCCTATGGCTGTATCTAGTGTTTGTTACTCTGTTCAGGCTACGAAGCAAGCATGCATCTATTTCCGGAGTGGACGTTGGAGGGCCGTATACAACAGCTACGAGACATGCGTCATTGTGTCTTCGTAGAAGATTGCAACTTATTGATTCGGTAAAGTGTATTTCCATAGCAGCAACTATTGTACATTGTAGATCGCTGCGGTAGTGAAGTAGGACCCCACCTCCTTCCGAATGAGTGATATTCCGGCTGTATCAACCTCAGCACCAGTCACCTCTTGGCCTAACCAAGTTTCGGTGATAGAAGTTAGGTCCCAAGCATTTGCAACCTGACTTACTCAAAGTTCAATAATTATACTGAGGAGACCTTTAGCGTTCGTGTACAAACATGAAAGTTTCTCAGATTTAGCAATGTTTCGGAGGTTGTACAACTCATACGTGTTCGCCGACCAGTAAGTGGCCGGCGATTATTCGTTTATCGATGTGTGCTGGGTGAAGGGTTTAAAGTCTTATACACAGCCCTTGTAGTTAGTCCCGTGTTTAATATTGGACGTACAGTGTAAGATAGCTGGTCAATATAATTTTCTACATGTTGTATGGGTTCAATCGGCACAATAATGGTGCATTGTTCGTCCATGGATCTCATCGCGTCTGGTTCTTTGATTGCCACATCATATCTAGGAAGCATATCGCTGATTGCCTTCATCCAAAACTCAGATTATAGCCTGTAG
>OX104068.1:110408773-110567365 GCA_944474145.2 Dicrocoelium dendriticum | reverse complement strand
ATGTGCGTCCGGCTTCATACTTCCCTACATTAATAATTGCAGGACATTTATTGCAAATTACGCTCCTTCCCAATTCGACGTAAATTTGCAGCTTCGCTTGCTCGTATAATGGTTGATTTTAATAATATTTTGTTCGCGTTATATTTTTGTAGATGAAGCTATGCCAACTTTTGAGCTTGTGACAGATTGGAATATATAAATTATTATATTCTGCGGCAAATCATCGGATATCAATGCAATTAGGAACCATTTAAACTAGCGTTGGATGTCCGACTAATTAATGAGTGGGGACTGGATAAAACAGTAAATGTGTAAGAATCCATGTCCACGCTAAAAGAGTCTCGTTAGTCAATGAAGCATCAGATTACGTCTTCAGCATGCGATTCTGCCGTTTAATTACTAGGCTTCGATCCATTCTATATGCGGTCATTTTGATAATGCAAATGTTAAAACTGTCACATCGTTCGCCCATGTTTGTTTGTTTAAAGTTTGCTTCGCGATTTGTGTGCAGCATAAAAAATATGAGATGCACAATGCCACATATTTCTGAAGAAAGTTTGTGTGGAATTGTAGACTGAGAGATAAGTTTGTGCAGATAATGGGTGAACTGTTTGCTGACCTTGCCAACATTGTTGTAAACGGTTCGTCACTATTCGAGATTACATCATTAGTGCATAGTAGAGGGGCATGCAGTAGCGTAGAAAAGGGTTGAAAACAAGTATTATCGCTGTGTTATACTACATACCTATCAATGACAATCTGACGTCCCAACATCTCCATAGATGGTTGAGTATTGGGGAAACACAAGGGCCTTGCTAATATTCGCATTAAATTGCGCAATGAGCCAGCTACCAATATAAGCGAAACGACGCAACAATTCTATTGATCGTTCAGAAACATTCAGTACCGGAGTTGTGTCGGGCCAGTCGTGCAACAGCACTTTGCAATTTGTTGGTACAAAACATACGCTGAAGCGTGCAGCGCTACGGAAAATTATTTGAAATAATGTTTTCTTTATCAATTAATCAGACCTAAAGAAAATTATTTCGTCTGTTTAGAGCTTCTGTCATTGAACACGGTTTACAGATGAATCTAGATAGCAAATTGTGTTAGTTTAATCCGGACAATAAACTATAACATAATTATACTTACAGTTCCGCTTCTGATAGCTAAGCTGGAACTTCGCGGGCAAAATGAAAGGGATCGTAAAGTATATCCTAGTGTGTTTTGAAGGCAACCATTAAGCATAAAAATAAAAGACGAACATGGCCGATGGAGCTTTAACTGCAAATAGTTTACAACGACGAGACCATATATATTCTGGAAGGTCATATTTGGGTAGCTGGCAAGCTATTAGCTGAAAGACAGATTGGCATCAAGAATTAAAAAATATGTTTTCGCTAATCACCATGTCATTCACCAAACAGGAAGCTTTCCTTCCGAACCTCAAGTACATAGGAAGGGCTACGAGTGTAAACAACAACAACAACTCCTTCAAAACAAGAGTGTTTTTCCTGCACAACCCGACAACTTGTCTTCTGGAACGGTCTATAAAATAGTAATATTCTTGTGGTTTGCTATTCAGGGCTGTTCCGTTCCCCAAATTCCTTGTAGCTTGCGGAAAGTTTGGTGACCTGCAAAGAAGAGAAAGAGTACTTTGGATGTTTACGCTTAAAACAAAAACCGCCTAGCGGAAGCGAATACTAAGGAATGAATTTTCAAGTGGTTGTTGACAAACCGACGAAATTTAGTGACCGAATATTTGACAGTAACTAAAAGCATGATGAAGAGCTTGCATCCGTCACTAGGCTCCATAAATTAGTGTACGCGAAGATTGAAACATTATGACATTGCGTTACAGTGATGCATAATGCTTCATTTTCCAGTTTCAATTGTAATAATATATATGCAATCTGGGACTGGCTTGCAGACCTTGATGCATTGCTTGAGCAATTAGTTGCATTGGTGCAGAGGCCGCTTCTTCTCACCTACTATATTGATTACTGAAGCTATATATTCCGCATGATAATGTCGACTTTGCATCACATAAAATACCAGATCAGGTTAAAATCTTTACGTGAATGACACAGAAAACAACAGGATATTTGGGCGTTGGGTTTCTTAAAATATACGGTATCACTGACAGGCCTCGTTGGTTTGACCACCTTTATATGCACTAAATCTTCAATGAGCTATGCCTTTGTCGTAACCAAATATCTATTCTACGGGAAGTGCGTCATTCCAGGATGCACATCGAAAACTTGCCGAGCGATGCAACAAATATTGTTTGTCGCACAGACCTAACTCGCAGATATACACACACTAACTACACTATAGAAAATTAAACATGTAGTGTTATGTCAAACAGCGCTCCACTCTGTACATGAATGCCACTGATAAAATGCGTCATTTATTTCTCCGTAGTTCCATGGCATATCTCAGTCTTTGCCGGACAAGTACTTTTCGAACAAGAAAAATACGCCAAATTTACAGAATATCTAAACACGGAAGTTAACATTCATTGTGATCATGCATACCGTATCAACGCGTATTATGGACCAAATATGTTCTTCATTTCAATTGGATAAACAGGCGGAGTAGGGCCAGCATGGGTCAAACCATGTTGAATATTTGAATTTGTATCATCGGTCTCATAATTTTGCATATTTGTCACGACTGCTCCAAATAATTTTATGATATCATATTATCATCACATTAAACCGTGCAAAATGTAAAAAATAGATTGTTGCAACGCGGCCAGTTTGCTTACTATTGTTAGGGCTTTACAAAAAATTTCAACTGCATGCAATACTTTTTAGGCATAATGGAGTTGGGCACCGGATATTTTGATATCAATAACTGCACAAGCGTAGATGAATGAGCTTTCAAATGTTTATACTTCAGGCTGTAGTCCATACTTCTGCTACATGAGATTATCCCGGAGGCTATTTCCGCACGAGTTTCTGCATACATCTTATGTGGTTGCAAATAAACCTAAGCTGAACAATTTTTTATTGGTTTTTCGCAGGCGCGTCGGCTGGTAGTCACGTTAAAGCCTACTGATATACATATATATTATACATTTTGACCGCGGCTTCTATTTGTTTAGATTTTCTTTCTTAGTACTAGAACTGTGAGTATTTGAAGCATTTTCTGCAGCTGTTGTATAAACAAAAATTTTTATAACTGGCAAATATAAATGAAGCCTAATCTGTAAGATGGATTTAAATGAACTAGTGTCGACTTAAGTTTGTATAAATAAATTATGATCTAATCAGAATTTAAGCAAATTTTACCAAATTGGAAAAATTTCCAAATGTGGACACCCGTTTCCCAGTCACTTAAGGATTGACAAATGTCAGGAAAATGCATTCTAAAATGTGCTTGCCTTTTACTACCTATACATCCGGGAATATAATAATCACATATTTACTGGTATTGTATATATTTGAGCTAATTATTACCTTGAAATAGGTAACAATTTCCAGGAGCAATAAACGAGTGAAGAGGATTTTATAGGAGTGATTGAAAATGCGAATATTAAAGTGTTTAATTTGAGCACTTGCTGCCCACGATGTACAAATTTCTGAGTTCCTTGCATTCTCAAATTCCGTAGTATGTTGCCATATTTTGCAAAATGAAAACCAGATAATGAAATCACCCATTATTGCAGAGCAAATGTAATCCTTGCAATAAGCCGCCACCCCACACGCAACCAAGCAGTGTTATGCATACATCAATAGATAAGTGCTAAACCTAAACAAAGTTATCAGTCAAATTAGTTAGTTCTTCAAACTTTATGCCTATCAGCATTGATCCTATTCAGAAATGCGTATGCGAATCAGGATTTCATTTGTTCGTGAAATAAAGGAAATATACCTTCCCTCAGCTTCGCCTAGTAAGCGGTGTGCTACTGTTCTAAATATTTTGTAAATAAAAGTTATGCTAAGGTTACACACACCGCTGAAATTAAGTAGAATTTAAAAGTATAATTTAGTTCCCTTAAACACGAAAGCGAAAGTTGCGTTTTTCATGGGATTTGAGATAGCTAGCAGGCCCAATTACCTGTTAAGGTTAGTGTTAATGAAGTGGATTATGAATACAAACCTAATAGTAACTTACTGTGTGTTAAGATGTATGGTTTCAACTAAAATCATCATATAAATAGGGAAAGAAATGACTCAGTAACTTTTACATTACCACAAAAATTAAGGGTTGTGAAATAACATGTCGAACCAGTGTAATGGCTTGACTATTGGATTAAACTTACAGAATTTTGAAAAGCACGGTAAGAAGACGAAAACTGGTAGACGCATGCAATTCGTATTGTTTACTCAGTACCATTAACAATAACCGGTATGCAACTATATATCTAAATATGTGTGTGACCGAATAAGCATGGGGTGCAAAATGAATGACGAAAGTTTCACCCCTATGTCCACGGCAGTCTTAAGCTGATAAATAATGGCTTTTGGACACACAGGGCCGGCTTCATCTGGCTTATCGCAACGGCCTCGGCGAAACGGAGGAAGCGGGGATTAGGATGACGTAATACAAGTGTGAACGCTGATCGAAGCTCTATCCGGTGACGCGTAGTCAGTATGTGTTTACCTATTGAGGAAGCTGGCGGCTTGCGCAAGCACGGAAGTTCAGTGGGACAAGGATGCTGGTCAATTTCACGTTGAACATACCTTTGCACGTGTTTCTTTATTCGGGAAGTCAATGACCGATTGGTTCTGCCTATGTAACTGTTTCCTGCAGTCGCACACGAATTTGAATATGCAGTGTGAGTTGGCCCCTATCGATTGAGCTTCCTTCGTTGGAGGCACCGGCAAGTTACAGGTTCTATGGATGACCACAACCTGAGCAGCACAGTAACTTCTCTGCGTAGCAGAGATTAGACGTTTCGTGGATTTTAATACAGTAAAGTCACCTTTGAAAGGTAACTCGATACAGATATTTTTCTTGGCTACCGTATGCACCAAGTCTTTTGGGTCTCGCTGTTGGCTGTGCTTCTCTATAAATCTACGTGGATAACCATTTGCAATGAGTGATGTTGTAATTAACTTTAGCTCGTCGGCTAGACAATCAACTGAGCAAATTCGTCTAGCACGAGTAACTAAATTTTTCACAAGGGTCCGCCTGTACCGCACTGGTGGGGAGCTGGTGAAGTGCAGGTATTGGCCGGACCAGGTTGCTTTCCTGTAGATAGTCATTTTATGTAGCCCGTCATACCTGCGAATGATGAGGATGTCTAAGAATAACTGACAGATCTTTTGTTCCAAATCGCAGGTGACCCGCAAGTTGGTATGTGCACTGTTGAGTTGCTGCAGTCACTGTGCTGCGAATGCGACTGCGAAAGCGGAAACAGTTACATAGGCAGAACCAATCGGTCTTTGACTTCCCGAATAAAGAAACACGTGCAAAGGTATGTTCAACGTGAAATTGACCAGTATCCCTGTCCCACTGAACTTCCGTGCTTGCGCAAGCCGCCAGCTTCCTCAATAGGTAAACACCTACTGACTACGCGTCACCGGATAGTGCTTCGATCAGCGTTCACACTTGTATTACGTCACCCTAATCCCCGCTTCCTCCGTTTCGCCGAGGCCGTTGCGATAAGCCAGATGAAGCCGGCCCTGTGTGTTCAAAAGCAATTATTTATCAGCTTAAGACTGCCGTGGACATAGGGGTGAAACTTTCGTCATTCATTTTGCACCCCATGCTTATTCGGTCACACACATATTTAGATATATAGTTGCATACCGGTTATTGTTAATGGTACTGAGGAGACAATACGAATTGCATGCGTCTACCAGTTTTCGTCTTCTTACCGTGCTTTTCAAATTTCTGAAGGGATTAAACTGCTTTAAATTACAGAATTTTGATACATAAATTTTTTAAGTCACCAATTATCCCACAGTTTGCAAGTTCCAATATTAGATTCCTAATTATTTTCTTTGGTATTTAAACGACGGCAAACAGTAAGAATGCATTACATCAGACATTGACATAAAATTTACGAGAGCTATCCGATCATGGCAGATCGCTTTATGTATTTGGCTTGAAAAATTATCAATTACTGATTTGCTCCCAGTTTTCTAGCTTATACATTCAAATGCTGCGACATTCAGTAGACGTCTACGGCGGAATTTATTAGTTATCGTTAAATCATGCAAAAGGGGATTGTACGAATATATGCATTTTTTTTACATCGGATTGCTTATTTTTTGCGATCGACCTAGATCGAATATGTGACCACATTAATCTAAAAATCCGTTAAGTGACGGTGTTATTGCATCAACTCATCTCTCTTTGAACGAACTACTAACCCATATGATGCGTATTAACTAAGCTTAAACACAGCTTAAATAAATGTGTTGTATTGAACAATTCGTATGAAGTGCCAACTCATATAAGTGTTAGATTCACTCCGTATAATAACCAAGGATTTTTCATCGGAATGGTTAATCATCAGCATATTTCAACGTACAGCAAAATTTTGCACCCTACGTTATTAAATAAAATAATGCATCAACTTAAATGTTAGGTAGATAAAAGCCTCACTGTGCTATGTATTTGTCATTTTAAGCTAATTTCAAAATAGGAAAAATTTTAGCATTTAAATACCCCAATAACTAAAACAAATCGGAAAGACGAAGTCATTTCATATAATAAGGCCACTTAAATATGTTGCAAATGCTGTGCTTTCGACTGATTTGGTCACTGTTAAGCTTAACATGTATTACCGTTTATCGTTGTATTTGACAGCCGAAAAGATATGCTATGCGTAATTTGAATGCAAGCCACTCAAAATTTATGATCTTAGGCTAATTAAAACTAAGGTTATATTTCAAGTAATAAGGAAATGTAGCAGGCTTATGTGTGTGGTATTTGGAAACTACGGCTAGGGGGATAACAACCGCAATATATATTTTGCACCATAAAAAGCTGCTTACTATTAGGGCAACTTCTAGATGTTAAACTGTATCTAGTTCAGATGCCCAATGACAATGACCACAAATTCTATTTTAATTTCTTGCTATTGGTCCAGCGATGGCTTGAACGTATTCATTGATTATGCTTCTAGCATATATTCTGTCAATATATATTACATGTTCATTCAACGCCAGTGCACAAAAGGTATCTAGGCGGATATTTCTGATGAAATTTAAGAATTAGGTAGCAATTGCCTTCATTGCCGTCAAGGAGACAAAAGGATCTGTTGACCGGAAGAATTTTCATTGCGATGACTCAAAAATTACTGACCGCTTTCCCATAATTCATGGAGGAAACCGTTCCCTTTATATCCTTTTGCGTTAAAAGATGACTTCTGGTTAGGTAGCAATCTTATATCAGTTTACTTGTTCCTGTGGTGGGAGGTACGTGTGATACACAACAAGACGAATGTCTAAAGACATTGCGGAATGCTGCTTAGTGGCTTGGCTGATGTTTTCCAAGTATTCATATAGTAAATCAATGGTACACTAAAATCCTTAGGAAGCAAATCTTATGGAATGCCCAAAAATTCGACATAAGGTAATTCAACTAGAATTCTCTAAACAGAAGGATTTGCTTCTAGGGCTGTTTTAGCTTGGACCTAATTAGCTTACCAAATTTTAGCACTTCGTGCGTCTACGGTGAACGGAGGATACGGTTGGAATTTCACAGATAAAAGTGCTCTGTTCCATGTGTTTTCAGTCGACTTATTTGAACAAGGTTTTGCGTTTCTCTTTTCTAGATTCCTCCATTCACAATCTTTAGCTACATCAACTACTTGTGTTCTATTCATTGTGCCCTTTCCATTTTTGGTTGGTTAAAATCATTACTATTTGCAAAAATGTGTTTCAACATTTCCATGGGTTTAATTTACTAGTCAAAAAATATGCTGACACGCATTTTCTATCGGTCATCTAGCAAAGTAACCACAATATGCTAAAATATTACTTATGTTTGCTTGTGTTCGCCTAGGATTTTGTGCTTTTATTCTGCTGAATACTACTTCAACACAATTTCATTTATTTCTTCTGAACTTATTGAGGTACTCAAAAAACTGGGCTTTACATAACTAGATGTAAGTGGTTAGCAAATATACCGACTTTATACCAAAATAATTTAATACGAATATATAAAATTATGTGAAACATTGAAATACTGACACGTAATAATACTTGAACGTAATGCCATGGTATATATGTACGTTTTTTGGCACAAAGTTTAACAGCATTAAATTCCGAGTATCAAGTATACCCTGAGAACATGGCAAGGAATTGCCGCAAATTCATTAATAAAATTCTAAAACAAATATCCAAACGCCTTGGAGTAGTTTAAGTATTTATGGATGCATAATAGCATATCAAAAAAGGGAATGGGCAAGACCAACACGTTCATAAAACGATGAACCGTGCATTGAAATTTAATATCTGGTAACGTCTGGCGACCAAAAACAAAATGCCTTACCTTTATCAGCCAAGTTGTCGTGGCGGAATAAGGTTAAACTTATTTCATGCGAAACAAAACCACAACGATGCATGTAGGTAAAAGGCACTGGAAATAGTAGGGCCACCTTTTATTCTTAGTTAGCTGGATTTTGCTTGGGGTAAAATCCAACGTAGCAACGCATTTAGCAAATTTTTCTCTTACAAAATTTTGCGTTCCGCAAAGTTCCGAAGAAATTAATTATTGCTGTTATTCTTATAATTTTCTAACACTGGTTGTACAAAATTATTATGCATTCTTATGCACCGTGCCATGAAAGTTATCTCTTTCGATGTCCTAAATGCATCCTAAATATAAGTCAGATATGACAAATGACACAGGCGCTATTCATTCGCTAGATTAGATGCACCTGCATCGTATTCCTTATGTTATTTCCGATTGCACCTGAAAGGCAGATGGTAGAAAATAAACACAACTATTTACATTGTTCAACGCGCTTGAAAGCTGAAACTCAAACCTTATTACAATGAACTATGCGGATTAAAGTTGCCTAATTTTTCTTCCGTGAAACTCTGTACAATGTAATCCATCTATATAGAAATTGAGCAAATAAAAGAGATTAGAAAATCACGTATGCATAATTTAATAATATTTATTGACAATATGGCGTAGCAGTTACTTGGAGAAAGGCCAAACTCTTGATAAATGATTAGCATTGCATTCTAGTATTACTGGCGGGTACAGACCAAAACCTATTTCTAAGCACAGGATTTAAACCATGAGCATAATTGTCATGTCAAGTTAAAGCTGCACTATACTTATTTGGCTACTGAAAATTCAGCCACAATACAGTCTGTCTCAGCAATTTACCAGAATGTAGGCAAGGGCAGAAAATTACTATAATTCTATGTGATAAATAACTTGCAGAATTGCCATCATACTGAGAATGTGTTGACCAGATTTAGAAGGAAAGCATTTGGGAATCGTAGGAAATGGGAATGATAGGAGACAGCCGATATGCGGTAATCTTGTGTTCGAGCATAAATCAGATATATTACGGTCGATTAGACGATGTTAATAGACATTTAGAAAATTCGTGGCAAATCCAATTATTAGAAGAAGCCAATTTTTCAGATGTTATTTGCTTACATAAATATGTATGTGTAGACTGAACAGAGCTGAAAATAACACTTTCGAATGACACTTCATCAGGATAAAAGCCGTAAATAATTATCAAATAAATTAAAAATTTTGCTGATGAGACCAGTGGATATCACACTGAAGCGAACAAGCTAAAAAACACTTTATTATAAGTTTGGCAAATTTATATAGTAAATTATCCTGCTCAAGAACAAAACTCTGAAGCTAAACAATTTTTTCGGTTATTCATCTTCAGATCCGTACAGTCATACGGGTGAAATAGCAATGGGCGTAAAAATGGATTAAAGATCAGTTCAAATGAGATTGGTCAAGTGTAGAGCAAAGGCATTAATCAGTAACAAACAGCAAATTAGTACAAAGGCGCAGTTACGTAATTCCAGTTGCCCTCAGATGGATTGGATTTGGCTGGCCATAGTAGATTAACAGCTTCGGTCAGCTTATTTTTGCACATAAAGGCGGTTGATAAAATCGAATGCTGTTAGCCTCGACAGTAGTGAAGATGCGGAGGCGCATGCCTTTCGACTGGATGGAGGGAACCTGTATAGTATTCAGAAGGCAAAGAAAGGGTCAACCGCATGCCCACTATCAATTAGATGCGCCAAATCTGAGGTACGTATAGCCTCAGTACCTTCTTGCTGTCTGTTACTGGTTCATGCCCTTGGTCCACACGTGATTAATCTCATTTGAACTGATCGTTAATCCATTTGTAAGCTCATTGCTATTAAAACCATATGAGTGTACGGATCTGAAGATGAATAACCGAAAACAGTTATTTGCCCGCACTATTTTGTTACTGACAATGTAATGGGAATTTTTCATTTTCTGACATTATGATCCATTTCACTCTGCTCTTACTCAAATGAGTGACAAAATGTTTTTGACTTAAAAGCTGATATTTAATTCATTTCGATATTTGAGTTAATTAATACCAGTGTTTTAGTTATCACGATAATTCACAACGTCTTGCGTTTTCTATTTTCACAACTGAATAATCATGTTATATGCTGAAAAAATATTTTCTACAGATGAATCTATAAACGGATTTTAAGCGGACAGGATAATAATAGGTAGTCCGCAAAAGTAGCAGATAATTAGTATTATCCATCGCTTGTCCAATGTTTGCTTGAGGCTACTTGAGCGCCAATGTTTCACCCTGTGGATGAAGAAAGGCAGGCCTAAAAAATCTGGTACACCAAATGTTACTTGAAACAAAGTGGCCTGTGTATGATGCGTATACAAATCTGAACATCGTGAATGCAAGTATAATTGCTCGAATTGATCTAATTTTGAAAAATGGGTAACTAAATATATGTTTACTCAGCGGTCAAGTTTTCTGTTTGCATTCCATCGCACACTTTCTCAGATTGCAGGAGGAAGTGAAAAAATGTTCGTCTTATCTTCCTGGATTAGCGGGTCGAAACGACGCTATATGTTACCACACCGAATAGAACCATGCATGTTTCACCGTTCATATGTCTTCTGGAGGTCATTGAAACAAATCAGCAAGTAATTTTTCGCAAGAAAACTGGTTCATAATCATGCATAAGTCAATCTAATTTGAGATCATAATGCGATATGCTGTTGGGCTCTCACCCGATTTGATTATGATTGAGAACTTTTTCCACAGAACAGCATATTTGTTAAGGAAATAGTTGGCTCGCAGATTCATACTGCCACTGGGTACACACAGGGTAAAATACTTGTTTCGTAGCTCCGTTACCAAATTATGCTGTCATTCTACAAAAAGCAAATAGCAGTGTGACTTTTGATTAATAATTGCCACAGAAGCATCCGATTATGCTTCAATCATCATAACCAAAGAAGGTCGATCTGTAATCGCTTACTACACCACAACTGATTCTTAATGGACGTTTTGCCAGGCATGCGTATGGTAAATAACCAGGCTGTATTTTCCAGTGATATTCTGTCAGATTTCTTCATGCTGCCGCAAACATTACTACAGTGTCCAAACATGGGGCGAGTGAGGGTTTTTAGTAATTTTACTCTTGATATTGTTATGTTGATATTATGAAGTATATTAACCACTGAATTTTAGCCCTAACCATCTGGTCTTCCACTTTACAGGCAAATCTGAAAGTGTAAGAATACCTGATTACGAGATCGTGGGTCGACAGCTGTAAACAAAGGCGTTCTTTGCTAAATGTGATTGATCCCTCAGGTATGGAACAGTCACGAAACATTATTTTAGGTATTATTGCCGAGAACGTCATCATCTAGGTGTCAACATTTCTCGGAGAATGGAGATTTTCCAGTATGAGCAGTAGCGTCCCTTGAACTTCGACTAATCAGAATTTGTAGATCGTCATTATATCATCTGCAAATAAGAAAGGCATGTTATGCTTGATAACCTTACTGATATTGTCCATGAGCATGAAGAATAACAGACCACGTGTACTTCCTTAGATAATACCACATTTGATAGGACATGGTGAAGAGCGGTGATCAGCTGCGGGAACTACAAGATAACGGTCAGTCAAGTATGAAAATAGCAGCGTTGGAATGGATCCTGGATTTCATCGGAACAAGTCATTTGTGAGGCACTCAATGCAATTCCTTTTCCTTGCCCAGGGACAGAAGTATTATTGCATATTCGAAGTCAATAGAATTCAAAAATTGGTTTAGCTAAAGCTATTGGCATTTTATGCACGAACGTTTGCCAAGATTAGCATGAATTGACCCATCGACTGGCTCCTGCTGAATTACTTCACACCATTCTTGAAAAGTCTATTTATTGTTCTATCTAATGCAGTGGTGTGATGAATTGTCCGGTACCTGTTACTATTTTGTTTAAAACCACCCTTGTGAAGATGGATGACGAGCGCTATTTTCCACTGGTCTAGAATTTACAGTGGAGAACAGAACAAAATCTGAACAGTGTAGACATGTTCAGAAATAGCAACTGCATGTCAGAGTACTTCTAGTTTCATGACATTAGGTAGGATACAATCGGAATTCAGCTTGGGAGAACTATATGGAATTCATTACATGCGGAATGGTAATGATAAAAATTCAATTTTACACGGAGCCTTTGTTTTCTGCACACCAATGCATGCATTTAACCGGGGTCATCTCCAGGCTCATGAGGTAGCGAAAATGAACTAAAAGCTTTACATATGGCAGTTGGATCATGAAGTGAGGGTCCGCCTTCAGGAACCTGTCTATCGATCATGGTGGAGGGGTAATTGATCCTGCAACGTTGGATTTTAACAAGTCCTTTCGTTTCACATGTCGTTCGTAGAGCTATCTGTATTTCTTGTGTCCTCTTCGTCAACGTTCTATGCTTGGCTTTGTCAGTTATTTTTCAAACTGGAAAAACAAGGTAAAATTTCCGTTTTCTCTAGCAAGCAGTCTTTTGAGTTTCCGGAAAATAGAAGACAAGAGTGCGTCATTATAAGCACGTGTAATCCCTTTGTTGCTTGGGGGTAAGAACAGCAATGACATGATGGACCGGATGATAGAGACAGTCCAAGTTACTGCACAATTTGTTGAGTGGATTAACTTTTAGAATTGCGTCCAGTTTATCCTATGGGTTGCATATTACGGAATAAAAAACATGTATGATGGCCATTTAAAACATAAAGTAAATTAAACGGTCTTGTGGTCGCAAACCAAGGAGTTTTCGAATAACTCTCTATGTGCATTTGTGGAAATATCAGGTTTATTTTAAAGAGCGACCTTGTTGGTTCAGTAATCCATTCTACCCATTGACTAATTCATATGTAGGAAAGGAAAGCTGCATGTTTAGATAAAATCTTTTGGGAGGATCAGCTAAGCCCTGGTAGGTAAAAATCACCAGCAATTATTCTTTGTCTGTGTGGTACCTCACTAGCAAATTCGAATGCTGAAGTGATGATGGTAACACTCGCATTTGACGAAGTTTGCGGCTTGTTAACGCATAGTAGTAAAATGTGAGAATCGGTTCCTGAGACGGGCAACCAAAGATATGCATGGATATTTGGTGGTAGTGAATGATCGAGAAGTTCTGCTACAAATAGGCGATGTAGGTATATCACGCATTCACCTGCTTAGTCTAGGCCGAAAGCTTTTCTGAAATGCTATTAATTAATAATCATTAGAGTAGAATAAGTGTATGGGAGGAGCACCACGTTTCTGGAAAGATGTTTGTTTTTGGGTTGTTAAGATGTGCAAGCATGTTTAGGAAGTATTAGTTGTAGTTAATATATCAGGCGTTTAGCAGCTAAAGGGAAACGGACTATTTGATGTGCCATCAACATATTATGGTTTGCTTTTCTACGATTAGTTGTACTCAGCTACTACGAGCGCTGGAGTTGTATGTGAGATTGGTGTGGTCGGGTTTATTCTTGGCAGGTGAGTTGATATTTGTAATATGTAATTTGAGAATGTTGATATTGCTGTGGACGGAGCGGTGGTTGATGGAGTAAATCTAATTGTTGCTTACTCGCCACATGGATAGCCAAGTAACCTGCATAAATTTTAAGAACAGTGGGAACAGCTAGTTTGCTTACAGGTGAGTTGATATTTGCGAACTCATACTAGTAGAAGGTGAGAACCGGTACTTGAAATGGGCAACCAAAGAGATGCATGGACATTTGGTGGTCGTGAATGATCAAGCAGTTCTGCTCCAAATTTGCGATGTAAGTATATCATGCATCCACCTGCTTAGCCTGGGCCGAAAGCTTTTCTGAAAAGCTTTTAGTTAAGAATCATTAGCGTAGAAGAAAGTGTGTCGGAAGAGCACCATATTTTGGGAAAGATGGTTATTTTTTGGGTTGTTGAGATGTGCATCATGCTTATGAAGTATAAGTTGTTGTTAGTATATCTGGCATTAAGTAGCTAACATAAAACGGACTATTTGGTGTTTGGTCAACATATTATGGCTTGTTATTCTACGACTAGTTGTACTCAGAAATTACGGACGCTGGAGATATATGTAAGAGTGGTGTGGTCGGGACTATTCTGAGCTGATATTTGTAATATTTCATTTGAGAATGTCGATATTGCTGTGGACAGAGTGTTGGTTGATGGAGTAAGTCTAATTTGCTGCTTACGCGCCAGTTGGATAGCCAAGTAAGCTGCACAAATTTTAGGAACGGTGGGAACAACTAGTTGGCTTCCGCCGTGCATTTAAGGCGTGGGAATGGCCGCGGTTTTATTCCCTCCTGTACCACAAACGGGCTGAATTTTTTGGTGTTAGGAATAGCTGCCAAAATATCAAACGGGATAACAGCTGGCATTCTCCTCGTTACATAGTTCATTCTGTCGTCATTCCGTTGACTTAATTTATAGTGTGCGATAGAATTCTGGATTAAGGTGTTCAAAAGGAATTCATCTTTGTTTCGGCTCAGAATGTCGATTTACGATGTACATTGGTAGATCTTAACAATTTCTAGCGCGGTCTTTACATGTTTAAAGCTTTTGTGGGAAACAACCTTTGGCTTTGGGTTTTCTACATTATTGAATTGCCTGTCCATGTTGTCCTTTGGATGTTGATTTCAACTTGCAACACTACTGTATTTGGCCCTTGATAATCAGCTGTTCCCAAAATTTATAGTTACACCATCACTTATAAACGGTGAATTATTTTCGGTTGGCAACCAGACCTCCATATAGAAAGGCTAGCATTTGATAGGAGTAGGATTACGTAACAATTTAATATCCTCAGAAAATTGGTGATCGTGGTCCTTATCATATGAAGGGAGCTGTGGATATCCCATTCAAAGTGCCCAGTTCCCACCTTAAATAACTTCCATTTTGAGCTTTGATCTGAGAACACTTAACTCATTAGCTGTTTGAGCTGGTGATGTTGATAACTATTTGGTGGTTTGACCAATGACCCATACAATTTTTCAGTCGACTCCATAACTCAACCCGGTGAAAGACTGCTTGTCACAAAAGAACCGATAGATCCGCGAACCTGTAGAGGCGTCAGCTATTTGTAGTGAGTAATGACTGGTCACTGATGGCTAATGAAAAATGCACAGATATATAACGGCATGTTTTGAAACAGATGCTTTTGTTACTAAGCATGTCTTTTGCTCCAGTCCTCGTTCTAATATTCCCTCCTTAAAACGTCATTTTACCACTTTGTGGTAATTACCTCTGAATTAGGAGCGCCTGGACTAGACCTATCAAGCACATCAAACATAAAGTGCAACAGGACAAACGAGAACCAAATGTAAAAATAATACCTCTAGCAGATATTTCATGTGAGTGAGCAGACTTTATCTAGGCTCCCACGGATCATCTGGAAAATGAAACACACGTTTTTATCAAACTTCTTTTTATTTCGTTCAGTCCTTTAGTAGGTTATTAATATACTCAGTGATGATGCTTAACTACCACCTGAGTCACACCGTTAGTTTAAAAAATGCTAAATTTTCAAAACGACTTCATTTTATGTATGTGCTAAACAGTGCTCATTCTGTTATATAAATCTTTTTGCTTTGACTTGTCTTATCTTGACTTAAATATTTTCCGTTAATGAATACATTGACAAGTAATAAAACTCTTTCTAGACCCACAGATTAATAGCCTATTATCAATCAGAATGTTTATACAGCTTTAGATTTAAGTGTTATTCTCATCTTACATTGTGTTTCACCTAAATGTTTTTGATGTTATGAAGTTAGGGAAATTTCGATGATCGCTTTGTCGCACCGAGTGCAAATATGTGGTACCTATGTTCAGGAAACAAGCGGAGTAAATCCAAATTACTTCACTGATTTAGAACCTATATTCATGGTCAACGAGTTCACTTTTTGTCTGTTCAATCATCTAGCTTATAAACCTATCGGATGCTGGAAGCAAAATACTTGGATTTTATTTGTATTTTCCACCGCAACAACCAATATCGGGATGAGTTTTATGAGCTTGTTGAAATACTTCATTTTACCGAATTAACGTTGGTTTACTTAAAGTCAGTTATGCTTACTCTTCCGCTTTATCCCCTTAGTAGCAACTACCGATGCGTAAACCCGTTAACTGGTACCTCTAGCTCAAGTAGTGGTGTTGATGTTGTGTTCATTCCTTTTGTTTTCAGCATTGTACGGGGTTTATTTTATGCTGTTGTCGCATAAAATACAAACCTGTAAGTTCGCTCTTCAATCTAAGTGACTCACGACACCGTTTCTGTCTACACCCGATGCGTTGAGAAACACATAGCACTTAAATGTACCTTGCCTGCTGTTGTTACAACAGCCTTCGTTAAGACTGTTCGGGTTAGAGCTTGAAAAGTTTAGTGCCGGCACGCGTGAAGCGCTAGATGCTGATATTAACAAGAAATATAGTTTAATGAGTAAGAATAATACACGGTTTTTCCACATTAATATATGCAGCAATTTTGGTAAAATTCCTGTTAAAAACTGCATGCTATGTTGCACTACTGTGTTAAGTGTTTTCGAACCTTCATTATTTATTGTTGGTCAAATTAAGAAAATCAACAAAGGTGTACAAAATATCTTATTGAACCACATGCTTCCATTTTTAAGACAATTATCAAATTATTATATATATATTTATGTAATTATGGTTAGTAGTGTGGACTTCGGTAGGATTCATTTTCACTCCCAATCAGCAGGCTTAGGATAGAATGGAAAGGTACCAGATGCCGGTGTTTCGACGTTCTGGGTTTCTTAAGTGTTGCGTCTCCCAGCTGAACGCTGCCAGGTGCCGCGTCCATGATTTCGGGATGCCAGCAGCTAGTACCACTTCTCCATGGGTGATAGCAGCAGACCTGCGTGGTTAATAGTTAACTATGACTAGCGAATATTTATCAGTACTATAAAATGTGTCGGTATAGCTGCTAAGAACTATGTGTTACATGTGCGGTATGCGAAATACCCTAGCTGCACTTTTCCTAACTGGCACGGCAGTGGAAGTGGTGCCGTGCTATATCATAGTCGACTGTCAATCACGCAAGTCCGAGGCTATCACCCATGGCGAAGTGGCACTAGCTGCTAGCACCCTGAATTCATGGGGGTGGACGCGGCAGGGGTCCACTGGGAGGCGCACTACTGACGAAACCCAGAAGGACGAAACACTGGCCTCTGGTGCTTTTCCATAAAATCTCAAGCCAGTTGATTGGGAGTGATGAAGTACCTAAATAATATAGGTGTATCAATCTGTTCTTGACAATAGCTAGTGTATATCTGTTGGATATTGTCGACGTCAGTATAGAAGTTACTACCCTAACGCTTTGTAACATTACCACCCTAACGCAATTATAGCATTGAATATTTCTTTAATCTGGTAGTGTGCCACGTTGTCTGAATCCTCCGTTGATTTTGCGGTAACACGTTTGTCGATTGAGATGCATCATTTGCAGCAGATCATTAGCGCCACAACCTTTTAGTTTTTTTGCCAAAGCAATCTCTGAATTCACCAGGCTCATTTCTTCAACACATTCAGTCGACTGATTGCAAATGCGTCAGTCAGACGAGGCTGCAATAAGTCTACATCTATTTCTTCTCTTATTAGCTGAACCCGAAAAATGATGCCAGTATGCAACGCAGCAGGTCGGCGGTGTAGAATATCTACAATGTCAGGAAATTGGGACAACCACGTAGGGCAACGTAAACACTGTACACAGCTACTCAGAGGAAAGAAAGCGGCATATCAGCAGAACAACCAAAGCCTGGAGCGCTCACCAAAAACATTGGAAGAAATACGTAAATGGTCTACGAAAGCTTTTTCTAAACTCGGAATGGCTGCTGGCTCAAGAAGAACTGGCATGGAATCAAAAAGCTATCGGCGGATGCAACAAGCCCCACGGTTCAGAGAGCTTTGACATCAAGTTCCCTTATAACCATAGTTGTCCTACCGCCATGGATCATTCACTTTACTTTACCGCTGATGCTCAACTGTATAATTTGATATATCTGCGCATGCACAACTCGCGGGTGTCGGTAGCATTGGTCTAGTTGCTATAGGAACAGCAGCAAGAAAACAAACGACCATTGTCTCATATTCTCTAGCACCGCTTAGACCACAGCCATGTTGCTGCTATATGGAAGCTGATAATTTTAACTGCGTTTCACATAGGGGCAGCAGAACTTAGCCTTCCAGCTACCGCCTAGTATCTATCCTCCAAATGCTTTCAAAAGTCATGTAATGAATCATTGCAGAATTACTCGTGTGCTACAATTAAAACCATAAAATCGTTCCGATTTAGCAGGACGATTTCTGTTGAAGCGATCGTGCACGAGGAAATCACTGATTACACATAATTATGATCCGGTTCAACTGACGATGGAGAGGTTTGTGTGACCTAGCTGGAAATGTCGAAGGCATTCAACCGTATAGCCCATGTGATACTGCTTGCCAAGCCACGGTCGGTGACTCATATTATAGCTGTACCGGCAAATTCTCCTTTAAGGACAATGATTGTTCAGAGTTTGGAGCTCTTTCTCAGATCTTACGCTTGTACATTGTGGTGTGCTGCAGGACTGAGTTGTAGGCGCAGGGTTGTTTTTGGCGTTGACTAATGATATCGCACATGCAATCACTTCAAGTTTCGAAATTTTTGCCGAAGATATTAAGGTTTGGTGCAGGGGTCAGATTAATGCTGATCAGCATCAGTTAAGTGTAAGCCGGACAGAGCACATCATTGCACAATCTAAAATGTGCCCCAATTCAAGGTGTTTAAATGCTATATAAGTTGCATCCGTCAGCAGATAAACTACTGAGACCGGCAAGGAACCGATATATAACAACAGTACAATTTGGAACTTGTTCTGGGTGTGCTGGTTCAACTTGTTTGCTCCATGCACGCCGATACTTCCTCGTTAGCTGGAAACCAACGCGTTGGACTGTTGCTACGGTAGTTCGGACAAATATATGTCCATATTTTCGATAATATCTCAGTGTATATGTTCGCCCCATGTAGAATAAGCCATTAATACTTAATATGCGTGATCGAAACATGATCCTCATGCACTGAAGCAGCCTCAACGTCTTGCATTCAAGTGTATGATTGAAATGCGCTATCTTTCTTGCGAGCAGAGGCTGAAACCATTGGCCTATTCAGCGGATAATTACATAAATTAGGAGTCGATTTCCTAACGCCATACTTGATTCCGCATGATCCAAATCATGTGTGCTGCTCCTTACTGCTACTCAGCATATATACAAACCTGACAGTTCAGTCAGTGAAACGCACAGACTGATGTACCCATGTGGAGAGCCGCAGGACTTTCTTTTCCATCCGCGTCTGTCACCGGTGGAATGTTCTCCCTAAACCGCTTGTCTTCGCACCGGCAATAACAATATCCGAAATACTGTTAGATGACAAACTCAACCGCTTACACTTTGTTAATTAATATTATCACCATCCTACTCCTGGAATATATAATTTATTTGCTTTTATTTAAGATTTCAGTGAAAATACGCGTATTGCAGAACCACAGCGCAGCAAATGCTAAGTCCTTATTTTCAAGCTTAATGCATTAAATGTGGTTTCATCAATTGTTGATATCCCCAGAAAATACACAACGGGATTAGTAAAGCAGCAGCTCTTAACCCCAAAACATTCATGGTATCTTGCTCTATGTAAATTTTCACAAGAATTGGGAACCAATTCCGCAACGGCAACAACCATATCAGAAACAAATATCCCAAATGCGGCAAAAGCTGTCAAAGAAGTTGCAGATGTACCTTCTCAAATAAAGGTAAACCGATCTGGACAGTAGGAACCAAAGAAAACTGAACAGTAGAGCAGTGCATTGTTTAGAGAGCAAAATCGCCACTTCGTAAGCAGCCTGAGGATTCGAAATAGCTTACATAGGCCTCAAATATACGTTGCATCAAGCTAGAGTGTGTTTTGCCATCCATTCACACGGAGAGTATTCCAAGACCAAACAGTGAAATCTTAGAGTGGAATTCAAACAATCCGGGGCATTAGAAATCTTCAATTTGGGTTATTTTTTATATAGTTATTTATTGATGGTTGCGCGGATTCTGGTTAAAAACAGGTGATCACAACCAGCATTGTACAATTGCGAATGCTATGGTTTTTCTATTCTTTTGCAGCCTACATGTTCCATAGTTTCAAAATAAGTGTCTTGTTTAGCGCATTTAACTGTGGTTGTAATCTTAAGAATCTTTCACCACACACCATATAGATTAGAGTGTGAATGTTTGGCAAAAACAATTAAAACGCATATATGTTACCTCTCCTTCTGACGCATAAAATCTATGTTTTGAGGACGAAGTTATTACTAAGAAGAATAGCTAGCAGTGCATAACATGTAACATATATTCATATGTCATGAGTTTTGTAATTCACATTATTATGGAAACCATCCAAGGAGCATTTTGTGAACCTACTAGTTGTTGTCTATTCGCTAGAGGCATAATTGCTATAGTTATGTCACAACGTTACCTCAGTAGACAGAGAAAATACGTTGATTGCATGTAGCGGAATGCCTCACAAATAGCATGAATTACAGCCAAATGTTAAATAATCAAAAATGTTAGGCAAAAGTTGTGCGAGTCAATTGAATTTCTGCAACAGCGTGTATTTGCGAGACCGCGCTTTCTTGTTTCTTAAGAGATTATCTTTTCCTACAAATATATTTCGATAATCTGTGTAGTTGTAGGCCGTTAAATCAAACAATTCCACTAAAAGTCTAAGGAATTTTTTTAACCTCAGAAAATACACATTAGTGTTTCACAAGAAAGCGAAATTGCAGACGTGCTAAACTTAAGCATAAACTATGGCTTTTATTGCGCCTCAAATAAATCCGCATTTTGTGCCCTTGTCTTTGGTTAAAACTGAGCTCCGCCTACTTTAGTTACCTACAACTAACAGTTACCTAAGTATGTGGTAGGTTTATTAATAAAAACTAAAATTCTTTGCCAAAAAGTGAGCAATGACAACGTAGAAATAACTCAGTTTTTAAGGGATATGGAAACTAATAGTACCAGCTACTCATTTTTACAATTCCGATTCCGTCCATTTTGCATAAGTCCCCAAGTGCTACTCAAGTAAACGGGGTTAACTGCCGGTTTCCTTGAATCATATTAACAACCTTTAACTTAATAAGACTTACTAGATTAAATGTTCGTTGTATTTGTTTTGATTTTCTTCCTCCGCCAAGCAGACAATCAAAGACACTAATATGTAGCAATTAAACTTTCAACTGTCGCAAATAAAGGTTTCTAAATTTATTTAATAATACTGTTTGATGTGCAAGCTGGAGTTTTGAAAAATAGAACATAGTGACTAATTGGTTTCTTTAACTTTTTCAACTTACAGTATTTACCAACAGTGCCATTAGAATTGCTGGTAAAGGTCGTTTGACCAATAATGTACCATTTATATGAAATATGAAATAATGAAATTGTTATGCAATTTATTTTATTACATTAACCTATAGCAATATTAATCTCAGTTACTTCTTAGTTTTACGTCGTTACGCGCTGCGCGGTGAATAGTACTTGCATCTCTATAGGCGACGCAATCAATTACGAAAATCTAACTGGGTTTTCCACGACCCCAATGCATGGGAGAGTAATAGTAGCGACGCCAAATACGGTGTGGCGCGGGACCTTTTCGCATAAAATAATAATCAGCAAGCAGTACTACATCGCGTCAAAAACTATCACCATTCCGTGGATGATTAGCATACTTTATACAAGAGTCTAGAACTCAATGCATTTAAATTCAATTCCAAATACGTAAAATAATTGATTCAAATTTCCAAATGTTTATCGATGTCCAATTGCAATTTTGCCGGTTTTCTGTGACCGAAGAATTCGTTACTCTGAACCTAGATGACACAACGCTTATGCGTGCAATATATATTTTGTTCCGTTACTTAACGGCTTGCTAAAGAATGCGCCCAACCATTGGCTACAGGAGTTTATTGGTAAACTCTATGAAATATCTTGATAATATCGACCAGTCAGTGTTGTTAGCAAACTCCCAAAACTACTAACCATCGTTACTAATTAACTGTCCTCTGCCTAATGTTATGAGTTTAGTGTGTACTGTGTCAACATATTTGATTATAATTTAACTGAACTTCCTCACAAGCATCTAGTTAAAATTCTCCTGAAAATTGAGGTTTTCATTCTGTTAAATATTTTGTATCTTCTTGTTGAAATAGAACTTGATTAGAATCATGGCAAGAACAATTTAGTAAAAACATATCTTACTTACGTTAGCAAGTGCAATATGCGGATAAACTATAAAAAGCATTTTACGAATATATTTGTGCTGATCACAGCATGCCTCGCAATACTGAGAAGAGGCATTATTAGTATTAACAATTAAAGACATAGTCGTATCTCAAATGTTGCTTCCTATTTTTGAGCATTTTAAGAGGCGAATTGGCACAATAAGCCATGAATAAGTCACAGGCCATTGTGTCTTGCACGTCCGATCGGTCGCAGTTATATCGGTCTATGCAGATTCAGGATGATTATCCAAACTTAAATGGACTTAGCAAGCACGGCTTTATAAATTCATCCTTCGTTCTAGCTCCAAGACATGTATTCAAATCACCAAATATTAATCTTTAATGTAATGTTGTCTTTACGGTTTAACAAAATGTTAGCCTCGCACTAGAAACGTCGCTTAATGCCGATTGATAAACTGGGCACTGTTAATATTTACGGCAAAATAGAATGTTGATTATGAAAATTCCTTTTATATACTTTACAACGCACGTCTAAATGTATGATCCTATTAAATATATGCATTCCCCGTTACCTGTCATTACTAAAGCACATAAATTGGTCTGTTCTTCTTTCCTTCTGTAATGTTAAATATAACGCCATACCAATTTAATTGTTCTCTTCTAAAGCTAAAAGCATCCCCGCTTTGCAAGTTATGCGCCTCAAAATGTGGACTATATACACCGAACGAGCAAACACAGGCGTTACATGTTTGATATACAATTGATTTGGTCAACTTGTCTACTCATTTTTCCAATATGGCTAATCAGTTTATGCATTTGTTCTAATACTACTCTTCGAATAATACCTTTCCAGAATGCTGCTTTAATTTACGTTTCCAAAATGCACCATAGGGTTATCTTACTGCCGACGTGCCTGCGGTTGGATCCTGTATTATCCGATTGTGTTACAAATGTGGCTAACTTAAGTTATACAACTTTTTAAAGCATACTTTGGCATTTATTTAGCAGCAGTTCCGAGTAAATTTGCGATGAACTTTCTCTGTTTTAACATGCGTCACGTTCGCACACAAACAGTGACTGTAAGCAACAAGTATATAAAAGTTAAACGGTAGTTAAATCAGGACTTTCCGAATGTAGAGACATTATGAAGAAGATAAAATGGTCATGGTGAATAATGGGAAAAGTAGGTTTAATGAAGTCAAACTAATTGTGGGCTAGTTACCAAACAGCTAGCCTAATAATTCTCCTTAGAAGTCACAAAAATTGAACACTTTTTTAAGATCTGTGGAAAACGTTGCGTAATTAGGATTACCAATACTCAACTATTCCTAGACCGAAAATATAATTTATATTGTTTTGGGCTAAAATCCTGCATATCTATTTGTGGATGCACAATATAATGGTTAGATACATTTATGATACTACGGCTTTCTTAAAATTAACCTATTGCTCATTCATCTTAATTAATATGGGGGAAAGGAGGTTGTATCTATATTTTCCGAAAGTAATGTCGTTTGGCAGTATTAAAGTAATCACAGACAAGGAAATAATGTTTACTTTTAATCCGTCCGTTAAACCAAACGTTAATAAAACGGATACATTTTTCGGATTTATGATTAATGAATAGATAATCAGGTGTACGTCAGAAACGCAAAATAAGTTGTTGGTTTTTTTGTTAGAAATATTTATATTTTTGAATGGACTGATGATAACTCTCCTTCCGACCAATACGCAATCTGTTAGAAAACAAATGTTATAAATTTAGTTCCGTATATGTTGATATGAATTATCTTCTATAATGCAACCAAACTTTAATTTTCCAAACGCACTTTGCTGGTAGTTAAATCATAAAGCATACACAAGTTAAATATTATATGGTCAAATTGAAAAGTAAAATAATGATAGATTATGTAATGAAACTCATAATCTTCAAACACAAATAATAATGAATTTTGACTTTGGTGTATAGAAGCTCATCAACACAAAATATTCCCAACTTAAAGTGAATGTACTAAAGATGGATAAAGATACACACTTTACGATTTTTAAAAACATACACCATTAAATATATATTAATTGAAAACTGAAGGATCTATCATACATACGGAATAGAAAAACTGTTAGTAACGTAAACCCACTTGTGAGGATAATCAATTATACCATCTTACTGAAATTGTTTGCTATATGTGCAAAAACACAAACTCAATTTTACGGTTAAAATTAAATTTTTTGTTGTTACTTAAACCCCTTACTGTAGAATGAATAACATTGGCTCCATACCAAACAACGCTGTACTAAACGCGCCTAGGTTTAATAAAGTAAGGCCACATCTTGAAAACCAGGAAACCTTGAGCGTTGTATTTCCTTATTACCAAGTGCTCAATTTTGTTCATTTATTGCTATTGAAACAAAGGCGGTTATAATATACGGCAGTATTTCACTCAATCTAGATTGATGGAGAGACGGTTGTCCACATGGACCATCCATATTCGATCAACAAGTAAATATCTGATCAACTTGTGCAGCAAACCACCAACACCGGAAATGTTCAGCCTGTCAAGGAGCATTGCATGTTTAACCTGCTCAAAAGCCTCACTGAATTCAATGTAAATGACGTCGACCGATTGGCCTTGGTTCAGCGCATGTAACCCTTCGTGCCTCGTCAGCAGTAGGTTGGTGATGCACAAGCGACCTTTCATGAAACAAAGCTGTGCGGATGTCAACAGGTTTTTCGACTCGAGAAGCTGCAGAAGGCTCTTCTTCACGGTGTTCTCTAGCGTCTTTGCCAAATCAGCGGTCAGGCCGATCTTCCGGTAATTATACACTATACTTGGGTTATAACCTTTCGGTATGGGCTTTACGACTGAGCATTTTCAGTCGTCCGGTAAAGGTCCAGTGGATGGTGACCTGTTAAACGGTTCAGTTACAGAAGGCGCGATGATGGCCGATAGGGACTTGAGGATCAGTGGATGTATACCATCTGGCACAGCAGGCTTCGTCCCGTCAAGATTTGCTAGAAGTTTGCGTACCTCCTCATTATTACAGTCCAGGCTGTTAAGTTCGGCTGCGGCGGTATTCGTTGAACTAAAAACGGACATCTGATCACTTGCAAATACGGAGGCGAAATGTGCGTCGCCAATGCGGAGGCACGATCTGTACTCGTGGTTAGGGGTTGTCCATCTGAGCCTTCTAACACTGGCAGATCCGCTACAGGCTTTAGGCGCCGTTTCACGTATGCGAAGATGATCTTGGGAGCACTTTTGCGGCGGTTGCAAGCCCTCTTCGAAGCCTCAGACTTTTCTAATTTTCGCGTTGTTGCAGTGATTTCGCTGTACTTTGTAAGCATTGTAGTCCTCATCAGCGCCAGATAACACGAATTTGTTCCATAGTCTCCGTCGTCATCGGGTCAGGTTACTTTACTCTTTGTCGAACCAAAGTGGTTTGACTGGCCAAACTTTCCGAAATTTGAGGGGAACAATTCGAGCGCACAACAATTTCACTCCCTCTTTAATAATAGTGCAAAAGGCTTTAATATATGAATCTCGTGGTATGGACCAGTCTATCTGGATCGCTGCTACAATCAGGCCATTAAAGTCCGACTTCCAATAGTTTAAGGCTGACTCTAATGGGGAGAATACAGCAGCGGTAGTTCCAAGCTGCCTATGATCACCGAGTGGTCGCGCGCTCCCAGCGGCTCTAAGACTGGAATGTTATTTACACGCTACACACACCAAGTCAAAATCAGGTCTAAGCACGATGCAGTCGCGCGCGCAGTAATGCTTGCCGGTTGGTTGTTGTGCTGTGTGACCCCGGTTTCAAATACCAACTCCGTAAACTTCCTCTTGACTTCACAGTAGTCGGGGAGAATTTCAGCTTCAGCCCACTGTATTCGGGGCAAGTTGAAATCGCCTAAGAGTGTGAACATATGACGATATGTGTGGTTGCGGACATGCGGCAACTAGTCCAAACAGCAGCTCAGTGGACTGCGATTTACTACGCCCACTGAGCTGCTGTCTGCGAGCATCCATAAGTTCGAGAGACTTTGTAGAGACCCAATGTCCGGTTTTGCAATTTGTTTTGCCACATGAAGACATGCCTGCTAACAGCAACGCTTGACGAGTAGCGACCAGTGATCTTCAACGGTGTTTAGTGGGCGCTTACTCAGCCCAGATGTCAGCGCATCTTGGTACACATTCAGAACATCTGACTTCGCAAGCTGGCTAGTGTCAATCCGTTCACATCGACGTTGCGGACGTCCACCGAAACGCATCAGGAGGTCGGCACATACAAGTGCGTGGTCAGAGTCCACGCTCGTGCTCTAAATCGAGCGACAGTTTTGGACACAGCCTCTCCAGCGGTAACTGATCGCGATATGATCGATTTGCGTCCATGACCGGCCCGAGGCTGGTGGTCGCCAAGTCACACTTATGTGGGTGCTGTGTCGAAAGTTAGTGCTCGCGAGAAACAGACGAGCATCTTCACACAGCTGGAGCAATCGCTCACCATTATCATTACGGGAGCCTACACCATGTTGGCCGCCCAGATGAAGCTCATCAGAGGACAACTTTCCGACTTGGGCGTTTAGATCGCCAGCCAGCACCACAGTATCCGTACTCCTTCTGTAACGAAGGAGCTCGTGAAGTTGCTGATAGAAATCATATTTTACCGAATCAGTGCTACAGTTTGTAGGGGCGTAGGCCGCAATGACAAACAGGCACCGTTTGTCCCCGCGCGACTTCGAAGCACGGAACGAACCAGCTAATCTAACGGCGCACATTCTACTGTTTACTGGGATCCAATCAAGCAAGGCAGCTTCAGCCCGGGGACTCAAAACAATGCCGACGCCAGCTTGACCGGCATTTGAAGCTGCGTCATCGCCAGATAGGCGCAATGAGAATGTGCCGCCAGTGTCGCATGTGGGGGATCTCAGGGTAAGCACGGAGCTCGAACCTTGAAGGCGGGTTTCTGATAAACAGCAAATATCGATCGATAGGTTCTCTAATGTGCGGGCAAGTGCTGCCTGTTGGCCAATCTGCAGCAAAGTGCGCACGTTGAGGCATGCCAATCTTAGCGAGACACGAGGACTCCAAAGCGAAACGGATGAACTGACGTTGTCCGCTTGGTTGAACATTAACTTGTCGACTGGATTGGAGCGAGGCCCTGCGATTGTGTTTGAGTTTAAATTGGAAGACAAGCGACTATTGAAGTAAGCTGGGGGAGGGCCAAGAATTGAGGGATTGAAAATGGGGGGATATAAGTAAAGTTGGAGCGGGACAATAAGGATGCAGAAGCACAAGAAGGGGTATAAGAAGACGGGAAGGCCTGAGCAGTAGCATCCAAACCCCTATCCACCCTGCTCGATGCAGCAGATAGGGCGCCGTTTATTATCCTCTGCGACGGCCAGAGCATCAAGAAATTGTTGTAGGAAAGGTTCATTGTATTGCGTGGGCAGAATACTGTCAGGTTGCCCAGGCCTAGACAGGAGAACGATTAGGGTTCTCAACCAAAGCCTTTGGTTCAAAAACCTTACCGCAAGGCAGCGGGTTTTTGCATTGGACTACAGAGCCCGTTTTATGAGATAAGGAGCCACCCCCATTCCAACCCCCAACCGGGAGGACAAGGAGGCTGAGTTTGTCTGGCCTCTAACCATTGACCAATCTGGTATGAGTGGCTCTAAAGGTGCAAAAAAAGCACCACCCAGCATAGCTCAATGGATCTCTGAGGCACGCAAACCATCGCACCACGGTAAGGTCCAGCCTCATTGCGATGGGGCGTAGTAAATCGCAGTCCGGCTGGAAGCGTATACAATGAAGCTCGCAAAAATCTCAGGGAGAAACTAGGTGCTAGCCTAAAGAAGGACCGCGAAACCTGGTGGTCTCATCGTGCCTTTGAGATGGAAACTGCCGCTGCCATTGGTAATCATCGTGAGTTATACCGTCTGATACGGGCAACAGGCAGCAGAAGACCTGGTGTTAGCGAGACCACACGCGACGAGAGTGGGCAGATGATCCACAGCCTGTCAAAACGCTTGGAGCGTTGAGCTGAACACTTTGCTATGCAATTTAACCAACCTGAGTTATCGTTTTCTTCTTCGAGCATTGAGCGCCCTTCTCCTTGGGCCGTCTCCTTGGATCCGCCCTCACGCGCAGAAGTCGAATGTGAGATCAAGCTGTTGAAATTGCATAAGGCCGCAGGAGCAGATACGATTCCTCCAGCCCTCTTCAAATTCGGTGGACCTGCTCTAGTAGATGATCTACACGAGTTGCTAGTAAAATTTGGGAGCAGGAGACAGTCCCGACGGACTGGAACCGCTCCGTCATTGTCCCAATTTTCTAGGCAGTCTCCCGTTTAGAATGTGGCAATCATAGAGGGCTCAGTCTGATTTCGATTGCCTCTAAATTGCTTGCCTCTCTCATTCTCCACAGACTGAGTGGCACTCGTGAAAGCCAGATTCGTGAAGAGCAAGCCGGATTTCGTCGAGGTCGGGGCCGCATCGACCACATCTTCACATTGCGTCAAGTGTTGGAGCACCGCCATGTTTATTGGCTACCCACCGTTGTCGTGTTTCTTGAATTAAAAGCTGCCTTCGACTCAGTCGATCGATGTGCCCTTTGGGACTGTCTGTTGAGGAAAGGTGTGGCTGATAAATATGTAAATATTATCAAAGCGCTGTACGCACATATTTAGGGCAGGGTGAGGGTTTATGGCAAACTCTCGCCACCCTTCAGTATCACCAGCGGTGTGAGACAAGGATGCCCGCTGTCACCTTTCCTCTTCAACTTCGCTATTGATGAAGTCATGGAAACAGCGTTCGCTGGACACGACCTAGAAGGTGTAGAGCTACTCCCTGGTGAGCGACTTCTTGACTTGGAGTATGCAGACGATATTGCCCTAATCTGTGACAGCTCCCAAACATGCCAAACAGCACTGAACCGATTAGCACTGGCTGCCAATCGTTTTGGGTTATGCTTTGCTCCATCGAAATGCAAAGTACTTCTCCAAGATTGGCAGGGACCCAACCCTGCGCTAACGCTTGGTGGTGATCTGCTAGAAGTCGTTCAGGAATTCAAGTACCTGGGCAGCTATATTAGCACCCGTGGGATTGAAGATGAGGTTACAAACCGTATAGCAAAAGCTCGAGGTGCTTTTGCCAATCTCCGCCACCTGTGGCGCAGACGCGACATTACTCTCGCCCTGAAGCGCAGAGTTTACAACGCAGCCGTCCGTTCAACTCTCCTATATGGCTGTGAAACCTGGCCCATCAGGTCGACAGACATGAAGAGACTCGTCACATTCGATCATCGCTGCCTTCGCAGCTTAGCTCATGTCTGGTGGGAATACCGCGTGAGCAATGAGCGTGTTCGGCGTCGCGTATTTGGTACAGGAAGAGCGAGTGAACCGCTCAGCACGATTATATCACGCACCAGGCTCCGTTGGCTGGGCCACGTGTTGCGCATGCCAGCACACCGACTCCCACGACGTGCTTTGTTTACGCGTTGTGGGTGCGGTTGGAAGAGGAGGAGGGGAGGCCAAGTGATGACTTGGTCGAGAGAAATGAAAACCCTCACTTCGAAGTTGGCGTCGGTTGGTGCATCCCGACTGCCTGGTTGGGGTCCTAAGGACGGTGAACACGTTTGGTTGGACACACTTGCTGATATGGCTAGGTGCCGGCCCCAATGGCGTTTGTGTTGTGAGTTCCTTTGTCCATCCCCCTCCTGTTTAGCATCCCCCTCCAATCACGATCTCAATCGTTTGGCATAATATGACTTTCTTTTACGGCAGCCAGCTGTTAGCTCTCCGGAACGACGTCCATCCGTTACTGGGGACTCAGCGGGCGTGCCACTGTTTGTTGTTGTTTTGTTTTTTCTTCTTTTCTTGCCTTTTGTATTGCGGCACAATAGCTGAGGTGTTTTCCACCTCCAGCTAACGTGTAATGACGATGATGATGATGATGATTTACTACGCCCACGAGCAACTCACAGCGTCTGAGGTGAATCGAACACCAAAACTGCTCACACAGACCATCAGCGCTTTGGTAGGCTCTCACTAGTCTTCCACACAAGGAAGACTTTATGTAAAGTAGAACTCCACCGCGATCATTCGATTATCTATCACAGTGGAAGCATGAGTAGCCGGTGTTTTCTGCTTCCTGTGCGGTTACCTCGAAGTTTAACCATGTCTCAGCAAGGCCTAATACGTCTGGTCACTGAGAGCTTACAAAGTCCTACAACATATCGCGCTTGTTCACCAGACTGTAGACGTTAGTAAAGGCTACGCACAGACCGCGATAGGAACCGTTGTGCGCACCTGAATCAGTAGAAACCTGTTTAATCCGATTCGTGGAGGCATCCGGGCAACTACCTGAATTTGTACGATACGAAGATTTGTTTCTCCATCCTTCGTGCGTCGCTTTAGTTCAATCATAGCAGACTTGAGTTTCTCTCTGTCTGTAGTGTCTAAGTCAGCGCACGTGAAGCCTTAGACCCTCCAGTCTATTATGTGCGATAAACTGACAAAATATGGACTAAAAGTCCGTAAAGAAATTGCACCACACACTTTCTAAAATAATTTTCGTTTGTACCCAGAGACTCATGTTACCTACCTCACTTGTATTCACCTAATTCAAATGCAAACTGAGGCAATGTGATTTTGCCTGATAAATTGTGTTCCACTGAGCAAAGTTATCATGAGGGAATATCATGCGCTCTTACAAATACTTGTAAGCGAGAATGACAGTAACGATTTGCGATCTTCATAATATCATTTGGATAAATTAAACTGACTTATATCTGAAGGAAATAAAGTTCTCTCTATTTCAAACAATAGATGGGGCGCTTCGTTGTTAGAAGAATTCGCCTATCTTGAGAGCATGAGGATAATAAATCACCCCATAAATTTTGAAACGAACAATAACCTTGGCAACCAAGTAGAATAAGCGAACCATAACCAAGTAATTTAAATTTGTTAGAAGAAAAGTTTGTCATTGTTACCGTAAACTTATTCTGAGGCAGGGGCATATCCATACCTCACCATCATGGGCCACTAAATTGCATACAAGGTCGATGGCCCCCTGAGGAAAATTCAATGTATGAACAACCCGTCATCACATTTGCCCACATATGGCTAGTGACAGTACAAAACACGGCTACGTAATAAATTTACTAGTTAAACATACAAGAACATGTCGGATTTTTAAAAATGTGGATAGGATCCAAAAGATTTGAAATACACGGATAACAAATTTTATCTTGTTGACTATTACACTATTCGTTAAGGTACTACCGCAAGAGTTTAGCTAGATCCTATGCAAACAATAGATCGCAAGCCAGTAGGAAATAAGTCTTCCAGTGCTGAAACGGATTCTGTCGTTTTGAAAATCGAAAGTAAATTTCCAGTCTCAAAACAGTGGTTTAGGCAGGTGGATATTGTGGCCATTTTGGTATACCAGTACTAGTAAAAGGGATATTTTTCTTGCTATCCTTGAAAATCAATTCCGTTAGAAAGTTCACTAATGCATGATTTCCATGGATCCGCAAACGATAACTTCATCATTTGAGGAAAAGTGGATCAATTAAGCCAACTAAGAACAGCTTAATTCATTTGAACCAAAACATCAAGGAAACAACAGAGCAGGAGCAGATTGAGAGGTTTCTTTACTTTCACGTATCCATCGAACACTGAATGGATTAATCAATATGTAGAGGGTTGATTCATATGCCGACTTGAAAGAGACAGCATATAAATCTATTTTTCCCTTAACATCTGTAAATCTGGGCAAGATAAAACTAGGTTTGATAGAGCAAGACATATATGTGCCCCGGACCTCCCAGATGAATATCTGCAGTTCCTCCAATACATAGTTGATAAGAACGGGTATCCAATTTCTTTCATCGCAGACTTCAAGATACTTAGAAATAAATAGAAGTTGCCCACTTTTTCAAAAAACTTAAAGTCACTTGTTAGCCAGTGTTTTGTGACGTGGTTTAGGCCAACTATTTCACGAGCGTTTGAAACCCTTGTATAACGGGTTTACTCATTGGTATAATGCCTTGATATATATACATACTTATGCACATTCCCGCACCTTTGGTTAAGCCGTAACCCCCTCTCTCCAGCCAGTCACACATCGCTTAGCAATTTGCGTGTATTTGCAAGACAATATATGTGGGTATGATAGAGCGAAGTTGCGGATGAGAATCACAAATTATTACCCAGCCTAGGTCTGGAACAGGCTGATCTGTCCACACCCCATGAGGACAGCCAAGGAATACAACCTTTCAGCAGTACATGATGCCTGCACCACCAATCATCGTCAAATGCTGGTAAACGAACACTGAAGCAGTCAGGTCGCACAGCTTGGCCGCATTTTGTGAGTGTAGAATGGCGCGTTCATCACGTTGACACCACCCTGGCTATATGACAAGAATTCTGTGCGTGTGTTTATCCATTAGTTATTTACCTAACTTGATGAATATGCAATCGCAACTGTTTTAAATGCATTATTTTATAACATTCCCAACGTATTAAAACACACAATGTGAACTGCCACAGACCAACTGCGGGACAATAAATACGTGCTGGACTCAAATTAGTCAGATATATGGAAGGACTGAATGGCTGGACTGCCTGTAACTGCAGCCGAAAACTGAATTCATTCGGATTTGGCCCATTCGCTCTATAGCAATGTATGTATAGTAAAGGGTTGATTGCTAATAGCAGTTGCCATAAAATAGTATCACATTAATGGCTTATTTCGAATTAAGCCAAGCAGCAATATGAAATAGGGACAAAACCTGTCGAGGACCTACACCACACAGATGCAGGTAAAAAAAATTGGGCTATACAGTGCTTGCGTACATGTATTTGAACTTATGGCTATCCGCAATTCTATTTGCACGCATCACTTTTCAAATTTTTCTTAGTTTCAGTTGGTTGCATAGCAAAAAATGTATACATTTTCGGCGCTGGCAATAAAGAACATCTCAAAATATTCGTACAGCACTTGTCATGGTACGGAGGCAAGTGGCTGACAAGGGAACTGCCTCTGCATCATTACCTGACTAACATGTTACCTGGAGTAATCGCGGTCCACCGTGGTGTACGGAGTTCACCTGACGGAGGAGAAGCATCATAAGGACTGGTTTAGCTTGATCCTCTAATAGTTGACATAGGAGTCCCGCTGATTTTTGTCATATTGTATATTATATTTCATGATGTTTGCTCCTGAAATAGTCAATTTAGAGAAGATAACAGTTAAAAAATTGTGGTAGTGTTTCATGTTCCCCTATTGGGAGTGACCGGTGGCTGCTTCCTTCGGTTAGACAAACGATGGGATCTTGAGTCCCGTGGTGGTATTGACAGTAGTAACTGGATTTGCAACAGGCGGGGTTGCAATGGGAGATGCCTGTGTCATATGGGTAGAAACAACGGAAGCGTAGGTTGACGGCCCTATAACAGTGTTTAGTATCAGGTGATTCTGCTGAATAATGTGTGTCAACCGCATGTTGATGAGCAGATGCTATCGTCGGAGTGCTTAACGCTCGACTGCTATGCTTACACTGTGCTTAATTTGAGATTGATATTGAGCACCGATTACGAGGCACTTATTTTCTTGTCCATATGGGGCAGCTTTCATGGCTGCTGCCTGCTGTACGGTTTTTGTCAGCCAATGGCACTTCTGCGCCAACAAAGTTTTAAATCTGACAAACAGAATAGACGAACACTCAGCGCAGAACCAGAGAGAATCAATCGTACTAATAAGCTTTTTTATCCGGATGGGGCTAATGCAAGGATATCGAGAGTGGAAGTATTTTCGGCAGTTTCTGCGTCCTATCCTGAATCGCACAAGTTTTACACAGCTGTTTGCACCACAACTAACTTTTATTTCGGAAGCTTTGTGCTTAATTTTCCCCGGGGCAACCAGTACGTGCCATTGAGACAGTCAGTTTAGCGGAAGCTGTTCGGTGCAACTTTTACACGTGTATGCTGAATACAAACGCCGTCAGTCAAGCTGATTATCTAGCATACACCTATTCAATTCCTGTAGAACACATCCAAGATTCCGGGCACAGACGGTATTTGGGCCAATCACTAAAATCTGAGACAGCCTCCGAAGAAAATCCATCAATTTTTAGCGCAAATCAAAAATGCACAAAATAAATTATTGGGACAAAATATGTGCACTCAAATCACGTATAATACAGTATTTATAAAGCAATGGTAGAAAGCAGCAAATAAAGCAAAACTCAGCGGCTTCCGTGGGTGCAACAAATTCAGCGGTTGCCACAGAGCAGAACAATAATAAACGATGAGATACAAAATGTCGCTGTATGGCACACTTCCGAATTGCAAACGCCTGTGACTGACATTGGATAGTTGTATGTCAAAATCCCAACTGCTTGTTATTATAATAACAATCTTTCAGTTCGCCTTCCAAATTATTTCTCGTTAATATGTGCCATGCTGAAATTCCTTGCTTGTGGGACCAAATGCCATGCTCTGCAGTAATCGCAACTAGCATGACGGTGGAACATGAGACGGGTTTTATCATAGTGAATTTTCAACCATGCCGGTAACTTGCTGTACCCCATTATGAGGTGACACTAACTGCTGGCATCAGGAATTCACTGATCGGTAAGCAGCAGGAGTCAGGTGGAATGTGCATCACAGACGTGACTTAGAAGCTAAAAAGTGCTCTGTCTTTTGCTTTCCAAAACTTGTCAATGAACGCTGAATGTGAGTGGACTATGGTGAATTATCTGAATTATAAAAAATACACATTACACATTAGTAAATAATAACCACTGTGTGCTATATAATTGCCAATTCGCAAGTAACGGTTTGGCGTAACTTCTTACCTTGTGACGCTTAATTCTGTACTTTACACACTCCACATTAGGGTGACAGATGAGTCATGATATATCGAACGCAACTCTATCATGAAATTCCGAGGCTGTAACCAATGACGAAGGGGCACTAGCTGCTGGCATCCGAAAGTCATGGGGGCGGACCCCGTCTAGGTTCGAATATAAAGCAGACAACCAACGAGACAAATTCTTTTGAATATTCGCTTTCTGTTGCTTATCCGTACTTCCCAATGCAACTGAGCTATAATAGACAGTACTGAAGTATTTGAATTAGACCAAAAATATCTGCTACTAATTGGTAACATAAATTTTGTCCTATCGCTTTTGCAAAATCGTACATTTGCAATATGCGAAATTCTTAGCTAGTTGAGCTAACTGCTGCACTTTGCAAAGTCCGTAATTAGCATTAAATTGGTGGTTGCGTCAAGCTATTTCAGAGTCAACACTCAATCATACATATCCGCGTCGATCAACCATTGCAAATTGAGACTAGTTGCTGACATCCGCTAGTCACGTTGTGGGAACGCAGCAAAAGTCCGATGAGATGCACACAACTTATGACAACAAGTGGGTTAAAGCTGAGCTTTGTGGTAATCTCCCTGACTATGCTTTATTAAATGTGCTATTTGACAGAGATGAAGTATCTAAAGCAGGTGTAAGGCTTATTGGCTAGCATTTGCATGGACTATAAGTGCAGTTATTCGGACAGTAGCTCGTAGTATTTTAAACTCCACTCTGCGGTTAATTTATAATGCAAACCTCTGCTAATGTTCATAGTCCCAATGCATACGTTAAAATGCACATCCGCTATGGTTATATTGCTATATAAGCAAGTATATGGGTCAGCAAACATTACAACGCAGTAAACATAATAAGAAATATAGTGGTATATTGGGAATGTAAGTTTACTTCATGGAATTCTGCATTACAAGTTTGAATTTATATTGCTGTATGAGTTGCGAGTAATTTCTCCAAAAGAAATGTAACCCAAAATTGGCACCAGCTGGTCATACTCATAAATGAGAGCCACCTAATTTATGAGGCCAACCTGGAGTGCAACGTTTTGGTGCGAATTCAGGCTTGACTATGATGCCTGAAATTTATGGTGATAAAACCTTTGAATACATCGTTGTTTTTGTGCATAAAGCGTTGAGTAGATTAATGCAACTGTCTGCTCCACGTTGCAAACGAATTGATACAACCTGATCCTCATTTCACTAAAATTCATATAAAAAGTGTTCAGCGGCGCTCTAGTAGAAAGTGGAATTAAATCTAGGCATCTAATTAGATACATTTTCGATGCAACCTAAACATGTAGTATTACTGTACAAAACAGTGTAAAGATGCGTGTGAGGCGACCTGGAATTGGTCGACTAAATTCCTGGTAACTCCAAGCACGTCATTCCTTTTCTTCAGCCTCTATGGAACAACAGACATATTGGAGATCATAAATAAACTTAGCCCGATAACCCAGCCTTGGAAACTTCGCAGGAGTTTTGCCCTCATATCATGTGAAATCCATGAATCTTCCTCCATAATCATGTTATTTTCCGCCACATGTGATCTATGAACAAAAAGTTACAATACCAAATACGTCCCTTTTACATATATTAGAAAAAGCGTGTTAAAAGGTTTATAAACTAACAGTAAATTAGAAACCAGTGCAGTGTCGTTCTATGCTTGCCTAATTGTGATCGCCCTCAGGGTCCATACAATCGACTTAAAATTACGACATACTATAATATTTTATCTGGCATTTTGCTTCCTAGCCATCCAACCCAACTTGTAAATTACTGCAAATTTGCTTTCTCTTTGTTGTTCATGTATTCCGTTAGTATAAATGTTAAAGATTTCTTCATGAAAATTTTAAAAATAAATTGCACGCGACACACGATTGCGCTTGAGATCTGGTTGACAATCATGTAGTTAGGACTGAACAGATTTACCTGCACTATTCCACTAGAAGTGTTATTGAACTCCTGAGTCTAAAATATATGATGACATATAATCAGGTAACATAGTGTCGTTTAACAGTTTTGTAATATGCATGCACGGGTTTAACATAATGGAGAAATGGTTCTGGAGGTGTAAAAAAGTAATGCTTGACAAGGTCCGTCATATTGTGGGGAAGAACTTACATGATAAAAATTTTGTCGAAAAATATAAGCGGGGAATACAAAACTCACCAATTTTACCGTAGCGGAGGTATAAATATTCCTGCCTAGATTAAATGAGGATCCGGACACTCTCGGTCGTTTTCTCTGCACTCTGGCCGTCGCATGGTGACGTTGTGTCATGTCACATAGTAAAAATCTGTCAGGTATCATCAACGTGTTTCAATTGAGTTTAGTTGAAGCACAATTACATGCGTTAGAAGGGAGTTTTAGAGATGTTACCCTTAGAAGAATAAGTGATTAATTTGATTTCAAAATCAGCCAAAATGCTTGACCAGTTAAACTGAATGCCAATCAGAAATTTGTCTTAACTGCGTTACAAAAATTGCTACCATAAGTGATTCCATATTTATAATATTAGCGACATTGTGTGACCTCCGCATAGATATCAATAACGCTCACAGTAGTTTTTCTTTGTCTTCAGTCTGTGGGGGTTGTTGATGGTAACAAAACGTAGACCTTCGTCCTCTTCCTGTCTTTATATTTGCGAGCACGCTGACGTGGTTTTTTGTCCGGATGGTCATGCTTGGATAGTCTATTACGTACACAGCATCTCGTAGATAACAGAACTTTCAGCAAAGGTGAAAAGCCAAACCTTCCAATTGCTGTAGAAGAAAGGCGAATTGCCTATATATTTTCCTTAATGCAATTTTATTCCGCCTCAGACAACCAAATTCTGCTTACATCAGCACGCGACGTCTCACTCATGAGCATCCCACTGTGGAATACTGGTCCTAGCCGCTGGTTGTGAGCAACCTAATGATGTATTTTATAAATTATTCTTATAGAATCTTTTATTGGCGGCTTCCTCTCAGTGACCCATGCTTAAACACTGTCCAGAACATTCTAAAGAAATGGGTAGTTCTGCTATTGGCGCATAATTAAGTTACTTGCAATTGTAGGTAACAATATTAAGATAGTACGCTGTTCCTTACATAAGTTACCTGCAGCACATTGCTTTAGAAATATTTGGAAATCTTGAGGGCGTTTACACTGGGCAAACATAAAAGGGTAAAAAGAGTTTTAATGGATAAAAAGAAGCCCATCACAACGGTCAGACGGTGATTAAACGCCCTGTTGTTAGTATCTTATGGATTCATACGTATTATATTTCTTTCATTTGGAGATAAAGCATGCAATTCGGGCTGAATTAATAAGTCTGAGTCACGGCGGTTTGTATAGGTCGTCGTGGATACGTTACTGTATGTGATATAGCACTGAGCGTCTGATAACTTTATCGCGCGAAATCGTTCTACAATTATTTTTGTTAGTCGCAGTCAGCCGACAAATCAGATAAGACAACTACCTATCCGGAAAAGAACCAGACGGCTGTTTCGCTCTATTGGTTCTTGTCAGTGTTGCGCATACTTCGGTCCTCTACGGAAGATGGAAAACACAACTGCCAGTGGCTTGTGCCAACTAGCCCGCAGCTTATGCAACTGCGCCATGGAGAACGGTAACCGACCATCCCGAATTGTTAACTAACTGCGATATAGCCCGACCAATCCCTCACTGCTATGCAGGCACCTGCCATGCAGATGACAGCGGTTGGCCTTCCGGCGTCAAGACTTTCCAATTACGGCAGCTATGGATCGAAATATCATTGTTGGAATCCGTAAGGGCGAATTTGCGTTAATTATGAGGAGAAGGATTATGGTGAGTATGAGTATGAGGATGATTATGAGAATGAGTAAGAGGATGCTCAAAAATGACGTGCCCCAAAAAGACGAATCGGCCGTTTGGTGCCTTTCCGGATAGGTAGTTGATTTCGCTGAATTGTCGGCTGACTGCGTCGAACAAAAATACTCACCAAATCCTTTCTACTCAAACGTAATACAAACTCACCCATACATATTCCAAGAATGACATGTCGATCCAAAGCTGCCGTAACTGGAAAGTCCTGAGGCCGGAAGGCCATCCGCTGTCATAGGCATGGCAAGTGCCTGCATGGCAGTGGACGATGGGTCGGGCTATATCAAAATTTGCTAACCGTTCAGGATGGTCGGCTACCGTTCTCCATGGCGCAGATGCATAAGCTGCGGACTAGGTGGCACAAGCCATTAGCATGCATGGGTTCGATCCACCGTAGCGGACCGAAATATGCGCACCATTGACGAGCACCTATAGGGCAAAACGGCCGTCTGGTGATCTTCCGGATAGGTATTTATCTGAATTGTCAGCCGACTGCGACGAACAAAACGTACTGACGAAAATCCTTTTAATCCTAAGTAGTTCTACCACAATAATTATCTTGGATTAGCATCCGCGCATAAAACTAACTCAAACCATAATCACATTGCTGTTTTATAATTCTAGCATGCGAACCAAAACCTGTCCTTTCATCCAGGGCTCCTTTTTAAACCTATCAGCGTCTAACCCGGCATGAACTTGGCACTTGTTTTTCTTGTCTATTAAATTAAGCTAACTGTATTCACGTAAAGGAACCATTACATTTTGAACGGCACTGGTGGTTTTGCTTCTCTGTGCTCTCCGCTTTTCGCATGGCTGGTTTACTAATATATTTTTTTATTTCCCACCACTTCGAGTTTTGATCCACAGAAAATTGTATAGCCCTGAACGATAAACTATTAAACTAGATTTCATGTTACCTAGTAAATCAGATATCAATATTTCAGTTTCAGCAAACATAATAGTTTAAAGCATACAGCATATGTAGTGCTGCAGTTGCGGCAAACGTTGATGCCTTCCTGCAAAAGTTGCAACTAGGAGCTTCATACTTCTTTAGGCGAGAAGTATCGAGGAGATTTTGTCTAGCTTGATTTTGGAATTTCTTATCAGACTGTAACGTTTTCATGATAAGACATCCAAAACGTGGGCCACTTGAAGGGTGCCATCAGTCAATTGGACCGGTTTTCCCATAAATTTCGATTAATACATAAGGCTTCATTTAGAATACGCAATATAGGTCTGGTAGCAATGCAGAGGAGAGACCTCACCGCGTGATGATACCCCGAAACCAGGAAAATAATAAGGTTATGGGTATGTGTAATTCGCCGTATGATCGATGGATTTGAGTGTTCTGGTACTTCAGAGGATAATGCCGACGACTGCGTGGGGAACTCAGAATGCCTAAGCAGATTTTGAGAGAACGCAACCACACGGGCCCTCATATGCTAAAGTTTATTCACAACAGCAATTTGAGAGGCCACCAACTCTAGCTGCCAAAGCAACCAATCTTTAAGAAAGCCGTCGGAATTCCCTTTCCATACGTGTTTGCAGAAGGTGGAATGCCCTACTGGAATCTGCCGTATGTGCTCCCACACTGGCACTTTAAATTTGGCTTTGATCTTTCACTTATTTCGCTGCAAATCTTACCTAATCCTTTCCCCAAGCATAAACATAAGTGAATGTTAGCGATCTAACTGGCGTTCAGACCCCAGTTTCCATTTCACTTATTTCACATCTATGTGTACACCAGAAGTAGACACGATTTTACCAACAGCCATTTTGTCGTCATTACTCATGAATTTGCCTTGGGTGAACAGACTACACTACGTGTATTTAAGGTTATTCAAGGTGTAAACCATCATTTTTAACAATTTTTTAAATTCTGAATTTCGGCCAATATCATCCTAAGATACCTATTATTATTTACCTTTTTGTTACAAGAATACCATTGTTCCATTGTTTCTTTCACACAATATGATAACTCTTTCTCCTCTCACTATTTGTATCTTTCTTATTACAGACTAACTTTGACCAAACGGAACAGATTGAGAGACAGATCACTAAAAGCTTCCAACTGCTTCGGGTAAAGGGGTACCTAACCGATACATTGTATGACAATCTTATACCTTGTGGCACAAACGTTCCGAGACTTTATGGCTTGCCAAAAATCCATAAGGCTGATATCCCGCTTCGTCCTATTCTGTCAATGGTTAACTCCACCTACCACGCAGTTGCTCAGTGGCTGGTAGGAATTCTTGAGCCGTTGAGACAACAGCTTGCGATTTACAGCCTGCCCGACAGTTTTCTGTTTGTCGAGAGCATCAAGGAGACCAACATTAATGAGAAAGTGATGTTCTCCTTTTATGTTGTCTCAATTTCACTAACGTCCCGCTGATTAAAACTATTGATTACATTTGCGAGCAGATCACGAAGATGGAAATTAAGATCTGTCTACCTGTGCTTGAATTGAAAAACTTATTACTGAGGTGAACATGGAATGTGCAATTTCTATTAATTGGTAAATTTTACCGGCTAAATGATGTCGTAGCCATGGGATCCCCCATCGGTCCATTGTTCGCAGATATATTCATGACCAAATTGGAGCGAACAAAATTACAAGCGGAGATGAAATTTTTGATTGCTATCATGGTTATATGGATGGTATATTTTTAGTGGCAGATAAAAGAATAAATCTGGATGACGATCTCGATCGTTTTAACCGTGCTCACGTAGCATTGAAATTTACGTAATAGCAGAAGCGTGCATTCGGCTTCCATATATAGATGTCTTGTTAACTAGGAGGCCAGACGGCTCCATCCCGCGCAACGTCTACAGGAATAATACGTGGATTGGTCAGTGCACGAATTTTTACAGTTTCTTTCCCCTGAGATATAAGCGAGAATTAATCCACTGCCTTAACACAAGAGCACGTAGAATTTGCTCACAGGACACCCTGGATGAGGAACTAGCATTTATAAAGAATACGCTGCGCGAGCATCGTTACCCTGATAGATTTGTTTCAAAGAATTTTGCAGAAAAGCCCAAGCCGGTACCAGTTTTAACCCCGGCGAAGAAGGAATTATTTTTAAGAACGCTTTTGTAGGGGGATGCCGCTGCCCAGCGCCTATCCAAAAGTCTTTCAACGGTAGTCAAGTCGACATGCAAATCAGCCAGGTTAAAGTGCACATTTTCTACTAAACCACTTGTTTGTTCACGCCATAAGGATACACTGCAATTGCTGACCTCATCTATGGTTATTGTCAGTTCAAGTGCGTTTGTGACTTCACTTATATTGGTCGAACGGCTCGGCACTTGTCCAAAAGCGTTACAGAGCACTGCCCGCGCTGGTTGCGTCAATGAGGTACTAGGGCCAATAGCAGCGCCGTTTTGGCCCATATTGTCGGCACGCAGCACTAAGACGACCTTAAGCGTGCCTTCAGGATAATTTACAGGGTCCCCCAGCATCAATCAAGAGGAATGCGCCTCCGTGCGCTCGCGACAGCCGAATCGATATGCATTCGGTTGTTTCAACCTTAATTATGCTCGCAAATAAGTTACTCCATGCCTTACAGCTTCTCTGGCCAGCTAGGACGAACGATACTGAGGTGGATTGCCACAGATCAAGCTCGATGACGTGAAATCGACCTGTCAGATCAATGGTCAACTTGTAGCCTCCCTCACTGATCCGTTAATTAACTCTGTAACTTGATCCAGTGAGTTGATTTCAGTTCATTATTTACCCTTAACTATGACTGTAATGGTCTGAAGAGAATCATCGAAAGCAATTGTTCACCTGTGGTCTCGTGTTCTTTTAACGCTTCATTTGTTTGAAAGTTGCCATATTCCTGTTTACCCTGAAGGTGAATGGAGTTTCCACCATTGGCTTGGTTAACTGTCTTTATTCATCACCCAAACCGATTCATTGTTGGAATGAATAACTTCAATCCGCCCGACTTGTTTCACTTTTAACACGGCATGTGTTGATTAATTATACTTGCTGCAGCTAACTTTAACTTTAAACAATTCTTCATCGATGGCATCGGTCATAGCTATGCTGACACACTCGAATGTTCATCCAGTCATTCGACTGCATCCGTGAAACCCCCAGAATTTGGAGAATGATTCAGCCGCCGTCACGCGACGGTGTTTTTTGCTAACCGAAAAATATTAAGGGTGTCTCCTATGTCCGTAGACCGAAAATTATTTGGTTCATTTTACTAGTAACCCATGATTTATATTCTTGCAATGATTAATATAAATGGGTACTGCAAGTTAGCATATTTTGTATAATAATACCGCATTGATTCCTCATCCTTAGGCAATTAGATGGCAAAAATAGATTAGTTTCTATGATAGTTCGATAAGTCTTAAATGTACCAAACAACATACATGTAAACTCTAATGTAACTAGGAATGTTTGCAATAGGATCACAACTATAATGTTGAAAACATGAAAGGAAATAAGATAAGTAAGTAGTCACTAAGCATTTAACTGTTAGTAAAATTTTAGGTTGTATAATAAATTAATATTTTGCGTTGAATTGAAGATCACAAACTTGATACTCAAAAATATTTGGCTGCAAATGATTGGTTAGGCATATATAATCCACATGAATTTGTGTTGGTAATTTACATGGATTAAAGGCCGTCTTTCAGAAAGTAAGGATTGTTGATTCTATCACGGATAGAAGCGCAAAGAAAGGCGGCATGTTTTGTGACGTTTGAGATATGATTTTATGAAAATTTCACCTAGATTATCAGTGGAAGACATTCACATGTGCCCTTTATCTGATGAGGGGGCATTCTTATTAAAATGTGTAACCTTGCCTGGGAAATGTAATACATATTACAGGGAAATGTATCTGAAATCATAGGAAAAACACTAGTTCGGTTGAATTGGATACAAAGGAGTGACAGTTTGAAGGCCTTCGTCCAAGAGTTCATTTGCTGCGTGAATTAAATCCCAGGACATATCTGCAGAGTACTTGTCATTGCAGTTCCAGTTTTATTAATTTCTATCGGTCCGTTCACTGTCGAATATTGGATACTAAAATGCTTTATTATTTGCTGAGCGTGATTACCTCCGGTTAAGCGGTCGTCACAATTAGTTGCGAAGCTTGGAATGAAATTGTTGGCAGTCTGGTTATGCTATTTGTGCTTGGGTCAGCTATGAAGCGAGTATGTTGATTCTTTATCCGAGACCAGTGCGCTACGTAACAAGATAAATGTATTTAACATGTCATGTGCAGAGGATTACAGCTTTAGCTAGTATGATGCTTCCTCTATATCGCTATCCTGTTTGCAAATTATGCTGTGGAATCGTTAGCCTTAAACATCTGTTAGCTTCTTTGTAGAAAATCTTTAATGGGCAATCAATGCGACCGCCCTTTTGTATAAATGTACCATAGATATTGATAGCCCGCGAGACAACGATTTTCCACCGTTGATTAAATAGAACAATCAATCGCTGCTACCTGCATGTACCACAGACGAATTCGTGATATCAATCATAGTTTTCAAGAATGTTACTACCTTAGAAAAGTACATTTCTATTCTTCTGTCCAATTTGTTATAAGTATAAAAACGTTTGATCGTCACAATCTCGCAATATCAATGTGAAGACCACGCAAAAGTGTGTCCATTATTCTTGTGCTACAGCCTACATATAACGAGTAGTTGTAGCCTGTTAAATATGTTTGTTACCAGTGCTAACAATTTTAATGCAAAACTAACTACACATTGCCAACAAGCGTTTTTAAAAACGTGTTTATCGGCAAAATATTATTAAAGAGATTTTATAATTTCCTATATGATGTTCATTTTTTATTTTCCATGTTGTTCGCTCAAATTAAACATCTTGTGGACAATTTATTTTGCTCTCAATGAATTTCACGTAGAAAAAGGAAAGATTTCAGCAAATCCATTCATCTCTGTTTAAATCCATATCTACTCACTGTTTTTAAATGTAGATTTGGATTATAGGAACTGCTAAGATAAAACTTGTATTCGCTTGTTTCCATAATGCACTGTGCAACATTTTCTTACATATATAAGTAAAATATAAACTATAATAATATGCACACATTTGCTAAGAACAAAGTTGCTGTTAACGTTTAAACAATAATCGATATCCAAGATTAATCCCTAAGTATATCTAATGCGGCAGGGATTCACAGAAGACTGTACATGTGAAATGCAAATTTCCTTTCAATCTTATTTGTCTTGACGAAAACGCTTAACAGATATAGGATGGTAATTTAAAAAAACCTAAGTGATTCCAGTTAGATATATTTTTAATTAATCTCTATTCGGAAGAAGCGCAGGCTGACACAGAGAAATCGTTCTTTACTTATACACATTGCAAAACCAAATAACGTAAGAAAATATAATCCATGGATAAAAGCTGTATACTTAAAAACCTTCCGAAATGGCGACAGACATTATCGCACTTAATTGATACGAAGCGTTCCGTAAGTGGAGTAAAAGTAAATCATGTTGAAGTATCGAAATCCGTCTTTTTGATGCATCCTACCATTACCCTTGGATTTCTTAGTAACATATTTTGCTATATCGTAGCTTCTTGATTTTTGGAGTGATTCATTCTATTCAATGACAGGTTACTATGAAGGTGCAGTCAGGACGTCAATAGCGAACCAAAATAAACTTAAGCTAACTAATGGAAAGAAAAGATTGTTGGTCACTGAATATTGTCGGTATACGGACTTCCATACCTAGGTATGGATTTGCTGTTATTTTTGCATTTATCACATAGCGCAATTCATACGGTAGGTAAATTATTCTTCAGGTGCACGAAACAAATAAATGACATATGCGGCTTCCGTGACGCAATCCTTCAAAATGGCAAATGCAAATATTCGGTATCTGAACAAGCTAGATGTTAAAAACTATTACACAAGACAGCTTGTAAAATATATCAAATTACCAAACGCATGTCGTGCGACTTGCAACATTTGTTCATCCGCAGAAATCCATAAACTTAGCGCTGAAATTAAAACCATGTCTCGGGTATTTTCAGCAAGATTGCACCAATATCCTGGTAAGCAACACACCAAATAAGGCATCGTGATTTAACTAAGGTTGTTGTCTTCCGTGTACGGTTAACATATCACAATTCAGCGGGGATAAGTAGCTTCTTATATACGTAAATATTTTTTCGTTATAAGGAAATGTAGCAGGGATTGCGCAGCACCATTTCACTTCAATAAATAAAAAAAATACACCTACAGAGAACAAGTGATATTTGAAGCTTTTTCTTAACAAATCTTTTGGATGCTCACTGCACAAAGCTTAGTGCATATATTGAAGCGTACGTATTACTAACACTTCCAACCTCGCTTCAAGTGCACTTGTCAACACATATTCGATACTATTGTCCCTTAACTTCAAACGACATAAGTGAACACATTTAAGACCGCCCCACTTAGCAAAGTTTGGTCAGTACATCTACAAAAATAAAAATCCAGTAGCTACGGCGCACACCAGAAAACAAATGAATAATAAGGTACTCATGGAAATAGTTGGTCTTGGTGAAAAACATTAGGAAACAAATCAAGCAACCAGGTAAAATTACCTGAGCACACAAAGGATTAGGTCAGCAATCCTGAGCCAGAAAAAATCAGTTAAATTGCAGTCGGGTGGACAATATCAATAAATGGATAACTGTATTTACCATGCCAGTGTTCAGAATACTCACCTTAGCTTAATAGGTTTTATAGACCACAACCCGCTCAATAATGTGGACTACGATTTCCTCGGAAGCATTTGTTCCGTGTCTTACACATACTCAGGTTGGATTACTAGTTAAAATTACTGTATCGCGCAGTATTAATAGAGCATCCAAGTACCGAATTCAAAGAAATATGAACAAATTAACAATGTGTAACTAAACATGTTAAAGTATTAATAAAATGAACCACGCAATTTCACAGAACGAAATAATTTAGAATATATCCTAAGTTTCCGCCGAAAAGCAAGAAAGAATTTAAGCTACACAAATTAAACCCCTGTATACCTTACACGCTTGTAAATCCCGATGTTTAGTTAAGAATATCATCAATATGCTGGCAACAACGTGCACATTCCTATATGAAATGCCTAAATTTGGCCGGCAAGATAAAGCTATAAGATATATTCTAATACCTGTGTCTGTGAGAAGCAAACCGACAAACAGGAACACAATTTTGTTGCCATAACTGAAAAAGGAATAAAAAATCAAAGCAGAAAATGCCGTAGATTTGAAAAAACACCAATATACTAACCAACAGAAACGGGAATATAAACTTACAAATGCCAAGATTGAACTGTACAATAAACCGTTTTTTAAATGTTCGTCACTGGATGCAATATTATTATTTGTATTGTTACCGATATCCGCAGCTCAGTTGTTGGAGCGATTCCCCATAGAGGCAAATTATTGTACAGTTTAATCGTGGCTTCTACTTTCTACAAAATCACATGTTTACACAATCACCAGTAATCTAATTTATACTTGTCCCGAATACCTGTGTCAAAATATACCGGTGTACCTCAAGGATGTAATTATAATGATGATAGCCGTCAACCACTAATTGTCCAGTTCCAATCTCTATTTAGGGCATTTCAACCGAATGAGACCGAACCAGGAACAGGTGAGCACGTATGGAAGAGAACAGCACAAGAAACATTCACTTAGCTCGCCTTCCCTTTTCACGCCTTTGCCGTTCGTCTATGTTTATTTGTCCGAAAGCTCTGCGCTTTTAATTATATTATAATTGCTCTGCTCTGTTAATTTGACTCATACCCGCCAGCTATAGTTCTAATTTCTATCGTTCGCCAGGCAAATCCACTAAACTGACGTGAGTAACATCCGTTTCGCTTTATCATACCTAGCAAAATGTCACCGCAATTTGCTATTTTGGCTGTACAGCATCGGAATGTCTGCCACCAGTATGGAACCACTAAGGCGCATGAATCTTAACTGTGAGCTTTTCCAACTCATTCACTTGCGGTTATTCTAAAGTCATCTATACATTGTTACTACTAGACTAATTCAATCTCTATGTTACATTTGGCTTGTTCGAGTGTGATCAATATATATCATTTTCTACTTATTGTCCTCCGGTCTAAACACAGCCTATTTTAGCTTCTCTCGAACTAACGGCTTTCACAGACACAAGTCCACCGTACCTTAATATACCGCGGTTTGAAGGCTCAAGGGTCGGAACACTGGCTTTGCCTCAGGAAGCAGGGTAAGCTTTGCCTGCATTTTCATGCAATGTCCAAGCTTTGATTGAAATACACATGCATACTTCGATTGAAGCATTTCTGCAATACTTGGACCCGGCTGATTCGATACGGCTTTATGAAGCACCGCGACATTATTCTCAGAACAAATGTGACTCAATGTTAAGTAGAGTAGATGTAGCTTCTTGATCCAATCGATGCCGAGCAGATTTACGTCACTGCTCGTAACCAATAAATCGTGCCATGAAGATTCAAGCCATTGCAGCTGATTTCGCACACAATCTCACCATCGAATCTCAGAGGTCCCCCAGATGCATTTTTAGCCGTTAGGGTTGTGCGTTTGAATGCTGGTCTCCCAAGCCCCTTCCAGACTGATCTCGAGATGATTGTAATGTCGGACGCTGTATCCAGCTGCAACGTGATAGGGACACCAATAAATTTTACTGACACGTACTTTCTCTTGCATGCAAGTTCTGTGCGAAAGGCGGCGAGGATTATCTTTGCGGCCGGTCTGTGAAAATGGGCTCTTCTAAAATTGGGATTTACGCGCACTTTTGGGGAAAAAGAACGTCTGAAATTGTTCACAAATTGGCAGTGGGTTTCCTTATGGCCAATCCGTCTGCACTTCTGACATTCGAGCGTTATACATGTGCAATCTTTCGCGAAATGCCAAGCGCCACAATTCCAGCATGCGGTCGGGGGCTTCGGAGTTGATCCAGTTCGATTCATTCCTTTACGTCGGAAAGCTGTACTTCAAATTTGGGGTTCAGTTTCGTGATCAGCAGTTTCAACCATTTTTGTATCGTGCTTCAAATTAATCAGCCGCTGGCATTCTGTAGTAATATCTTGAAACGTCAGTTGTGGTTCTTGTTCAAGCTTGTGTAAAATCCGTGTGCGAATATCGACATCAGCGGGTGACTGGAGACTGCACACAAAAATAAGACTCTTAAATGGATCCACAGTTATCGTGCCCAGTTTGAATCGCTCACATTCGCGGTTCACAATCCCAGCACGAGTTACAAAGTCATGGACATCGCGTTTGACCAAATTCAAACAATTTTACCGAATGCTGAATGAAGAGGCTTGCTCACTGAAGATCTGCGTCAAAGTTCTCACGGTTTCATCAAAGCTGAAGTCCCTTGCGTTTGTCGACAACAGAAAATTTGTGTAGCGTTCATGCTCCACTGATCCAAGTTTTCTCAACAACAATCGAACTTTCCAGGCATCATCTTGGTCAGCAAACTCCACTCGAAAAATATCATCGTACTTCTTAAACCATGAATCGAAGGTTACACCACTCAATCCATCGAACACAAATTCTGTGATTGATGCAGTAAGGGCGTCCACTGATGATCGTGCAGTCCTCGTCGTCATCGAGGGTTCTGTCTGAAGGTTCAATTTCTGTGTGAGCAATTCGATCAGCTGCCTTTGCGATTTCTCAAATTGCAATTGTTGCTGTTGAAGTTAAGTCTACAATTGCTCGAACGAAACCGACATGGTTCACCACTTCTCTTCGCCAGAGAAACTGTTGTGTCGGACCCCAACGACTGCTTCCACCCACTAACCGTATTGAGAACACAAACGACCGGATAGAAAATACTGTTCACGCCGCACGCCAAACCGGCCAACAAACGTCTGTGTGTGCAACTCAATCACACGATTCAAATTAGGGCATATACACAGGTTATGCAGAAAGGCTGATAATCGGTCAATCAAAGCTAGCCATTCCCGGGGCGAAGAATCGATAGGATGTCTCACGAAAGAGCGGAATGTACAGAGTAAGGGAAAAAACATAAAGCATAATATTCAGTGTCAACCCAAGCTAGTCACAAAAGTGAAGTAATAGAAACGTATATGGGGAACCGTAAAAGAAGACGGGGTGAATAGGGGTGAGTGGAATTAAACTCACAAAACCACGGGGAGTGGTGGAGTATTCTTACATCCACTATAACAATCAATAAATGTTTACTCAATGTAAACGGTGTTGAAATTTCAACACTACACCAAGTGTTTCTTTTTTGTTGCTAAAAATGAGGTATAAACTGCAGCTCAAATTATAACGACATATCGGAATTGTGTTACATTTAGGATTTAAATTATGAAGAATAGTGTGTAAACGAATTTTCAAAGAATACAAGATGAAATCTTTTAACTAAGTACCATGGAATGACCATGTCGCATTTTAGCTGAGCTTGCTCTACTTGGCATGACTTTCATACGAAGCGATCCACCTAGTATATGGGTGGATTGTTCCTATTTTACATAGAGGAATTTCACTTCGAAGTTGTAAAAGTGAGTGGGAGCAAAGTGTTACTTTAAAAATGCTGTTGACATATCTGTGTAGTGTTGTTTTTTGCAAGGAACTTATTTCCATGCACTGTAAATAAGTAACTTTCCCTCAAGTAAAATTGTGGTATTATGGTTGCGGCGGGTCGCAAGATTCCCACAATTCTTATATGCATGGTTAGCCTTGTAGGAGGGTCGTGCTGCATCACTTATGCTTTGCAATTTCTAATAAAAGTTCTAGGTAGTGAAAGCATTATTTCGCACGAACATTCAAGTTTCGAATTTGTTTATCACATCACTTAGTCTTTCAACCAACTACGTGCAATCGTTGTGAAGTGAACAATCAGTTATTAATGATAGTTCATTGCCATTCAATGCATTAAAGATTGTGCGATTTGTATGAGAAATTTCCTCTACTATCTAGTGGGCGAAGACTAAATGTTGTTTTGGTTGGTAACAGCTATTGGTTAGGTATCAGATTCCTTGACTTTTACGTAATCCCAAATCTACGTTTTTGTGAAATTTATAAAGATACGGTTAGTCATGACATCGCCAAGTTGTATAGGTTAAAAACACCCTGCTTTTTCGCAGTTCTTGTTAATTCAAATCGCCTTTGGAAAAATAGGTGGCAAGTCTTCCCTGAGGACATATCATTCGCCGCCTTTAACCGAAGTTCAGAAAGTATATTGCAAAGAAAATTGAACCAATAGTTCAGTAGCAACGCTGTCGTTTCTTCTGACTAAATGACTACCTTCGGCACGCTTCGGTAACAAATTTTTTATATTTGGGCGGGTTTCTTATTCGTGATACCGGTTTTGCCAACACAGCACTCAAACAAATATTTCATAAATGGAACAATGTTTCTCCTTATAACTGGCTGTTGTTTCTAACACATAGAGTGAATTAGTTGCAAAATCGCTTCATTCATTAGGCTATTATGCAAACTGCAGGAAATTCGATAACTGTCGAAAATGCCAAAATTCGAAAGAAACTGCGTGAACGGTTATAATTTCTCAGTTTATGTAAATATAAATATGTACGTACTAAATCTCAACAGAAATAGTAGCACATATGCGGCAAATACATATAAAGTTAGCTCTAAATACTGAATGCAGCTGAGCATTGAGAAGTGATGAAGTCGCTGATCTCGTCAATTGCATGATCCAGTGCAATCAAGCCGTTGAAAACAGCAATGTCTACCCATCATAGAAGGCGTTTACTTGCCAATGTAACGCAGCTACATGATTGACAGGACTTGGTGAAAGCATTAATAGTGTTCATCGACAACAAATCCTATATTCTCAGGAAACGTCAAGATGATTACGTAGAAGGTGAATCTTCAGACATTCAAACATTGACAGCCTATTACTCTGCAAGGAGTTATTTTACAATATATCTACAATTATCTGGATGTTATATTTGAAACTCCTCTGCACATTATATGGAATAATCAAACATGAATTAGAATGTGAAAGCACTGTCTGTCATTATCCAGTTAATATCAGTCCAGCTGAATATCCCTTACTGCACATTCTCACTACTGATCTTCGGAAATATTTGTTTCAGGTATGGAACACGAAAACCCTCTCGCTTGATGGTTTTGGCGAAGTTTTAATCAAACCACGCCTGATGGCAACATTTGGCAGATAGATATTAGGAGGTTTCGCTAAAGTCGTATGCCTTGCGCTCATTTTCCCTGCGGCATATTCCGTCCACGCTTGCCACTTTTCTATTGTTTAGTGCAGTCGAGTTTCTCTACTGTAACATAAGAAAACTAAACAGCAATATACATATATATATATATATATATATGAAGCCTCCATGTATAACCATTAGTGGCCAAAAGGCTTTGAAATCCGAAATTACCACCCAACAGTACTTCTCGTAATTCAGTGCAACTGGTATCTCTTTCGTAATTTTGTGAGTCTTCGTCATATACTTAACATGGAAGAGTGGCAGACCTGGATACCCGTTTCCATTATGGGGCAGTATATTTTCAAACCTACTCTTGGACGAGTTCATAAAAAAGTTAACTATCACGTATAAACCACATTAAAAGCTCCTTCATCGGTCCTTCCACCTCGGAAGAGTAGCAAAATATGTCCATATTGTCATAGTAACCAAACTAATTAACACTACACTTTCTGTATACATTAACATTTGTCATTGCAACAAGTTAGCGTCAATGTCGCATCCGATCTTTCAGCAACTTAGGTTTGTCTTCAGGCAAGCCCACGTCATGTTCCAAGTCTTTCAGTTCTCATTGATCAAAAACGTACGGGTTAAATTATGCGGCTACCAATTTTTCAGATTTACGCACAGATGAACTAGAAAATGCGGACGTCGTACACATCATCACCAATATTTTCACTCAAGGCACTAGAATTGGTAAGGTGCGGGAGAGTGAAGCAAATCGAGTACCAGATGGAAGGACAGATTAATAAAGTATGACCTTGTTCGGTTGGAAAATCCGAGAATACTAGATATGCCGTAGTAGCAATCTATCCTCTGATCCCTGGCTCCGTCCGTTTCATAGAGATTGCAAAGGGTGTCTAGCATTCGCCACTGAGGCAATGAGTCAGATGATTTAAATGCCTACAAACAACATGTAATGTCAACATTTTATATTGATCTTATTTCATCCAGATATACTTCCATCCGGAAATACTTCCATCCTGATATACTTCAGTAGTGATGAACTGGTATGCATTGCGACTTTGGAGCAAAATGTCCACATGTGTAACATCAATGATTTGCAGCACTGACACAGCAACATTCTTGAGTCATGAAAAAATTCTCAATAAGGGAAACACCGTTCGTAATCCACTTTGAGTAGAAGGTAGATACCACGGCCAAGAGCACTTCCTTTTTACTGTTACGGAGAGCCAGTATATAAATCACTGGCGAGCGTTCGATGCAAGGTACGCACCGCTCAACTAAATGAAAAACTGAAATTACTTACCGACGTGAAAATAACATTTGTTTGCACATTTGTAATAAGTGAACCTAGTCATAATAGCCCACAGTATATCATTTCAGATATAAATACCGTTAAACCGCGTTACTAAACGTTGCCTTGCTTTAGTTTGACGCGCAGCATTTGGCATGGAACATTAACTCATTTTGGCATGAAGGACGCTCAATTTGACAAATTTTGGGTCGCGATCGCTGAGTGATTGTTATTTCCCAATAAACAAACATATCGTTAATGAGCTGCAGCAGTTCTCTTATTGTAGACAATGAGGACAAGGTCATAAATTGCTCTATGCTAGATGCCAATTATGAGGGTTCATCTAGCGTGCTAAAGGAATGCCTTATTTTGCCAAGAAGCAATCCACACCGTAGATTTAGGGTATTGCGACTTTGTATAATGATTGGACTAATGTGGATTTTTCGTGAGAATGAGCGCAATTCAGGGTTGGCATAATTAATTTGCTCTGTTTTTTTCCAGCTTTCATTACAATTGAAACCATGATAGTTTTTTGAACGTTGTTGCATTCCTCTGTCAAATTAGACCAGCTATTTTTTCGTGGGTTGATATAACGCAATGTTGTACTCTTCGGTATAGATTAAATGCCACCAGGAAATTAAGACTCTGAAAAATGACGGATACATCGGTAGTTTTTAGAGAAAATAAGTTTAGGTTCGATTTTTGTTAAAGCACAATAAATACATGTAAATATAGAAATGTTCCATTAAATACAATGGGTTAGATTTGATAACTACAAGGGCTGCACAGGTGGGCGGTTCGCATTTTAACACGTATGCAACAATTTAATTAAGAATATACCTTTTAGAATCCATAAACTTGTGTGATTTCTCCTTTAGGTACGAAAATTTTTAATATATATATTGAATTGGCTACAGGAATGTTAGAAATTAGTGACGCTCAACCTTCGAAACTGAAGATGTAGGCGTCATGTTTGTAGAGACAGTTATTAATAATCTTCATTTAATTAGTTCCTGAGTTCTTACGTCCGATAAGATTCAACTCAAATAGATTGCCCATTTGTTAAGTCAAGTTTCGAAAGACAAAACACGAAGCTTTGAGCAAATAATTGTTTTCGATTACTTCTTCATCTGTATCATACAGTAATATACATTATGTTAACGTCCGACGCAATCGTTAGAGTAACAAAGAAATAATTGAGCAGAAAATTTAACTTATGATCATGATGGGCTTCATCTGATCACGTGACTGAGGTCAGGGGAATTTGCGGAGTACCAAACCCCAAGATATAATTGACTGTTTCAACAATGCGCACCCCAATGCCGCATTTACAGCAAAAGAAGAAAACAACCACCAAATGAATTTTTTGGACGCAAGTCTTATCATAAGAATTGATAAATCAACCCAAAGAATAGTAGACAGGAAACCATACTGGACAGGACAATACATGAACTTTCATAGTTTTGCCCCACTCAGCCAAAAAAGAACGCTGGTATGAACGCTAATCGATCGGGCATATATAATCTGCAGCGAAGATACAATAAAAGCCGAACTCGCAAGAATCAAAGAGGCGCTTCTTGAAAATGGATATCCGGAGCCATTTATCGAGACCCATATGAAGCGATGCATACCAAAACCCTCAAAACAAACCGTTGAAAAGAAACACTTTCATTCAAAGGAAATAGTGCGGCTGAGACATGCACACGCCGACTACAGCAAAGCTGTAAAAAGACCTATAATGCGGCTCAACTGAATGTGATTTTTACGAGCAGACATTTACTAGTTCCGAGATTCAAAGACCGAGTGCCTGATCATCTCCAATCCATGTTAATCTACCGGTTCACCTGCCCGTGTGGGGCCAGGTACGTTGGACGGACGACCAGGCATCTAGGTAAGAGATTTAAGGACCACCTGCCAGGTTGGCTTTACAAGCGCGAGAATAGAACAAACTACAGTGCGATTACAAACCATCTGATAAACTCTGGTCACCAGATAGACAAACGAATAGCCTTTTAAATTCTCTACAAATTACCATCAAGACAAAATCATCGTCTAAGAGCAAGCATACTCTCCACCGCTGAGGTAATATGCATACGTCTAACAAATCCGGACTTGTGTGTTCAGAAGAAACTAATGCAAACAATACAAATTCCTTGGCCGACCACCAGCCGTGAAGGAAATAATGGTGCTCCGCAAATTCACCTGACCTCAGTCACGTGATCAGATGAAGCCCATCATGATCATAAGTTAAATTTTCTGATCAATTGTTTCTTTGTTACACTAACGATCGCACCAGACGTTAACATAATGTATATTACTGTATGAGACTGATGAAGAAGTAATCGAAAACAATTGTTTGCTCAACGCTTCGTGTTTTGTCTTCCGATAAGATTGTTTAACTCAAGTTCCACACTATATTGTGCTCATATCCAGCTGGCTGCGGGAGCTTTAGTTTGTTTCCCGGTTTACTTGCCATATAAAACATACATATACCATGTTTGGTTACATCATCAGTTTTGTATCCAGCCAGAAATTTCCGTAGTCGAGTAATTATTGACTACCTCCTTCTTTGTATTTCCAGTTTTGCTAAACTCTAAGGATATCAAACGTAACATTTCGGTTAGGTCTCATATAATTACAACGCGTCTCACGCCCATTTTTATTTGCAAAATTAGTCCGCACACACATGTTTTTTTAAAAATTTATTATACTAATATGATAAATGCCTGTAATTGACATGAACTAAGAAGGATGAATTTACATGGGTTAGGAAGTATTGCTTTCAAGTTCCGTTGGTTACTTGGTGAGGACATCGAAGTAAAAATAAAGATAATGATGATAGTTAAAAGGTTTTTATTTAAAGTAGAAAAATGTACTTTACGTTTGCTCCGCCGTAGTCCTGCCATTCACTTTGATTCACAGCATCAACAGTTAACATATAATAATCCCATGGTAGACTCCAGGTATATGATGGAGACTCAGTGTTAAGTGCCAAATTGTAAGTGGATGAGTGCATCATCCAATCTTCTTTTAATACTGTTAGTGTCGGAGCAAAGACCACCGATCCCGGGGAGAGCATTCTACGAGTGACAGACACCAACGGTAAAGATATTTTCGTGCCACTCCAGACGGCTGTTTTATTTAGTGAGTTTCAACGGGTGGCCCCTTTGTGTTGATTGTGCTGAGTTGAAGAAAAGAGCGTCATAGATAAATTATATCTCGCAGAATCCATTATACCATAATTTGGGCGCTAGGTAATCTGCAATAGCTTCCCTTGTATACGCAAAACCGTAGCAGCCTCTCCTGGTTTGAAGCATTGCCGATTCCAAGTACTTTCTTAGATGTCCAACGTTGTGTCTGTTGTAGTCATTTAAGGTCAAGTTTTAGCCATGGAAACGAGGCTTGAATGACGCATTCAACATGGGAGCGAGCGTACGCACTGAGCATTCGTCGAAATATGCAGCTGTTTATTTGTCCAAATACCCGTCGCAACAGCCCGATGTTTTGATTCACAGACTTCAAGGCCTTATCGGATTGCTTGGAGCAATAATAGTCACCTTGAACTAGTACACCCAACTTACGTTCGACAGTTGATTTTCGTAGTATATGAATTACCAGCAGGTACGTGTAGTTGCTCTGATGTCGGAAGGTAAGCACCTTGCATTTACTGACATTGAAGTGCAGTATGATTTTTAGTTGACCATTTATACACCGGATCAATGTCATTTTGAAACAGATGCTGATCAGCATGCGCCTGGATCCTGCGCCAGATCTTGATATATTAGGACGTTTGAAGCCATTCCCTTTGCGAGGTCATTCATAAATTCCAAAATCTAAAATGCATCTAGAAGGGAGAATTGCGACACAGCAAACTCCATTTGTATGCATTAAAAGGAAGAGCTCCGAACTCTTAGCAGTAATTGCCATTTACGTAGAATTTTCGCAATCCAGCCTAATAGAGGGTCGCCGATCCTTTCCTGTTGAAACATGGCTAGTAGTATCAGATAGTCTAAAGTACCAAAGACCTTGGAAAATCCAGGTTGATCACATCAAAGCATTCGCTAGCGTCAGCTGACCATGTCTAAAATTTGCGTGCAATTAGTATATTTTTACAGGATGACTATCAAGGAAAACCGTGCTGCTCAGACGTGCTGATGTTACTCTTTACCAGGTAGCACTTCAATGATTCGGCAACTATGGATTCCATGAAGTTGGAGCGCATGGGAAGAAGGGATATTTGGCGGTAGTTAGACTGATGAGTTCTACTTCCACTTTGTGAATCTAGGTTGTTATTTCAATCTTCCACATAGCGGAACTTGATTCTGGTCTAAGCAGCGCTGGAAAAGCTGAGCTAAATTTCCTGCCATTTGGCTTGCTGCCGCTTCCAGTGACTCTTGACGAATGGTGTCGACATTCGGCGAGCTGTGCTTGCTTAGAGACGTCAGCTGCAGAAATACAGCCTCCGCGGCAAAAATGATGTAGGTTGGTTCGGGCGAGAAGCAGATAAACATTGAAATATCGTTTAGTGGCAAGACCCTTTGAAACTTGGGGACATTTGGCATCCGCAGCGCGTTGGCTGTTCCCAAACTCATTATTGTTTTGCCATTAGCCATCTTGATTGGAGGAAATCCTTCTCTCAGCTTTCCTAGGCTACGTACTTGTTTGTGTAGTAGTTTGTGATTAGCACTGACTAGTTTGCGATTTCCTGTTGACTGGTGGCTTTGGCTTTATTTGACAGTTGAATGCAACGGCTATTTTGGGCTAGGTAGTCGCGGCAAGTTTTTAGTTTATGGTGCTTCTTTGTACATTCGGCATGCTGCATTGCTTGCTCCCACCTTGTTCCGTGTTCTGCTTTTAACGAAAGAAACAGATGTATACATATTTCAAACTCTGATCTCTGAAGCCTCTACAACCCACTCACTGAATTTGTTGACGAACTCGAGCAAGACGACTTTCGGGGTTATTTGGCAGCGAAAGACCAAGTTTTATCACTGACTATCTGGACTAAGCGTTCGCAGAGTGTGGAGCTTCGTATCGGATGATCATTGTTAGCTATTCCGCAAAACCGATGAAATTAAAACTGATGGTTGCCTGATCATTGTGACATAACGGGCAATATAAAACCAACATATCCATCATATGCTCCACGTTGGTAAGCACGAGATCCAACAGAGTATGCATGTTACATGTTCTGAACCGAGTGGGACATGATTTGATTGTAAAGATCAAGTGTACTTACGAGACCTAGTAGCTGGACTTTGTAATTTTCTCCGATCATTGCAGGATTTTTTGCAACCGTAAGTTGAAATAATTCATGATATGTATATGATTATTTTTGATGTAAACTGCATCTCAAAGCAGCCGCTAGGTAGCATTCGTTTTCGGGTGTAGATTTAGGGTCAGTACACCGAAAATTAGGCATACGTCCATGCTGTTTAACTGCAAGCGGCACCAAAGAGTGTCGGGGAACTGCAAGTCTGAATCCTTCACGGCTTTGCACTGTAAGTCGCTTTGGTAATATAGGATTTACCCTTTTGTCGTCCCGCTTAAGCGACATGTTTGGTAGCGAAACGTCAGCGTCCGTCATTCCCGTGTGCAACCACGTATCGGTGATACAAGGGACATCATATGTTTTTGAAGCTTGGAGATTTCTCCGTTCGACCTGTTTAATATAAAGACCCTGAGCATTCGTATACAAGCAGGTCCTTTTCTCGGTATATAGGAACATACCGAGGGTGGATGGGGTCAAGTATGGAAGCAAGCAGACCGGTGGAAGGTCGCTAGTTACTCGTTTTAAATTAGATAATGATACTTCGTTTGCAATTCCGTTTGGCCAGGTTGCGTCCCATTGTTTGTTTAGACTTACTACAGTGACAATTAAAACAGCAATACGTTACACTTCTGAACCTTCGTCGGTAAGCTTGCTGCTACAGATGCTGTAATATTTGAGCGATGCAAATCCATGAAACTACAAACCAAAGTTCAGAATAAAGCGTTTTTGATTTCTCGGACATCGATCCAAAATTCCGTTGCTTGTTGCTCTGTCTGAACCACAAGTTTTAGGATTCTAGGGCAAAATCCTCAATAGTTTGGTGAGAGAGGTATCCTGGCGTTGGATGGCACCATAATATTATCCAAAGAAATTGTTTTACGAATGAACTACCACTGTTCTGAATCGTGTTTTCAGGTATGTTGAACATCTTTAGAAGAATGTTGTAGTACCTATGTATGACGACTTTGTTTATCGAGTTTTGCTTCCTGTGTCTCTCTTCGGTGTTTCATTTTGATTGTCGCGAGCTCAAAGGGATATCAGAATAGTCGCGTGTCCCAGAGGATCTGAGTTTTAGCGAGATTGCGGAGAGCAAAACATTTTCTATGTCAGTGGAGGATTCTAGTTTTACTCGGATACGTTTTCGTTCTTCATAGTGTGGTGAGATCGGATGGCGAGTCCTGCTCATGACGACTAAATATTATCAACACAGACATTCGTTAAATAAAAATAACCTAAATAAAGAATACGTTATTTTAAGATGCATATGTACTAAGTCAATGATGGTCCGTATGTTGCATTTTGGGTAGAACTAGTACAATTGATTGCGATGGGGGTAAACAACTGATTACGTGATACAATTGGAGGAACTTAACTCAAATATACTTTGGTTTTCAATTGGATTATGATCCATGGAATATGTCATGTTGGAGTGCATTAATTCCACCTAAATTTGTGTAGCTCAAGTTATTACAACTAAGGCAGTTGAGTTAAAACCAGGTTTTCTATTAGCCATGCTAACAGTTGGAGAATTATACCTTAGTAACCTACATCGCGAGTAAGAAACGTTTAAGCTGCGGCAAATAAAACCGATTGAATAATAAACGGTTTGCAATAATAAATATATGTGTATATCCAGTATGATGTCTTCGAAACAACTAGATTAAAAATATTATCTTATATGTGACACCAGTATTTCTAACATCTTCCTGCCTGTTATTTAATGATACTCAAGCTTAAATATAACAAATGTATTTAGCAGCCATTGTTAACCATTTAAAACCATAATTGTCCTTATTAAATTATTTTACTTTGTTTTATTTCAATAGCCATTTATAAGACTTTTGCGACGGAACGGGTTTTGTTCATTTAAGCAGCAGCAGCTTTCCATAATTCATCGCATCGTCAATCACACATAATGTGTAAATTTGTATCATTTTATCACTTTATAACCTGGAAGTCTCATGAGGATTTAGTTGTTGCGTTAAGTAATAAAGTGCTCTACCTAAAGTCCAGGAAGCACCAACTTCCGGCTACTGTCAGAAGCGTTGGATGCGGACCGGAAGCATTAACCCAATCATGCTGAAGCACTTGTTCCAGCAAACGTCACTGTCAGTTATGCACCGAATACCTTAGTTTGTTACAAGTGTGTACAGGCTCCGTCCGCTAATGCGAAAAGGACCACCGTACATGTGCTGTTATTTTAATAGGACAAGGGCGTAGTAAATAAGCAAATACATTTTTGCATATATTGTTACATTTCCTAGGTATTGTTCCAAGGCTCCTAAGTATAGTTTTAATCATGTGCAAAAGTAATGCTTGTACAACCAATCTGTGCGCTTTCGAAATAGTGCTAATAAGTAGGACCTAACTTAACCCGACGATACAACCTTCACCGCATGGATACAGACACCTTACCTTATCGGATGTAATGTAGCTATCATGGTGCGCATGACGCTTATCTAAACGACATAACCAAGGCTATCACTCATTTAGTGCGACTAATAATCAGGGTAATTTAACGATGATTTAACGATATAATTGGCTCATACAGGGCAGGTGGAACTAGGACTTTATACCATTATTTGCTCTTGCTTTCCTGCCCACAGTTTGGATATATTTCGATAAACCATGTTGGATAAGCTTTATCATATTTTTATCCAACACTCGCCCTTCCAAAAATCTGCAAACGTTGAGAGATTAAACAATGCTATTGCCGTACCTCTTCCAGTTAGACTGGTGGTAGTTTATTTCGCAAATTGTTTTCTCTTCTGGTGCTGACACTAATTTTTACTTCGGGTTACAGGTGACGCCATGTTAACGCGCTGCTTGGCCCTCATTCTTCCTTTGAAGGAAGACTGGGACCCACTGAATGTCAAGTCTTCCCCTACTGGAGCGATTTTGTTGTGCTACAAATGTTTACTTTTTACACTTCTATTTCCTTTTGCTGAGAGAGTTCAAGTTCAAATTTGAACAGTAAGATGGCCATACATGTTGCATATAATCACCACGCATCTGCTCTGTCATTTTGATGCCCCAACTTATTAATTTGAGCTTGGCACACTTACGACGAAATTTCCACAGACAGTTTTAACGCCAATATCCTGTTCGCACCTTTCCCTCGTGGAAAGGAAATATATATCCTAATAACATTTTGCTTGTGTTCGATTAAATAATGTGATAGCGATTGTTACATGTAGCTTCTTTGCGTCTCTGTTGGTTGACGCTTTGCTTGGTAAATGATGAGTGCTCGGCGCCTGTGTCTATCTGTTTTTGAAGACTAGATTGATTACCTGATATCATTCAAACCTAGCGCGTTGCGTTACATCAAAGACTCGGTTTCAGCTATTTAGATCGCACAGTAATCGCTGTAGTTTGTGGAAACATCGACATAACTATAAATAATACATAGGTCTGAGAAGTTAAATTTGAGATCAAAACCGAAGCTTGACGAATAGTAAGTGGTCTCTTAGCTAGCATTTGATTTGGACCAAAAGTATTTCTATTTGCCTCAATCGTTGCACAACTGCGTAATAGCTTTTATCGGTGAGCGTGCAAATACTTAGATGCGTAGAAAACAGGAGATCCACACTAGTTGAAGGAAAATGGTTGGTATTATGGCTGGATGGAGTTGGGGTTTAATAAAAGTTGTTGGAGCCAAACAAGTATGAGCAAAATTTCACAGAGGAGATGACCGCCCGGAGTATCACACATCATTAACTATTTTGCATAATAGGTTCTGCTGAATGCAGAACAGATCACTGCGTGCTTTCCGGAGCAATATATAATTTGGGTCCCATGGATTTGTGCTTCCATGTTCCAAAGATATATGCTGGCTGCTGTTTTGTCACGTTTAAATCCACGCATACCAGATGGGTCCACGGTCAGAGGCCAGACAATATCAGTCTTTTGGCGCTCCAAATTAAGGTTTAGATTGTGGGTGGCTCTTTGCACTATAAAATCGGCTCTCTTTAACGCAGTACTAATATTCACTGCCCTCTGGTAATATTTCTGAACGAGCAAATTCGTTGAGAAACCTAAGGTTGCCACATTTTGGCATGAGCAACCTGGCAGTATAATGATCACGACTTACGAATCAAAACTTTTTCTTTTGAACAGGGCCTTGTTTCTATGACGGTCGCAGAGGATAACCAGATGCGTCATAACTGCAGCGTCGAAAAACCTAGATAAGCTGTTGAATACCACTGCTCAATACTTCACATAATCTTCATACCCATCTCAAGCATTTCTATCCTTAGCGCTTTGATCCAGGTTCTCACATAAACCAGTGTTTAATCCCGTACACATTGGTCCTTACTTGCTTTGCTTCATTCGTTGCTTGGCGTTTAGTTACAATACACCCTCAATCGTAGGGAATAGCTGCAGTGTCTGTGCAGACGTGTCTCGTTTACTTATAAATAAAAACTTTATCATTTCTCCTACCCATTCTCAATCAATCGGACAATATCAGTTCATCCTTTGTCCTTTGGAGCCCTTGATCATTGCTAAGACTGGAGCGCCCCATCGTGAGCAACTTGAAATAGATTGGCCAACTGGCCGGAAATATCCGGGTCTATTTTTCAAGACCTGCTGCTTATCGGTAGCCAGCCTGCAAGACTCGAGTGCATTATTTACACGCTGATTTCACACTTGCGACACTGGCGACACATTACCATTGCGCCACTCTACAGATGTCGAAGCTATTAACTTTAGTCATGCTGGCAAGGGTTTTGCTTTAAGTCCCAGGGCTGAAGCGGCTCTAATCGATTTTATTGCAGTCAACGGCTGTATGTTAGCTTGTAAGCTAGTACCTGTATTCGAAGTCGCATGGAGAGAAAGCAGTCTCAGTTAGACAATGCAGCAGCGGCACGCAAAACATTTAGCCCTGATTCGGTGAAAGTAGAACGTTATCACTAACGGTGTTCATTTGAGTATTAAGATACTAGGTCTGGTAAATCATCGTTTAATTTATACGGAGAGTTTATAGACGGCAGGGAGATCGGGCTAGTTTTTATAAAAGTAATCCAGAAAACCCGTTTGTTTCAACATTTTAAGGCATCCGTAAACATGACATATGAAGGCTTGAAAAGCTGTAGCGCTAAAATGATATAGGTCATAACCCAGACTTTCTTCATTTAACTGTTTTTGTGGAACACTATTAGTAAAGGAGTACCAGTAGATTATGATGGCAGAACCATGCCGTTTACTATAAATAACAATCTAACTGGTTAAATATAGACTCACTAAGACTGCCATCACACACCCAGAAAACCACTGCACGCGTTTTTCAAGCTTTTGGGAATGGTCAGTAATTCACATAACATCGGAGCTTGGTCGGGCTGAAACCCTTAACGCGGGAGTTACCAATCCGTGTTTGAGACCACTGAGCTACGGGGAACGGCAAAGACCATCGTAAATAAGTTACCAGAAGTGATATGGCGCCGTTCATTATCCAGTGCTTTGTACGTTGCTGGCATGTAGAAGACAGAGCAGCCCACTCACCAAGAAACGAACCTATCAAATTGTTACTGCTAAGTAACGCATGGCTTTATAATCAGCTTGTTCTGCAGGTCCAGATAAAAGGCGCACTGCTGACCATCCCCGAAATCATGAGACGTGCGTATAGTGCTTTTCCGGTCGTGTGATGGCTGTCAGAATGAGTGTAATGTGAGGAATTTCTACCAATAACATACTACTCCCCTACTACTCCCATTTAAGAGATATTTATTTAGTTAACCTAGTGTGGAAACGGATTTGAGATCCTTATCTTAGGGAACTTGCGTCATCGTTCAGTGGGTTGAATACTTGTCGAGATCGGTGCACACCAGGTAGTTTGACATTATTTATTCATAACTTGCATTTAGTCAAAAATATGTAGTTTTCTTGTATGGACCTCTTCTATGTGGACCTAGTTTTACAGACAGATTCTATCGAAACTGCACTTGCAGCAAACCAATGTTCAATATTTGCCTATGTGCCTTTTTCAATAAAGTGTTAGATATATCAGCATTCATTCATCTAGCTTGCTTGGGTTACCGGCTCTCGAGATTTTATTCGACAGTTATCATTTCGCTAAGGCAGCTGAATTCTGGATAACAAGCAGTTGATCATTCCGTATACATGAATACGAGCCTTAGCTTCTAACTTCTTAAAAACCAGCGGGAGTATTTTTAGGTAAAGCAGCACAGGAAGATTATGTTTCCTTTCCCACCCCAACCCGAGAAATTAAACCCGAAAATTGCACTACTCGCTGAACTCAACACAACCACGTGGTCATTTGTGGAAACGGTAGCCAAACTTTTAAATCTGAGTCACTGTCAGGTCCGGATTTTAATTTGAATAGTTCTGAGCTTACTAGATATGGTACGATATCTATATACGCGAAGCAGTGCTTCTATTTTGAACATGTACTGCTCTACCCGCGCAATTTATTATACCGAATTGACTTTTGTGGGGGTGGACATTGTCTGCAGAGAAAAACAAAAAATTAATTCCACGAACGTCTTCCACAAGTACTAGCGTCTAGTTAACATAAGGTAAGGTAATATTGATTTAAGTGCGACATGATGACAATAATATGTACGTTTCCCGAATGTGCAAGAACAGCTCTCTGGATTGTTCACACATCATGGGTACAATAATGATCAAGCATGCCTTAGATATGTTTTGGCGGTATATTCTATCAAATGATTTGGAACCACAGAACTCGTGTGTTTTCTGAGCTTTGTCTACCAACTTTCTCGTTGGATGGAGACTTATTGATCTACTCTGAAAGAACGAGTTTGGTGATTTACCCCGTGGTAACAAGCTCAGTGTCGAGTCCTGGCTCAGTAATTCACTAAGCTGAATGCGATATATTCCTTCATGTTTGGAACACCCGACTGTGGCTAGTAATTTATCCTACACGACAGCCTATCTACTGAAGTAGTAGTTGGATCGGATTGCTGTCCTTTTTATTAGCCAGGTTAATTTGCATGTCTTGCTGTGTATATTTCGATGGAAGTTACGCTGCAAATTAGCGTTCAGTGATTGGAGTATATCATTTGCTTTATGATGTTATATATCCGCATCCGGTCGCAACGATAGGGGCTGGAGATTAAGTAGCTGGCAGCTCCCCTTGTATCAGAAGTTGGTTGGTTATATTAAATAAAAGATTTGTGTATGATCTCTGTATCTTTTCCAAGGCTTTCCTCTCACCAATATTATTTTGCCAAAATGACGCTGCAGCATTCGAGAACAGAGGGATAAGTATATTTGAGAGGCACGAGTCTGTCATGGGTTGTATAAATCGGATCGCGGTCCTGTTTACTAGCCCCGTTAACGTACACACCTTGTTATGTATATTTCGAGTGAAGTAACTTTGGCATTTATTTTGCAAGGATTTAAGTATGTATTTTACTTTATGTGGTGTGTTAGAATTCTGTTATATTTTAGTCGTCGCAATAATAGATGCTCAAACTTAAGATTCTGGCAGCTCTCCTGATATCAGACGTTGGTTGTTTTACTAAATAAATGCATTTTAAACGAAGTTTGCTTCTTTTCTAAACTTTTCCTATCACCGATCGCATTTGCCCAAAAATGATGCTGCAGCATTCGAGAAGGAAATTTAAAGTATTTTAAGAAGCTCGACTATGTTACGGGTTGTATAGAGTTTATGGCGGGCATACAGCTCTTCTGCACATTCTCTGGTTACGTCATCAACGCACTCGTAGATCCACAGTTTTCGAGAAATTCCCAAGTCATCTTGGCATATTGGAGTAGGGATATCATCCCTCAAGGATAGAAATGGCTACAATTGTTAATCACCTATATGCAAAACCCATATTCGGGGATATAGGAGACTATATTTACCAACACCTGAAATGTTGATATGCAGGCCATCTGTGATTCAACAGGTGATAAGCAAATAATGTGCAACAAACCATTGTTCATGGATTCACCATTTGAATCAATAAAGGAGCAGTCAGGCCCCTGGACTTCTAGTGTGTTTAAACGGAATCAAGTAATTCTCAATGAATACAAGTGTCTATCAGTCTAACAGCTAGATAAGCCGAACATTTTCTTACTTCCTCCTGCAATCTTAAAAAAGTGCGCGATAGAATGCAAGCAGAAAACTTCACCGCTGAGTAAACATAGATTTAGTGAATCATTGATTCAAATTAGAAAAATCGAGCAACTGTCAAGTCGAGCTGTCAAGTCAACTTTCCCAGCAGCCAAGATTATGTTTAAATTTTCCACGGAGCCACTCATCCGCATTTACAACAAAGACAAGTTACCGAAACTGACCTTATCTATGGTAATTTAGCAGATCGAGTCCGCCTGTGGCGCTACTTACATCGGTTGAACGGCAACTGTCGAAGCGCGTTATGAAGCAATGATTACGCTTGTTGCGTCGAGACGGTACTGGTGCTATAACTAGCTCATTTATGGTTAATAATTTGATGGTAGGCATGAGGTTGGCCTAGTCAGTGCCTTTCGAATATTACACATGGTCCCGCCACTCAAGTCGGAAGGCCTGCGCCTCCGCACCGTTGCTAGCGCCGAAGCGATCAGCATTTGGTTGTGTCAACCGCTTTTGTGTGCACAAAAGAAGCTGATCGAAGCTGTTAAGCTACCTTGGCCAGTCAAAACCGATCCTTCTGAGAGTAACTGCAATTTTGGAACTCCATCACTGTCCTAGTTTGCTGTTTGTTACTGGTTCATGTCTTGGATGTACACGTGATCAATCTCATTTGAACTGACCGTTAATCCATTTGTACGCCCATTTTTTATTTCACCTATATGATGGTACGGGTCTGATGATGAATCATTTTAAACAATTGTTTACCTTCAGCCTTTTGTTCTTGTGCATGATAATTTACTCGTTTTAATTTGCCAAAATGTCTAATAAAATTTTTGTTAGCGTGTGCGCTATAGCGTGATATCCGTTGGTATCTTGGGCAAAGGTTTAAAGTTATTTGCTAAGTAAATCCCCCTTTTTACGGATGCAGCGTCGTTCGGAAGCCTAAGTCCGTCTGCCCTCTTCTTTCTTCACATAAAAATTTTAATCGAATTTAACATCTGAAACCCTGGCTGCTAATATAAATAGATTTGCAACGCATTATATAATGTCTAATAACGTCGTCTACTCGAGAGAAATACAACTGATTTATGCTCACGTATAAGAGTACCGCAGATCTGCTCTCACTTTTCATTAGCGTTTTATTGCGTTGCTCGAATTCCTTCTTTCAAATCTAGTCAACTTATTCTCAATATGATAACGATACTCCCCTTTATTTGTTAAACCAAATTATAGTAATTTTCTACAAATGCATTCATTCTGGTAAATTTCTGAGACAGGTTGTATTGCGCCTGAAATTTTAGTAGCAAAAGAATTATAATACAGCTATAAGTTGCCATGACATGACTTGAGTTCATGGTTTAAAACCGGTGCTTATAAATAATTTTTGGTTTTTAACAGCCAGTAGTTATTTAGATTGCAACTGTAATCCTTTATTCTGTGTTGTACCTTTCATTAAGTATCTGCTACTCCACATTATGTCAATAAAATACCACTAACTCATGCATACGTGATTTTAATTCGCTAATTTTCTCCATAAATGGATTCCGTTGTAAGTTTTTCCGTAGAAAATTAGGCTACGTGAACCCGCCTAATATTTATTGTTTTGCTTGTTTCATTGTAATGGGTATTGAGTTCCAGCCTTTATGCGCGTTGAACAATATGAAAAGTCATGTTTATTTTCTACCATCTGCTATGCAGGTGCAGTCGGAAATAACGTTAGGAGAACGATGCAGGTGCAGCTAATCCATTGAATGAATGGTGCCATGTTAGCTCCTGTTTCATTTGTCATCGTTGACTTATATTTAGGACGCATTTATGACGTTGGAAGATATCACTAATATGGCACGGTGCACAAGAAGGCATATCGCTTTGGCGCAACCAGCGTTAAAATAAAGTGAGAATAACAGCAAGAATAATTTTTCCTTAGAAGGTTAAGAAACGACATTTTGTAAGAGACAAACGTTCAAAATGCGTTGCTACTTCGGATATTCCCCATTAATAGTCGAACTTACTAAGAATAAACAGTGGCCCTACTATTTCCAGTGCACTGTTGTTGTTTTATTTCGAAAGAACTAAGTTTGATCTTATCCTGCCGCGAACTCTTTGCTGATAAGGGTAATCCACTTTGTGTTTGGTAGCCAGAACTTATTAACTTATTAAATTTCAATGCACGGTTCATTGTTGGGTTAAATATTTTCTTGCTCCCTCCCATTTTTTGATATTCTATTATGAATCCATAAATGCTTCAACGACTCCAGGGTGTTTGGAGTTTCGTTTTCGAAATTTACTAATGGATTTGCAAAAATTCCTTATAATATTATTGGGGATATTTTTGTTATTTGGAACCTAATTCTGTTAAACGTTGTGCCAACAAACTACATATGTACCAATTGTATTATGTTCAAGTGTTATTACGTGTCACTATTTAAATGTGTTATATATTTTTATATTCGCATTAAATTATTTTAGTATAAAATCTGTGTATTTTCTTAACCACATAAATCTAGGTATTTTAGGCCCCGTTTTCTCGGGTACTGCAATAAGTTAAGAAGGAATGTATGTACTCGGCTTTGAAACCGCATTCAGCAGGATAAATGCAAACATCCTAGGTGAATACAAGCAAACATAAGCAATATCCCTAGCATATTGCGGTTGCTTTATTAGCCGATCAATAGAAAATCCGTTTCAACATATTTTTAACACGTAAATTACACCCATGGAGATGCTGAAACACACTTTTGCGAAGAGTACTATTTTTAACCATTCTCTTTTTCCAAGTCTAAAATGGAAAAAGCACAATGAAGAAAACACATGTAGCTAATGTAACCACATAGATGGAAAAAGCGGAATGAGGAAAAATAGAAACACAAAATCTTGTTCAGCAAAATAGACTAAAATCTCATGGGATAAAGCACCTTTATGTGTGGAATGCCAACCGCATCCTCCGATCACCGTAGGCGCATGAAGTGCTAAAATTTGCTAAGCTAATAAGGTCCAAGTTAGAAACGGCCCTTGAAGCAAAGTCTTCTGTTTACCTAATTCTAGTCGAATTACCTAATGGCGGTTTATTTAGGTTGTCCATAAGATTTGTTTCCTAAGAATTTTAGTGTACCGTTGCTTTACTCTATAAATTACGTGGAAAATATCAGGTGGTGTTTATTTGGTATCCGCTTTCCAACATATGTTCCAGGATGGGACTGTTGGGGTGACTGACGATGCCATTCCGTAAAGCCACTAAGCAGCGTTCCACAACATATTTTTATGTATCAGACGTACCTCCCAAGGGAAGAGCACGCAAACTGATATAATATTGCGACTTAACCAGAAGTCTGTCTTTAACGCGTATCTCTCTAAAGGGAGCTGTTTCCCCAAAGATGTGTGGGCAGACGGCCGGTAAGTTTGTAGCCACTAAAATGGAAAATCTTCCGTTCAACATATAATTTTTTCTCCTTCCTGGGAATGAAAACAGTTGTCATTTACTTCCCAAATTTTATCCGGAACAGCATGTCTAATTTGTTATCCTCCAACTGGCTCTGAAATTAAATGTTTAAAAAGTAAGGGCGTAATTCGCTAAATCATGAGGCAGATGTGTTAAAAATAAATAATGACAGACAAATGGAAGAGCTAATTAAGGCTCGATATATTCCTCAAATTTCAGAACTATTTCGACTTCCTATGTTGCTTCCAGCATACAAATATGTATGTCTTTTAAAATAATGGTTTTCCTGCTTAGTTTGGAGATACAAATTTTAAAACTGTTCCAGAATCTTGTTGAAGTAACCGTCATGGTTTTCGAGTGTCGGCTGATGCCGATAATGATAACGTTCGCAAGCGGATTTGAAAATACGGATTATCAAAATTATGCATTTACGAGCTACTATGGTAGACATTGTTAGCTCTAAATTTGTTGTATCCCAGCTGAATAGGCAGAAATGGTTTATATTCGATGTTCGGTCAACTCGAATCATACCGAGTGATAGAGACTCAGGTTGGTTTCTTAAAATTAAAGCGGCTCACTGGCGAATTGTATTATAAATAAATTTTACTGAGTTTACAAACGCTAACCATGATACTTTGGGTGGTGTATATAACATTGCTAAGTGCTAGTTATTGCAGGTGAGCTTACTGTGCCAGGTGTGTAATTTTTACTAGGATTTGCATCCTTACTATCGAGACGGATGTGCGGTATTGAAACGACAGTTGCACTAGAGTACGAGCCTTATTTTCTTCCGTATTATAACGTATGTTAACATTTATTGCTCTGTATCTGGCTGCGCTTTGCTTCTGATTGAAAGCTGTTTAACTCCATCAAGTACCACCATTGTATACAAACCCTGGGCCTCCACTAAGTAAACATATACTAGGTGAGCAGCTGTGTCGCTTATTTCACCTTAGCAGCATTGATCCAACAAATGCTTCCGTCTCTAAAGACATGTCAGTAACTGTATTCATTGGCTGCCATACATTTTAACTTTTACCATAAATACCTTTCCTCATTTGGGACCCGTCAGCTTTGCGTATTCCATCGGACCCTGATGGGGCTGAAACCCGCGACTCGACAGTTGCCAGTCCGTGGTTGACACCACTGAGACGGGGGACGGCATCGTCCATCGTAACTAAGTTATTAGATGTGATGTAGCACCGCTCACTAACCACTGAGTTAACTTTATTGTCGTGCAGAGGGCAAGATAGCCCAATCAACAAACGTCGAGGTTACCAAATAAAGCCACCAGTTAACATATGACCTAAGAAGCAATTTAGTCTGCGTACTGATTACAGAAAATTAGTAGGAGTTGCATTGTACAGGTAGAAAATCGTCTCACCTACACACCCTAAGACAGACGTTACAGTCCCGGAAAAGCATTTTACTCGTGTTATATTCTTTCGGGAATTGTCAGAATTGCACATTCCATCTGCTCATGTTGGGGTTCGAACCAACGCCTTGACGGTTGCTATTACGTGGTTGAGACAACTGAGCTAGTTAGACGAAACAGACCATCGTATATAAGTTACTAGAAGCCATAAAGCACAGCTCACTATATATGGACTTACAAGTCACTGTCTTGCAGGGACGGCGTAGCTCACTCCCTGTATCATCATCATCACAATTATACGCATCAGCTAGAATTAGAAATACACCTCCGATATGAAAAAATACGTACATACATACATATAAAACAATACACAAAGGAAAAAATAGGTACAACTGTTGCATGCCGGCTGAGCTACAAGCAAAAGATAGGCATCGTTCCGGTAAGCTTCCTGCCAGCTACTAGGCAAAAATATAAAAAAATATTTTAAAATATGTTTTACCCTAAGAAATGAGATCGTAGCAGGAGGGGGAGACTAAAAGTGATGGGGAGGGACAAATAAACTCACAGCAGGAACGCGACTGAGGTCGGCTCCTTGCCATGTCAGCAAGTGTATCCAGCCAAACGTGTTCACCGTATTCTTTAATCAATACTCAGAATAAACTGATCGTAATTCCTTAAGTTAGTTAGCGGGTTAAGTTTTTAAGCTCGTCGCCGGGTGTATGGGCTGCCTTGTCCTCTCACGATAGTAACGTGTAAGTCAGTGGGTAGTGAGCGGAGCTATGTCACATATATTAACCCATTTACGATGGTCGTTGCCGTCCCCGTAGCTCTGTGGTCTCAACCACATACAGGCAACAGTCAAGTTTGGGGTTTGAGCCTTAACAGGGTCAGATGGAATTCGACTGCTGACGATTTCCTACAGGATAAAATGCACGTATAATGCCTTTCCGTTATTTTGCAGGCTGTCAATGTAAGTCTTGATAGAACAAATGTCTATCTATGTAATTCAACACACTCTACTACTATCCTAAAATATTTGATGCGCTTGGGCAGGGGCATAGAATTCCATACTTAAATTTTATTACCCTGGGAAATCTCCGCAATGTTCACCTTAAGGCTGTTTGGAATTTAACAGTAAACAACAGCGAATCGAATACGTGAATGAAAGTGCTCAATTACCTCACTCACGGATATCATGTGGAAGCATTTAGTGACATTTGTAGGAATTGCAAATATAAGCGCTATGTTAGTAAGGGATGCATTTTCAGCTCATAACCAAAAGTAAAAGTAAAAGTAAAACATATTTGCCGACTTAACTTAATCAGTGAGTCAAACGTACAATTTTAACCAATGACGATTTTGCGGAAGCCGATAGGTAATTTATGTTAGATTTCTTTTGTTCCTAATGCAAAATATTAGTTCAGAAACATAATCTTTCTTATCACATTATTTGGTTACGATCATATAATACCGTCTTATTAGTTTAGCTGAGTTGAGAGCAATATATTGTCTAAATCTGCAGCATTTCTGCTGCAGTGTGTAAAGTGGCAAATGCCGCTAAAATGTGGCAGGATAGGGCATATTTCAATAAAACAAGTGGCACCTGAAATATGCACATTGCGATCAATTACTAGATGGCTTATGTAGTTTGTCATTTTTTACTTCAATAGGTGCCAGCTAACGTTTTTGCATGAGTTCAAAATCATCCTGAGAAATGATATCGATTATATAGACGGACGATAAAGGAGCAGTAGGCGGGTGTGAGCAACCTCTTCATTTAAAGGCAAATCAATAAATTCCTAAGCCCTTTCATCTGAATAACCTTTCCTCTGGTATTTAAATTACTGTAGAGCCATTACTTGGCCGCATGACAATGCGCGGATATACAGTTTGCAATACCAAGTTTCGCTGCAAAAAACAGATGCTGCTAGAGTTTTAATTAGAAACAGCAAGCATAGTTTAGTATGCAAGTAACCGTTGAGTTGCTTGTCGGCTATTGTAACTAATGTTCCAATGTCTAATATCAAGATCACAACCGTGATAAAAAACGAAAACAGGAAGCTTTAATCAGGAAGTGGTTTCAAATTTTACGGTTGCTTAAAAACTTCCTTTTTTTCTCCTGGATCTAGCCTTAATAAATTTGCATTGTTATAGGGGTAAAGTAACCAACTTGCGCCTGGAAATAATTCGTGGTAAAAATATAATTTTTCTTCAAAATCTACTTGTGTTCGTGTGTGATTTTTACAAATGTATGGCCTGGGAAATAACGATGGCGCTCGGCATATTGCTCTCATATGGACGCAAATAGTGTGGCTAATACCTCCTTCTCAATGAGGCTGATTTTGCGCAGTGTTGACTGTAGATTACTCAAATGAACTCTATATTAATCTACATAAAACGATAGACAACAATTATTTTGCTGTCTTACCGATAGCGTTCCACGTCATGTGAGCACAAGAGATTAAAGTGACTGCGAACAGCATGTTCCATATGACCATAACCTATTGTTGTTAAATTCCCGTACGTAGTCTGTCTTAATAACTGATGAACACAACATTGGTTTTTTGCAAAGTGCACACGACGACCACAGCCCAGTTGAACAGTTGATCAATCGCATCTGCATGTGATATGTAGAAAAGGTGTTCTTAATTAGATTATCCAGTTTGTATTCTTGAGTTATTGTCTTGAGTTGACATACGTAAATATATATTTCCAGCTAAATGCATGATTCCAGACAGAGCTTAAAACACTAATATTTTCGGCATTTCGTAATGTGAACTGTGAAAAATAAGAAAAACATTTACCATAAAATAGGTTAATTATCTGCGTATTCAAATGTTTCTAAATTCCGTCATAATAGAAAACCTATGCTTTTTACTAATCTTTCTAAAACATCTACTGGATTACTGATGTCCGCACACTTCAGCGAGGCATGTATCGATTCATAGCGGACTAACTTAATCCAGTGCATAACTATTAGGATTTGTAACAATAAAAAAGTGTTTCCCTTATAGTTTGCCTGAAATACGGCGCTTTCTTCCTTTTCGGTCATTATTATATATATCACATAATTTGTTTTGCAACAGTTAAATTGCCAAAAATTATTTGTGGTAACGGGGCAGAAATATCCGTACAGATACCGTATGTGCACTGATGTTGGATGAACGTGTAAGTTATTTTGACAGAATATATTCCAGAAGCATAATCGATGACTACGTTCAAACCATCGCTAGACCAATTACAAGAAAGTTAAATAGGATTTGTGGTCATTGAATTTGGGCATCTGAGCTAGATACCGTTTAGTACCTAGAAGATACCCCAATAGTGGGTATTCTTTTAGAGTGTAAAATGTATATTGCGGTTGCTATAATAAATAGCTATAGTTTCCAAACAACACACATATAAGCCTGCTAAAACTCATTATTTAATATAAGACCTTAGTCTTAAGTAGCCTAAGATGACAAATTTTGAGTGGCATGCATTTAACTTATGCATAACATATTTTTCCTGCTGTCAAATACAACGATAATCCTTAATACATGGCAAGTTTAACAGGGAATAAATCAGTAGAAAGCACAGCATTTGTAGCATACGTAAGTGGCTTTATTAAATTAATGACCTCAGCATTTCGATTTTTTAGTTTTTGGGGTATAAAAATGCTAAAACTTTACCTCTATTGAAATTAGTCTAAAATAGCTAATACACAGCGCAGTGAAGCTTTTATATACTTAACATTTAAGTCGATGCTTCATTTTATTTAATAAAACACAGTGCGAAATTGTGCTGACAGTTGAAAAGATGCTAATCATCAGCCATTCCGATGACAAGAGCTTGGTTATTATACGGATTGCTTCTAAAATATATAGGGGTAGGCACTTCATACGAATTGTTCGACACAACACAGGTAACTAAGCTTGTTTAAGCTTAGTTAATACTCATCATGCAGGTTAGTATTTCTTTCAATGCTAGATGAGTTGATGCCATAACGCTGTAGATTAAGGGATTTGTATAGATAAATATATATATATATATATATATATAGCCACATAATTTATCCAGGTCGATCTCAAAAACATACACAATCCGATGTAATAAAGTGCACACATTCGCAGAATCCCCGCTATCAAGGTTTAATGGTAAATTATAAAATCCCCAGTAAACGTCTGCTGAATTTCGCATCATTTGAATGTGAAAGCTGTAAAACTGGGAGCAAATCATTTATTCCTAGTTTATAAGCAATACACGTAAAAAATTCTGCCAATATCCGATATTTATCGTAAATTTTATAAAAATAATTCATTTAATGCTTTCCTTCTGTTTGCCGTCGATTAATCCAAAAAATAGTTATGAACCTTACATTCGGAATTGTACAACGTGGGATATGTTGTGATGTAAAAAAGTAAGTAACAATATTCGGTAAGATTAAACCAATGCTCAATCCATTATACTTGTTCGAAATGATATTTCACAACGCGTAAATTTTGTGGTGCCAATAATGTAAAATTTACTGAGTCCGTTCATTATACCTTTATTATATGTTCATGCTAGTTAAAACGATAAAGCGTAATACATGGTAAATTATAAATTAAGTGTTTATTCATAATACACTTCACTTTCCCTAACGCTAACAAGTAATGTGGGTGCGCTAGCTATCTCAAAACCCATGAACAACGCACCTTTTACTTTCGCGTTAAAGAGGACTAAATTTGAGTTTAAAGCTGTACTCTTTTTACAACGGATGGTGTAACCTTAGCATATTTCTTTTTTTAAATTGTGTAGAACCGTAGCACTCCGCTTTCTAGGAGAAGCTGACGGAAGTGTACATTTGCTTTACTACACGAACAAATGAAATCCTGATTCGCATAAGCATTTTTGAATAGGATCAATGCTGATAGGCATACACTTTGAATAACTAGCTTATTTACTAATAACGTTGTTTTCGTTTAGCACTTACCTCTTGCGGTATGTATATCATTGCTTAGTTGCGTGTGGGGTAGCGGCTTATTGCAGGGATTACATTTGCACATTACTAATGCGTGATTTCCTTATCTGCTTTTCATTTTTCAAAATACGTCAGCATACTAGAGAACTTAAGAATGTATGCAACTCAGGTATTTGTATATCTCGGGCAGAAATATTCAAATTAACACTTTAAGATTTTTATTTCCAAAACATTCTTATCAATTACTCTTCATTCGTTTATTGCTTTAGGATAAAGTTACCTATTTTAAGATAATAGTAAGCGCAAACGCATACAATACCAGTAAATGTGTGATTTTTATAGTTCCGGATAATTAGGTACTTTCAGGCAAGCTTTGTTTATAAGGCATTCCCTTGGAATTGGTCAATCCGTATGTGATGGTGAAACGGGTGTTCAACATAGGGAATTAGTTAGAATATGGAAAAAGTTGTAACTTTTGATTAGACTAAATTTTTTATGAAAACTTAAGTCGACCCTAGTTCATTTGAAACCAGATTAGGCGGCATTTATTTTTGCTAGTTATATAATTTCGATGGTTGTAGACATCTGCAGAAAATCCTTCAAATACTCACAGTTCAAGTACTGGGAAATAAAGGCTAATCAAATGAAAGCCGCGGTCATAATTTTAATATATACGTATATCAGTATGCTTAGAGGATTTTACCTGCCGATGCGCCTGCGGAAAACTAATAAAGCACTGTTTAGCTTAGCGTTAGTTGCAACCGTTTAGGAAGTCTGCAGGAACGCGTGCGGAGAGTAGTCTCCGGGATAATCTCATTGAACAGAAGGATGGACGACAACGTGAAGTACACAATTTGAAAGTTAATTCATCAAGAGTTGTGCGTTTATTGATATCAAGATATCCGGTGTCTACATCCTTTAGGCGCACATAGTATTGCTTGAAGTTGAAATAGTTTGTGCATGTGTTTTGTCATGTAAAACCATAACAATAGTAAGCAAACCAGCAAAGTTGCAACCTTCTATTTTTAATTGTGCACAGGTTTTATGTGATGATAATATGACATGATAAAAATATGTATAGCAATTGTGACAAATATGCAAGATTATGAGACCTATGGTACAAATTCAATATTTAGCATGGTTTGACCCATGTTAGTTCTATACCGCCTGTTCATCCTATTGAAATCAGGAACATCTTTGGTCCATAACACTCATCGTTAGGGAAAGTAAAAACACAATCTATGTTAAATTGGGTGTGTAGATATCCTGAAAATTTAGCATGTCTGTCTTGTTTGAATAAATGCTTTTCCGACAGTGACTGAGATATGCAACAAAACTTTGGAGAAGAACAAGACGAACCTCATCAGTGGCATTCAGGTACAGACTGGAGCGCGACCAGCTGTTTAAAAAGGTTTGACATAACGTTGAATTGTTTGTGACTATAGCGTAGCTAGTGTGTGGATATCCGCGAGGTATATAGCTTCAACGAGCAACATTTGTTGCATCGCTAATCCAGATTTCCGTGTGCATCCTGGAATGACGCGCTTCCTGTAAAATAGATATTTCGTTACGATAAAGACAAAGCTCCAAATTATATAGAATTAGTCGTTGAAGATGTTAGTGCATATTTCGGTGGTCATCCAAAAGGCCTATCAATGATGCCATATAATTTAAGGAAGCCAACACCATAAATATCTTTTGTGTTGTCATTCATGTAAAGTTTTTAACCCAAACTGGTAATTGATGTGATGGCAAGAGCAACATTATCATGCGGAACAAATAGCTTTAATACTCAATATAGAAGGTGAGAAGAAGCTGCATCCATGCCCATGCAGCTAGCCGCTTTAGCAATACAACAACATCTGCAAGACGGTCACAGATTACCTATATATTATTACAAATGTCACTCAAAAACAAAATGCATTACTGTAACGTAACGCTTATAATGTTCTAATATTTGCGGACCCTAATTGATGGAGCTTAGTGACGGATGCAAGCTCCTCATCATGCTTTTGGTTACTGTCAAATATTCGGTCACTACATTTCGTCGGTTTGTCAACAACCACTTGATAATTTATTCCTTAGTATTCGCTCACGCTAGGCGGTTTTGTTTAGACGCAAACATCCAAAGTACTCTTTCTTTTCTTTGCAGGTCACCGAGCATCCCGCAAGCTACAAGGAATTTGGGTTTCCGAACAACCTTGCATAACAAATCACAATAATATTACAAATCTTGAGACAGTTCCAGAAGACAAGGTCTCAGTTTGCGCAGGAAAAGCAGCATTGGTTAGGAGGAGCTTCTGTTGTTTACACACGGTAGCCTATCCGATGTACCTTAGGTGCGGAAGGAAAGCTTCTTGTTTGGTTGAACTTATAGTGATTCGCGAAAAAATATATTTTAATTCTTGATGCCCAAACTGCCTGTCAGCTAATAGCTTGTTAGCTACCAGAATATGACCTTTCAGAATAAATTTGGTCTCGTCGTGGAGCGTATTTGTAACTTATTTACAGTTAAATATCCGTTGGCCTTGTTCGTCTTTTATTTTTATGCTAAGTAGTTGCCTTCGAAACGCGCCAAAATATACTTTACTTTCCATCTCATCCTCTCCGCGAAATTCCGTCTGCTCTATCAGGAGCAGAACTGTAAAAATAAGTATCCTACAGTTTTACTGTCCGGATTGAACTAACAAAATTTGATATCTAGGCTCATCCGTAAACCATGTTCAATAACAGAAGCTGTTAACAGACGAAATAGCTTTCTTTGGGTTTGATTCATTGATAAAAAAAACATTATTTCAAGTACTTTTCCGTAGCGCTGCACGCCTCAACATGTGTTTTGTACCAACAAAGTGCAGTGCTGTTGCAGGACATTCCCGACACAACTCTGGTACTGAATGTTTCTGACAATCCAATAGAAATGTCTCGTCGTTTCGCTTATCTTTGTATCTAGGTCATGTAAGATGGTCACATCACTGCGCAATTTAATTCTCATAACAGAAAGTCCCTTGCGATTCCCCAATACTCAACCATCTACGGAGATGGCGGGTTAACAGTTTGTCAGTGACAGGTAGGTTGTATAACACAGCGACAGTGTTTGTTGACAACCCTATTCTACGCTACTGCATGCCCCTCAACTATGCGCTGATGATGTAATCTAGATTAGTGACGAAACGTTTGCAACAACGTTGCCAAGTTCAGCGAACAGTTCAACCACAATCTGAGCAATCTGATTTACCTGTCTTCAATTCTACACAAACTTTCTTCAGAAAAGTGTAGCAACGTGCATCACATATTGTCATGCTGTGCACAAACCGCGGAGAAAACTTTAAACAAGCACACATGGGCAAAAGCTGTGACAGTTTTAACAATCGAACTCGCAAAATGACTGTCTAACACCTGGATAGAAGCCCAGTACTTAAACGCCCGAATCGCATGCTGAAGACGTAATCTGAAGCTACAGTGACTAGCGAGACTATTTTAGCGTGGACATGACTCTACTTACACATTTACTGCTTTATGCGGCGGACTTTTATAAAGCAGCCGGACACCAAACACCAGCTTTAATTGTCCTCAATCGCACTGATGTCGGATGTTTTGCCGCGGAGCACAACATTTTCAAATTTCATTCTGTCGAAAGCTCAAATTTTGCACTGTCTTATCCGCATATATATAACGCGATCAAAATTTGCTAAAGTCAACCATTATGCTAGCAAATGTATGCAGTTCGACACGGGGGATGCGCTATAAAGACCTAACCTTAAGTGCAGGGAAGTGCAGGTCAAATCAGATTTTCAAATACTTCCTTATCATATATGCTGGCCTGTGGTATAACCTCCCCGTCACAATCAGCTAACTTATGAGTGCAACGCCATTTTGCGTTAGGCTCGCAATTACCTAGACTTTAATCGATTATCATCCTGTAATTTTGGGGAATTCAGTTGACTGCTAGTTAAAAGAAGGGCCAGAAAACATCAGATGAGAGGAAAGCAAATTCTTTCAGTTTGTTACCCAAATGGCGCGGTTACTATCACATAGTCCATTTAGTGCACACTGCGTTGAACACATCTGCAAATAAACACTTACACTAGAAACATCAAAAACAGAGATATTCAAATAACATTTTAGCACTTATGCAAAAGCCTGACATTTTCTGTAAAAATTCTTCCGCGGTAAATATGAACATCGTTTTACTCTCGCAGAACAATAATCCGCTTTTCCGATAATCAGCATAATTATAGCAAAATGAATGTAGTTCCAAAAAACGAAGACACATCAAACAGTTGTAAGAAACAACCTTTTAAATGGTTTTACTTATGATAGGAGAGTTCACTCGGTGACTGCAAATTAATTTCAAATATGCGTTACAGACCTGCATTTAGCAAAAGCGTTGATAAAAGTAGATAACATAGGCCTCAAATTATGGCTGTATCAGTTATGCTACGAGTGTTTAAATCTTGCTTTAATCCAAACAAATGGTTGGAACGGTGCTCGGCAATTGGCACAAGTTCCGCACCAAATTGCCATCAGAAATACGTCTGAAGGCGGCTGGAACCAGGCCACCAATGGATAAGGGAATAAGAAACCAGCAAGAAGTAGTCGCGATCCCCGCTGTCTGCTTTTCTGTACCGGAGCACAATGAAACGCCCCAGCCGTTCGATGAAGAAGGAAAAGACAGTCTGCCGGAGATCGACTCGGGCGCTGTAGGCATCCCACCGTAACGGCCCCGGGAAGTTTGCAAGAGACATATCAATAAAACGTCCCTCAGCCGACCCAACAAGGGTCGGCGTAAATGCTCGGAAAACCAACGTATGTCCAAAAATGCTTCTAACATCCGTAGTTCTCAATTGCCTTTATACAAACGCCCCAAGGGCTTCTAAGCAAATTGGCAGAACTTCGATCTCGTCATAGCTCAATGTGCTGGGACCTCATCATGATAACTGAGACGTGGCTGAACGACATGATTAGGGACGCTGAGATCGAACTACCTGGCATGTCACTACTGCGTAAATATCGACCCACCAAGGGCGGCGGTGTAATTCTCTACTACCGTTCAGACCTTCTCATCGAGCTCATGGACGACCCTGGGATTCAAACCGTAGACTCCTTATGGTGCTGCCTTCACCTAAAGCACGGCGATAAATGCTTATTGACCATCGTATATCGTCCACCAATGTCAACTTTAGAAATTTACAAGGCCCTGTCTTCTGCTTGGAAGAATTTACTGGAACGGTCATACAGTAATGTTTTGCTGGTAGGGGACTTCAATCTGCACGGCCTGGAAACCCCAGCCACCATGAGTGAACCATTCAAAGCCGATCTACAAGAGCTAATTGCATGATCACCGCTGTACAACCATGTCAAATCCCCAACGGGATTCAGGACAGGAAACAAACCGGCCATCTTGGACCTCGTTTTCACCAATGAGGAACTGATGATTGACCTAGTAACCACATCCACCCCCTTGGGCTGCAGCGATCATGCGACACTATTGTTCCAATACTTGTGTTATGCAGATTATCCTAATGAAAGCAACGTGGAATCTTACGTCGTAAACAACTACGATTACCTGACAGAACTCATTAGTGCTACGAGCTGGTCCCTCTTAACTGAGTGGTCCCCAGAAGTGGCATGCGGGAAATTTGTCAACAAATTCAACACGCTCGTAGCATTGGCATCTAAAACCAAAATTCCCGACCCGACAAGGCGAAGTCGTTTCTCAGAAGCAGGACCCGGAAATGCATGGGATTGAGGGATCTGGCACGGCTCGCCCATATAGACTCTCCGAGCGAGGATACTTGGAACACCTATATTACACAAAGAAACCACAGTGTCACCCTCGTCAGGGAGGATAAGGAAAAGAGCCAACAAGATCTTGTGTCAAAGTTCTGCGTTAACCCAAAGCTACTAAACAGACACATAAATAAGCTTCGCCGCGTTAACCGCGGAATTCCGGCTCTGCGCACAGCTTTCGGATTAGCACATACGGCACAGGATGCGGCGAACGTCCTAAGACAACACGTTGGCCGTACTTTCCAGTGTGTGCCAACATCCTGCACCATATTTAGGCAACTTATTCCGCCATCAGGCCTTACCCACATTTCCTTCACAACTGAAGCCGTATTGAAGCGGTTGATGTCGTTGCGCGAATTTAGTTCCCCGGGTGCGGACGGCATTCGGCCGAAAGCGCTGAAAGTTACCGCCACGAGCTCAGCTGAAACTTTGGCAACACTCTTTCAACGATGCCTTAACGAGATGCACGTCCCAACGACGTGGAAGCACGGGATCATCACTCCAATCCACAAAAATGGTAGCCGTGCAGATCCAACTAATTATCGTCCGATTACCCTTCTTCCGGTAATCTCCAAGATCATGGAGTCCATTGTAGCCGAGGACCTCATGGAGTACCTGGAGAAAAACAACATCTTCGTTCCGGAGCAGCACGGATTTCGCCAAGCAGGTCCTGCACAACTAATTTGCTGATTGCTCGTTCAAACTGGACAGAGTCTGTAGACGCCGAAGTCGGAGTGGATGTAGCCTACTTGGACTTCTCTAAGGCATTCGACCGACTGCACCATCGGATTTTACTGAACAAGCTGCAGCATTGTGGTACCGGCGATCCTATTCTAGGATGGATAGGCGAATTTCTCGTTCAACGTCACCTGAATGTGAGAGTCAGACATACCCTGTCGGAACCAATCGAAGTCCAGTGTGGCGTACCTCAGGGCTCGGTACTCGGGCGTCGCTTGTTCATTGTTTTCATAAATGATCTTGCAGTTGCACTATCTTCCAACTTTCTGCTGTTTGCAGATGACCTAAAGATATGGCGTGCCATAGCTTCAGGAGAGGATCACACAGCCTTGCAGGATGATTTGGACAAAGCATACAAGTGGTCAACCGAGAACATGCTACAGTTCAACACCACAAATTGCAAAATCTTGAGCATACGCCATCAGAGTGCGTATCACTACCGCTTAGGACCTGACATTCTACAGCTGACCTCTCATGAGTGCGGTCTTGGCGTGCTTGTACAAGCAGATCTTGGGTGCTTAATGCAGACCGAAAAGGCCTCCAAGAGAGTAAACCAACACTTTGGCCTTCTGCGTAGAGCGTTTGGGAAGTCTGACGCCTCAATCTTCCGAAAATGCTTAGCGCTTTTGTTAGACCGCACACAGAATACGCTATTCAAGCGTGGCAACCATAGCAGATGTGTCACCTCACTGCAATCGATACTGCACGACGCAGAGCGACAAAATACGTCAAAGGTCTTTCCAGCCTTCCCTACCCACTCAGGCTGAAAACTCTTAACTTATACAGTGGACGTTACCGTCGTTTGAGAGTCGATCTCATATTGGTGCACCGGATACTGAGAACCCCCAAACACACGTGTCATTCCCTTTTGAAACCTAGTCAAAAAGCATCCCTAAGAGGTCATCATTTTAAGCTGTTCACACAGTACAGTCGACTGGAATGTCGACGCAATTTCTTCTCCCTCCGAGAGTCACAACCTTGGAACGCCCTTCCAGAACATGTAATTAAGGCTCCCACCGTATCCCTTTTTCAAAAAACGCCTTCACAAAACTCTGACACGATTGCACTCTGTGATATAACGTGCGACCATCGGATAATGGTATTAGTGAACAACGAACGTGGACGGAATCCACTTAAAATTCCTATTGGATTACTTGTTTATGTGCATCTTCAATCCCTTGGTGAGTCAAGCATTTCACACGTACTTTCATCGATACGATTTTTTTAATTTTACGATGTTAATTCTCATCATCCTACGGGACCTGTCAAGCATTGCTTTTATACCCGTCATAAACCATTGTTCCATTGTTCCATTGTACTGCCACTTTTCAGGAGGTGAATGGAGCTTGTTTATGCGATATAACAGTAATAGATTCTTCTTGATTTCCATCAAATATAACGGATACTATTAAGTTGAATGGAGCAAGTTTAGGTTTTTCTCTCTACTACTAAACGTACAAACAACATAAAAGTTTAGAAAACTGACGAGGTTGCAATATGTTACATTAAGTTAACACCAAATAAAAGTAAGCTATTGAGGAATCTTCAGAATGATGATAGAAAATGGATTGCTTGTATATACTGACCGATGTCGAGGTGTGTGTGTGTGCAGTCATGGTATCGCCAAGTAGATCTTATGGTGTTAATGCTTCGCAGTAATATGCAAAGTCAATCATAAAAATTTTAATGTAGCCGATGGCACATTGCTGGCTAGACAAGCAACCTCCTCGTGGTGCCAGCTGGGTGGTTCGGGTAAATCCCGTTCCAGAAAAATGTTCGGCGGCAGTGCTTCTGGCAAGCATTCTCCTTATAAAACCATTATCCGTTTAACAACGATGTGAATTTGCCGATGTGACTCGCCGAAAATAAAGTCACTGCTTATTCCATTTTCGGGAGAATCATTCACACATCACCAGCATCATCCGATTCAAAGCGCTAATTTTATTCCCCCTTTTGATGGCGATCACAACAAAAAAAGCACACGCAGTCACGTTTATCTACTCACACAACATGATCCCTTCCAAACAAACAGTTAATCATAGTTTTACCTCTTAACGCACACATACATTCCCATGCTATTTATCAAAAGGTAATAATTTGTGCAGTTGCTGTTCATACATGTCTGTAATACCATGATCACACCCATAATGGTGTGCCTTGCAATGACGAGATTAACCTATTGTTTAATTATTTATATTTTTCAAACATGTATCGTTGCATTTCGAACATTTTGGCGCGTTGTTCCTTTAACATGGACGGCCGGTTGATGAGTTTTATAGATTTCTATGGAGAGTATTTTGCAGGACTCAAGAAAGGGTTGAATAGAAGAAGCAAAGAAACGAGAGCATTTGATTGCAAGGGAAGAAGGCTTACAAAACGGACGGTTGTAATTGCTAACCAAACATGTGGATTGTGTTATATGTATTGTTAACAGGTGTTCCGTGCGGCATCAGTTGTCTGTTGTCTGTTGACTGTCACAGACAATGCCAAAGATGGTGAAGATCGCAACTTAGAAAAAATTAAAAAGAAATCTTCATTGGCACTAGGAAAGTATAGATATAATGGAGGAGAAGGATATGCTTATGTGGTAGCAAGATTTTACTGGGTTTAATTTGGAATTATTGCGGTTTGCGTTTTGTGAAAGCTTTAGTATCTCTAGTGCGGGAATTTTTTAGCAAGTTGTCAAATGTTAAGATGAAACAGCGTGGAAGATTAGTGAACGTGGACTAGGTGGCTTATTATTACAATAACTGTATTCTAATCAGCAGTGTCTTAACAGAAGCATCACGCCTAGAAGTTAGGATCAGAATCACCACATAAAAGAATAAATGGCATGGGCACAACTGCGGTTCAGTTCGCGGTTGCAGATTATATCGACTGGTCTAACTAATACTTAGATCTCTATGATTAAATGTTAGAGAATATCTGTACCTAGTTCCCATAGTTCATCTTCTGACTAATTTACCCAAAAGTTTTAGAAATATGGTCTAGGTTAAAGAATGGGCTTAAGGTAGGGCAGAATTTTGCGGCCATATCGACGCGCTTTCGATTTTGCTGCCTACATCATGCAAACTAGATAGGCAAATAAGCAAAGGAAGCGTATTCTCGTAATACATTTTGACAGGATTTAGCAAATAGGTACAAGCCTGTAATGACTAGCACTCATCCGCATTCTGCCAAACCAGAAGCTGCGTAAAAAACTTTGAACTGTGCAATAGCTACAAAATAATGTTTTACGCTAAACTGTGAGGAAAATGCGGGTTTGCCAAAATCACTTTACATCGACCACGTTAAGTGACTCTAGTTCTCACTAATACATGAACATTGCAATCCCTCAATTGCTATTCTCACAATTCTTCTAAACGTAGTTACATCTACGAACGGTATACTAATTAAGATTTAGCGCAGCATTTATCGAGACAAGCATGTATGACCTTGCATCATCGTCTTTTGGAAGCCGCCGGTAAATGAACCTTTGTCTGTTTTGCGAATTTTGAGGAGCTAGTACCATGTACTCATAAGTCAAGTAGTTGCAAGCAATTGCCAATCAACGATCTGTTTATCCGCAATGTGTTGGACGAATGACAACATCGATCAGAGACATGGTTGTTTTAGCTTTTGATAATTCCGTTTTCCTGTGGTCGCGCTACCATTCTAATGCAGTTATGTTGCTCCCAATACAAATCGTATTAGTTCCTGACACATAACAACAAGATATAATATGCCATCAGTGAAACTGCACAAAGTATTGGCTTGGCATGGACAAACATTTTAAAGTTGCTGCCAACAACTAGAAGCAATAGTTCTGGACCCACAATACTTCCGTGATAAACGTCACTGGTGAAATTTATGCACTTAGATTCCAACTTATGCCACCGTAAAACCTGCGTGCACTAGGCCTATTGGGACGCAAAGCGCGAAGGCAGCTAATACCATATAAAGGTGGAATTTAAATTGTCCATTAATAAGCGCGCGGAACTCGGTTAAAAGCATCCTGCATGTCCATGAAAATAATGCAAATGCAATGTTTATTTCAAATCAGTATGCGCCATTAAAACTTATTTCAGTGTCCTTTGCTGCATTGCAACTCCTGGATGTATTCTTCTCAAAATGTAAATGGTACATCTTTATCAATCCTACAATTTAGGTAGTCCTAATAATCATGTTTTAGTGTTACAAATGAGGATTAACTGAGTACTCAGTATTTGATTCCTGGTTTTTTCATATTGTTCAAAGTGTGGCACATGTGAAGGAGTCAATTTTGCTTATTTAAGATGGACCATGTTACCACCTCTATTACATGCAGTAAAGCTAGCCAAGGAAAATAACATAATAATATATTTGCCCTCAAACACTAGCCATGCACTTCACCTATTAGATTTTGTTGTATTTATCCTTTAAAATTGTGCTGGAAGTCTATTCTGTAGACATGGTTTGGGATAGCAAATTGCAAAAGTTAGCAAGGACGTATCTTCTTCCCTGGTTTGAATAATGTTTGACCTATTGTCGCGGAAAAATGTTATCACTGGATTAGATGCAATGGGATAAAAGCAGTAACTTAAAGCTATTCCGCAGGTAATCGTAACTTCTCTGAATGCTACTCACGGCGTTATTCCAATCACAGCAGCAAGGGAACCACAAGGACAAAACAATGGCGTTGATGATGTTCAACCAACACTTATGTTACTCTAAAGTCTGCATTAAATAACGGACTATAACCGTTGACGCTTTTACAACAAAAGGTAATAAGGACAATTTCACCGAGCTGTTCGCTCATGAAATTGAATGTCGTAAGTAATACTGGACTACAAGGTGAGTACAGACAATGTCTGGGGAATGTTGGCAACAACGTAGGTATCAGGCAAACTGCCTAATTAAGAACAAAGGTAAAATGTAATCAGTCGAAGAAGACAAGTCCAAGGATGTTAGTTCCATCCATAACTGGCCTAGAGATAATGAGCGGACTGAATAAAGCTAACAAATATGCAAAACGAAGAAACATGCAATATCATCATTGGGGAGCGGGTTTTAGTTAAATATGAGGTAAGAATTTAGTGCACGTTCTGGAGGCTTGTTATCGAAATACCAGACAAAGTATTGTACAAGTCAAGTATTTGGACTAAAGCACTGGTTAGATCCTACTATGTTATTTTCAGAAAAAGTTGATATTGATGACGGTTCAGCTAAAATTCTCCATTAAATTACGTCACAACCTAATATCAATAGTCGTGACCCACATAATTTCGACTAGTAATTTGCTGTCAATGAAATGTTTACGCCAAAGACAAATGAAAGATCCCGTAGTATTACCATTATATATTTTGAACATGTAATTAACGCTCCCACCCTATCCCTTTCCAAAAAACGCCTTGACGAAACTCTGACACGATTGCACTCTGTGATATAACGTGCGACCATCGGATGATGGTATTAGTGAACAACGAACGTGGACGGAATCCACTTAAAAGTCCTATTGGATTACTTGTTTATGTGCATCTCCAATCCCTTGGTGAGTCAAGCATTTCACACGTACTTTCATCGATACGATTTTTTTAATTTTACGATGTTAATTCTCATCATCCTACGGGACCTGTCAAACATTGCTTTTATACCCGTCATAAACCATTGTTCCATTGTTCCATTGTACTGCCACTTTTCAGGAGGTGAATGGAGCTTGTTTATGCGATATAACAGTAATAGATTCTTCTTGATTTCCATCAAATATAACGGATACTATTAAGTTGAATGGAGCAAGTTTAGGCTTTTCTCTCTACTACTAAACGTAAAAACAACATAAAAGTTTAGAAAACTGACGAGGTTGCAATATGTTACATTAAGTTAACACCAAATAAAAGTAATCTATTTAAGAATCTTCAGAATGATGGTAGAAAATGGATTGCTTGTATATACTGACCGATGTCGAGGTGTGTGTGTGTGCAGTCATGGTATGGCCAAGTAGATATTATAGTGTTAATGCTTCGCAGTAATATGCAAGGTCAAGCAGAAAAATTGTAATGTAGCCGATGGCACATTGCTGGCTAGCCGAACAACCTCCTCGTGGTGCCAGCTGGGTGGTTCGGGTAAATACCGTTCCAGAGAAATGTTCGGCGGCAGTGTTTCTGGCAAGCATTCTCCTTATAAAACCATTATCCGTTTAACAACGATGTGAATTTGCCGATGTGACTCGCCGAAAATAAAGTCACTGCTTATTCCATTTTCGGGAGAATCATTCACACATCACCAGCATCATCCGATTCAAAGCGCTAATTTTATTCCCCCTTTTGATGGCGATCACAACGAAAAAAAGCACACGCAGTCACGTTTATCTACTCACACAACATGATCCCTTCCAAATAAACAGTTAATCAGAGTTTTACCTCTTAACGCACACATACATTCCCATGCTATTTATCAAAAGGTAATAATTTGTGCAGTTGCTGTTCATACATGTCTGTAATACCATGATCACACCCATAATGGTGTGCCTTGCAATGACGAGATTAAACTATTTGTTTAATTATTTATATTTTTCAAACATGTATCGTTGCATTTCGAACATTTTGGCGCGTTGTTCCTTTACCATGGACGGCCGGTTGATGAGATCAATAGATTTCTATGGAGAGTATTTTGCAGGTCTCAAGAAAGGGTTGAATAAAAGAAGCAAAGAAACGAGAGCATTTGATTGCAAGGGAAGAATGCTTAGAAAACGGAAGGTTGTAATGGCTAACCAAACAGGTGGATTAAGTTATATGTATTGTTAACTGGTGTTCCGTGCGGCATTTGTTGTACAAACTGTCACAGAAAATGCCAAAGGTGGTAAATAACGAAACTTAGAAAAAATTAAGGAGGAATCTTTATTGGCAAAGCAAAGTATAGGTTATATATAATGGAGGCCCAGTATATGCTTATAAATTAGCAAGATTTTACAGCGTGTAATTTGGAATTATTGCGGTTTGCAGTTTGTGAAAGCTTTAGTATCTCTAGTGCGGGAATTTTTTAGCAAGTTGTCAAATGTTAAGATGAAACAGCGTGGAAGATTAGTGAACGTGGACTAGGTGGCTTATTATTACAATAACTGTATTCTAATCAGCAGTGTCTTAACGGAAGCAACACGCCTAGAAGTTAGGATCAGAATCACCACATAACAGAATAAATGGCATGGGCACAACTGTGGTTCAGTTCTCGGCTGCAGATTATATCGACTGGTCTAACTAATAGTTAGATCTCTATGATAAAATGTTAGAGAATATCTGTACCTATTTCCCATAGTTCATCTTCTGACTAATTTACCCAAAAGTTTTAGAAATATGGTCTAGGTTAAAGAATGGGCTTAAGGTAGGGCAGAATTTTGCGGCCATATCGACGCGCTTTCGATTTTGCTGCCTACATCATGCAAACTAGATAGGCAAATAAGCAAAGGAAGCGTATTCTCGTAATACATTTTGACAGGATTTAGCAAATAGGTACAAGCCTGTAATGACTAGCACTCATCCGCATTCTGCCAAACCAGAAGCTGCGTAAAAAACTTTGAACTGTGCAATAGCTACAAAATAATGTTTTACGCTAAACTGTGAGGAAAATGCGGGTTTGCCAAAATCACTTTACATCGACCACGTTAAGTGACTCTAGTTCTCACTAATACATGAACATTGCAATCCCTCAATTGCTATTCTCACAATTCTTCTAAACGTAGTTACATCTACGAACGGTATACTAATTAAGATTTAGCGCAGCATTTATCGAGACAAGCATGTATGACCTTGCATCATCGTCTTTTGGAAGCCGCCGGTAAATGAACCTTTGTCTGTTTTGCGAATTTTGAGGAGCTAGTACCATGTACTCATAAGTCAAGTAGTTGCAAGCAATTGCCAATCAACGATCTGTTTATCCGCAATGTGTTGGACGAATGACAACATCGATCAGAGACATGGTTGTTTTAGCTTTTGATAATTCCGTTTTCCTGTGGTCGCGCTACCATTCTAATGCAGTTATGTTGCTCCCAATACAAATCGTATTAGTTCCTGACACATAACAACAAGATATAATATGCCATCAGTGAAACTGCACAAAGTATTGGCTTGGCATGGACAAACATTTTAAAGTTGCTGCCAACAACTAGAAGCAATAGTTCTGGACCCACAATACTTCCGTGATAAACGTCACTAGTGAAATTTATGCACTTAGATTCCAACTTATGCCACCGTAAAACCTGCGTGCACTAGGCCTATTGGGACGCAAAGCGCGAAGGCAGCTAATACCATATAAAGGTGGAATTTAAATTGTCCATTAATAAGCGCGCGGAACTCGGTTAAAAGCATCCTGCATGTCCATGAAAATAATGCAAATGCAATGTTTATTTCAAATCAGTATGCGCCATTAAAACTTATTTCAGTGTCCTTTGCTGCATTGCAACTCTTGGATGTATTCTTCTCAAAATGTAAATGGTACATCTTTATCAATCCTACAATTTAGGCAGTCCTAATAATCATGTTTTAGTGTTACAAATGAGGATTAAATGAGTACTCAGTATTTGATTCCTGGTTTTTTCATATTGTTCAAAGTGTGGCACATGTGAAGGAGTCAATTGTGCTTATTTAAGATGGACCATGTTACCACCTCTATTACATGCAGTAAAGCTAGCCAAGGAAAATAACATAATAATATATTTGCCCTCAAACACTAGCCATGCACTTCACCTATTAGATTTTGTTGTATTTATCCTTTAAAATTGTGCTGGAAGTCTATTCTGTAGACATGGTTTGGGATAGCAAATTGCAAAAGTTAGCAAGGACGTATCTTCTTCCCTGGTTTGAATAATGTTTGACCTATTGTCGCGGAAAAATATTATCACTGGATTAGATGCAATGGGATAAAAGCAGTAACTTAAAGCTATTCCGCAGGTAATCGTAACTTCTCTGAATGCTACTCACGGCGTTATTCCAATCACAGCAGCAAGGGAACCACAAGGACAAAACAATGGCGTTGATGATGTTCAACCAACACTTATGTTACTCTAAAGTCTGCATTAAATAACGGACTATAACCGTTGACGCTTTTACAACAAAAGGTAATAAGGACAATTTCACCGAGCTGTTCGCTCATGAAATTGAATGTCGTAAGTAATACTGGACTACAAGGAGAGTACAGACAATGTCTGGGGAATGTTGGCAACAACGTAGGTATCAGGCAAACTGCCTAATTAAGAACAAAGGTAAAATGTAATCAGTCGAAGAAGACAAGTCCAAGGATGTTAGTTCCATCCATAACTGGCCTAGAGATAATGAGCGGACTGAATAAAGCTAACAAATATGCAAAAAAGAAGAAACATGCAATATCATCATTGGGGAGCGGGTTTTAGTTAAATATGAGGTAAGAATTTAGTGCACGTTCTGGAGGCTTGTTATCGAAATACCAGACAAAGTATTGTACAAGTCAAGTATTTGGACTAAAGCACTGGTTAGATCCTACTATGTTATTTTCAGAAAAAGTTGATATTGATGACGGTTCAGCTAAAATTCTCCATTAAATTACGTCACAACCTAATATCAATAGTCGTGACCCACATAATTTCGACTAGTAATTTGCTGTCAATGAAATGTTTACGCCAAAGACAAATGAAAGATCCCGTAGTATTACCATTATATATTTTGAACATGTAATTAACGCTCCCACCCTATCCCTTTCCAAAAAACGCCTTGACGAAACTCTGACACGATTGCACTCTGTGATATAACGTGCGACCATCGGATAATGGTATTAGTGAACAACGAACGTGGACGGAATCCACTTAAAATTCCTATTGGATTACTTGTTTATGTGCATCTTCAATCCCTTGGTGAGTCAAGCATTTCACACGTACTTTCATCGATACGATTTTTTTAATTTTACGATGTTAATTCTCATCATCCTACGGGACCTGTCAAACATTGCTTTTATACCCGTCATAAACCATTGTTCCATTGTTCCATTGTACTGCCACTTTTCAGGAGGTGAATGGAGCTTGTTTATCCGATATACCAGTCATAGATTCTTCTTGATTTCCATCAAATATAACGGATACTATTAAGTTGAATGGAGCAAGTTTAGGTTTTTCTCTCTACTACTAAACGTAAAAACAACATAAAAGTTTAGAAAACTGACGAGGTTGCAATATGTTACATTAAGTTAACACCAAATAAAAGTAATCTATTTAAGAATCTTCAGAATGATGGTAGAAAATGGATTGCTTGTATATACTGACCGATGTCGAGGTGTGTGTGTGTGCAGTCATGGTATCGCTAAGTAGATATTATAGTGTTAATGCTTCGCAGTAATATGCAAGGTCAAGCAGAAAAATTGTAATGTAGCCGATGGCACATTGCTGGCTAGCCGAACAACCTCCTCGTGGTGCCAGCTGGGTGGTTCGGGTAAATACCGTTCCAGAGAAATGTTCGGCGGCAGTGTTTCTGGCAAGCATTCTCCTTATAAAACCATTATCCGTTTAACAACGATGTGAATTTGCCGATGTGACTCGCCGAAAATAAAGTCACTGCTTATTCCATTTTCGGGAGAATCATTCACACATCACCAGCATCATCCGATTCAAAGCGCTAATTTTATTCCCCCTTTTGATGGCGATCACAACGAAAAAAAGCACACGCAGTCACGTTTATCTACTCACACAACATGATCCCTTCCAAATAAACAGTTAATCAGAGTTTTACCTCTTAACGCACACATACATTCCCATGCTATTTATCAAAAGGTAATAATTTGTGCAGTTGCTGTTCATACATGTCTGTAATACCATGATCACACCCATAATGGTGTGCCTTGCAATGACGAGATTAAACTATTTGTTTAATTATTTATACATTTCCAAAATGTATCGTTGCATTTCGAACATTTTGGCGCGTTGTTCCTTTACCATGGACGGCCGGTTGATGAGATCAATAGATTTCTATGGAGAGTATTTTGCAGGTCTCAAGAAAGGGTTGAATAAAAGAAGCAAAGAAACGAGAGCATTTGATTGCAAGGGAAGAATGCTTAGAAAACGGAAGGTTGTAATGGCTAACCAAACAGGTGGATTAAGTTATATGTATTGTTAACTGGTGTTCCGTGCGGCATTTGTTGTACAAACTGTCACAGAAAATGCCAAAGGTGGTAAATAACGAAACTTAGAAAAAATTAAGGAGGAATCTTTATTGGCAAAGCAAAGTATAGGTTATATATAATGGAGGCCCAGTATATGCTTATAAATTAGCAAGATTTTACAGCGTGTAATTTGGAATTATTGCGGTTTGCAGTTTGTGAAAGCTTTAGTATCTCTAGTGCGGGAATTTTTTAGCAAGTTGTCAAATGTTAAGATGAAACAGCGTGGAAGATTAGTGAACGTGGACTAGGTGGCTTATTATTACAATAACTGTATTCTAATCAGCAGTGTCTTAACGGAAGCAACACGCCTAGAAGTTAGGATCAGAATCACCACATAACAGAATAAATGGCATGGGCACAACTGTGGTTCAGTTCTCGGCTGCAGATTATATCGACTGGTCTAACTAATAGTTAGATCTCTATGATTAAATGTTAGAGAATATCTGTACCTATTTCCCATAGTTCATGTTCTGACTAATTTACCCAAAAGTTTTAGAAATATGGTCTAGGTTAAAGAATGGGCTTAAGGTAGGGCAGAATTTTGCGGCCATATCGACGCGCTTTCGATTTTGCTGCCTACATCATGCAAACTAGATAGGCAAATAAGCAAAGGAAGCGTATTCTCGTAATACATTTTGACAGGATTTAGCAAATAGGTACAAGCCTGTAATGACTAGCACTCATCCGCATTCTGCCAAACCAGAAGCTGCGTAAAAAACTTTGAACTGTGCAATAGCTACAAAATAATGTTTTACGCTAAACTGTGAGGAAAATGCGGGTTTGCCAAAATCACTTTACATCGACCACGTTAAGTGACTCTAGTTCTCACTAATACATGAACATTGCAATCCCTCAATTGCTATTCTCACAATTCTTCTAAACGTAGTTACATCTACGAACGGTATACTAATTAAGATTTAGCGCAGCATTTATCGAGACAAGCATGTATGATCTTGCATCATCGTCTTTCGGAAGCCGCCGGTAAATGAACCTTTGTCTGTTCTGCGAATTTTGAGGAGCTAATACCATGTACTCATAAGTCAAGTGGTTGCAAGCAATTGCCAATCGACGATCTGTTTATCCGCAATGTGTTGGACGAATGACAACATCGATAATAGACATGGTTATTTTAGCTTCTGATAATTCCCTTTTCCTTTGGTCGCGCTACCATTCTAATGCAGTAATTTTGCTCCCAATATTAATCATATAAGTTCCTGACACATTAACAACAAGAGAGAATATGCCATTAGTGAAACTGCACAATTATTGTCTTGGCGTGTACAAAGCATTTTAAAGTTGCTGCCAACACCTGGAAGCAATGGTTCTGGACTCCCAATACTCCCGTGAGAAGCGTCACTAGTGAAATTCTGCACTTAGATTCCAACTTATGCCACCGTAGTAACTCCGGTGCACCAGGCCTATGGGACGCAAGCGCGAAGGCAGCTATATACCATATAAAGAAGGAATTAAAATGTCCATTAATAAGCGCGCGGAACTCGTTAAACGCATTCTGCATCTCAAGAAAACAATGCAATTGCGTAGACAAAGTCAAGAAATAAAGAGGTAATCTTAGTTCAGCGTTTGCTGTTTACTGAGCAGACGATAATTTTTTTCTGAATCACAGTGATTCTCTAGGCGAAAGAGCAACATTTTTACGTTTTTTCTTCTTGCTCAGTAAGCATCTTTCTCTCGCACATTTACGAATCAGCTCAGATTTACTTAACATACATATACATGAATATTTGTTGAACGAAATCATCAGCTTAGCTCCGAGGACTGTACCTTTTCTCTTAACATCTTCCAGTTCGCTTATATTTAGGGTGGCACATGAATAAGCAGAACTGATCGCAGAAATCCTTAAAGATTAGCAGAACACTTCACAAGTTGCTATGGCATTCGTTTTGCAAGGAGGTGAAGTTGACCCAGGGAGGAAGTATATCAACGCATTGAACATTTTGACACTCACATGTGTTGCATCAATTCAGCTACTGAGCAACGGGGCTACTAAAAGATTTACAATCAGTGAGTTACTACAGCTAATGATGAATCGTCCAATTCCCTAAGAAGATAAACATTGAGTCATTTAACTAATTTTAATGTACTTCATGTGAGTCATATAAACCAGTTTTATTTTCGTTGTGAATGATAATAGGCAATCATTATCTTTTGTGTTTATGAGCTGGATAATGGATTTAATGTGTTTTCATTGATCAAATTAAATAAATAGCTGATTTGTAAACAAAAATGATGAAAATCTTTCACAATGCAATGTATAAAGGTTTGGATAACATTTGACCCACCAGTTCAGAGGCTATTTTTACTTGATTAAATAAACTTCAATAACCGATATGGTTAAATGCATTATATGTGTATATCGACCGAACAACCATCAGTGCTTGTTACTAGCATAATAAATTAATACGATTTCAGCACACAGTTATTGAAACAAGAATAACTGTCATCCTTTTAAGTGCAAATTATACTTGTGAAAATGGTGAATTGTAATTACGCTCGTTAAGTTTTACTTTTTCAGATTATTCTTAGTCCCATACGCCCACTAAAGTGACTACTTCTTAGCAGACGTTCGCACCAGATTTTGATCAAGCTCACGGAAAAACGGCTTAAAGTGGCGACGCAGCGAAACACATTCCATTTAACATAACTCGAAATCAATGCCGCTGGTTGGTCTAGAAATTAAACTCAGTAGAGTAGGTGAAGGGAGCTGCCTGATTGATTGAATTATGGGCAAAGTCTAGTTAACCCCAATAGCTTTAACCTTATTGCACTATACTAATTCGCCAATACTTACAATAAAGCATTCTGATAATTTGGGATCAATATGTTATTAGTATCTTCTGCCTGATATGCTCATTGGACTGATTTATGCAGAGCATATTTTATAAATAATGATATATTTTGTTTGGGCGAGTATCCAGGCCAACCTTATCAGGTGTGATCAAATTTTTAAAGAAAAGCTTTCGTAGTAGGTACATTGTGCTTCACGCATAAAAAGGAAAAATTCAAGTGCGGATAAAAGCAATTTTAATTAGAATTTTTGCGTCAATGAATATGTGGCGTATTGTGGAAATTTGTAAGCTGTGACTAATATATTTTGTGACAATACAAACTATGGCATTTTAACCAGTAACGTAATGGATATTTGTGTCAGTATTTATTTACATGTACGTGTTGGTAAATATTATAAAGGAATTGATAAGGTTTTGTTTAATGATTCCATTAATGAGCCATAATTAATTAAAAAATTGTCATTAAACTTACAGCCCAAAGAGACTTATGTATCACACGTTTTTAAAATTAAACAATCTCCTTGGCTTTATGTAGCCATCGACTGTTGATAAAACAATGATTCTGGGTTTAGTGAATTCAATAAAACATTAGCATATATTGGAGCAAAAATACCAGCACTTTACATGTCCGGTAGCAATATGGAAATATACCTGTGCAATTTGCCTTTCCACAAATGGAAACCTATAGATATCTCCAACAGAGAATTAAACAATCGACATGTTTCACATTTTGGAACGTAGTTGTTACTTGCGTGATGCGGCTTGTTAAATGATAAAAAGTGAGATGTTTATGATTTAAAGCTTCGCTACGCTGTAATAATAATATTAATACTGGAGAGAAACAGCGTATTTGAGAACTGTACATGCTTAAAACCTTAAACTTAAAAAACAACATGTTGGAGACGTTCCAGCTTGCTACAACATATGAGTAGCTTAATGATTTCCAGTAGGTTTGCTTTGATGATTCCATTCCAAAAAACAATGAAAAATGTGATCGTTAATCAGGAAGGAGGAACACAGTATGATGTAGCAAAGACATGAATAGCGAATTAGTCTAAGCTAATTGAGTAGAAAAATAAGACAATTAATTATCTTAGGTGGCCTTTATTAAGAATACACCAAACTCGATAACGTTTACCGCTGAGTAAGAAATACATTGTTAATCAAAATATTTAGATGTCTTGCGCTACTTCAGAGCAACACATATTCGGAATGTTAAATATCATAATGTTTGTCAGTTAAGGATAGCTTATCCTGTTAGTTTTGCATATCCTCCCATTCACTTAAGAAATGAACCTGTAACTATTCTTGTTATATCAGGAAAACATCTCATTTTGATTTTAAATTTGCCGTTCCTTTTTCAACAGAGCAGATTTGAAACAGATAAATATAGGCCGAGAGCAAGCGGAACATTTCTGGTCTCATAAAATTAGACATGGTTACATTTTATCCTTCATGCTGCACCGACAACATCGATAGAATTACGACTGACGGTTCCTTCCGGGACCTTCACTGGTGCAATTTGGACAGACGTACACGCGAATGGCAGATCATAGCGAGTTCAACGATTGAGTTTCTCATTGCGTGTGAGTGGGGCTGTCTGATGCTGTCGCATCGACTCAGTGGTGAATGATGATGCCTCATGTGACGCGCATAATTAATCTACAAATGAAATGTTAAACGTGGACTTGAGTGGCGTATGCAAATCATCCACTTCAACAAGAAACAGCCCTGGTGAGTGTTCAGCAAATGTAACATCAGCCTAGAGGTGGATTGACGGTGCGCACTCAGGCTGCACCTAAACGCATCGATGTTTCTTATATATAGGCTAATATTAGTAGGGAGAATGTATGTATCACAATAAATCCAGACTGTTTGTCAGTTTTACTATGTAGTATCGCATAATCAATTACTGGAACCACATTCAATGTATAAGTACTTCGTCCGCATTTGACCTATGAATAAATAATGAAATGAAAGACTTCAAAATTCAAGGTCATTGAAAAAGATCAGAAGTGATCGATTGACTATTGGCAGGATGTCCCTCAACGAGTCTTTGTGATAGAGGGCCAGGGCAAACACAACATCTGAACGAATTGTTTTTGAGCACATAAGTCTGGGTTCTGCTGGCGGATAGCAATTGCCTCAGCCGCTGCTAGTAAGCGACATTTTACCGCATGTAAAAGACGTCCAGGTACGCGGTAAATGGGTTGGAAAGTTTGGCGGGTGTCGATTTGGTGATTAGAATCAACTAAGTATGCCAACACGGCGCTCATCACAGTTTTTCCCCCATTGCGTTGGTTAGCTGGACAATGCTGGTGTATTCTCTCAGACAGCCTCCTAGTAGTTCCTCCGATGTATATCGCTCGACATGAACAAGAGAACGAATATACACAATAAAATGTACATGACCAATGCAGTCTGTCTTTGAGTTGGGGCCCCACGATTGTTGTTGAATTAAAACAGCCGCAAGCTTGCTGTGTAGTACGTATGGCTCATAGCGTCGGATAATCTTCTAGATGTTGCCTTCGCTATACCCTCCACTTGAACAACAACGACAAATAAACTGGTTTCTTCTCTACCGAAGCTGGTTTAACTCTCGTTTCTCTGCATTCCATATATTTCCGAACACTTTTTCTGGATAGCCTTTTCTCTCGAAAACGCCACTTAATTAACTGAGCATGTCTACAAGTGTGTCCTCACTACAAATCATTCTGGCCCTTTCCGTTAGATATCTAATCAAGTTGCGTTTCTGATTTATGGAAACAAAAGGGGCAAAATGTGCATATTGTCCGTTCCACGTTGCTATTCTATGTACCCTCTGTTTGACTGATCCAACTGGTCTCCTACTAAGATGAACGTCGAGGAAGGACATCATGTAATTGTTTTCAGTTTCTAGTGTGGATTTAGCACAAGGTTGCGCGGAGTTAAAATAAGATAAAATTGACTTTGGGCAACGGTGTCTGTCTGTCCCGTAAAATATATCATCCACATATCGTCCGTATAATGGTAGGGCAGTAATGACTCCGCTCAGATAAGTATTCTCTAATTTGCTCATGAACGTATCAGCCAGTAACGGTCTAAGGGGTGAGCTCATTGTTACTCCATCTTTTTGTTTGTATATTGCCTCGTTAAACTGAAATTGTATGTTGCTAGTACACAGCAGGGGTAGCTGTTTCAATCGATTACTTGCAAGCCCGTTACCCAGTTCATGGTCTCAAACGTCGTAACCTATATAGTCTATTGTCTCTTCTAACGGAATATTCATGAAGAACGACCCCACATCCAATGAAAACATCTCTCTTCCGGTTAGCTGAAGCTGTCCTATGGAGTCTAAGAAACTGAATGTGTCTCGTAGGCTGTACCTGAAAATATCATTTCTCACCGGCTCTAGAAGCTTAGCTAACCACATAGCTGTTGCGTGATACGGTGAATTGTACATATCTAGTTTTGGCCTCAGTGGATGTCCTTCCTTATGCACCTTCGGTAAGCCTTAGAGTCTCGGGATCACGGTCCCTGTTGGAAGAATGTATTCGAACGTGGCGGAGTCGATCATGTTTTCCTTTTCAATTTCCGTAAAAGCTTAGTAAATGTATTTCCTATTGCTGCACTTTTGTCCTTTTTATTATCCATTTTCCGGAATTTCGAGCGATCGCTGAGGATCGAGTTCATCTCCTAGATCTAATCAGCTATCTCTATCAACATGATCCCTGTTCCCTTATCAGGCCTTAGAAGGAGCACATTCTGATTTTGTTTGAGAGCTTTGAGAGCAAATAGGTGGTCATTTTTCAGCAAATAACTAAATTTGGGATTGTATTTCAAATATTAGTAACAAGTATTGACCAGGGTAGGCTTAAAATACTCAGACGCTAATGCTGACGACGGCGTAAGCATAGAAAATTGGGCGTACACATTTTCAAAACGCAATTACATTTCTAAATGTCTTGAACAACTGCTGCGACATCAAAAGTTTAGACCAAGTGAGAGCACCTAAAGTCTACTATTATCCATGTGCAGAGACGTAAAATTATGAACATATCTTTCCGGTTTGGGGTAATAAATTGTTTGCTTTAGTTCTGCAAACCTGTCGCCGCAATGAGGCTAAGCTTTTCTCATCTTGCTTTGTGACTATTCGCTGAACAAATGTATAAAACTATTTGCGCATCACTGCGTACAGTTTGGCTAATGTGACGAAATACGCTCAGCGATTACATTCCAGTTCATCAAGTCTCGAGTTAGTGTTATCACGCTGATTCAACCGATGCCGTTTCAGCGCAACATCAGTTGGATTAATCCCATTTCTACGGAGTGCATTGTAAAACTGTTTAGGATATTCGCAACGTAAAACACATTCATCAAGAAATGCATTGTCACTTTCGCTAACGCACGTTTTGTGCAGAACTTAACGTACTGGTTAAGTCCTTTGAGCACTACAGGATCCTTGGATTGTTTCAAGTGGAAAAATATCCCAGGCGTGGACATCAGAACGAAATATTTGATTGAATAAATGGTCTCTGAACCAAAGCTGTAACAGGGGTGCTGTGAGATGGCTTGAAGGTGAAGTGTGGAAATTAAACGGACTTAGTCCCAGCACCTATGATGTCAAATTTGAAGTTCTATTAGTTTCCAGCTTCAAATTGTTTTCTTTTTAAAGAAGTTAGCATTGCTACATTTTTAGCATATTTTCAAATTACCGTTGGAAAGCTATTTGCGTCTGTGGTTAATAGCAAACTCTAACTAGTCTGCGTGAAACATCTAGTGGCTGTGTATGCACAGCTTGGTCTCGTTCAATTAATTAGGGACCAGTGGGTTGGTCGGATATCAACTATTTCGGCTGACTTTTTCAACAACCTAATTTATGTACCGTTTCGATGTAGAAAGTGACCATGGGCTTACTTATTTCAATCAGATTGGTAGTACTTGTTTTAGAGGATTTTGGGAATCCAGTGTTATTAGATTTTAAAGCGATAATAGACGCAAATACAACTAGCTGCCCTACGTTATTTTTATGTTTGGGTTGGGGTGGTAATTGGAAGGAATATGGTTTGGTTTCTGTCGTGCTATCTTTATATGAATCAATTCAGCTATTCACGTGTTAATAGATTCTCCGAGCTTGATAAGCTGATTTCATACGCTTCGTCACCATGCTAGGTAGCATCATCAAAGTGGCGATAGTCAGTGTAGATTCCTGCTTATTGAAGCATCAGCCCCTGAAGCACGAGCATCATCCCTTGTCCCAGTGCATGACAATGAGGTGTGACATAGTCTCATTTATGGCAACACAAATTTCTAGCTCATGAGACAACACAGAAAGGAGGCTGATTACTAGAACCATGATACCTTCTAATTATTCGATCATCACGTGCATTGTCACCACAAGAAATTATCCGATAAGAGAAAGACCCGGTTCAGTTGCAGAAGTGAATGCGGATAGCGCACAAGGCGCACATCAAAATTTCCTTTTTAAAACTCACCTGCCTTTCGACCACGGACTGAAGATTAATTAATCAGGATTGTGCACGGCATATAGTCTCACCGTTGATGTCACGTGGCATGGTGGCGAAACATGTGCTCGGAGAACCGATCAACAGATGAGCAACAAAACGCGCTACCAGTGTTCCAACTTATTTCGAAAATCGGTGTTCCCCAATTAATTCCATTTATGGTCACCTAGTAGCGGCGAATATATGATGGACCAATTGAACAAAGAGTAGGCCGAAAAAGAAAATTGGGTACTATATTACTTGCACTTTCATAGTTTTCATACACGAAGTACAAACTATAACTAGTGCTTCGTCTATAACCACATTTGTATAAAAATACGCAACCAGCTATCAATGAAATCCCAAACCGAATTCATCGGTTACTATGAAAAGCAATGAGTACCTAGCCGCATTCATGAAAGTTTTATTGCAAGTTTCAATGCATCAGCAGCAACCGCAAAAGAGAAGGATGTTCGGGTATCAGCCGAATTAAAATAGCATCATTTGGACTGTACAGTTGTAGGTTGCAAAACAAATAGAAGCAAACATACCGTGCTGCCAAACATCACGAAAATAATATGACTGCTTTGCTGCTTACACCACACCACAAAGGCAACTCCCCGTTCCGATAAAGTATCTCGTTCTGTATCAATTTACCTACACATTTGTTACCCAGTATATGCAGTTAAGGACCAGAGATTGCTATGGAGGATATTGAGCACTGCCCGGCCCTATTGCTTTACAGCGATGTTAAGATGGTCAGGAGCTTATGAGGTTTGACCAAGATTTCAACCTGGTTATTGCACCTCCAACCAATATGTTGACACATAAGTTATTATGGTTTACAGCAACACACTAGGCCTTGTCTGCAAAACTTTATAGCTTTGGTTACGTCAGGCCTTGAATTCTCGTGAACTCATTGGACCTAATACACGGATGAGTGCTGGAATCAATGAAGCCAAAATCTGCTACCAGGACGATCGATTCTGCGCAGCGATCGACCGAATTGAAGTGGTGTCCTAATCGATTAACACAATGAGCAATACCTTGGTCTCATTGACGGTTCTTGCATATTGTTGGACGAAGCAATTTGTGCCTTTTATTCTACGCTGTCTCAAAATATTTTTAGCAGGTGTCGTTTACCGCCAGTCGTCCTTTACGTTATTAATAGTCATCCGCCTACTCCCCGCCATGGAGAGTATCTCTAAACAGTCGCTTTCTCTCGGTTGGTAACCTTCGGTATCAAAAATGTGCGACTTAGCAAATGATTTGTTTTAACGCCAGTAATTTACATGTCCTCAACTCAACAGCGAGTAAAGGCTGCGGATCAAGATTTGTAGTGCTATTACTCAGAATGCAACCGAGGTGTGATGGAACAAACGGATGTTGGCTGACCAATTCAAACATTGTAAGCATCATAAAAGCCAATATTTTGCAGAGGGTTTTCTGGCGATTTGTCCCTTTAATCTTGAATGCTGAAGGTATGCATTTTACCCCATTAGGAATGCCTAGTCTACGCATGCTAATCCAGACCTAAGCGCCAACTTGTAACAATTAAAAGCGAAATCAAACAGCGAACGACAAGATATCTGTCATTCTCTTAATCATACCAGCTGAGACTAAATAATTGTTGGGTCTGGCAAATATGAGATAAAAAGCTAAAGCTCACTTCCCAGTATATCATGTTTGAATGCAGCAGGAATATCCATTAGTTTTTGTTTGTCGTTATTGGAAGAATTACCAAACAGACTTTTATTTTCCAAATCATAAGAGATTTTCAATTTAGTTTGGATAACACACATTTTCGCTACACTATAAGGCATAAACAAAAAAGGCTAAAATAACACTACTAATCAATGCGCACATTATTAAAACACACACATTTTTTAAACAGTGCTGTTTTTAAAATCTACAACAGTGGGAGAGCGTTAAGAGGTACACAAGCTGGATTTACGTATCACGTCGGTTTATTAATGCGGTATAACTATAGTGTATAATAAACATTTGCCAAGTCTGAAGGTTTGGCCCCAAGCATCCATCCAGTGATAAAGAATATTGACTAGGCAGGGTTGCCGGTACGATAAACTTCTGCAAACCACGTGGATATGCGGTTTGGGTCTTGCTTAAGAAAGCCAAAACCGTCGGGAGCGCCAAATCTTTCTCAAAATGTCCTTGTTATTTACAAAAGTGCATATGGCTACCGAAGGAGCTAAGGTAGCTCGTTGATGTGGATGAGCGACATGGTGGGCCTCAGTAAATGTTCTTGTGGTATCCATTTATAGTGGAATACCAGTCATTTAAATGCTCCTGAACCTATGCCCTCCATTTTCTCCATCGAGGAATTCAAAATTCTAATATTCTAGTGAGCTTCCGATACCACATATAATGAGTTTTTGGAGAAGAACAATAATGGCTACCCTGTCAAAATATTTACTGAAATCGACGGATATCACATAGCAAGACTTGCTCTGGCTTATTGTCTGCAAGATTCCATGCCTTGTTATCAGCAATTTTCCAATGCATGGAACCATGTTTCGCGGGGTTCAGGACAACATGTGATTGTAGAAATTGCAGCACTCACTATTTCACGATTTCCAAAGCAATCATTGCCAAAATAGGTGTCAAACGAATTGGACTGTATTTGTATGATTTGGTAGGTCGTCAACTTTCGGAGTAGGTGTCACCACAGAAGGTGTCTAAGTAATCGGCAACGAAATTTCGAACTATCAGTGTCTTCGATAGATCACCCACAGAAAAAGTGAAGATAGCAGCACTTGACTTGAGAATCAATGAGTGGAGCCCATCAGGTCCGTTAGGTTTGGAGACATCAACACTGACTAGCAGTTGGCATAATTGTTCAATGCTACAATCCATACTGTGGAGATCGGTAAAAGCGGTAAACATCAATTTGTGTACAGACATCTGTTCATTTGCAAATACCGAAGCAACATGAGCTGCCAACTCTGACGCACGCTCAGTGATGGAGGTTAGGGTAGTCCGTCGTGACCTTTTAGCATTGGCACATCACCTGCCGGCTTCAGGCGTCGCTACAATTAAGCAATTGCGATTGCTAGCTGCCCTGCAAAAAGTCTAGGCTTATTTCTTTGAACTTTTGCAGATTTTTCGCTGACTTGTATAGGTTTCGTAATCATAGGATGAACAATATAGGAGGAATGTGCCCCGCAATCCGTGCAACCTTAGAGCCAGATTTCCATACACCCTGTCAAACCAATGTAGTTTACTCGGCCTAACCCTCCGACACTTCAAGGGTAAAAATTGGGAACACAATGACGTCAGTCACTATTGTAGTATCATCCAACAGTATTCCAAAGCATACGACAGTGACCAGTACATTCGCCTCGCGGTTCGAGTTAGTCCGTCGAAGTCCGTTCTTTTAGTATTTGTGCATTGGCGCCAGCGAATTTGAATAAGGCAAAAGCAATTCTATATCAGCCATGAGCACTATATGGTCGCAGGTAGGATTGAGTGTTATCATTCTATATGTTCTCGTATGTCACTGAATATGTGAACCAACTTTTACAAATTAATTTTTGGACGCTAATTTAAATCCTTTTGCAAACTACCTTCATGTAGCTCTAACGTAGAGGTTTACAATGCCGATTCACATACATGTTGCTGGCTAATTCTTCTTTCTGCGCATCCTGCGAAAATCTTCAGTCAGCTGCTTCTTTTCTTTGTGTTAATCAATGTTTCATTGTCTTGTCCAAGCAAATTCTACCATAAGGCTCCATAGCTTGCAGAGAAACGATCCTCGAAAGGATTTAGTACGCGTATGGAAGTAAAGGCAGAAGCCATCAAGAACGATAAATGGCAGCCGGAGTAATAATTTAAGTCGACTGCGCAATGCACTGTAAATCTAAAGCCGCATAGCCGGTATGTGATTTTAGCTCACTAATCAATGTTGAAGGCTTCAATGTACACCTCGGATCAAGGATTGCACAAACACAACACGACAAAACTATGCTATCCCATAAATGTATTATCAATGCGACTAAAGTGTAATCCATATTAACTGGCTGACTATATTTGCTGAGTAGAAGTTTTGATGCTATTATTCAGCATATTTTTAATTGGTAAATTTTACAGCTATAAGGTAGTCCATCGATATGCTGATTTTAACAAAAAACTTCATATGTGCTGTTTTCCAAATTCGTTTAAATACTAAATAAATTTAAGAAAATATAACACGTTGAAATTAATGCACCTAATACAAGTGGAGCGAGGTCATATTAACGTTGTGTGCTAAGCTTTATTTAAAGTTAATTGAGAACTGCAAGGAGCATTGCTACTAAACATTTTCTGCCATTTACTATTTCCAAACGCCTGACGTTAACACTATGATAAAAGATGATTTACCTGATATTCAAAACCATGTTACTGGCAGTTTTCTTACTTTGTGTTCGCACTATAATTTATACTTACATTATTTTGCCACTCCGTGTGGATATATTGTTGTCATTGGTGATGATAACTATAGCCCACTTCTTCGGAAATATTTTTATGTGAGGTCAAGGTAAGCGGTGGTTTTTAACAACAGAACGCCTTCACAACCGAGTAAATTGTACTTTCAGATAGCCCTCAGACGTGACTGGAACTGGAATTAGTGTTTTCATACCCACGCCGGCCCGTGTAGTGTTCCGCAAATATACCTCCTTTCCAGTGTGTTTCCTTTTTGACTCGTGGGGCGCAATCAAGTAAGTCGAAAGCCTGGGGGCACAACACCTGTAATGCCTTTTATTATTTCAGATATTATGAGCCGTGCCTATCTCCTGTAGGCCAGATTAGCAATGATTCTGTTGCTATTCAGTACATAGGACCACCGGGCTACGTGTGTAGATAATCACAGTCTTGTGTACATTATGTATTAAACATGGCGCCGCCAACTCTCACGCGATCTACTTCTGTGTATTTCGTGTAACTTATGCAAAAAAGGTAATTTTAGCACCATAAGTTTAAGGAGGACCAAAGTTTAGTGTGCTGGTCAATTTTCAGAATCAGTATCTGAGTTGTGACTTATAAGCTACGATCATTCCATCATTCTCCTCGGTGTACCTATGCTTTATCCGCTATAAAGCTAAGCTAAAATGCAACATATTATGCTACTGACAAACAAATCAAATAAATAATTTCAATCGAATTTTGCAAACTGGTATAGAGCTCAACATGTCATCCATAGCCATGCAGTTTCCTACTTATGCAACAGTGACAAGCATTTGTAGGTTACGTCAAAATAGCCCAGTACTTCTTTTCGACATAGCCTTTTTATAAAGTGATGATGAATGAGCTGACGAATTTTAGGTGGGATGCTTTATATGAAAAGTTACTATATCTTTCAAGTTGCTGAATAGAAATATAGGTTAACACCAAACCACAAACCAAACAACTTTTCGCACTGGTTGGACTGATCAGTTTCGTGCATGTGCTTGTTCTCCTTGAAGTTTAAATCATAACATGATAGTTAACGCTAGCTATCCAGCGGATGGGAATAGTCAAAATAATTTATCAAAGTATTCATAACCGTAAATAATTGTTGTATTGATTTATATCAGGTTACATTTATACTCACTGTTAGTTAATACTCGTAGTAAGATTCTCTATATGCAACATTCATTAACGATCAGTGTAGCGTATTACAAAGCGCATATATTCAGTCGCAATGTAAAGGACTGTAGAATGCAACTTCATATTATATGGGATGACATTCTAATATGTGTCATGATTTATGTATTACAAACGCAAACAATCGATCAGAAACCACTTGGATAAATGTAAATAATTATGAAGAATTAATCAAACTCTTTGTATTTAAATTGACAAATCAGGATTCCATGAGGTTTAATTACTAATGTGTTCAGGAAAAAGAAAGTGACAATATTGTTTGGGCAGCACCCCGGAAACAAAGGCAAATTGGACTTGAATTAAATGCTGGTCCAACAAAAATATTGCAGTCACAATAAAAACAGAGAAATAGTATGATTTCCATCCGCTATTATAAAGTTTGTATGCCGAAAATCATACCTGCTTTAAAAGGATTATTTAGTATTTTTGCATATTCGATTATATAATGTCAAAAGACTAGGACTAGTCTTTTATTGTGTACTCAATATTCAACTATATATCTTTCAATGACGCAACTTCCACAGTGTTTGCTTGGCGTGCTAAATATTTGATGTTGTTTTTTTTATTTGTCACGCCTTATGATTTTGCCAAAATTACTACGAAGCAACAAATTAGATTAAATACGCAAAGTTATCGTTAATTAAGAATGCCGGTTAATAGAAGTCTTGTCATTTAAGCAATACAAGATATTATATATATTTAACCAATAGAACAACACCGTTTCTACAGCTGGGTCAGTATTTATACCAAAGATTTAATATTCTGTTAATTTAAATACCATATACAATTAACCATAAATCAAGGTTCCATTTTTAGGTGAAATACTTTAGTGCGCTGCAGAAATTATTTACTGAAATGAAGCATACTTCGTTTTTACGTTATAAAGTTACGGTTACAAAGATCCTAACCCGTCTTCTTCGCAGAGCACAATATTCTGATGTTGTATGGGAGATATTTATAGCTTGAAATGCAACTGCAATCAGTGAGTTGTTCAACGTTGACTCGGCGTTAAATAGCAAGTTTCTCGCTGCGTCTAAAGTAACCGCTTCTACTGGTCGGTTTTGCATCAGAAAATATTTATGTCATTCAATATTTAGAATAATTTGTCTTCTAATGACAAAACTGTGTTCATGCACATGCTTATTGTGCATCCATTTGTAGATCGCGCCATTCTCTAAAAAGACTAGCTTTATACATTGCTGGAATATTTGCAATTAGGTACACTGTTTATTCATTAATAAGGCAAACCTAACTGCAGAGTATTTTAAGGATGTCGGCTTTTTATGGAAGCTTTTGTCCTCTTAGTCCTTTTAAATAGAAATATAACTAAACCTTGATATCTTTGCCCACAAATCCTATTGGGTAAGCGATTTCTATAATAAGTCTGAAGCATGCTCACCAATATAGGCGCCAAAGTTTCATCGGTAAACCCTACTAACTTAAACCAAATTGATGCTTGCATGCTTGCAATCGAACGCGTATGATCGATACAGAAAATGCGAAACAGACGTCCCCAGAACTGAACTAATTGAAATCCACATTTTAAATAAATCGGATTCGACATCCCGCTTTGTATGTTGATCTGCATTTGCCAATGCCGCCAAACATTCCTAATCCTCCTAAGGCAGGATTATTAAGTTTATAAATCCGAGCCTTTAAAAGCAAATGCGGTTGACTACTCTGTCGACTGCTTTGGATATATCGACGTAAATTAAGTTTGTCCCTCTACCTACATCAGCCGCTTTCGTCCAACTACTGCGTGCAATACGTGGGATAGCAGTGCTGCGGAAAATTGTATGCTCCAGTGCTATGATTTTGTGGCTTCCTAGAAGCACTTCTAGAGAATCGGCGATAAATTCCCTCCATCACCTTTGTGAGCAACCGCAGGAGGACCAATGGACCATAATTGGCGGGTTCCAAGCGATTGCTGCTTTTTATAGTTGGAATGTCTACGCCATGTTTCTACATGTTAGGCACAATTTGCTTATCTAACCAAGTTTGGAGATAAATGCGATAATGGCACTGCCAGCATTGTAGTTACTACATTGAGCACCCTCTGGTAAGTATAATCGAATCTGATTTCTTAAACACAGCTGTGGATGCAATATCAAGAGTTAGTAATGAATTTGGGGATAGGGATGTATGTTTGTAAAACTGGCGGATATATTTTTGTATGGTTGGGATATACTACACTCATAGGGAGTTGACTTCCTCTTCCAAACACTTTGTCACTTCCTCTGGCGTGTCAATTATGTGGATACCTTCACTTTCCGGATGGTGTTTATATGCTTGTATTGAAGCTTGTTGTCGATGGCAAATCAACAGGCTAAACAGTGTTTTTAAGTTAATTTGCCCTCACAGTCAAGTAGGTTACACTGGCCATACTTGGTTACGTAATCCCTCAAGGAATCGGGACGAAGACGAGATATGTGAGCGTCCAAGCTGTATCCCTTATCGACATTCGTTTTCGGGGTTCTTCTGTTAATGAGGACGAATGCTTAGTTGAGTGAACCCTCTTCGTTTCTGAAGCAACTGCAAGAATATTGCTGAAGTGTCTAATCAAATTCATACAGGCGCTGTCAGGTGAGCTACCTTTCAAGAATTACCAGTCGGTCGTCTTAACTAGGTCTTTCATGATGTTATGATATGGGATAATACGTATTAGTTCTGTGAGTTCCGCCGGATATTCGTCGTAAAATAATAGTTATACATTATGGTGACATGATCGCTTATCTTTAGTGATGTGCCAATACTTGGCCTGCCGACCATGAGTTCCATATTTTTAAGTACCTAGTCAAGTACGATGGTTTTTAATCAACTCTGTACCTGGCAGATGAGATTCTGCGATTGTTGAGCAGGATATTTCCGATAAACTATTGCTATTGATTCTCCTAAGCTTTTGTGGAGATCTAGAGCATCCAGGTCGTGTCCGTTTAAATGGTCGGATAAGAGCGAGGCTCTACGTTGAGGGTAAGCATTTCTTCCTTTATGGTTTCATGTGAGAACCAAGCTCTGGAGTGGACGGTTGGGAGCGATATGCGAATGTCACTAATCGGTGCCATGCGTCTTCGGATCATCCAGGGGTTTGCGTTGTATGTCTAAGATAGTATAGGATAGCATCATCTCCCCTGTTGGGACGACCGCGTCGGAACAACGATATTTCCAGGGTCGCGTTCTCGGTATCCGTAACCCCGAAGTTCAACCAAGTCTCAGTTATTGAGATGAGATATGAAATGTTTCTTGCCTGGCACAACCCAAACTCAGCGTCTTTGTTGCGGAGGCAATGGGCATAGGTGTAAATACAGGCTAGTGTTTCGGTTCTCAGCAACGACTCAAGACAGTTTCCGTTAGGGTAAAATCTTGTGTTGACCGTTGCTTTATCAGTCGTTAGGCGTTGTTTCTGGTATTATCGGTGAGTCGCTTGCAGTTGGGTTAAGTATTATCTGATTAGCCCCATTGACAAACCAGTTTAAATAATGTATGATAATTGGCTGCAAGAATGCAATGGAAGTGTTTGACTTCCATCAAAACTGCAACCTGTAAGGTTTACGGAGAAGAATACTGATACGTTTGCATCAGGCTTTGAGCCGCAGCTCCTTTTTGCAGTCCGTTCCAAACGGAATACCAACGTTTCTGTCTTGTAATTCCCTTCCTGCCTAGTTTTTATCAAAACTATATATATATACCTGGACTCACGTTACTCCAGAAACAGGACAATTATATAACACTAATTAACAAAATAGTGTTGTGTCTCATCCAGTTCTTTAAATGAGGCTATCCCAAGTTTGATAAGATAGACGCTAGAGGAGCGCTGTTCTTTTGGCCTACATGAATAACAAAAAGTTCCTACGGCGCTAAATGCAGTTGTATTTTTTTGCCTGTTTCAAAAATTCACCACTCAGTTTTGTTTTGCTGCGGAATTAGTGTAACCAGAGGCACACATGCTATGGATTGTGCAGAACCAAATAATATAAATCAGGCCCCCTGATTAAGCCCAAACTTCTCTATCCGTACTCGTATAGATGATTACGCACTGTAATGGTGTTCATGTGCATTCTAGATATTAATGCTGCTACATTGCAGTGAAGTCCCGATATAATCACTGAATTTATTACCGTGTGGCGAACATAGTCACTGAGTTTCTTTCGGAAAATGGAGCATTATTTTAGCCTGATCCTTTGTTGAAATAGCCCGACGTATTGGTTACCGGATGATTTTGATGTATAATGCCTTTGATTAAGACCACTCAGAGCCTTTTGCACGATTCGAAACACGGATTTATGAACTCAAGTATACAAGCGTACGTAACTTAAATATCTCCGACTATTCTTTCACTGTAATCGTGGTGAGAACGACTAAACCTTTGTTGATGTATATAAGGAAGGGTAGTAAATATCTCCATTGCGTTGCCTTTAAACAAAAATTTTCATTGGCCGCGACAGTACGTAGGTTACTTAATTTGATTGCATAACATCCATTAGTAATTCAGGTTGAGTACCAAAACTACTGACGTTCTTCGATGGCATAATCTGCTGGGATTTTTAAAAGAATCACTTGTGTCATTAATGAACATTTTATGAATTGCGTAATTACTATATATGCTATACTTTCTCCGACAGTGCAAGTTTGCTAGTGCAAATGGTCGAAATGACGCAAAGGACAAGGCCGTTGAATAAGTAATCTATGTTTCAACTGACTGTTTTTCCTTAATTAGTAAATGTAGGGAATTTGTAACGTTAGATAGACCTTCGCCAATATAATACGTCTAGTGTTGGGATTTGTTAGCATGAATTTACAGAATTCCGGTGGTAAGCATTATATTTTCATATAGTCTCAGCCCAAGAGAAAGAACAGCTTGGGCACTCATTTGATAAAATGAATAGGTTTATAAGGCGAATAAAACACTAATATCTAAACTTGAAATAAACGCACGTTGATTGCTACCATTGCACTCAGAGAAGCATAGTCTCAATGACTTGGCTATTTTGGACTTCCGTGGCTAATTGCGTTATGCATAAGGATTTTTAGCGTTAACAGTGCCACTTATTTTCTAGGCTGACAGGTGGACATAAATACTTTTCTTGCATTTATTGCTAGTGATTAGGAAATCCTGGGATGAAATGTATTGAAAATAAAAGAGTCGCTGCCATTTTTATCCTTTTTTACAAGAAATTCACCAAATCTTAATCAACTGCAACTGCAAGAGATTCGTGCTCCTGTAACACCATTGATTCCAAGTTGCGAATTACTAATCGAGCCAGCATAATATAAACAATCCATGCAAATTTTCTAAACGATGGCCAATTTCTAATTAGGTAATTAAGCTAGATTAATTACCTGCGCGTTTGAAGTAGTTTTGGTGCATGTCTAAGAAATACCTGAAGCGATATTATCTGAAATTTTTTTGACGTTTAATAAAGATAACAACAGAAAATTCCGTGTTGCATTTGCTTAACGATACATCCCAAATCGTTGGCCTAATTAATGTTGTGAATGACTGTCAGATGATAATTGATGTGGTCGGTAAATGAACATACTAATTCATCATCCGCACTTTTGTGTGCAGTATAAATTTGATTGATAATATCTTATCTCCACAACTTTCATTTGTTTCAGGGAGCTTAGATTTTAAACTGAAAAACTCTAGAATGTTGACATTATGTGTCCGTGACTAAAACTGCACCCAAGGTCATGATCAAATAATTATAACAAATTCCAACCTGTATAGCAGAGAAGGCTTTTTAATACTATGATACATATTGGATATTTGAAAATTCTAGGGAATATTTATTTGGCTTATTTGTATATAACTTCATGTTCAGCTAGTTAATATGTAGAAATTTAGTTTGACACTACAGTGGCGCCTATATTGCACCACAGCTGGAAAATCCATTTATTACGATATCAGTAAAAGTTTCTGATATCTGTTCTACAAAGCTAATGTGAGATTTTCCATATGTTAAGAGCATATATTCACTTAACCGATAATGCTTTGGTTATAAATTGAGCCGGATATATGAGAATAGGTTGATGTCAATCTTCTTTTAGGTAGCGATGCTACTTGAGAGTTTGAAAAATAGAGATACGGTGCGGGAAAATGCACAGGGTACGGTAGGTGATAGGGAGCATTTTTGATGCTTTCTGTTTTTTAGGCAGGTATACGATCTGCCCATGTATGAGCAAATGAACCGTATTTAAGTTGATTTCACGCGGCCGTCACATGTGACACCATTGTATTTCCAAATAAATAGGCTTTGAGTATTTTGTATATCGGCGTCATTTATGCCTCTTGATCACAGGAAGCTTGTATTAGTTCTTTTGAATTTGATAAATGTCTGCATATTTGTTTGTACGGATAGGAATAACCAAAGATCCGGAGTGAGAATGGAATAAGGTTTTGACTTTAATGTTTTGGCACGATATTGCAGGCGAACTAGATGCTAAATATTGCTGAAGAATTGCACTTAGGCTGATGAGAGCTTTGTTAGCCATTTTAGGCCTACAGTCATTTCGGAGATAGCTGCAGGATGAAGTAATGGAGGAAGGTTTTCATCTAGCTAAAATAAGTTTCGATAGTTGGGGTGCCTTGCATCAGTACTCCGGGTACGTTAATCAGAATTTTGAGGAAGCACGATATATTCAAACTTAAAGCATGGTTGCCATTTGAACTCATCTTTTATATATATCACCACCAGTTCAAAATCTTTTAACTGACCAACAATTCATTCCTGACATCTATCTCAGGCACAATAGCGGTGGTAGTGATATTGTCTATATAGGGGTGACAGCAAAAATTAATTTCGAAAACCGATTCATTTGGATATCGGTCGCTGTCAACTCGCAGTGCTTTGACGATGGTGTTTTCCCGCATTTATTTTGTCAATACAATCTAATTTGACACGGCGACCAGCACATGGCGGCCAGTCAAATACATCCTAAATGATTTTCTAACGTTTTATCATTCGCCTCAACATGTATGTAACGTCTACCAGTTTACAGCAACCGCGACCATGTATTGTGGTCCTCAGGTGTTCTAGCACCTGCTTAAGTCGACCACCAATAGCAAGACAAGCCGAGGTTGCGAGTTGAGTTGTCACAGAGCCTGTTGCCATAAAAGCACGGCATTTGCTTCAAGCTGTCAAACTTGCCCCAGCAACCACTGTATATTCCATGTAATGATTAATTATCTCCTGAGTTTAAAATTCCGTCTCCTTATTTGATTCAACATGGTTGGCGGCATCCAGTCCTGGATATGCCAGTTACTGTGGCTAGCTACATGACTCATGCGCCTACTGTGGGATCATGGGTGGCTTGTGCAGCACTATCCAGAGCTGCATACATACAACTCTATACGGGGTAAACCCGAAGGAATAAGACCGGGAGGTATGTGGATGGGAGCCACGTTTCGTCAACGGAGGCGACCCACATTCCATCACAGACAAACACGAGCACGTTATATTTCGGAGTCGATGGAACACATGGCGGTGGCTGGACCGTAGTCCACCCCACACACGGTACATAGAACAATATTATGAAAATAGCGCGACCACAAGGACCGTGCACCCGTTCCTCTTCGGTACAGATCAACCGCTTCCTTGAGCCAGTATGGACGAGGTAGTGTGTAATATAATGGCAGGCACCTCGTCAAAATGCACATCAAGTGCAGCCACATCGGGGATGTCAAACAACTGCTAATCACTCGAAATGATAAAATCACATAAAATTTATTTGTTAAAGAATGCGGTTATGCAATGATATAACTATTCAATAAATTAACATATTTAGAAATTTGGTTAATAACTAATCAGCGATAGGTACAACATGTCCAGTAGTTCCTCAAAATGCTACAATCTTAATAATCATTATATGGAAGAAAACCAAAATTAGCGTATGCAATTCGGCAAATTAATAAATATTTACTCACATAAAATGAGATAAATTTATCCATTTACGCAAATGAACATTGCACGTTGCGTAAGTCCCCTACTATCCAAGTTTATCCTCACCCTTGGGGTCACACTGCCTTTACACCAGACTTGTCCAGTGACACACTGCCCCTCCTGGATATCACTTTAGGTAGCCAAGGCAAGTATTTCGCCATGGGTTGTGCAGTGAAGCAACGGATAGTTCATTGTTACCCAACCAAAAGTCATATGGACGGGCGTCGTGCACTCTGGGCTTTATGATCATGTTGCACAGTTGCAAATACTCTGACTCTAACAGTTTGTGTGCATTTATTTATAGTGTAACCAGTCGGATCTGAGCGCTGAGCGGTACTGTAGATAAACATCCTCAATGAATATTCTTGTTCGTATTTCTAGTCATATTTAAGATTATTACGAAGAACAAAATGGCTAGTACCAAATCAGCAAAGCCAAAGGGATTAACATTCGAAGAAAAAATATTCCTGATTTGGCAGAATAATGAAGCAAAATGTTAATGAAAATTTTTGGAAACTTTCCAGGTAAAAGGATTTACATCTAACTTTAAAGGGGAATGTCGAGTTGTCAAAGTTCCGAGTACAACGCACGCAGACTGGGAAGAAAGCATAGTAGAAAAAAGGTAACGAAGACATAACCACAGTTTGTTGGAAATGAAGCCAGTGGTCACTGGCTAGAAAAGTTTGATTATCTGTATCCATTATTGAAGAAAGAGCATTGCGATTCGCGAAAGAATGGCAAAATCCCAACTTCAATATAGCAAACGTTTAGCTGTAGGCTTTCATCAGTTAGCAGAAGCTTGTTTTTGGTAACCAACCGGACGAAAGCGGTGACTCAGTTAAATGTCCTGAATCCGACTGGACATTAAAATTATCCGAAATATGTTTGGGCTACACAGCTCACGTTTAATTTACATGAAAATGGTTTGTAATTCAAAGTGGCTTCGGATAAAACATTTTAGCCCAATTAGAGAAGTGCGGAGGTTGAAAAGGAAGCAAGTAGCGTATTACCATTATGCTGTGCACTAACATGCTGGGGGCGCGAGAACCGACATATGTGAATGAGAAAAACATTTAAAGCTAGAATATTTATTAACATCAACTGGAAAAGCTACCGGTAGTTTACTAGAATAATACAAAATTAAGGAAGCAGCTGATTTTGAAGATTGGCTAAAATGTTTTCGAAACAGGCAGAAAAATAAGCACAGCCACATTCCCCATGTTTACCAGGGTAATTGCCCTACTCAGTTTCAGCTGCAGGACTTCATAGACATTCTTAACACGTGTAGATTCACAGACCCACAGTTTGCATTTTATATTTTGCAATTATACCGAACACACAGGGGACACACAAACATGCTTGAACTTACCGTTAACGTGAATTAAAAACTAAATTCATTTTTATTTCAGCTGACAAGTAACAGACAACTGTATTTGATTTCTTATTATCTAATGGAAGGTGCTTACGACAAAATGTATGTTACAGCTTTACAAAGATACTGGATTTCGATGATTGGCTGGTGACTTTTTGAATTGTTGACTTATAAACATAAATTTTGTAGCATTCTTAATACTCTTAAATCCTACATTGGACACTACTACTTTTGTGGCATTAATTAGAAGCTAAAACTTATTGTAGAACTCCTCGTTTTACAAATCTAGTTAGTGAGCTGAACTTTTATCACACATGTGGAGTCCATCATGAGTAGTGTCGCTTCTGCATGGAACTGTCCATGACAGCCTCCTACCCAAGTCGGCCGCTTTTGCCGCTCCATTGAGTGGTCACCCTGGATAGGATGATTGCATTCCAAAATACCTAGCTATGTATGCTCACAGAAGAAGCGGGTCCAGGATCACCAGCTCCACTAGCCAGTAAAGAGGGAAGAGGCCCACGTCGAATGCCTTCAATCAGAAGCGGTAGCCAAACAACAATCTGAGACCTAATTCGTTTTCTCAAATCTGACATAGATCTTCACGTGATCAAGTGGTTTTGAACTAACTAGGTCGATTTTTCTTTCTAACCTACATATGATTGTAAAGGTCTGATGATGAATCAATGAAAGCAATTTCTCACCATATGATCTTTTGTTTTAGAGAAATTCAAGACCGGGTCCGTGTTGAAACTTTCATGGTTATCCTACAGTGTTGCATCCAGGATCTACGAGCTTGGTCCCTATGGAACTTGGGTTTATGTAGATATATTAGCGGCGGTGTATCTGCGACACGAAAACCGTTAGTTTTCGTAAATACAAAGCAAGTAGACGGTTATAATAAAAAGTCTTCGATTAAGACGTGGCCAAATGTTTGATAACCTTAATTTGTGATTACCGTTATTGTTGTAAAGCATTTATATGTTGGATAAATTTGGGTATTGCCTGCAAATCACACAGGCAAAATGTATTTAAATTTAGCGCACTAGGTTTACTTTTAAGTATGTTTAAATTTGTTTATCCGCCTGGTAATTGATAGACTAGGGTACAGGAGCGACTCTAAATCCACGTATTTAAGTCAGTTTTGCTACTTCAACTGTTGCAGTGCTCTTTAGTATCTGCCTATCCTTCCGACGAATATTATTTAAGGTTGACTATTAAGGTAAGGTGTAAGGCAGGAACGATGAGAAAGGACTGGTCCATAAAGCATCAACTAAAGTGCAAGGGATACGGAAAAAGCAAACAGCTTACAGTCTTAAGAATTCGCACTGTATGGAGCCAGAGTTCAGTTACGTTGATGGCTTAATAGCTACTGCATTTAAATTTTATTATGCAAAGTTAAATCAGGAGCACTATGTATTCCTATTTCTACTTTACAGGGACGCGTGTATTTAACTTTACTTGTCATGTTCCCGCACTAAAAGAAGGAAAATGTCTGCGAGTATTTTGAAAAGTGTAATAACATGTCTTAAATTGGACCTAGTTGGGTAGTTGACTGCAAACCTGGAAATGTATTCCAACTGAATTTAGCTCAATGCTAGACCGAGCTTAATGGCATAGGTGTTTTTGAAACGTTAGTAAATATCTATCATAGACGATTTTAGGTTGATACAATTAAAACAAGACCCAAGTTGCTTTATGCTAGCGAAGCCAGCGATTAATTCCAAACGCTCAAATCTAGTAGTTCAAAATATTTGATAAGTTGGCAAGGATTTACTATCCTGGAAAATTTTAAAGAGGATTTCGGATAGATTATAATAAAAATAATTCACTATTATAATGATTAAAAAGACATTAGTATAACATGTAAGAAAATTCTGTATAGTAGGGACGATAGTATGAAGTGCCGTGAGTTAGCTACGCGGCTCATGCCCTTAGCAGTGACCGGCTTTTGTGTCTGGTTCTTAATAAGTTTTAGGACGAACGCACCACTCTAATCAAACCATCAATTACCAAATTCCCGTAACCAGCTTTCGTGCGTTTATCATATAAATCAAGTCGCAACAGGCAGATTGTTATCTCCGTTATTTCAATATAATTTTAGAAATGCTTGTCAAATTTCGCTCATATAAAATTGCGTGCATAACATACGCCTACTTATCCAATAGATTAAACTGCCAGACCAGACACGATTGAAAAATAATTACAGCATTTGCTCTCCAACGTCAAAATGGGTGTCGTTTCGGTTGCAGAAAGGCGACGGAATGCGAAATTATGATGCTCGACATTAGAAGCAGCATATGTTCATCAAACAAATGCTATGCAATTATATACGTCTTGCGATCATATTTCCATTTTTGGTTATTAGACTACAATACATAATATAGGATATTACCGGTCCATTTGGCTCTAAGGCTCTCGTTTTTTTAATCGATCTGGTTTCTCAAAACAAATATTTCGTTATTTTCGGCCAAAGGCAGCTAATTCCTTTTCCTTTGATTTTGAATTGGATGTCGCATGAAATTGTTTATATTGCACTGGTAGTTCCTCAATCAGGTAATTTGAAAACTATTCCTAGTAGCACCAGACAACTGTCTCGTCCCATTTTGGCTCGCAATCCCTACGTGTTCTGAATTTAAACAAAAACCCAATTTATGAAAACAAAAGCTAAATCAGCTAGCCAGGAAATTTGCCATCGGACTAAGGAGGAAGTAGGCATTCCAACATTTTGGTCGGCGCACTTTCCATAGTATATTTGCTATTATCGATAAAAGTGAAGCAACCCTTTTTCTAACCAATCAGCAAATCATAGAAAACCTCAATAGACCATTGAAGAAATAATTTATTCCATTGTTCTATTAATTTACTCCTTGACACGTATGCAGTTACTTAATTTGTTGTGAAAATGCTCTCAGTACCTACACGATTTAAATGCCATGTACACGGAATGTGGTCGAGAAGTTTTTATGGTAGATGTATTATAATTTCATAGAGCATATTTAGTCTGCCCAAAAGTCTAGGCTTAACAAACCGCAATATTAGAGATCCAGTTTCAAGTTAACCTTAAAAACAAATATTTATACATAGTAAAATACCATTATAGTCAGATATTAAGTATATTGCGTGAAAATGTGTATAAGCCTTTGGCGTTTATTTGGCAATCTTCTTTATTGCTTAATCCAATAAATTTTCACTACGCAAGGCACTCCCAACATATATGCTAGGTCGGTTTACGACTTTCTCATAGCACGCGTCTTTTTGTAATTGTACCTGCACGTAACATAATACACGGCAATTCTTATTTAAAATGCCATGTGATCCACGGCGACGCCAACAGCATTGTCCCTCGTTATATGCCCACGCCGGCGCATTATACAAAGTGACAGTCATGGGCAATCTGAATTGTATTCACAACCAGCATAAATAAAATGCGATAAGGCCCATACTTTCATGTATCATTATTAATTATAAAAGAGTTTCATATATAGCAGTGTCTAATCTGCTGAATTGGTAACCCTTCGATTTAAGAGGCAATACTAGCATCAAATTAATGCTGCGACAACTGTGAACCGGTAATTAAAATTTTATTTCAAAGTCTAAAGCTGTGGATTCCTAAGCAAAACGATAATTGAAATAATACGGTATTGCTATGAATTTAATACAGTTGCTTATGACAGACTTCTAGGTGATGAGCAAACAAGGGATTTGAAAAGTGTTTTAACAGAGGCCATAAATATTCCAACTACATTATGATTGTTTGATAAGGAACAACTAAAATGAGTGAATTCTGAGGCAATACTAGAAATATAGAACAACGTTATATTACAGGCAAAAAAAGCAGTCGCTTTGCAAGTTCCATGGGATGCCGATACTAGGAAACCGAATACAAAGCAAATAAAACAAAGGATAAAGTAAAAATCGTTTTCATTGGCTTACCACAGTGTGCTCAAAGAGGCACGCATAAATAGTCAATCTCAGTTGTGGTTTGCGTAATCCACCAAATGCCGCATGCAGGTCTTGAGCAACGGTGAATAGACAGAGGGAATAATTACCTGAATGCGCTTTACTGCATACTAACGTGTTGGTCACTTTTCTAAGACGCCTCTTCATATTGTTCTTAGTAGCTCGGGTATAGTTGCACTGGTACTATAGGATGGCTATCCTGGGTGAATACTTGTTGTACATTGTCTTCCAGCTTGCATGTTAACTTGAGCTGTTAGTGAAAGTGGACAAAATAGCCCTTTTCCTAGTTCAAATAGAGCATATTGTGAAGTGGCCGCTCGTACGCTATGTAAACCTCTCACTGTTTGGAGTCGCGATTTTCTGGTTCCTCGATCGTCCGCAACATCTAAACATCATCAGCGAACATCATGAAAGCTAGACAGTGAAACGCGTTAACTCGATACTGAACATGAGAAACAGACTTGTCCCAGATCTGAACTATTTGAACTCCACATTCTACATAATTCGGATTGGACAGCGCACTTCGAAATCTGACCTGCATTTGCCGTTGTTGCAGTAAATTCCTGATGATTTAAATTTAATATTTTTATGTTTACAGCATTCGGGTTTGTGACAATTTCAGTTCTTCTACATTTCGTCTAATTAATGTGTAATCAGTAGGTTGTTGTTTCATGAACCCATTTTAAAAGAAACCTTGTTACTTGTGTGCTAGTGTGTGGATGCTTTCTAGATGGTCTACGAAGCATGAGCGGTGATTGCCTCCACCCGGTTTAGTGTACATGGAGGAGAACCAATGGACCATAATTGGAGAGTACCAAGTGATTACCGCTATTGAGAACCGGAGTGCTTATCCCATGTTTCTACACTGTAGGCGAAGTGTGCTCATCCACCACATTTTGAAGAAACGTGCTAATGGCTCGGACAGCCTTGTTGCGGCTATGTTCATCGTCGCTGGGGGAACGTCATCTATTCCGGAACAGGTGTAGTTGCGCAGGCAGTAAAATTTCTTTAAACATGGATGCTGCTGTTTAAGCGATCTTAACAAATGTTTATTAGGTCAAGGAATTTAAGTGCGTATAATTGGCGGATGTCTGGTTGGAGGTTGGGTATACTGTATTCGTAGGGTGTTGGATGCCTCTTTGGCACACTGTTCCATTTCGATTGGCTTGTTATCATGATGGATACCGAGTTTAACGTACCTGATATTGTTTACCTTACTAAATAAAAGCTTTCATTGTTAGAAATCTACAAGCCAAATGTATTTTTGTTCAGCTTGACCTCACGGACAATCGGATTCCAATGGTTGCGTTGGGTCTCGAATTCGTTCCAGCATTCGGGATTATGTCGAGCACTGCAAATGTGCCATGCTGCATTGCTTAGCGAAAAGCGCTTGCGGTTTCTATTTTTGCTACGATCAGAGTGCTTGGTAAATATAACCCTTTTCATTTCTGTAGCACTTATGATTAATTTTCTTGCAGCGTAAAATAAACTGAATTCAACCGCTGAAATGTGAGTTACCATTCAATAGTTCTTAATCGGTTATCTCAACTATATTGTTCAGGAAGTTGTGGTGTGTGAGCGGCGAATACGTTAAAACAAATACGTCCATACGTACGTAAGTTTCAGTACTAGCCTTATTGGACATCAGCAGACCTTGCTAGCAAAATTCAAGGTATGCTGTCTCAGGGCCACCCGGAATTAACTGGATAATATAACAAATTGGTAAACGGAGAGATTACAAACATGTGCTAAATAATTGATTGAATTGGCATGCACATTTGTAAACTTGTAATAACCCAGAATGATTTTTGTAGCTAACTTGATTAAGTTGAAATACTGAGAGAGCCGCCAAATTATGATTGCTAATTTCCATACCAGCTAATAAGACGTCGCTAAAACACGCAAATATAAGACTTGTAAACTCTATGTAATATTGGTTAGTTACAGTTAGTATTTATGTCTACAGATAAATGGAAATGAACTTTACCATATTGTACCGATGTCTACTGATTAACGTATTGGAGTTAAACCTCGAAGGTTTGTATTTTACGGGGAAGCATAAAACAGTTTTCTTGGAGATAATTTATGATTTTATTCTTAACTATCCTTCTACATCAACCGTTATTTATGTTTATAGGCTATGGTTATAGGCTATATCGCATACAAATTCCGCCTATCAATAATTTCTCCTTTAATGGAAATAATCAAGTGTAGCCTTATTAAAGATTAAGTTACAAAATTGTCACGAATTTACAATCGCAAATCAACAAAAAGATATCCAAAAGAGGAGTTATATTTTGGTTGGGAAATGTTTCAAAAGATGCCACAGTATACGGGGTTTCCAAAGAGGTGGAAATTACAAATCAGACTTTAGTAGGTGGACCGTACAAACACCTAAAAGAAAGGGTTTGGTCAGCTATCGTCTTATGAGGAGAGGATGTTTGCCCGAAGCCTATATATTTTTTGTAAAATATGATTTCCTCGGGGATCGTGCAAACTTAGTTTCCATGATCAATTAAATTCACTTATAAAATCCAACTATCCTGGAAAAACTTGGTGCATGGGTTTGAGAAGAGATGGAATGGGGAGATTCCCATCGAAAACCGAAACCTTTAACAAAAGCAAGATCTAAAGGATCTTCCTAGGAGGTTGTTAATCAATTCTACAAATTTATGAAAACGTGATGACCGAATATGACATACTAGTCTAGCATCTTCCAATCTGTAATCTCGAGTTAGCTTGGCTAGGAACATATGTAATATTCTTCCGGTCCGACTTTCTGAACTCTTCCGTGTCCAAGTAGTGTGACAAGTCGCAATGCAAAATAAATACCTCGTAAACGGCGGTACTATCAAGCCGCCTACTAAGAGATCGATGAAAAGGAAGCAGCTAAGGAAGCACGGAAGAGGGAAGGAAGAGTGCCAGGGAGGAATATGAGGGTAGTGCTAACAGGTAGTAAAACCGATCGACCTCTTACCTGTTAACTTGTTACCGTGACGTCCGCGGACCGGCTACACATATTACTCAGCTTCAAATGGGTTCTTACCAGTACCATCTCTCAATGCTTATTTCAAATCAGTATGCGCGCTTAAAACTTATTTCAGTGTCATTGCTGCATTGCAACTTCTGGATGTATTCTTCTCAAAATGTAAATGGTACAGCTTTATCAATCCTACAATTTAGGAAGTCCTAATAAGCATGTTTTAGTGTTACAAATGAGGATTAATTGAGGACTCAGTATTTGATTCCTGGTTTTTTCATATTATTCAAAGTGTGGCACATGTGAAGGAGTCAACTGTGCTTATTTATGATGGACCATGTTACCACCTCAATTACATGCAGTAAAGCTAGCCATGGAAAATAACATAATAATATATTTGCCATCAAACACTAGCCATGCACTTCACCTATTAGATGTTGTTGTATTTATCCTTTAAAATTGGGCTGGAAGTCTATTCTGTAGACATGGTTTGGGATAGCAAATTGCAAAAGTTAGCAAGGACGTATCTTCTTCCCTGGTTTAAATAATGTTTGACCTATTGTCGCGGAAAAATATTATCACTGGATTAGAAGCAATGGGATAAAAGCAGTAACTTAAAGCTATTCCGCAGATAATCGTAACTTCTCTGAATGCTACTCACGGCGTTATTCCAATCACAGCATCAAGGGAACCACAAGGACAAAACAATGGCGTTGATGATGCTCAACCAACACTTATGTTATTCTAAAGTCTGCTTCAAATAACGGACTTTGACCGTTGACGCTTTTACAACAAAAAATAATAAGGACAATTTCACCGAGCTGTTCGCTCATGAAATTGAATGTCGTAAGTAATACTGGACTACAAGGTGAGTACAGACAATGTCTGGGGTATTTTGGCAACAACGTAGGTATCAGGCAAAGTTCCTAATGAAGAACAGAGGTAAAATTAATCAGTCAAATAAGACAAGTCCAAGGATGTTAGTTCCATCCATAACTAGCCTAGAGATAATGAGCGGACTGAATAAAGCAAACAAATATGCAAAAACGAAGAAACATGCAATATCATCATTGGGGAGCGGGTTTTAGTTAAATATGAGGTAAGAATTTAGTGCACGTTCTGAAGGCTTGTTATCGAAATACCAGACGAATTATTGTACACGTCAAATATTTGGACTAAAGCACTGGTTAGATCCTACTATGTTATTTTCAGAAAAAGTTGATATTGATGACGGTTCAGCTAAAATTCTCCCTTAATTTACTTCACAACCTAATATCCATAGTCGTGACCCACATAATTTCGACTAGTAAATTGCCGTCAATGAAATGTTTACGCCAAAGACAAATGAAAGATCCCGTAGTATTACCATTATATATTTTGAAGTAATGTTTTACAAAAAATATCCTGATTTCAGAGATTTTGTCAATATCATGTTTTTGTGTATAAGTTGTTTACACAAGCCATACTACCTTAAAATGATGTTAATAGAGTTGAAAGGCGATATACCCACATTACACCAAGGCGTATTAAGAAAGAAATATTTACAAGGATTAAAACTATATTTTAATGAAAACAATAACTTCATTGAACTGCTTATGCTTTATGATATGCCTACTCTTAATATGTGACGTAAACTTTTAAATTTATTAACCATTTCATCTGTGCTATCACAGGCAAGAATATGTCTAATTTATTACCATTAAACTACGGGTGATCATGGCAAAATATATTGAATTTACACGTTAAACAACATCTCCCCGCTCTGATGACCAATAATTATCTAACCTTAATTATATTTATTTTAACATTTCCTTATATCACCGAATCAATATGATTATCGTTCAATAGCTTACGACACTGAACATTGAAAATAATTTATATGAAGATAAAAATCGGTGTTGCTCCTTCGAAGGTGAATTAATCAAATGCGCGGAATGACCTCGCTGATTATGGCGTGGTGGCAGCATTTTGCTTCTGCACTACATGTTATCCATGTGCGATATGCTCCGTATACCTGTATTCCGCAAATTCTAACCCCGATTTTTCCTAGACTAGCGTTTCCGGCAATTTGTTTCTATATATCATCACACAACACTCGAACCATATTAGGTGAGCTGTATGCTTTCAATCCGGTACCACCAGCTTGTATCCTTGTCTGCGTGTAGTGCTTTGTGCACCAAGGTGCGGCACCGGCCTCAGCATATGGAAATGGTCCAGGTGCAGTATCCGTTGCACCACAATGTGGTCAACTAGAAGCCCACGATGTGACATGGTGTAGTGTCCTACTCTCCTTCATCTGTCCTCGTACGTCATTCCCCGTATACTAGAGATTAGCCGGATAGCTAAAAGGTGGACACGTACAGGTCTCTGCACCTGATCTACTGCAATGGGATAGTATTCAGCTAAGCCGTACTCAAGTACAGGTTGTATAATGGAACAGAACAGACAGGTATCAAACTCTACAGATGACATGTAAACAGCTGCGTCTAAGTGCCTAAATCAGGCAGAGTACTTTTGCGTAAAGTCTGTTCATGTTATCGATGGGATTCAGATCAGCGCATGAAAGTACGCCTAGATCCCTTAAAGTCCTGGTGAGATGCAGCGATCAGCCGTCCAGGGTACATGTTTGCTCATTGCCACCGTTTCTTACGCCCATAAACAAAACCCGGTTGGCCAGTAGGGTAAGTGCTGCTAACCACTGTGATAGGCGTTTGATAATCTGCTGAAATTCTTCGCAGTAGTTAGGACGATAAAAATATCATCCAAATCTTCAGGGCGACCCAAGAAGCGGAGATACTTCGTTGATGTGATTCCTAACATGGTGCTCTGGGGTAGGCGGCCTGTGAAAGTGTAACATACTTTTAGGTGATTATCAACCTGTACCAGCTATCGTCTAACAATAACAAGCTCCTTATCCACTGGTGGGGTGCGCCGCCAACACCACCACCACCACTACACATCTTCATATTGTAAAGCAGGGCATTATGGTTCGATTACTTTAATGCTCTACCGTAATCAATGTAATAACCATCCACTGAATTCTCTCGGTTCAACACATTCAATCATTCCTTTCGCGTCAATAACAGGTTATTGGTGCACGAGCCGTCCTTCATGAAATTGTGCTATGTAGGCTTTAGCAAATATTTTAGCTGCAGCTGCATAATATTCTTCTTGATCACCTTCGCCAAACAGTGCTTAGACAAATCGGCCGGTACTTGTCCACATTGTGTTTTTCACCAAGTTTTTGAATCGACTTCGCTACCGAGCATTTCTAATCGATCGGCATACAACCTAGAACTGCAAAAAATGGATCGAACAGTCACCGCTGGCTTTATGATAGCCGATAAGGATATTAAAATTAACAACTGAAGTCCATCAGGTCCGGCCGGATTCGTGCCGTCCAAGGCTGGCAAGTTGACAACGAATACCGTCCACACTACAATTCAGGGCATCGAGTTGAATAATGGCTGCACACCAAGACATCCGCATAGGAGCATGCCCACATTTAAATACCCAAGCAAAATGCTCCGTCAATGCGTACACATGTTAAGTGTCGGACGTCAGGTGCCGTTCGTCACGGCCTTCTGACACAGCTACGTCACTTGCGGAAATCAAACGTTAATTCACTAGAGCCAAACTCTTTTGTTAGGCCCTATTCGCTGAGGCTGCGATCACCTCTTCAAAATACTGACAATTACGCATTTTGCGCTTTTGCTTAGATTCTGCAGTAATTTGTTCACTTCATAATATTCGGTAGAGCCAGACAAGGAATTTACTTCCCTATATGTGTCATCGTTGAGCCAATTGAACATAATCTCTATCGAACTTATGTGACTTAACTGGTCCAGCTTCCCATAATTGAGGGCTACGAAACGAGCGTAAAAGGGTTGCGCACCCTCTTTTATAACAAGCCAACGAGCTTCAAAAAATGAATTCCGCGGCATCGTCTAGTACAAATCCCTGGCGACTCGATTGCGACCATGGAATGCAAACTTTTAATAAATGTAATACCACTCCGGTAAAAGCGAATAGGGCAGCGGCAGCTTTAAGCCAGCGAACACCATCTAGTGGTCAATAGTTGCCATATTGTCCAGGACCTGGACACTTTAGTAGTAGGTCCTGACACGATAGAGCTGAATGCAATGGAGCAGACCTCGGTTGCAAAATATGCTTTGCTGCCTCAGATTCAGATACCATATTCGCAACACCCCTATAAGCCGGGAGTGTGGCCGACTCATGTAGTATATAACATGCGGCAAACAATCCAAACTTTGTCTTTTCGAGCTGCGATAATCCGCACCCAAAAACAGTTCACCGTTTCTCAGGCGAATCACGTACCACAAATCTTTGGACTGGCCACCTTCACTTCGGTGTTTATGTTTCATTCTACCATTCAGCAAGGACCGAATTCATAACAGCATGCTTCTTCGATTGCTTGATAGTCTGTCGCACTGATTTGGACTTCTTAAACAACTAAATAAATAAACTTGTATTTCGGGCAGTGCTGGTCAAGCCTGTGAGGGCAGCAGCATGATAATTCAAAGGAAGTTGATAGGTAATTATGCAGAAATATTGAAAGATATTTTTAACATGAAAGGATCAATGTGAGCCCCTAAGGTTGTAATCTTAATTGAAAATCATTGGACTCGAAGGCGACTGATCAGCATGCATGGCGCGATCTGATTACGAAGGCGGTTGTCGAAGTGCTGGTGAAACACTTCATACATAAAGAGAAGAAGCGGCAAGCACCGATGTGTAGTACTCCAGAGAAATTGATTACATGGTGTTGTAGCGCAGGCAGTCGCGGTTGCCTGCGTCAGGCATGTCTAGTGAGCGATGAACGAGGCCACTCGGGACAAGCACCGGAGGGACCACGGGTCCTGTTTAAAATGTTGGCAGAACCGGCGCAGTGTTGGTAAGTAATATTCATTTGATATACTAACAGCGCGCTTGCCTGCTAAGTCTCCTTATTTCAGGTGGTAAGTATTCAGTTTTGTCCTAAGCTTTCTTATATTAATTTTACCTGAACAATATTCTATGAACATTCACACGTTGCTTAATTTATTTTACTTAAATCCGATAACATTTTTGCGTTTGTGGCATTTTATTAACATATGTTACCGTATGTCTTGAAATCAGCGTGGATTGGTTCGTAACAGATTTTTATACGCGCAATTAGAGAACTTTTGTTCCCGTATATTCCTGCCTTATCCAAATTAATTTATATATCGTTATTTCAAGTGATTAGTTGTGCTTACTATTATTCCCGGTTTGGCTGCTCTTTAATGGCATGTTGACATGGTGCTTGCCATTATATTATACACTATTTTGTCCATACCGGCTCCAGGAACCAGTGGGTCGTTGATGGAGGGGACAGGGTACACAGTCCTTTTGGTCATGCTAGGCTTGAAACGTGGTTCGATGCATCCAGTGTGAAATGGACCACAATCAAACCACCGCATTGTCTGCACTTGATTCTCAAATGCAACATGCTCGTGGTTATCTGTGATGGAGTGTGGGCCGCCCGTGTTGATGAAACGTGGCTCCCATCAACATGCCGCCCGGTCATATTCCTTCGGGATTACACTGGATCCAGGCTTTATGGTTGTTGCTGTGGTATGTGCAGTTCAAGCCACCGATGGTCCCTCAGTAGGCACAGGCGCCCTGTGCTTGTCCTTTTGTAGGTCACAGTGACAGGGAAAGCCGAAAACGGATGCCGCCAACCATGTATGTGTTAGTGGCCGGAGAGACTGTGGCGATCTGAGCTGATGGTGTCTGGGTCCTGATATAATGTGTACCCACTACTGCTACTGTTGTGCAATGGGCTCTTGCCCAGGACATCTCCTGTTAGCAACCGCTGAGTGTGATTCGATTTACGCCATCCTTTCTGCTTAGATCCAGGACATGAATCCGCCTGAGTCAGTTAACTGACAATGGACTAAAAACCGTTGCTTTTGTATGCACATTTAATAGAATTCTTTAGCTGAGGACCAGAATCGTTCCCCTGTTATGTGTAGGCGCTCCGCTAGTATGGTCGTTCATCCACTTTGGAGGTTTGGATCTTGTTGGCGACCCATTCCCGTAAAACCTATTTACGGAAGAAACATTTCTACCGGTTAGAAGCACTCGGGTCGATTGGCGTAGAGTATGAAGCAACGCATTTTCTCTAACGGTGGGAGGTCACCGCAAGGTGTTAAATAGATTGCTACTGCCTGAGTCAAACCACCGGACCTTAATGAAGTTGGTGCAAACGCGCCAAAACCCAATGCATCTTGCCTTGTTCGCTTATGCGCATCAATACTAAGGTCACAAAACCTATGTGAATATTTCCAGTACCTCAAAGCGTGGTGTGACGGCCGTCAAGCAGACTCCAATACGTCTATGCATTAAACATTTTCCAGCTGCATCGAGTTATTGAGCCAAAGGCTACATGTGGAGCCCCTTACGCTAAACTGAAAATCGCCACTATCTTGTGCGTCAGACTATAGAACGAAAGGCTCTAGGCAGAATGCCTAAATCAAACCTCTAAATCACTCACTGAATTGTGGATCAAGCTACTGAGAAAAATTCCCTGGGTGGAGTCCCGCAGGCAAACATCTGACATACAACCACCGCCTGACGTGTGGTCGCCCTTTAATGGAATCGTATGCCTTTGCGCAACTCAGTCAGTATCAGGTGCTGGCATGTACGCAAACTGCTGGACAGGTAATACAGTGAGCGCCCCGTGCGAAGCACTGCACTTATCGCGCTGGACTTGGCTCTGTACATTACCAATATTACATCGCTCAGTCAGATTTCGCTGGCTCAGCTAGGTAAGTTGCATAAAGTAGTTGCTGGCTGCACCTCCTACGGTTTGGGATACGCCAACTCTGCACCACGTGACATGTGGTCGTATATGCAATATCCGATCTCCTCCATGGCCAACTTGTGATGAACCTATAGGTATCAGCGCGTGACCAACTGCTCGCCTACGACTCGTAAGTTGTTTGCTCATCAATTTTATAAACACGTACGGTCTGACGATGTATATCCTGATGACATGCGTGATCAGTCCTACACTCCGCTATTCCCGTGATACAGTAGGTGCAGAGGAGCGACCGACTAATTCTGCTGGGTGAATTCAAAGCGCGCTTTGTGCGTAATGCTTCGATGTGGACAGATGTCATCGGTTCGCATCTCATTGGTTCAGCGAATGCAAACGGTGACAGGCTGCACTCACTCTGGATCACTCGCAGCCTGGGGAACACGGAAGCTCGGTTTGCACTGAGTGCGAATGATATAGCAAATCAGACGCACGCACGGAATGGCCAAGATAACCTATTCGACTATTTCATCGCACGTCAGTGTGATATGCGTAAAGTGCGCATGACACGTGTAATGCGTGCAGCTGGATGTGGCCATGGTCACACGTTGGTGCAGAAGAAACAGTAAATATATTTTTGCAAATCTATGTGTGGCACTCCCACCGTGAAACGGCGTAAATTTAACATCCTCCACCTCGGTGCTGTGATAAAACGTATTGTGCTGGAATAGGTGAGGTCTGCACAACTGTGAGACGTGGAATGCAAAGTCACAGTGAGCAACCGGCAAACATTTGACAGCTCCTGTGAAGGAGACAATCGGGCGCGCTAACTCTAAGCGGCCTGAATGATTGAATTGGAACAATGCGACGACTGGCACATATGTGTGTGAGAAGATGTAGCGTTTGCTGCACACGTCGCAGATATCCGTTAATTAGGAAAGAATAAAAAGTTTGGGCAAATATCACGACCACTGACCTGAGAGCTACGTCGCATTATAAATAAATAGTGGACGGAGAAAGCAATGGAAATGGCATGCTATCCCGAATTTCATCAACGCAAGTAATTATTTGACAACTTGAAGGCAGTGTATGTAATGAGATTAAAGCCGCGGAGGAACTGATAGATGGTAGCTCTCGCACTAACTGCACACAGATTGCAGACGTAATGCAGATTTAGCAAAACACTTTGACTGTCACTTGATTAATTGTTTAGAGATCGACTGGCTTTCATTGAAAGGCCTAAAGCACTGGCTGTAAAGGCGGGTCTAACAGACGTGCCTAACCTGAATAATACGCCAACACTGTTAACTTAGCTGCAACAAGGAAAGTGTGCCGGTGCCGACGGGATCCCACATGTATTTAAACATGGCAGCCTCGCTTGGTGACTGCACTGCACCACTTGGTGCAACGTTTGTGGATGAAGTTTGAGATGCATCCTGAGCGGAAACATATCCTTGTGCTACCATTGTACAAGGGAAAAGGAAGCAACGAATGTTTTACGATTTATCTTGGCATAAACCTACTGTTGTGTAGGCAAGGTGATTGCTTGAATAATTCTCAACCAACTCTGCAGTCAGGTTGCGGAGCCGTACGTCGCGGAAGAGAAGTGTTGATTCCATTTGGGTATCAGCTCTACTGATCCCGTTTTTGTGACTGGTCATTTGCAGGGCGGGGCAGAGAACCACACCAGCCGTTGCACTCCATATTGCTCTTGATCGCCCGATGTCATTTGTTACGGTAATGCAAGGGGCATAATGGCGTGTTTGGGTATTATTACTTCTCCGCGTATAAGTTTACGTAAATGCTTGCATAGTGGTATGTGAAACGATGATGAATCTGAGTGGAGTAACATTGGATGACCTTGCAGTTTCTATGGCATGAAGCCAAGTAGTGTGTTATCTCCTGATGTGTTTATTATTTACATGTACTTGTCTTGCGTTTTTGAAATCACTTGTGATTACGCATTTGCGTGGAGCACCATATTGATGATTAGTTACTTAACAAACGTCGTTTCGTTGCGAGACTTCTAGTCGGTGTAACAAGTATCCGCATTTCGATTTTTGCTGACGTCTGTATTTTGTTTTTACACCGTGAATGAGTTGTAATACATCACTAGTGATCTGGCTTTGGCAGCGACTAAATTCTTGCTCACTATCTACAAAAGCAAACTGGTGACAGTTTCAAACATTACCGATGGTGTAATCTAATATGGCGGCTCGGTCAGGTGGGACTTGTGTATTCGACGCGGACACCGAAGCAGCTATACTGCAGTCAGCTGAGTTTTGAAAAACTGTATGTGCGGAAACGGAACCTTCGTTAACAGGACATGATCAAAATGAGCCTATCACGTTTTAAAGTTGGATGCAGGTGATATGAATCGAAGACGGTTGGTCGGCGTTCATAGCGCGCTGTGATAAAAAGGGCATTTGCTGAGCTGCAGTGGAAAGACCGCATGCATGCGGAGAAGATTCTGCAAGTGCGGAAACGACAGGCGCCGATGGGTTGCAGTTCGTGTACAGCGAGCTCATGGTCCTGAAGCATACGCGGTTGCGCGTGCCTGAGTCAGGCAAATCTAGGGAGCCATAAGCGCGGCCTTTCGGTGCCAACACCGTAACAACGACGGGTCCAGTTGAGAACTAGGCAGAACTGGCGTAACTTTTGTAATTACGTTGCATTCGATTTACTGACCGTTTGCTTAACTCTGGGTATCTTTCATTCAGGTTGTGGGTATGTTATATTTTCTAATATATGTCTATGTGAAGTATCTTCTATTGACCTGCACATGTCGCTCAAGTTCAATGTAGTTAACCTTAATTCCATTTTCTCTATTGTGTAAAAGTATTATGATATATTTTCTGACGTCTTGTACCTATAGCCGATTTGTTGGAGAACAATTTATTTCACATTATTATTTATCGCACTGCTATGTCGGCATATCTATATGCATTATTCTATTGATTTTGTTTGGTATCGTTTAAAATGATGAGCTGTTTCTTTATACACCCGGTGTGGCTGCGCTTGGTATGCATGTTAACAATTTACTTACCAGTCTATTACTCACTACTCCATGCTTTGTGCTTACACCAGTTGTGGTGATCTTCGTTAAGTTTGTTGCGTTTGTAGCATACTTGAGCAACATATGGACAATTTGTCCTTATCGCGAATGCCTTGCTAACCAACGCTTCATATGTTCATTTAAGGAAGAGTTATGTCTGCATGGCCGTAAGCTTTAATATATATATTTTATTTGATACTGACTTCTCAAGCTGTTGGCTGGTGTTAGACATCCCGGGTGTGGCTGCGCTTAATGTGCATTTTGACAAGGTGCCTGCCTTTATATTACACACTACTTCATCCATACTGTCTCTTAGGGAAAATTTGGTCTTGCTGGTCCTCGTGGTCACGCTAGGCTCGATGATTGATTCCATGCACTCAGTGAGGAGGGGACTATGTTCCATCCACGGCGTTGTGTGCACTTGCTTCCTTTAATATTGAGTATTTTGTTTGTCTCTGAAAGATTGTAGGCCAGATCCGTGGATAAACGTGGCACCCATCCACTTGTCTCCTAGTTTTATTCCTTTGGGTATACATTGTTTAAGGGTGTCTGTTTGTGGCTGTGGCTGGTGCAGCTCAAGCCACCTACTATCCTTCAGTAAGCGCAGTTGTTCTGTGGCTGGTCACAGTGACAGGCTAATCCGAACCGGACGCTGTCATCCATGTATTGGTTATCGGACATGATCAGTGATCTGTTGAGTTGTGACTGAATTCTTGAATCTGGTTGCTTTGCTCGCAATGGTATGAATAGTTGGAAAGAACTCTTAGAACTTGATGACCCTTGTAATCAAGAGTATCCCCTGAAATGGGAAGAAGCGGTGATGTTATTTATTTGCGAGTCACATCCACCCCGTATCAATGTTGTCAAGCAATACTTTTGGGCTTTTTATATGTAGATATTTTTCCAGCACTGTCCACTACGTCACTCGAACTCTGCCGCCATGCTATTCACTAGAGCTGGTGTTAACCTAGCTACCCAGCCCGCAGCACCTGAAGGTTGTTCGGCTAACCAACCTTGGTTAGTTACCTCTTGATATGAGCAGGATGTGTCCAGCCCTAGTATGTTCGGATGGTGTGAGGCATCGATGTAATGTACATGGTCACATTTGTTCATTAAGCTACAAAACGTTGGAAGGCTATCCGCAGGCCGCGGTAGGAATCGACTGTCGCTGACGAAGCGTCATCTACCTGTTTATGCGCGTTTTGCGAATCGCTGGAACAACAAATATTTGCTACGGGGATATTGGTTTCTCCAATATCTGTCTGTCGCTTCAAGTTCAAGAATGCGGTGTTAAATTTGCTTTGTCTTATGTATCAACATCACGACGAATACGGATATTTAAAACTCTTAGCCTACCGAGTCGTTTTATTAGTTGCCTCGGAATCGTTTCTATACCACACGTGACTCGCAGAGGCCGGGATATTAGTTATGTTCTCTTGCCAAGGCGGGTGCTTTTCTTTCCCTGTAAATGCTGTATGTTTAGTTCAAGAAGCCTAACAATCCGGTTACGCAGAAATCCTACATCACTGGCATAGCGAGCCAGAGGACTAGCATCCTAAGTCTAAGGAGTATGAAATATGGAAATTTTGGAACGCCGCAACTTGCTTGCAGTCGTCCTCTCCTTTGGATTCGCTGCATTCTCCATTGGCCTTCGTGGACCGGTACTATCGTCCGCATGTATAGTAACGTCCGTAAAACCCAAAACAGACATTCCAGTTGAGCTTCCAAAAATTGGTGGATACCACTCTGGATAACGTGCAGACGATGGGCAGATGAGCTCGTGCAAATTTATAGGTGGCTTGGTTTTCGCTTGTATGAATGAACACACAGCGCTCCTCCATATCAAAAGGTTCGTCCGTCTAATAGGATCGCGCTACTTCTTCGCTGTTTGGGACTGCACAGAAGCTGGTATTCCTTGCAGAAAATTGGGATCAAGATATACTGAACTTCACGCATTAGTTTAAAAAGATTTAAAGACAAACCAATACACGAGATGTAGAAGTGCACATATCAGATGTATATGAAAACAACGGCTCTATGCCTAACTCTTTTATATCAGATGGTTTTAGGGAGTCAGCTTCGTACTTCCGGATAGCATAGCAGATGAGACAAAGTGAACGATAAGTATACAAAACAAATACTACATCAAAATATAAGGGTACGACACTAGTAGGCACTAAACAAATTTAGCATCGCAAACAACTGGTTCCAATAATAATAATAAAACATCTAGCCTGCAGAATGTGCTGAGCAACGCAAAGTGACATGTCCGACAGTGCGAGCAAAAGCCGTGCGGCGAGCGCAAACCGCAGTTGTTGACTTAACAATATGGAGCGCTTTACAATTGGAGTGTAATACTTGCGCCGAAGTCATGCTAATATTCTATGTATCGTTCCGTTTTAGTATATGTACCACCGAAGCGAGTACATGATCCGCGTCGAACTCGACAACATAACAAGTAATTTAGGATAAAGAAGTAAAAATCAGTTAGATACGCTGATTCTAAACCTTTCTTAACGTTTCCACGCAGAACATTTTGGCAACTTGCAAACATGCTATATAATAGCATCAAAGTTAAGCTGCGGCAGTCAGTGACATGATTTACTGTGAAACGAATAATTTAATTGGAAGCGCTGGTCATCAACGATTTTGACGTAAAGATCGACTACATATGTTTTACATAATCTACGGGTCTCATCTATTTGCAAGTACATATACAGTCATTTCCTGTAGATGCCAAGTTTCACATAATCAAAATTTATGCTCCTTAGGCCGGTAATGAATCAAGCAGCTGTCAAACAAATGCCTTCATTAGGATTACATTTGAACGGGTTATTTCACGGGATAAATAAGAAGCATGATTTCACGAACTTCCTTGATGTTTTCTTTATAGAGTCCAAAAAATTATGATAGGAATCGTAAAAACTATGTTTGTTAGATGCAAAAAAACCACAAACTACTCAGCGGATATGCAACAATTTATCCTGCCATCTTTTACACAATGGAGAAATGTCCAGTATTTGACTCAGCGGCAATCCCCTACCTAGTAGATAATAAGGTTTACACTAAAAAATGTTGCTTGTGAACACAGGAATTGAAGTGTTTTACTAAAATGTACTTAAACAAATTCCAAGGGATGCGATTTCAAAATTCAAGTACTACTTACAACATTTTATTTGCTTAAATATAATGTACTTTCGTTCACTTATGGAAATTGCATGCTGATTAAACTGTCGCCATGATTTATTTAACTAGCAAAACAACTAACAACATGGTTTTATCCTTTTGGTGTTATTCAAGTTCAGTTGTACAATATAATGGCCAAGCTTCAAATTGCAAACTGCGTAATGCCGCCTTGTGCTAATTGATACTTACCTGCTATTATAGGTTGCAATTTGTTTTATTTTTAGATATATGTTGAAATAGGGCAAATAAAAAAACCCTAGCTGCTTTAACTATTTATTGACGCACTGGTTTGGTCATACTAATGTGCAACCTCCGGCTACCAAAGTGTGAAAATTATGTGCGCTGTTTATATCTAGGGGAATAAATATGATCACTAGGAATTGGAAAGTAGTAATACGCTTTGCATTTATCAGTACTCAATATAATATTGGACAGAATTTATCAATAAATGGTTATCGGAATATATATGTTAAATCTGTTACTGCCAGTCATGGTAGCTACCGAAAAATATTGCATAGAAATTAACAGATTACTTAGAAAACCATATTGTGCACTGTTCACATTTAAATGTTGCGATTGCACCAAATTAATACAAACAGGAGCAAACGTGTTTGTGCCATAAAACTTTTGCATGGATTTTCAACGAGGAAAATAAGGACAACCCAATTGTTTGATTCAATAATAGTTTTTTGGTTTTCTAATGTTGTAATATTCGGGTTACGGATATAGAGCTCATATTGCTGAGTGTTTGCATGAGTCGACAAATAGTTCACCAGATGGTTAGCTCGAAATTGCTCGATTTATATATTGGCTTTCCCCCTTTCATTTTAAAATAAGATTCCTAGGAATGACTGGTAAACCAAAGGAAATAACTTTAAGGTATTTGCTAAGACTTCTGAAAAAGACCGCCTGAAATATTTAAAATTTTTTTTCAAAATGTCTACAAATTTTCCGAAATTTAAGCGAAGATAAAGTACATTACATCTAACGAAGCGCCTTAGGTATTTAATAACTTTTTGGCCGTGTACCCTCGGTTGGTAAATATGCCAATTTATTTGTTTATTTCGCTGGGTAATTATTTCGCCACCTGTACAATAGAAGCGAGAAAGCTTATCGTATTATTATAATGGGGTAACTTTGTATTGCTTGCGTTTCATAAAATACACTGACACTTGGTAATCCTCTACGTTAACGACCATACAATGACTTTAGTACGCCCTACCTCGGAGGTTGATATTTATGCCCATGTACATAGACTTAACACACTAAGCCTATATTAATGCATCACTCACTCGCTCCTCCATGAGAGATAATATGACCGTATGGCTTTTTTGTTGTATATTGTTGGTTTACTTTTCATATGACGTGTGAGCCTAGCTACTTTTACTCTTCGGGAAATATCACATAGCATTCCGACTAAGACAAACGTGATTGTGATGAGTGCAAAGAAAACAAATAGGGCTGTGGTGGTCTACACGAAACATTTATGCAAATTTACATCTTTCGGTACAAACACATTTATCATCTTACGTACATTTGATCTGATTGCCAAGCACGCGAACATGCATCGCAATTCTGTCATCCGCAGTATACCTTGTCATTGTAACCATTAGAATATCAGGCTTGGTACAAATACAAGTTCCAATTCGTAGGTCACTAATGCCTTCTAGTTAATCGAACCAAGATGATGGCACATAATACCTGGCGAAACTATAGGCCAAAATTCACACACGCTTTGTCGTTTCGTTAGTGAAATATAGTTATACATTTGTGTATCAACACCAAATTATACGCAGGTCAACACTGGCGTTTGAAATGGAACATGGTTAGTTTTATAGAAAATGGATGGATTTTTTTTGCGTATATTGGTCTTACTAATCGTTTATAGTATCAAGGGAGCAGAATATTTACTACATTATTCATACATTTAGGGTCTAAATGCGAGAATGGAATCCAGTGATACTTGATATATGCATACGTTATTTTCTCTTCTTAAGCAAAACAAGACTAACGGAAAAGGAAGCGTTTTGTGCATCTTCAGCTGACTTATATCATCTGAAGATGGTGTGCTGTTCCTGGTACGAACGGCAATGCAAATCTGGCGTTAGCTTCAAAACAATGCAGACTAGCGCAATGCAGCTGGCTAACACAAATATTTTGCGCGTGCATTTACTTGTTATTAATTTGTAGTGGTCCCAAATGGAAGCAGGTTGGTGAGTTTACAAGCTTAGCATTATCATTCACCCTTTGATCAATTTCGGTGAATGTTTTATTAATAAGCCCAAATTAAATCTGAGGATACCGCACCCAATAGCAAAAAAAGAACAATTAAAATTGCTTGAAATAGGTATACCGTACTATCTTGAAAACTTCCGAGAAACGTTTCCCATGGACAAAGAGCACACAAGGAGCTAAAAGTAACATATATGTTAAAGACTAATAATTCTTCAGTTGTGTTCTTTACGATTTTGTGTCGTAAGTTGGGCTGTAATAGGCCCTTAGAGCACCAACACGATCTTCTTGCAGGCAGCTACATGCGCATAGTACTAATGCGCAATGATACCGATACAATGACGTAGTAAGCAAGGGAGCAAAAAACTGAATTGTACCAACGTTACCAATTACGATATTTTAAAATCCGCTAACCGGCTAGGTGCTCTGCGACCGGAATGGCCCGTGTCAACAATGAGCAATGAATTGCTACCGGGTAAGATCAATGCTTTACGTGTCCCGTTGGGTTATTTTGCGGGATATATGAAAACTAAATACAGTGGGTTATTTTAATTTGTACCTACAATTGTCTTTTGTTTCACTGTAGTCCTACGATTCGTGTAGTTTTACGGCACAAACAAGTAACAACAAATAATTCCCAAGTACATTCTAGGAGTTTGTTGGAGATTTGGTGCTAAGTAGCAAGGTGTAGGTGAGAATGTGAGTCCAGCAAAGGTCGTTTAATTATGGATATTGATGGCGTGGAAGTGACAGATTCTGGAACTGAATTAAACGGGTGACACAAGCAGATGGAAAAGAAGTTCCTGCGGCAAGCAATGTGGTGCTACTGTTCTACCAGTCTTAGGGAGTTACCTCCCAAGTTGGTATTACTGCTCTTGCAGTAAATATCGGCACATATGATGTGCAACGCTCAGATTTAACTGCACCATTATTAAGTCACAGCGTAAGCGGCGGTAACGTCTGCTTAATACCAGTAAACGTTGCAATCTCTCCTCGTATGGAAAATGTTGCATTTCCATAACGTAATTTACCGCTCGCCTATTTGGCTGCTCCAATGCATAAGGTTGTGTTTTGGCCATTTGTGCCAGATTTGAAGTGCAAATTCAAAACGAAGGCGAACATATGTACCAAGTATCTGGCGAAAAATATAGCAGGCTGTGCTACCAAATGCTGGTAGTAAACATGCCTACATATTAGTTAAATTTTTGGAAGACATCCGCAGGTCGTCTGGAAAAATCTAGATCATTCTGTAAGACAAATCGAGTTCAGAGGCAGCTTAATGCATCACATGCGTAGCCAGCCTGTTAACGCGGTTGCTCTGGTATCGCTTGGAGTGAACATTGCATTTGTTCATATCGAATTGCAGTGAATTTTTGCTGGACCATTGATGTACCTTGCCTGACGAATTATGCAGCAGTTGCTGATCAGTATTCTCGTCAATCTTTTGTCAAATTTATACATAATCAGCCGAAAACAGGAAGTTCTCTGTAATTGCCAAAAATGTCATTCATAAATTCAAAAAATTGGGAACCTAGCAACAGGCCTTGAGGCACAACACATTCAATTTGCGGGGGGTCAGAAAAGGAGTCCTGATATCTGATCGCTAATTGCCGCTGAAGCAGATAATTGGCGATCCAGCTTAGAAGATGTACACTGATCCCCCAAATCTATAGTTTGCGACCGAGTTTATGATAAACAAATAGTCAAATAGTTTAGAGATTTCCAGCTATATCACATCAACGTCCTCTCCAGCGTCAGATGACTAGGTTTAGCTACGCTTTAATATGAACAAATGCGTTGTGCACGAGCAATTTAGACGGAAGTCGTGCTGCTGAAAAATAATTGTTTAGAGCTTTCCAAATTGCTTTCATGTAAATCGGCTGTACCGAATTCTATCACGATGGACATTATAGGGAGAAGGGAAATTGGGTGGTAAGTTAATGCATCGGTTCTTCTTCTACGGTTGTGTAGGGGTGTTATTATCCAAGCTTCCACGTGGCAGGAACTTAGTTCTGTATAAATAACGCTAAATGAACTGAGTCTGTGGCTCCGCTAGTTGACTTACTGCTGCTCTTAGTATTTATGGGTCAATAGTATCGACATCCGGGGATATATGCGTGCGTAAACTTGTCAGCTTTTGTATGAGTTGTTTTTTTAATACAGCTTCACTGGCAAAGCAGATGTGAGTCCGGGCGGCGGGGTGATTAAACCTAGAGTATCTCCTGATGGTAATACCCTCTGGAAGGTGGGGACATTATGCAACCACATTGCTTTTGCTGCTTCCATACACTTACGTGTTGCGCAATTGGCCGTCGTGAGTGGCGAAACTTTTTGTCTCACGCTCCGAGGACCATCGACGTGCTTATACCGAACTCTGTGATTGGCAATGAATGCGCTTGTCACGTTCGGAAGATGCGCGGTTTGGTCCGCTCTGAGCATTTGCTTGCAATGCTTCCATTTAGCTACCTTTTTATCCCAGCTTTCTGGTGCAGCGTTTAATCTACACTTACGCCACGCTTCGTAGCGTACTACCAGAAATTTTCGAGTTAAGCTTTTTTCTTAAACTTTCGTCTCCGAAGCATCCATAACCAGACGATTGTAATTGTTTGGAAACTCGAGCCCGGCGAAATCCGGCGAGGAACAACCAGGATTCTCAATGATGAGTGAGCTAATCTAACGTAGAAAGTGATGATGCACGTCGTCGCGTGGTCCTCATCTTAGTATTCTACATAGCATTTGTATTTGAAACTAATAACTATATGACCACCGTGGCTTAACGAGCAGCCTACAACCAGCGCACCAACCATATGTTTTTCGTTGGCAAGCACAGGATTAAGCACGGATGGTCTATTACCTGTTCTGAACCGAGTCGGTGAGGTGACCAGTTTATGACGCTGTGCACTGGTCACAAGCTCCTGCAGATTGAATTTGATGGCTCTTTAATATTGGCATGGGTTTATGAACAAAGCACATAGAAATAACCCATGGTGAGAAGTGAGAATAGCTGTCTTTTCGAATTTTACCTAGGACGGTCGCAAAATTCTAATCCGTTTTAAATGTAGAGTTCTGGGGAAAATAAACTAAGGCTATAAGACAAGTTCTTTGCTTCATAATTGCAAGTGGCACCAAATAAAACAGGAACCAGGGAATCTGAATTCTTCATGAATTCGCAATGCAACTCACTTCCGTAATACAATTCTGCACTTACTTTTTTCAGTTTTCGTTCAGAATTTGTGCCATGCCAATAGAGATATTTCAATGTCTGCCATTGCAGTGTATAACAACGTCTCCGAGATATCTAAGGTGTCGTATATCTAGGAAAACTAGCAACGTTTCAGTTCGGTGATTTTACAGAAGTGGTCTTGAACAAACGTAAACAGACAGGCTACTTTATCTGCTTCTGGTAAAAATCAGGAGATAAGGGAGTCAGTTTGTTGAACTGTCGACCGAGTTGAGGTGGGCCGATATTCGTTCGTTGTGAAGCTTTTGATACTACTTTCGTATCTTATTTTGTCCAGGGTGCCTCCTAACAGTCATCTAGATTTAGGTCAGTAAACTGTAAGGAAGCAATCCTGGTCGGCAATTCGGCTTTTTAAGATGATTCTGTAACTAGGGTTTTCGAAACTTCTACTGTCTTTAACCGAATTTGCGACGGAAGGATTATTTTGATTTTTCGCCAAACCTGTAACACATTCATCGCTCCTTCCTCAGATTGAACCAGTGTTTTTGAATTCCTGGGACTAATCATCTATAATTTGGTGGGAGTTGTAACCATTTGGTTGGTGGCTCTACAACATTATCCGACGAAAGTTTACCGCAGATGAATCGCCACTGTTATAACTCGTGCTTTCCGATCTCTAAACCATCGTGGGAAGGAAGCTTTGGCATACCATGGATGAACTTAGTGTTTAGGTGGCCAGGCTTTCTGTGCACTTCTTCATAGTTTCTTTTCGACTCTAATGTTTCACGAAACCTCATGATTGATGAGTATCCCACACGATCCAATGTGCAGCGCTTTTGTAGAGAAAAAAATGCTTTCCAATTATTTGCATATCCTTGTGGTCCTCTAATAAGCATGGACTCACTAAAGTTTGCATTGATCGGTCGACGAGTAATTCCTATTAAATTGGTCAATTTTGCTTTCTCTTTCCTCAAAAGCATAGTGACTCCTATTGGCTTAGATCGTCAGACAATTTATCTAGCAATGTTATAGCTGCTGCTTTGGGTACTTTCGAGCAAACTAATTTGTGATCCCTTTTCCGTTAAGCTGTAAGGTTTTAGGATCGTTTGACATGAGTGCCTACTAAATGATTATTGCTTATTGTCTGTTGCTCTATTCAAGTTAGTTGTATTTTTATCAGAAGAGTCTGAAAGAGTAGCCTGTCTAGTGACCTTTATAGGAAGCGCAGCATAAGTTTTTGATGTTCTAGGAGGATTTGGCTCGACAATAGACTCCTAAGCTAAAGCTGCCGAGGGTTCCTGTTCGGCTGCTTTGTGTTTTTTACCTACAGGTATCACCACGACTGAGGATTTAATTAATGACGCGGTTCTATTGGTGCTTGATTTTAATTTCATGGAAAATGTTTGCTTTTCAGGGAGAAACGGTCAATTTATGTCAGTTGTTTTGCCAAGGATAGCTAATACTACGTCGATCAAGACCTAGCTATGCGTGGTTCAGGATTTACAAGTATGCACCATCAATGGGTTATTAATCTAAGTTTTGAAAACATATAAACCCGGTGTAAATTATCAGCCCACAAAACAGTTCATTTTCAAGGTAACATATTAGTTACCAGTTTGGGCACATATTTATTTAAACTACATGCTCAGAATTAATTAATTAATTTTCCCCAAAAAATACGCTTTGTTTATGATATTATACATTTATTGGCTTAAATCATGTCGTCTGGATGTTGATTTAACTTGCATATACGCAATATGTTTAACGGCACATAAAACTGTAGTAATCCTTTGAAAAATACAAATACTCCCAACTTTAGGATCAGTTTTTTGCTTTGTCATTAAAAAGTTTAGCGATGCCTTGGTTAAGGATAGTTATATTTATATATGAAATTCCATGATAATTATACCGCACAACTATAGTTATTTGTATTCCAGGAAGTTCACACAACTGTATAATGCAACAGCAATAAAGCGCAGCGCGTTGCTATTCAAAAAATGCAATTTTTTTCAGTTGTACAATTTTAGAAATATATGCGCGTCCTTTCCTTGAATATTTATCCATGGTATACAGAAACAGCGTTGCAATTTCGTATCGTTATGTAATTAATGCAGCGGTCTTCCACTAATTGCCTGATACTCGCAAGCGCAAGGCTATTTTACGAAAATCTATATGGATTAATTATTGTCCATATATTCAGCTGCCAGATATCGCTAAAGCATTTCTACTTGAGACATCACGTTTCAATATTGAGCCCAACGGTGTACGTAATCATAACATCATTGTGTGTCTTTTACAATTAAATGGGCACCATTCCGCAATAAAAAATTTATAACTTGACAAAAGCGTGTGAGAGAAACCATGGCGAAATTCGGTTAAAACCAGGCCAAGACTTCACAGATCTGGCATGATGGGTTGTGTGAAATACAAATGGTCCAAATAGGGTCAGCAACGTTAAACGCGCGGCAGCAGAATCATTTCATATCTATGAAATCGACAATGTAAATGCGTTTCCCCGTTTATTATGTGTAGGTAGGTGCGGTTTTATGCGCATTGTTTTACTCGGTAAGCAGAATTCGTTTACAGTATTGGCCATAAACACATGCAACGCTATGTCTTGGTAGAAATGTGTAAAATGGAGACATAAATAACACAAATCTTTAGAGCATTCTAAAGCGCAGGCTTTTTAAAATATAAAACCTCCTAGCAGCATTGGAGTCGGCTGCATTGAGCTTTCAATTTTGGCTGGTTGTCCTTCAGGATTTTGTTAAGAGTAAACAAGGTGTCACAAAAGTGAGTAGATATTGCAGTAACTGATAGGCTAAAATTAGTTCCTATTTTAGATCGTGATAATTTCCCATCTTCCCTCCTAATACTTTAGTCATACTTGTTGAGCAGGTGGAACTAAGACTTCATACCATTATTTGCTCGTTGTTTTGCTGCCCACAGTTTAACTATGTCTCGATAAGCCATGTTGGCTAAGATTTAACGTCTTTTTATCCAATTCTCGCCCTTCCAAAAATCTGCAAAAGTTTGAGGTTGAACAATGCCCCTGTCGTGTATCTTCCAGTCGGACTGGTGTTAGTTGCTTTCGCTAATGTTATTCACTTCTGGTGTTGACACTAATTTATACTCCACGTTACAGGTGATGCCATGTTCATGCGCTGCTTGGCCCCATTTTTCTTTTTAAGGAAGACTAGGACCCACTGAATGGCACGGCTTCCCAAGTGGAACGATTTTAATGTTTTAACAGTATTAACTTTTGTCACTTCTATTTCATTTTTCTGAGAGAGTTCAATTTCAAACTTGACCAGTAAGATGGTCATACATGCTGCATATAATCGCGGAGCATCTGGTCTGCCATTTTGAAGCGCCAACTTGGTTAATTTGAGCATGGCACACATAGGACAATATTCTGGCAGACAGTTTAAACGCCAGTTTCCTGTTCGCACCTTTCCGTGGTAGAGAGTTAATATATATGCTAACAAAATTTTGCTTGTGATTGGTTAAATGGTCTTATAGTGATTGATACAACTAGCTTATTTGTGTGTCTGTTGATCGACGCTTTGCTTGGTAAATGATGAGTGCTCCGCGCCTGTGTCTACTTATCTGTTTCTTAAAGACTAGATTGATTATCTGATGTCATTCAGCCCTAGTGCGTTGCGTTGCATCAAATACTCTGTTCCAGAGATTTAGATTGCGCAAGATCCGCTGTAGTTTGTAGAAACATCGAAGTAACAATGAAAAATGCATATAGTCTGAGAAGTTATTTTTGAGGTCTACAGCTGAGGTTGACGACTAGTCAGTGGGTCTCGTAGCTAGCTTCTGTTTTAGACCAAACTATTTTTATTTGCATCAGTCGTTGCACAACTGCGTAATAGCTTTTATCGGTGATGGTGCAAATACTGATGTGTAGGTAAAAGGAGATCCACACTTTTAGAAGGAAAATGGTTGCTATTATCGACGAATGGAGTGGGAGTTCGATAAAAGTTTTTGGAGTCAATTAAGTATTAGTAAAATTTCACAGATGAAATGACCGCACGGATTATCACACATCATTAAGTATTTTGCATAAGACGTTCTGCCGAATGCAGAACAGATCGCTACCTGCTCTCCGAAGCACTATATCGTTTGATCCCATGGATTTGTGCTTACATGTTCCAAGGAGATATGTTTGCCGCTGTTTTGTAACGTTTAAATCCACGCATACCAGATGGGTCGACGGTCGGAGGGCAGACAAAATCAGTCTCCTGGCGCTCCAAATTAAGTTATGGATTGTGGATGGTAATTTGCACTGTAAAATCAACTCTCTGTAACACAGTACTAATACTCACTGTCCTGTTGTAAGTTTCCTGGAGCAGAAAATGCGTTGAGAAACCTAAGATTCCCACCGTTTGGCACGGGCAACCTGACAGTATACTGATCACGATATACAAGGCAAAACTTTTGCTTCTAAACAGTGCATTGTTTTTATGACGGTCGCAGAGGTCAAGCAAATGCGCCATATCCGCCGCGTCGAAAAAGCTATATCAGGTATTGTACGCTACTGCTAAAGATTTCACATATTCTTTGTACCCATCTTGCGCTTTTCGATCCTTTGCGTTATGCTCCATCTTCACATGTAAACCCGTTTTCAATCCACTACACGTTGGTCCTCTCTTACCTTTCTTCATTCGTTGCTTGGTTTTTAGTTCCAATGCACACGCAATTGCAGGTTATAGCTGCAGTGCCTGTGCAGACGTGTCTCGCTTAGTAATAAAAATACTTTATTATTTTTTTCCTGTCCATTCGCAATCAAGCGGATAACGTCAGTTCCTCAATTCCCTTTGGAGCCTTCGATCATTTCTAAGACTGGAGTGCCCCATCATGAGGAACGTACTATAGATTAGCTAACAGGCCGGAATTATCCGGGTCTATTGATGGAGGTCTGCTGCTTATAGGAAACCTGCCTACAAATTTCGAGCGCACTGCTTACACGCTGATCTCACACTTGCGACACTGGAGACACATTACCATTGCGCCTCTCTGCCTATGTCGCAGCTATTAACATCAGTCAAGCTGGCTTGGGTTTTGCTTTCAGTCCCAGGGCTGAAGCGGCCCTAATCGATGGGATTTCAGTCAACGGCCGGATGTTAGCTGTTAAACGTTTGAGGCAGTACATGTCTTCGATGTAGCATGGAGATAAGCAGTCTCAGTTAGACAATACGGCACCGACACGCAAAACTTTTAGCCCTGATTCAGTGAAAGTAGAATGCTATCATGAACGATGTTCATTTGAGTATTAGGATATTAGGCCTGGTAAATCGTTAGTTTAAATTATACAGATTATATATAGACGGCATGGAGGTCGGGCTAATTTATATCGGAGTAGTCCAGAAAACCAGTTTTTCTCAGCGTTTTTAAGGCATCCGCAGCCATGACTTATGAAGAATTGAAAAGCTGTATCGCTTAAATTAAATAGGTCATAAACCAAACGTTCCCCTATTCGTGCTTCTATGGAAAACTATTAGCAAATGAATACCAGCAGATTAGGATGTCCGAAACATGCCGCATACATTTACTATAAACAACGATGTAATTTGTTACATATAGACTCACTCAGACAAACAGCACACGCCCAGAAATTAACTGTACGTGCTTTTCATGCTTTTGGGTATAGTCAGCAGTCCACATACCATCGGAGCTTGGTCGGGCTGGAACAAGCGATGCTAGTGTTACCAGTGTGTGTTTGAGAACACTTAGCTACGGGGGTCGGCAACGACCATCTTAAATAAGTTACCAGTATTGATATAGCCCCGCTCATTATCCATTGCTTTGCACGTTACTGACATGCAAACGACAGGCTATCCTCCTCGCCAAACAACGAACTTAGCAAACTTAACCTGCCAATTAGCTTTTGCCTATATAAGCAGCATGGTCTTCGGGACAAGATGAAAGGCGCAATGCTGACAATCCCCGAAATGATGAGATGCACGTATCGTGCTTTCCCGGGAGTATGATGACTGTCTGAATGAGTCTAAATATGACGAAATTCTTGCAATAACATACAACTCCCCTACAACTCCTATTTGAAGAGACATCTATTAAACTAAACTTCGTTGGAAACGGATTTGAAAATCCTTTTCTTAGGGGAATTGTGTCACGGTACAGCGGATTGAATACTTGCCGGGATCGGTGCACACCAAGTCCGTTGACAATATTTCTTCACAGCATGCACTTATTCAAAAATTTGTGGTTTGTCTTGTATGGACTTGTTCTATGTGGACCTGGTTGTGCCGACGTAGGATCTATCAATATGGCACTTGCGGCAAACCAATGTTCAATGTTTGCCCATGAGCCTATTCCATTACAGTTGTTAGATATATCGGCATTTATTCATCTAGCTTGCTTGGGTTAACGGCTCTCGAAATCGGATTCGCTAGTAATCATTTCGTCCGGGCAGATAAATTCCGAATAACAAACAGTTGATCATTCCATAAACAAGAATATGAGCCTTGGCTTCTAACTTCCTGAAAACCAACGGGAATGGTCTTAAGTGAAATAGCACAGGAAGGGTATGTCTCTTTTTCGACACCAACCCGAGTCATGAGCCCGGAAAGGGCACTACTTGATGAACACAACACAAACACTTGACCATTTGTAGATATGGAAGCAAACTGTGTTTGCAAAACGGAGTCACTATCAAATCCGGATTTATAATTGCGTGCACGTTAGCTTACTAGCTGTGTTACGCTACGATATGGAAGCAACTCAGATTATTCAGTTGGTGGAATGAGTGTTCGCTGTGCTCGGCAGGATGACTGTGATACGCTATCTCTACACGTCAAGCATTACTTATTATTGGGACATGTACTGCTATATCCCCGCTATATATTTTACATAATTGACTTCTGTAAGGTTTGTCATTGTCTACAGAGAAAAATAAAGGCTATTCATTTCATGAAATCCTTCCACAAATTTTAAGCATCTAGTTAACAAAGGACTAAGAAAAATGGATTTGAGTGCGACGTAATAATAATAATATGTACATTTCTCGAAGGATAAAGAACAGCTCTCGGGATTGTGGACGTATCATGGAAAAATATTGATCATGTTCCAGCATGAGTTATATATGTTTTCTGGTGTATGTGTTATCAAAATGACTTGGAACCCGCAGAACTGGTATTTTTGCTGAGTTTTGTCTACTAACACTTCTCATTGGTTAGAGGCTGGTTGATCTACTATGGAAAAGGGAGTGATTTACCCCGTGATAACAAATTCAGTCTCGAGTTTTGGTCAACTAATTAAATAAGCTGAATGCGAAATATCCTTTCATGTGTGGAACCCCAAAATGTGGCCGTTAAGCTGTCACACAAGAGCCTATCTGCTGAGGTAGAAGTTGGATCGGATTGCTGTCCTTTTTATTAGTCCAGTTAATGTACATGTATTATTATGTATATTTTGAATGACGTTACTCTGCTATTTAGTGTCCACGGATTGGAGTATGTATGTTGCTTTATGAGGTTGTGTATCAGTATCCCGTTTTATTTTAGTCGGCGCAAGAAATGGTGCTCGAGCTTAAGCTGCTGGCAGCTCTCCAGCAAACAGACGGTGGTTGATTTATTAAATAAAAGCTTAGTAAATGAACTTTGCATCTGTTCCAAACTTTTCCTGTCACCGATCGCATTTTTCCCAAAATATGATGCTGCAGCACCTGAGAACGGAAGTATTGGTATTTTGAGAAGCTCGACTCTGTCAGGGGTTGTATAGAGTTTATGGGGTTCATCCAGATGTGCTTCAACTTCGCCGTTTACATATTCAAACCACTCGTAGATTCACAGTCGTCGATAAATTCCAAATTAAGCTTTAAATATTGGAGTAGGGGTGAAATCACCCCAGGATAGAAAATGACTAGAATTTTTAGTCAGTTATATGCATAAACCATATTAGGGAATATGAGAGACTATATTTACGAGCACCTGACATTTTGATTTGCAGGCCATCGGTGATTCTATTGGTGATTGGCAGATCATGCGCAAATGAATCATTGTTCAAAAATTCACTATTTGAATAAATTAAGGAGCAGTCAGGTCCTTGGAGTTCTGGTGTGTTTTAACGGAATCAAGTAATTTCCAATGGATACAAGTGTCTAGCATGTCTAACAGGAAGATAAGACGAACATTTTTTCACTTCCTCCTGCAATCTGAGAAAGTGTGCGATGGAATGCAAACAGAAAACTTGACCGCTGAGTAAACATATATTTAGTTACCCATTTTTCAAAATTAGATCAATTCGAGCAATTATACTTGCATTCACGATGTTCAGATTTGTATACGCATCATACACAGGCCACTTTGTTTCAAGTAACATTTGGTGTACCAGATTTTTTAGGCCTGCCTTTCTTCATCCACAGGGTGAAACATTGGCGCTCAAGTAGCCTCAAGCAAACATTGGACAAGCGATGGATAATACTAATTATCTGCTACTTTTGCGGACTACCTATTATTATCCTGTCCGCTTAAAATCCGTTTATAGATTCATCTGTAGAAAATATTTTTTCAGCATATAACATGATTATTCAGTTGTGAAAATAGAAAACGCAAGACGTTGTGAATTATCGTGATAACTAAAACACTGGTATTAATTAACTCAAATATCGAAATGAATTAAATATCAGCTTTTAAGTCAAAAACATTTTGTCACTCATTTGAGTAAGAGCAGAGTGAAATGGATCATAATGTCAGAAAATGAAAAATTCCCATTACATTGTCAGTAACAAAATAGTGCGGGCAAATAACTGTTTTCGGTTATTCATCTTCAGATCCGTACACTCATATGGTTTTAATAGCAATGAGCTTACAAATGGATTAACGATCAGTTCAAATGAGATTAATCACGTGTGGACCAAGGGCATGAACCAGTAACAGACAGCAAGAAGGTACTGAGGCTATACGTACCTCAGATTTGGCGCATCTAATTGATAGTGGGCATGCGGTTGACCCTTTCTTTGCCTTCTGAATACTATACAGGTTCCCTCCATCCAGTCGAAAGGCATGCGCCTCCGCATCTTCACTACTGTCGAGGCTAACAGCATTCGATTTTATCAACCGCCTTTATGTGCAAAAATAAGCTGATCGAAGCTGTTAATCTACTATGGCCAGCCAAATCCAATCCATCTGAGGGCAACTGGAATTACGTAACTGCGCCTTTGTACTAATTTGCTGTTTGTTACTGATTAATGCCTTTGCTCTACACTTGACCAATCTCATTTGAACTGATCTTTAATCCATTTTTACGCCCATTGCTATTTCACCCGTATGACTGTACGGATCTGAAGATGAATAACCGAAAAAATTGTTTAGCTTCAGAGTTTTGTTCTTGAGCAGGATAATTTACTATATAAATTTGCCAAACTTATAATAAAGTGTTTTTTAGCTTGTTCGCTTCAGTGTGATATCCACTGGTCTCATCAGCAAAATTTTTAATTTATTTGATAATTATTTACGGCTTTTATCCTGATGAAGTGTCATTCGAAAGTGTTATTTTCAGCTCTGTTCAGTCTACACATACATATTTATGTAAGCAAATAACATCTGAAAAATTGGCTTCTTCTAATAATTGGATTTGCCACGAATTTTCTAAATGTCTATTAACATCGTCTAATCGACCGTAATATATCTGATTTATGCTCGAACACAAGATTACCGCATATCGGCTGTCTCCTATCATTCCCATTTCCTACGATTCCCAAATGCTTTCCTTCTAGATCTGGTCAACAAATTATCAATATGTTGATAATTCTGCCCGTTATTTATCAACGCAAATTATAGTAATTTTCTGCACGTGCCTACATTCTGGTAAATTGCTGAGACAGACTCTATTGTGGCTGAATTTTCAGTAGCCAAATAAGTATAATGCAGCTTTAATTTGACATGACAATTATGCTCATGGTTTAAATCCTGTGCTTAGAAATAGGTTTTGGTCTGTACCCGCCAGTAATACTAGAATGCAATGCTAATCATTTATCAAGAGTTTGGCCTTTCTCCAAGTAACTGCTACGCCATATTGTCAATAAATATTATTAAATTATGCATACGTGATTTTCTAATCTCTTTTATTTGCTCAATTTCTATATAGATGGATTACATTGTACAGAGTTTCACGGAAGAAAAATTAGGCAACTTTAATCCGCATAGTTCATTGTAATAAGGTTTGAGTTTCAGCTTTCAAGCGCGTTGAACAATGTAAATAGTTGTGTTTTATTTTCTACCATCTGCCTTTCAGGTGCAATCGGAAATAACATAAGGAATACGATGCAGGTGCATCTAATCTAGCGATATGAATAGCGCCTGTGTCATTTGTCATATCTGACTTATATTTAGGATGCATTTAGGACATCGAAAGAGATAACTTTCATGGCACGGTGCATAAGAATGCATAATAATTTTGTACAACCAGTGTTAGAAAATTATAAGAATAACAGCAATAATTAATTTCTTCGGAACTTTGCGGAACGCAAAATTTTGTAAGAGAAAAATTTGCTAAATGCGTTGCTACGTTGGATTTTACCCCAAGCAAAATCCAGCTAACTAAGAATAAAAGGTGGCCCTACTATTTCCAGTGCCTTTTACCTACATGCATCGTTGTGGTTTTGTTTCGCATGAAATAAGTTTAACCTTATTCCGCCACGACAACTTGGCTGATAAAGGTAAGGCATTTTGTTTTTGGTCGCCAGACGTTACCAGATATTAAATTTCAATGCACGGTTCATCGTTTTATGAACGTGTTGGTCTTGCCCATTCCCTTTTTTGATATGCTATTATGCATCCATAAATACTTAAACTACTCCAAGGCGTTTGGATATTTGTTTTAGAATTTTATTAATGAATTTGCGGCAATTCCTTGCCATGTTCTCAGGGTATACTTGATACTCGGAATTTAATGCTGTTAAACTTTGTGCCAAAAAACGTACATATATACCATGGCATTACGTTCAAGTATTATTACGTGTCAGTATTTCAATGTTTCACATAATTTTATATATTCGTATTAAATTATATTGGTATAAAGTCGGTATATTTTGCTAACCACTTACATCTAGTTATGTAAAGCCCAGTTTTTTGAGTACCTCAATAAGTTCAGAAGAAATAAATGAAATTGTGTTGAAGTAGTATTCAGCAGAATAAAAGCACAAAATCCTAGGCGAACACAAGCAAACATAAGTAATATTTTAGCATATTGTGGTTACTTTGCTAGATGACCGATAGAAAATGCGTGTCAGCATATTTTTTGACTAGTAAATTAAACCCATGGAAATGTTGAAACACATTTTTGCAAATAGTAATGATTTTAACCAACCAAAAATGGAAAGGGCACAATGAATAGAACACAAGTAGTTGATGTAGCTAAAGATTGTGAATGGAGGAATCTAGAAAAGAGAAACGCAAAACCTTGTTCAAATAAGTCGACTGAAAACACATGGAACAGAGCACTTTTATCTGTGAAATTCCAACCGTATCCTCCGTTCACCGTAGACGCACGAAGTGCTAAAATTTGGTAAGCTAATTAGGTCCAAGCTAAAACAGCCCTAGAAGCAAATCCTTCTGTTTAGAGAATTCTAGTTGAATTACCTTATGTCGAATTTTTGGGCATTCCATAAGATTTGCTTCCTAAGGATTTTAGTGTACCATTGATTTACTATATGAATACTTGGAAAACATCAGCCAAGCCACTAAGCAGCATTCCGCAATGTCTTTAGACATTCGTCTTGTTGTGTATCACACGTACCTCCCACCACAGGAACAAGTAAACTGATATAAGATTGCTACCTAACCAGAAGTCATCTTTTAACGCAAAAGGATATAAAGGGAACGGTTTCCTCCATGAATTATGGGAAAGCGGTCAGTAATTTTTGAGTCATCGCAATGAAAATTCTTCCGGTCAACAGATCCTTTTGTCTCCTTGACGGCAATGAAGGCAATTGCTACCTAATTCTTAAATTTCATCAGAAATATCCGCCTAGATACCTTTTGTGCACTGGCGTTGAATGAACATGTAATATATATTGACAGAATATATGCTAGAAGCATAATCAATGAATACGTTCAAGCCATCGCTGGACCAATAGCAAGAAATTAAAATAGAATTTGTGGTCATTGTCATTGGGCATCTGAACTAGATACAGTTTAACATCTAGAAGTTGCCCTAATAGTAAGCAGCTTTTTATGGTGCAAAATATATATTGCGGTTGTTATCCCCCTAGCCGTAGTTTTCCAAATACCACACACATAAGCCTGCTACATTTCCTTATTACTTGAAATATAACCTTAGTTTTAATTAGCCTAAGATCATAAATTTTGAGTGGCTTGCATTCAAATTATGCATAGCATATCTTTCCGGCTGTCAAATACAACGATAAACGGTAATACATGTTAAGCTTAACAGTGACCAAATCAGTCGAAAGCACAGCATTTGCAACATATTTAAGTGGCCTTATTATATGAAATGACTTCGTCTTTCCGATTTGTTTTAGTTATTGGGGTATTTAAATGCTAAAATTTTTCCTATTTTGAAATTAGCTTAAAATGACAAATACATAGCACAGTGAGGCTTTTATCTACCTAACATTTAAGTTGATGCATTATTTTATTTAATAACGTAGGGTGCAAAATTTTGCTGTACGTTGAAATATGCTGATGATTAACCATTCCGATGAAAAATCCTTGGTTATTATACGGAGTGAATCTAACACTTATATGAGTTGGCACTTCATACGAATTGTTCAATACAACACATTTATTTAAGCTGTGTTTAAGCTTAGTTAATACGCATCATATGGGTTAGTAGTTCGTTCAAAGAGAGATGAGTTGATGCAATAACACCGTCACTTAACGGATTTTTAGATTAATGTGGTCACATATTCGATCTAGGTCGATCGCAAAAAATAAGCAATCCGATGTAAAAAAAATGCATATATTCGTACAATCCCCTTTTGCATGATTTAACGATAACTAATAAATTCCGCCGTAGACGTCTACTGAATGTCGCAGCATTTGAATGTATAAGCTAGAAAACTGGGAGCAAATCAGTAATTGATAATTTTTCAAGCCAAATACATAAAGCGATCTGCCATGATCGGATAGCTCTCGTAAATTTTATGTCAATGTCTGATGTAATGCATTCTTACTGTTTGCCGTCGTTTAAATACCAAAGAAAATAATTAGGAATCTAATATTGGAACTTGCAAACTGTGGGATAATTGGTGACTTAAAAAATTTATGTATCAAAATTCTGTAATTTAAAGCAGTTTAATCCCTTCAGAAATTTGAAAAGCACGGTAAGAAGACGAAAACTGGTAGACGCATGCAATTCGTATTGTCTCCTCAGTACCATTAACAATAACCGATATGCAACTATATACTTAACTACGGGTGTGACCAAATAAGCATGAGGTGCAAAATGAATGACGAAAGTTGCATCCCTATGTCCACGGCAATCTTAAATTTACAAATAACTGCTTTTGAACACACAGGGCCGGCCTCATCCGGCTTATCACAACGGCCTCGGCGAAACGCAGGAAGCGACGATTAGGGTGACGTAATACAAGTGTGAACGCTGATCGAAGCACTATCCGGTGACGCGTAGTCAGTAGGTGTTTACCTATTGAGGAAGCTGGCGGCTTGCGCAAGCACGGAAGTTCAGTGGGACAGGGATACTGGTCAATTTCACGTTGAACATACCTTTGCACGTGTTTCTTTATTCGGGAAGTCAAAGACCGATTGGTTCTGCCTATGTAACTGTTTCCGCTTTCGCAGTCGCATTCGCAGCACAGTGACTGCAGCAACTCAACAGTGCACATACCAACTTGCGGGTCACCTGCGATTTGGAACAAAAGATCTGTCAGTTATTCTTAGACATCCTCATCATTCGCAGGTATGACGGGCTACATAAAATGACTATCTACAGGAAAGCAACCTGGTCCGGCCAATACCTGCACTTCACCAGCTCCCCACCAGTGCGGTACAGGCGGACCCTTGTGAAAAATTTAGTTACTCGTGCTAGACGAATTTGCTCAGTTGATTGTCTAGCCGACGAGCTAAAGTTAATTACAACATCACTCATTGCAAATGGTTATCCACGTAGATTTATAGAGAAGCACAGCCAACAGCGAGACCCAAAAGACTTGGTGCATACGGTAGCCAAGAAAAATATCTGTATCGAGTTACCTTTCAAAGGTGACTTTACTGTATTAAAATCCACGAAACACCTAATCTCTGCTACGCAGAGAATTTACTGTGGTGCTCAGGTTGTTGGCATCAATAGAAACTGTAACTTGCCGGTGCCGCCAGCGAAGGAAGCTCAATCGATAGGGGCCAACTCACACTGCATATGCAAATTGCCGTGCGACTGCGGAGGCAGTTACATAGGCAGAACCAATCGGTCTTTGACTTCCCGAATAAAGGAACACGTGCCAAGGTGTGTTCAACGTGAAATTGACCAGCATCCTTGTCCCACTGAAGTTCCGTGCTTGCGCAAGCCGCCAGCTTCCTCAATAGGTAAACACCTACTGACTACGCGTCACCGGATAGAGTTCGGATCAGCGTTCACACTTGTATTACGTCACCCTAATCCCCGCTTCCTCCGTTTCGCCGAGGCCGTTGCGATAAGCCAGATGAAGCCGGCCCTGTGTGTTCAAAAGCAATTATTTATCAGCTTAAGACTGCCGTGGACATAGGGGTGGAACTTTCGTCATTCATTTTGCACCTCATGCTTATTCGGTCACACACATATTTAAGTATATAGTTGCATACCGGTTATTGTTAATGGTACTGAGGAGACAATACGAAATGCATGCATCTACCAGTTTTCGTCTTCTTACCGTGCTTTTCAAAATTCTGTAAGTTTAATCCAATAGTCAAGCCATTACACTGGTTCGACATGTTATTTCACAACCCTTAATTTTTGTGGTAATGTAAAAGTTACTGAGTCATTTCTTTCCCTATTTATATGATGATTTTAGTTGAAACCATACATCTTAACACACAGTAAGTTACTATTAGGTTTGTATTCATAATCCACTTCATTAACACTAACCTTAACAGGTAATTGGGCCTGCTAGCTATCTCAAATCCCCAGCAAAAGCAACTTTGCTTTCGTGTTTAAGGGAAACTAAATTATAATTTTAAATCTACCTTAATTTAAGCGGCGTGTGTAACCTTAGCATAACTTTATTTACAACTAATATTTAGAACAGTAGCACACGCTTACTAGGCGAAGCTGA
>OX104068.1:110383530-110408274 GCA_944474145.2 Dicrocoelium dendriticum | reverse complement strand
CGTAGAAAAAGTTTTACTCACCGCAAGCGCGCTGAAACCCGGCTCCTTTGGAATACGCATCTATCCTGATATCATTTGGATGGTGTTACAATCAAAAAGAAACACCGAAGAGGGAACAGCAGGCGAAACCAGCTAAACATATTCTGCATACATGGCGTACCAGAACATCCTTCTATAGAAGTTCAAGAGATCGGAAAGCACGATATAGAACCGTGATGGTTCATTCGTGATATAATTTCTTTGAATGATATTGTGGCGTCATCGCACACCAAGATACATCTCTCACCAGACCATTAAGGGTGAAGCCCTAGAATCCTAAAACTTGTGGTTCAATCGGAGCAACAAGCAACGGAATGTTTGAATCGATGACCGATAAATGGGAAACACCTTTCTTCTGAACTAGCTTTAAATGTCTCAGGAGCTTTGCACCGTTTACCTTGCAAAGCACCTGTAGTAACCAGCATACGACGAATGTCCAGAAGCGTAACTTGAATGCTGTTTTAAATGACTTTGAAGTAAGTCAAAACAAAGCATGGGACGCATCATGGCCAAAAGAGTTTGCAAACGAGGTGGCATTTTCCAGTATAAAACAAGTAACTGCTGACAATCCAGCGGTCGACCTTCACCCATAGTTGACCCCTTCCACACTCTCTATGATCCTAAATACCGAGACATTGTATACGAATGCTCAGGGTCTTTATAACAAATAGGACGAAATCGGAGATCGCCATGCTTCAAAAACATGTGATGTCCTTTGCATTACCGAGACTAGTTGCACACGGGAATGACGGACGCTAAAGTTGCGCTACCGGGCATGTCACTTATGGAGACGACTGTCTCGCAAAAAGGGGTGTTAAACCTATGTAACCTAAGCGACTAACAGTGCGAAGCCGTGAATGATTCAGACTCGCAGTTTCCCGGAGATCTTTTGTGCCGCTTGCAGTTATATAGCAGGGAGGTTTGCCTTAATATTTGGTGCACTGCACTCGAAAACAAAAACCACCTGGCGGCTGCTTTAAGATGCCGTTTACATCAAAAATAACCACACATAAATCATGGGTGATTTCAACGTACTATTTTAGAAAATCCTGCAAAGATCGGATAAATGTTCAAAGCCGATCTACAAGATCGCGTGACCACAGTTGCTCATTGTGATCACACCATTGCCTCCTCGTTTCAGAAAAGTTACCATGCATGTGTGCTGGATCTTGTGATTACCAAAGAGGAGCATATGATTGATATGCTGGTTTTAAACTCCCCATTTTGTCACAATGATCACGCAATCATCATGTTCAAGTTCGTCCGTTATGCAGAATATCTTAAGAAGAATGATCATACGGTGCGAATCAACAAAAGCTTCGATCGATTAGCTTAGATCGTCAGCAATACAATTTGATCTTTCATTACCAAATAACCCTTGGATTTCTCTTGCTCGATTTCATCCACAAATTCAGTCAGCGGGTTGTAGACGCTTAAGAGATAAGAAATTTAATAATAGTACATCAGTTTATTACGTTAGGAGTAGAACAAGTAAATATATGGTGATGCGCAATGCAACATGGCGAGTGTACAGAGAAGCTCCAGAAAACATAAATGTTGAACAACTACGTAGCCCAACGTAACATTTGCACTCAAATGCCAAGATACGCTAAAGCCGCCAATCATGAAAACATCGTAAACTTAGTTAGTGTTAACCAAAATCTACTGTACAAGCAAGTCCGTAGCCTACGAAAGATGAGAGAAGAATGTCCTATACTCAGGATGGCAGGTGACACAACAATAACGGCTGTGGAAGCAGCAAACACGATGCAGACGCAAAATGTTCTCACATTTCAGAGAGTGTTGCCACCAGGTAATCTTCCGACATTTTCCGTCTTCTCGCCTGGACTAACCCACATCGCTTTTACCGCGGAGGATGTACTTCAGGAGCTGACGTCTCTAAGCAAACACAGCACGCGGAATGTCGTCAAACTTCTTCCAGAGGCCTGAAAGCAGCAGCAAGCCAACTGGCAGGAAATTTATCTATGTTTTTTCAGCACTGCTTAGACCAGAATCAAGTTCCCGCTATGTGGATGCTTGAAGTAACTACCCCGGTTCACAATGATGAAAGCAGAACTGCTCCCTCCAAATACCGCCCATGATCCATTCTTTCTAAACTCTCCATCGCCATGGAATTCATAGTTGTCGATGCACTGGATTGCTACCTGGAAAACTGAAACTTTATCACGCCTGAGCAGCACGATTTCCATTGACAGCCGTCTTGTATGAATTTACTAAAGACACGCAGTTGTTGGACTGCGTCATCTGACGCCATAGAATGCGCTGATATGATCAACCTGGATTTTTCCAAGAACTTTGAAAGTCTAGACCATAGAATACGATATCCATGCTCCAGCCGTAAGTGATCGGGGACCATCTTTTAATCTGGATTGCCAACTTTCTACTTGACAATAATTGGTCAGAGTTCGGATCTCTTTCACTTATAATATACAAGTCGAGTTTGCCGTGCTGCAATGCTTAGTTTTAGATGCACATTAGTATTTTGTATTTATTAAAGACCTTTTAAAGGAAAACGCTTTAGGCGTATTAAATTTTGCCCATGATATCAACATCCGGCGCGGGTTTCCGGTGAAGGCCGACCAGCATATGTCTCAGAATGACATCGATCCTGTGTAATAATGGTCAACCCAGAAAATTACTGCACTTCAATGCCAGTAAATGCAAGGTACTTTCCATTGGAAATCAGAGTAATTACACCTACCAGCTCGTATTTATTATTTTCCTGCAACAATCAACCGTTGAACCAGACTTAAGTGTACTGGTTTAATATGACTTGTGTTGCTCCACGCAATCTAAAAAGACATCGAAGAATGCCAACCAACAAGTCGGGCTGTTGCGAGGGGCGCTTGGACAAATAAAGAGCTCCATATTTTGACAAATTCACAGTGCTTAGGATTGCTCCATGTTAAATACGCCATTCAAGCCTGGCACCTATGGCTAAGACTCGACGTTAATGTATTATAGCAGCCACAACGTCGGGCAACAGCGAAGATAATTTGATTGCGTAATATTTCATATAATAAGAGGCTGGGACGGATTCAGGTATATAAAGTAAAGTATGCCTGACTACGAGGGGACCTAATTATGGTATAATTGATGCTGCCAAACCCAATTCGTCTATGTTTACCTTTACTACAACTAAACAACAGCATAACCCTACGAGGCCTATATTTGATAGTCGCAGAACAATACAGCTCTCCGGAGTACCGAACAAATTTATTTTATATTCGTGTCTTTCACCCGTAGAGTCCTTTCCCAGGATGAATGGTCTCTACTCCGACACTAACTCTATTAAAGAAGGATGGATGTAGCACTCATCCACCAGCAGTCTGTCACTTAGCACCAAATCTCCACCCTATACCTGGAGGTGACCTTGGGATAATTTGCTGTTAACTTTGTGTGCCCTAAATCTAAGTGGATGGCAGAACTACGGCAGAGCAACTTGTAAGTCCTTATTTTTAAATTTAATTTAATAGCTGGTTTACTATCATAAGTATCTTTATTGTTATGTAGACGTGCCAACCGACTATCTAACGGGACTTTCAAACAATGCTTCCAAACGCATTTAACTTCATAGTCCATTGTTCTTTGCTTGTAATTGCATCGATCGTGATCGATACTTACGTCAGAATAACCTGTCATTGGCCGTTCATGCGCTGTTTTCAGAATACGGCGCAAATGTATCTAACAACAGTTCAAAGTTACATGATTTATAGTAATATTAGCAGTTTACATAGCCATCATATTTCATGCATGCCCAATGTAAATTTGAAATGATCTAACATTAAAAGTTATATATGTGTACGTTTATACCACATCTTATGAAACGAACTAGCATCAATTACTTTCATTATGTTGTTAGCAATAAGAACGCATATTTAGAAATTCCCAATATCCTGGAACATTAGAAGAAACATTTTAATTCCTGTTACCCTTTAAACAACTTGACAATGAGAAACTATCTTTACATATGGATATTTACGATGACGAGTTTAGATATTGTCCTGATGGGAATTTAGAATTTGATTTAATTGGCTTTGAATTTAGAAAATTCTTGCAGAGGCCATTTAGTTCAATTTTTTACTTTCCATGGAAGGAGGAAATTGTTAACTTATCTGTACTGAAAATAATAATAACCAAGCAATTCTTGGACTTCTAATTTCCACATAAATCTCGATTACCTTTCCGTATGGTGAAATCTTCTGCACACAAGTATCATCCTCAATCCTCACCATGATTATGCGTTAACCTCAGTCATAACATTTCCCACGTATTGATAACGCGCATCATCGCCCAACCCCGGGTGGCCATCCACTTGTCGTTTTGCGTATACCTGAGAGTTTCCGATGGGTTCATCACACCTAACCTATTCTAGATATGACTTCCGTTGACTGAAGAATAAGAAGAATATTATTTCACATTTTCTTGATGTTATGTTTTTTGTCACTGCGTTGGCTGATGGACGTTCACTAGTGTTAAAATCTACAGCGAGGAGAGAAAAGGGCGACATTGTTTACATTAATGGGAACTGAATTTTCTGTCACTACTATGTCGTGGAATTAAACATTACAGAATCAAGTTGATTGATCCACTGGCCGTTGCACCCCTATAATACATACAATTACGACAAGCTTGAATGCAAGAAACTTAAAAAGATTATCATGCTAAATATCATCTCCCGCAATTTAAACATGCGATTTGTTTTAAAATAAAGATAGAATCAACTGAAGACTTACCTTTAAATGTAAAATGTACTGCGCATCACTAGAGCGCCAACGATTTCAACTGGCAGACCACTGGTAAATTACGGTAAACGCACAACGTCCGTTATTATGTAAAATAGTTTAAGTAAACTGCGGTGTCTATGCGTAAACATATCATGCGATAAGTTATTTTCTAAGTTCGTAGTAAAATGGTGCGAATCATGAAAAGAATAAAAGAACAAACGCTGCGCAGTGACCAAAGTGCATATTCGTTGATATTTTATACAGGTAGGTATGCGTTTGATTAGACACAATTTTCTAAATCACCAGCCAATCGCTCCGCCTACTTGGGACTTGTACGTTTGGAGCATTCTCTCGGTGCTTTGGGAGGACCAAATCGATGGCCGCTCTCAGCTTACCCTAACTAGTCAACAACTTATGACTCCGAGACATGAGGACAGCGAAAGAATCGCATTATCTGCAAGCAAACTGGGATAAAGCACAACAATTCATACACTCAAATGTAGATTTTTACCAATGCAAATGACAGTGACTGCCAATCCTAGATTTTGACTTTCACAGAAAACTAGCAATATACTTCATAGAAATTGAACAAACTGTTGCGAATGCATTGAGCAATTCTCAGTGGTATAATCTTAGGTGACATTTTATTAATTTGTCCTAGCTGCTCAGAAGTTAAATAGTACAATACCGACCGCACAAAACCAGAGAATTGTTGTGTCCCATTTGGGCTTGTTGGTTTTACATGTTTGCCTGATCTACCTGGCGTTCGAAACAATACTGCTAGCAGCTTAAAGCAAATAGCCAATCGGCTTGGACAAACCACTATTATTTCCTTGAAATTGCTACAAATATTATTTTATTATTGTAGTTATTTATAGAAGTATGTTACATTTTTAATACTGTTGAATTTAATAATTAGCATTTGTGTCAAAATTCTTTAGCGCCAGACTCTTGGAAGTCGCATTCAAATCAATAATATTTGAATGTTTGTTAAAAAGGTAGTTGATTTTACACAACCTTTTATAACAGGATGAGCGAAATGTTGCACGTTACAAACGCAAACCCTGAAGAAGTTATCACTTTTTCAGCAGCAAGCTGTGTAAATAAACGTCGAGCTAATATCTTTGTTAGTAGTCAAAATGGCTATTCGTGATATCAAACATTGTTCTATTACTGTGCTTGAAAAAGTGTAGGTGACAAGACTGCTAACTGAGCGCCGGTGAAATAATTGGAAGCAGCTTGAAAATGTGTGTTGCTAAAATATGGTGGCAGTAGCAACGCCGAAACATGAAGCTTATGATATCATGCGCAGTGAAAGCAGAATTATAAATTTTCCGTGCTGGGTGTGAAAGCATAGTATCGGCTTTATGAGGTAAACTCAATCAGATACGTTAAACTCCATCAAGTTAAGACGCCAGTAGGCAGGAAACAATGTGCCAAAGTTGCACCCAAAACCCTAGAATACACTATCCCAAAACTGCCACCTAGACATCCGCCACAGTTACATACTTAAATTCCTTGCCCTAAGCAGCACCTATTAAAGTTGCGTGCACTGCAGCATCCATTATGAAAAAAGCGTAAAGTAGTTTGGTTATTTCTAGCCGCGGACTAAAAATATATCTACGCGCTTCTTTGCAACTTAGTTAGATGGCTCTCAACAATAATTATTTTGAATTCTATGCACTACTGTAGCAGTTTAATTATTAGTTTCCTTAGGAATCTACAGCTATTTGGCTTTGAAATAAAACTTTAGTTACCGATTCAGAGTTGTCGCAGCGTTAATTGTATGTTATTAGTGCCGCTTAAATCGTTGTTATAAATTCAGATGATTAGACACTGCTATATATGAAAAAATATCCTACGGTTAATACTGTTGCATGAAATTGTGAGTCTTACCGCAATTTCGTTATGCTGGTTCTGAATGCTATTCATATTGCCTACGAATATCAAGTGGTATGATGCGCCGGCGTGGGCAAATAAGGAGGTCCAATAATCTTGACTTCGCCTTGGATCACGTGATATTTGAATAATTATTTGATGTTTGTTATGTTATATTAAACAACAATCGCAAACAGATGCATGTTTTGAGGAATCCGTAAACGGATTTACAATATACTTTGGGTGCGAACAGCGTAGTGAATGGACTGACAGTATTAAGCATTATTGTATATTGCCAAACAAAATCAAAAGGCTTATTCACATTAACTCGCAATATATTTGACATAGAATTATAACGTTATTGAACTGCGTAAATATATTTGAGTTCAAGATTGCCTTGAATCTGGAATCCTAATATCGCCTTTTCTTAGCCTCATACTTATGCGCAGACTAGATATGCTCTGTAAAATCACGAATCATCTACCAGATAATATTACAACAGCATTCCGTGTGCATCACATGGAAATGTGTGTAGTTACTGACATCATTTTCCCAACGAAAGTAATAGCTGCATAAGTATTTAAGGGTAAACTAATAAAACAATGGAATTATATACTTCTTCCATGACTTAAACAGGTTATCTATGACATGCTGCTTGATTGGAAAACGGGTTGTTACACATTTAGCGATATTAGAAAATATATTATGGAAAGCGTTCCGGCCAAAGTGATGAAATGCTCACTTCATACTTGGACGGGTGTTGAATTTGCTGGCCAGCAGATTTTGCCAGAAAATAGCCAAACCTTGATTTGAGAAATAAAATTAATAAAAATAACTAGAGTATTAGACCAAAATAGACCTGTAATAATCCAACATGTGTAGTCTAGTTTAATAACCCGAAATCTTAAGAGGATCTCAAGCTCCATATAAATGCACAGCACTTGTTTGATTAACCTATGCTGCTTCTAATGTACAGCATCATAATTACGTATTTTCGTTGCCTTTCTACAACCTAAATACCATTCATAATTGGCCGCTGGCGAGCTAAGCCTGTATTTTCGTCGAAACTCTCTGGTCTGGCAGCTTAATCTATTGGATAGGTAAGCATATGTTATGCACGTAATTATATCTGAGATAAATTTGATAAGAATTTCGGAAAGATTGGCTAGACGACAGAAATGACAATCTGCTCGTAAGGACATAACTTAATATTATAAACGCATGAAAGTTGATTAGTGGAATAATATCGTATGCGGTGGTTTGATTTGAGTTGTGCGTTCGTCCTAAAGCGTATTGTGAATCAGACGCAAAAGCTAACGATTGCTAAGGAAAGGAACTGAGTACAAAACTCAAGGCAATTTACGCTATATTCCCGTTCATACAGAATTTTCTAAATGTTATACTAATGTCCGATTTAATCCAGGTAAAAGTGAATTATTATATCACAGTCATTTCAAAATTCTTGTTAAAAATTTCTCGGTTAGCAAATCCGCGTGAAAGATTTGCCAAATGATCAAATAACTTGACAACTAGATTAAATAGCATGGAAAAATAATCGCAGGCTTTGCTTGCCAAAAGCGAATTGTGGGTCTTTTTTATTTGCATGATGGTAACATCTTCTACGCTAGATATATACCAATAATTCAGAAACCCATATACTAATAACTTCGGTCTAGTATTCAGCTAAATTGATTTGGAATACGGATCCAAGGCTGCAGTAAACTACTCAACTAGATCAAATTCACGGTTTGTTATTACACTTTTTAAAATATTCGCAGACCTTTTCCCACGGCAAATTCAGGGAAATGGCAAGGAACTTTAAGCACACGCACCGCTGTGATGTAGAAATATGAAGTCATAATAATCATAACATTACCTTTGAATAATCAAATTTAAAGCAGTAGCTGTTAAGTCATCAAATCAAAGGAAGTCTTGCTTTCATATACTGCAAATTCAAATGACTATGAGGTGTTTGTGTGTTCTATATCCCCTAACAATTTAGTTGCTGGTTTATGGACGAGTCCTTAATCCTTGTTCCCGCTATGCACCTATCCTCACTTGTCAACCTTTAATAATAATGTTGTAATGATAGGCAGATACTAACTGGTATTGCAACAGAACAAATAGCAAAACTAACTTTGCACCTCAACTGAGATTCGATCATATACCTTAGTCTATCGATTGATAGGCGCCAAAAACTAATACAATCAAATTCAAAATAAACCTGTTTTGCTCACGTTAAAACTAGCTTGTCTGCATTATTTTGAGACAGTCTTCAAAAATACGACCATAAATATGTTTTACTGCAACAACGGTACTTGCAAATTGAGGTTCTCAAAATGATGGCCGCCTCTTCATAGAACAACTTGTACTTTAAGCGTTTAATTGATTTATGTGCAAAACAATTGTAGCCGTATTGTTTCCCAGATAAACTACGGCTGCTAGACCTACGTACATCCACGTTCAATATTGACCAATTTCGAAGATCCTGGATGCGACAGTGTAGGATAAGGATAAACGATTCAGCACGGAAACCCTCTTGAATTTTCAATTTAGCAAGGAATACATAGCTAGGAATATTTTGAATACGGTCAAATCTATCCACGGCAACCCCTCAATGTAGGGGCCCAAAGTGGCCGACTTGGGCTCCCATGTACCTGTTCGTTCAGTGGCGACACTACTCATGATCGACTCCACATGTGTGATAAACTTTCAAGTCACAAACGAAATCTGCAAACAGACGCGTTCCACAATGAGTTATAACTTTTTATTAAGGGAACAACTGTAGTAGTGTGTAATGTTTAAAATTCGAGTAAAACTAATGCAGCAACTTTACGTTTATAGGGCAAAATTTTAACAAAATGCATGCCACTTAGCGAAATCGACTATATTTTGCAAACACTGTAAACATACATTTTGTCGGAAGCATATTTTACAAGATGATAAGAAATCAATTGTAGTTGTGTTGCTTGGCAGTTGAAAGAAAAAATGAATTTTGCTTTCCTCGCGTTCTTCATAAGTTCAAACATACCAGTGTGCCCGATATGTATTGCGTATAAGCGCGGTATATCAAATGCTCAGAGTGCCCCTGTGAATCTACACCTGCTCAGAATGTCTATAACATAATGCAACTGACATTTAGTGTAACAAGTGACCTTGGCAACCAAGAGAATGACGTTGCGCTTAATTTTTCGACATGTTTCTGAAAATATTTGTCTTTAATATTCAATAATTGCTGCCGTCCTCCATATTTTTATTCTTATAAAATACCGACCATTTCGCTTTTTGGTGTTACTAAAAATTCTAGATTTAAATCATTTTCTCGTTCAATACTACCGGTTCTAGCTCCCCTAACACGTTAGTGCACAGCGCAACTGTGATACGTTCCTTGCTTACTTTCCTACCCATGGATTTCTCTTATTTGGTCAACCATGTTTTACCTGACGTCGTATCAGAAAAGGAACTAACTTCATCTAAACTAAACATGTCTTGAGCTGTGTAGCCAAACATATTTCGGGTAATTTTCCTGTCCAGTCAGATGCAACAAACGTAGCCCTGTCACCGCTTCCGTACAGTTTCTTGAAAACACAAGCTTGTGCTAACTGACGAAAGCGTGCAGCCAAATGTTTGATGATTAAAGTTAAGGTTTTCCAATTAGGTTGCGAAGCGTAATGGTCCTTCTTCAATCATGGATACAGACCATGTTACTCTGCTAGCGAGTGCCGACTAGCAACATTTATAGCAAGGTGTGTTTGGTTTTCGTGGACTATTTCGCTACCGTTTTTTTTCTCGAAATATAGGTGCTTTGTACTCAGATATCTGAAAACTAGGCTTTCCTCTTTATAGTTAGGAAGAATTGCATCATTTTACTCTGAACTTTTCAACCAAGATTTGACAAACAATTCCTAATTTATTCTGTCAAATCAGTAATATACATTCTTCAAATGGTAATACCTTGGCTTTCCTGATTTTGAACTAGCAAACATTACCTTCGTAAGGATCTTAAAGATAAATATAAAAACGAACAAGATCATTCAGTAGGGGTAATCTTCAACAGTACCCGCTTAGCTCTGACATCTGACGGGTCACACAATAAATAAATGCACACAAAATGTGATAAACCCGATATTTACCTCTGTACAACAGGATCATAAATCCCAGATTGTAGGACGCGACCCCGCGGGCATTTCGTTGAGTAGGTGATATTCAGGAGGGGCAATGTTTTATTAGACAAGTATGGTTTGAAGGCATTTTTACCCCAAGTTTGAGAATAAATGGAGGGTAATGGGAAACTTAGGCATTGAGAACCGTTCGAATGCGACAATTTGGTAATGACTAGTCTATGATTTATTTTAAGCTAGCTAATTTTCATTTACTTTATTTGGTTTTTTCTACCTACCTATATATTTTTTTATTAATTAACCTAGTTGCATACGGTAACTGCGGTTATCTTCGTTAACCTAATTGCATTTATAGCACTTTGATTAACATCTGGACATTTTTATGTATCGCAGATGCGATACTAACCAACTTACTAAATATGACAATTTGTCGAGTAGCTATATTATTGTATAGCCGTACTCTTTGAAACATATTTTTTTGTCGATAACGTAATTTTTAGTGAATGGCAGCGGCTTGACCTCGCGATGTGTCTGCCATGGTGTTCATTTTGACAAGGTGTTAACCTATTTATTACGCATTACCTCGTCTATACTGGCTCCAGGAGACAGTTGGTCGTTTCTGACGGGGCCGGAGTACAAAGTCCTTTTAGTCGTACTAGGTTTGAAGATTGATTCTACGTACCCAGTATAGGGTGGATTACGTACCAACAACCGCCTTCTGCTTCACCGACTCCCAAATAGTAATGCTTATGTTTGTCTGTGAAGGAACACGAAACGTTTTACTAACGAACATCATCTTAATCCAACATTCATGGCATTCAAAAAAGCAATGCCCACATAATACATAAATGTGTTATGTGATACCATCAATTTCACGAACAGATGAAACTAAAGAATATCTTCGAATACACCACCCATCATCTGTTTCATGTAGTTTACTGATGCAACTAAGTCCGATATTTTCGTAGGAAATGCTTAAAATATAATATCTTAACGCCGGTAAATGAAATGTAATCCTGTACGTTTTAACTAAACCACGTATCAGCATCCAGGTAATAAATATCTGCTAGCTGAATTTTCAGTTTTCCTTATCATGAATGAATATCAGAAAGGCTACAATTTTAGTACCAGGTTAAAGTTGGTTTATATTTGTGAGATACTATGCATCTGTCAATCTACCTATCGGGATGGAACCATATGGAAACTTTCCGTCTCAGACACATAGTTTGTGCCGGTTTCAAACGCAAATATAATACAGAAATGTTTACTTCACTCAAAAACATATAGAATACTGAAAGGAATACGTTTTGCGAAAGGTATTACTTGGCAATAAAAGTAAAAACGAGTGCATAATGCGATCTCGGTGAAAGCATTATTCAATACATTTCAGTAGTCATGTAAAGAGATATATATACATGTTTGCGCTCATAATACAGTACACAGTATAACTAATGCTTTAAAAGTATATTTTATTCATCCTGCCAAAGAATAATATTGCCTTTCAATGTTCAAACTTTCACCAATAGAATAGTGCTATTTTGCATAAGCGAAACGTCTAAAGTTTATATGGGTAATATATTTTCCCAGGGTTTTAATGCAAGAACTGTTTGCTAGATGTATATGTTGGTCCGCTATTCTTTCGCAACTTAGGCGCTTCAACATGTGTCAATACGTTCAAATTCTATGCAGCCCAAACACAATTGTGGAGGAAAGAAGGTGCGCTGGTTTCGCAGGTGCGCACGTACAAAGTTAGGTTGCAGGAATCGGTTAGAAAACTAAAGGATTTTTGTGCAACAAGAAGTCATTAAAAAAGATTGACAAGCTTAATTAAAAACTATTAGCAAATATAAGCTATCCTGTTTCGCAAGTTAATTTTCACGCCATACTTATTCGTCATTTCCGAAGATAATATGAGGGTACTTCGCATATAATACAACAGAAACTGCAGCCTTAGGCACCAGGTAAGTAATAATATTTGCAGCAAGCTCTGATCCGATTAGTACTCAGCACCTTGAACACAGACAACATAGCCAACAGTCCAACACTCTGAATCGTTGGGCATGTACACATTTTATCCTCATATTTAAGTACTGAAATATCAAATATGTGAGTATAAATTAAAAGCAATAAATAAACGAGCACAATTTCAGTATGTAATTTTAAACATACATTGCAACGCCAGCAAATTTGCACAAGAAAAATGTGTATGTATGCTCCCAACAAAAGTTACCCGAATTTTGATATTTTACCTCACTTAACAATTAGTCAAAATTAAACAAGCGTTTACGTCGACAAATCACAATATTTCGCATCTAACGTCTCTCGAAATTATTCGCCGCACATACATTATCTTTATGCCAATACAAAATACTATACCTCCAATGATCTTTATAGCTTCAGCATGTTAAAACACGATCAGAGAAGTTGCAAGAAAACTATAATATTTTGAAGTGGTGTAAATTTATTAAATGAATAGGAAATGTTCCACAGTGAACAAACATTTTCGAAATAAAACGAAATTAATGTAAATATCTTGGTGGAATATCAAACGCGATGGTATAATGTTGTAAGCAGAAGCAATTCATTTTATAAAAAATGGATCTATGCTTAAAAACTATCAAGTACCAGCAAATAACCAACCATGACAGCAATCTGGTAGCCGCTTAGTAAAATTAATGATCAGTGCTGGCAAATCGGTTTTTGAAGCATTTACGCTATGTAACCTTCCAAAGGGCCGCAAACCAGGGAATAATTAGCATGAATATCCCAGACGTTATCCGGAGGAGTCCGTCAAATTTATTTATTCATCAAGCTAGAGTCATGTTTACACATCATTAAACATAGAACCATACAAAACGGGTTCAAATTTCTTGGCATGCTATCAAACCTCCAGGAACTCCGACTTATATTTCTTCTAATAGTCTAAAAATGTGTAATTTATGAATTAACATCGTTATTGGGGATACAACATATTGCTTTATTAGAACCGATATACATATCGCCATCTGAATTAACATCAAATATCTTTTCCGAAAGGAAAATACTTTTTTATCAATAACGCGGTTTTATATTGTCCTTTATCCTTAATTATTAGCATTACATTTGCATCCATAATAGTTTCTACAATTTATGGAATCGGTAATCTAGGAAGATGTTCTAATATTTATTATGCACCAGCTTCAAATGCGCTGAAAGTAGCAGACAACTGAGGCAGCCCAAACAAGCTTACCAGCGCAATCAAATCAATAAACGACCGCCGCTCGCTAGGCCGGAGAATCGATTTAACCGGGAATCGAGTGAGCAAATCTCTCAAGATCAACCGTAGCTCAGAAAATCTGGAAAATTAGATCCACTCGAAAAGCATCTGTTCCCTCTGTCAATTCCTACGACCCAAAAAATGAAGTTAACGCTTAACGGAGTTTAAGCTTATTGACATATAGGTTGTGTATCTGTTAATTATAGTCATCCAGACGGATAATAAAGGTTGCTGACATGCTTAAAGTATAATTGTTTAGTTGTTTTTTGGCGGTCCAAAAGGAACTGATCTCCTTATTGGGTAGGAAAGTAACAAATATCGAGTTGCGGATAAGTTATAACGTAGCCCGACCCGTTAAATGACAATAGCTATTTAGGAACAATGCTACCGAGTCCAAAGAAAAGAAACCATTGTTAGTGCAAAACAGCTTTAGGAGAAAACATAATAAAAACAAATCAGATAAAGGATCTCTCAATTCTCACGAAAGGCTCTAAATCATGTAGTATTACGCAGAAATTGCACGGTCACTTCTGTTGGAGGTGGACGAGAACAATTAACCCCTACTGACAGGGCAAAAGACAGCGTTGCACGTAGAATTATTGCAGTAGACTTTGCCAATCACACACGGAAGAAAAGACAGGCATCTCTACTCGACAAACAAAAGCTTACTTGGAACGGCTGAAAATAATTTAACTACGCTAATATAGGCTATGACAGTGATATGTTCAAGCGTCACAGAACACTATAAGCGAATGGCATAACGGTAGACAAGCGGATAAACAAAACAGCTTGGCTGAAATGATCTGCGCACATCCAGGATATTCTCCTAAGTTACTTTATAAGATTTTCACAAAAACCGGAATCTCCACAAGTACGTGAATCTCAGTAAATTAGAGCATTATTTGGCAACACGCGCGACTTGGAAGATATACTGATAGTAAAACACAATCCAGTGAAATATTCTGACAGTGCTCTATTCCTCCTGGCAAGCCATTGACAGAAAGGGAGAAGCGGGAATCCCAGTTTAGTTTGTCACATCAACAGTAGATGAATAAAGTACTACTGATTCATGGTATGCCAAAATGGAGGCATAACGATAGCAGTGAACGACAGAAGCCCGAATTCGAAGAACGGCGGTATGTCACATGCGGAATGTGGTTGCAATTAACCTCACAATTATAATTGCTTTCACAGGTATCGGGTCAAGAATTTTGAAATGTACCTTGTCTCCACCGGAACTGTTTTCAGTTGCAATTCCAGAAGAGCATGGCAAGAGTAAACTTGGGTCACCAGAACTACCGTCAGGTCCCTTTCTTCAAATGGTACAGAATTCAGTTTCACATGAGCCAGCCTCACATGTGTTTATCCCAAACAAGCCTAACGTGCAAACAAACTTTCAGCAACTTCAGCAGACAGACATTATGTGTGTCAGTCACAAAAAATTAACCGGGCTCCTGATGCGTCAACAAATAGTATGCTGATATACCTGCCCTAAGAGGTTGTATTCTAAGCTATAGAACTGCGCCGCCTCCATTAGAACAAAAGCTGGGGACCTCATATCTGTTACTGGGTCTTACCTTGCAAACCGCATAATTTATACAGAGTTTGAACTCAATGAGGTGTTAGCCATTCGAAATGATCGTCAATATCTCTGTTGCAGTGTTGCGTTCTTATATCGAGATTATTTTGCATGTGAAGCTCTTTACAAATATTTCTGTTATATTGTTGTTGCACTATGTTGCCGCCTGCGCCTAGCATGTCAAATATGAGTTCAAAGAAGTGGACAGATACTTGCCTCATAGCAGTAATCTATGGACCTCTGAAGTCTTCAGCAGACATCGCTAACCTTCTGTTCAACACCCTGAGCTAAGCTGTTCACAAAGTACTTTCAATATCTTATAATGCGCGACTTTATTGTCCGTTAAATCTCATCAAAATCCCCTTATGTGCCATTATTGATATCAAAATACTTTGAGTACATGGATACAGCAGTTTTATATTGTCATGCGCATCGAACAACCAGACAATGCGATTTTAACAAGTAATCGATATATAAGTAATTTTCATTAGTGAAAAGTTGATGGATGAGTCAAAAACGTACAATCATTTAAAAAGCCGTTGTGACATAGCCGTCTTAAAATTTGGTTATGCGTATTGTGTCAGTATATTTGCTAAAGAAGAGAGATTCAACAGAATATTACGGATACTTAAAGCTCCGCAAATATGGGCAACGGTTACTTTGGACCTACAGACGCACCGTAAACCAAATGAAGCTTGGAATGAACTGCAAACAAATATAACTAGAAACTATCACTAGCTTTGAAGGTTGTACATTTTCGAGCATCGCGCCGGACTAATAAGTGGATCAGGAGAGAAACAGAGTAGCTGATTACAAGAGAGTATAAACCAGGACGAAACCGCGGTCTTCGGGTGCCAGTGTTGGGTTGAGCAACACTATAATGTTTCCAAGGAAAAACTCTGTTTGTTTAAAGTATTTGCATCGGTAATTACAGGTGAACTGATTCGATACTTGGAAATCTAATATCCATTTTATAATGCTTGACACGGTTTCAGACGCAAACGATCTTTAGTACCAATTTGCTCTTTACTCGGGACCCATGAACCAAGTTGCCTTACGAAAGATTGCCTATGCATGGGATATACTTTATTTTCAATGCGCTCTGTTTTATTCTACTCTCCAATCGTTCGGAAAAATTTCGGTTTCTCTTAGCAATATTACGATCTTTTTTATATAGCACTCAAAATCGGCCATGCATAATTATATCAGCTTAGATGATTTAGGTTTTTATGCGCCCGTGCTACGCAGTACTTTAACGGCTGCAACACTAATGCAATTTTTTCACCTACTGAAATTACGTTGTTCTTTTATTTCTCTCTTTTTGATTTTATTTATAGAAACCAAATTCCAGTGTAAAAATTTTTACTTTTATCTAATAGCTTTGCCGTATGCTAAAACAAGGCTGATTGGTCTGACAACAAAGCTCCTCAAATTATTATTGATAGAGGAGTAATTAATTTTCTTCCGACTTGAGCCAATTTAATTCATCTAATAATGAAGAAGTACATGCTATGCATTTCGTAAATGCTAACTGATATACTATCTAAAGGAATCTGTTATTTTGCTACAGCCATCTATTCATAAATATTGATATGAATCCTGCAAGCGCTAAAAGATAACCTAGGTTCCCACTTCGACAGGAATAAAAGGATTACTAAATTACAGTGATCGTAGTTGCTGCTAATTCAAATGTATGGATTAGAGATTGGTACAAAAGTAGCAACAGGTTAAAATTGAACTAATTTGAAAAATAGTGTGGTTCAATATCATTAAACCAAGCCCAGTCCATATTTACTTATGTCAATGCACAAGAATATAAGGCGTTTGAAATCAAAGATATCTTAAAAATTTCAATTTTTCCGTTTTTTTGTTTGTATAAATTAGTCGCTAGAAATTGTTTTTTCAACGGATTTTACAAATAGTATAGGAGTGACCGGCCATCACTTAATGGGGTCAAATCGTACCTTTTTGTACACAACAATTTGGCAAAAGCAGCATAAGGTCAGTTTATCTGTATACAACATTTATAAAGTCCAAACGCAAGAACACTTAACAAGCTTATAAATCAAATTGAATACTCCTTCTTTATTTGCAAGTCTGTATTATCGGAGATTCGTGCTGTGAATATGGATACTTCTCATTTCCGAAGCAATTTTCAGTAAGGGCACAAACATCAATTTACCACACAAATTATGTATACGTACCTACTTCTACAAATAATGGTAATCGCATATTACGGAACACGCGGAAAGTTACAGCACGATGCTAAAATATTTAACTTTTGGTGGAAAATAATTAATAAATGAGTAAACGCGACAGGTAATAGAAGAAGCACACACGCATTATTCGATATTCACAATGTACCTGCTGTCTCAATTCAACGATAGTGCTAGAAAAACGAAGCAGCCTTACAAAGCGCAGATTTTAATGACATATTTTTAGGAAATAGATTTTGCAACGGTTTTGAATATTAATCAAGCAGCATAGGTGCACGTGATAAATTAGACAAACTAAGCAAAATAATAAATTTAAATAGAACACCATTTTGCTGTGTTTTTCTTTTTCTATTCTGTGATGTGCTCCGAGGGATGCCTGATTCATCTACACCATAAATTGGGGTCAAGTATATATTCTACAATTTGAAAAAACACGCAACTCCCAGAAGACTTTAATTGTTTTCTATGACGAAGTGAATAAACTGTAGTGGCTTCCACCGTATGGTCTCCAACAAATAAACCTAGCATTTAGTGTAATACCAACAAATATATATGAAACATAATGACAGAAGAACATTGTTTCCCTTATTAACGTCAAAATATTTTTGAATAAAATTTCCAACGTTAAGCTTATGACTATTCGACGTTGCTTATCTCGTGGTAATTAGTCCGATGGGGCAATAAATAACACAGCCGGAAATCTAATTCATATCCGTTTTGTCCAGCATACTTAAAAAAACTCGGTAGTTATATTTACCCCGTTACGTCAGCAGCTCTATGAATGTTCGCCACTGAATGAAGAATACATGAAATATATAGTGAAAATGTTATTTAGTTTTACGCGCTTAGAAATCCGTTTCTTTCTATGTTTATAGTATTTTTCTACAAAAATAGATTTACCTTGTTTGACTCGATATGCATATTCTTCATTGTAAAGCTTGTTAGTTTATCTAATTAGGCTTAACTTCTATGTTTTAGTCAACGGGAACCTGACTTGCAACAATATAAACCCACGACGTGCATCCAAATTGCATGCAAAGTACTAGATCTCATTGAAACCTAAATCTTTTCATAAGTATGATGAAGCTATCAGCGCAATCGTTTTTTTATCATGTTTAGTTTAATCTTTCTGGTCCAGCTACCTATAAGTTTGGTTGAGGAATTAAGACCATTCCTTGACAGAGGTCAAATATTGTGGTTTGGAATTATCTAATAGTTACCATAAGGATGACTTGAGCAAGAATGTTAGTAATTATGTGAAAGTGGAGAAAAATCGTTCTACAATAACTTCATTGTTGGTGGTTTTACAACTAAATCTTTTCCAACCGGCACTGTGGTATGTTATGATTGTAGAGAGCAAAACCGAAAAACAGAAGTACCTCTCATATTGTTTTCTAGACAGAAAGACCACAGGATGTATTCAAACTAATCACGGACAAAAGGATTTCGCCTGTCACAACTTACGACACCGCAAAAGCTAAAACAAGATAATCAACGTGGCATTTGTGATAACGCACGATTATTTACCTCATACCAAATAGCAAATAAAGTCGCTCCTGCAGATTAGTTTCTCAATTTTGTAATTAATATTTCATGTTTTTACTATGGAGTTTGAGTGGATTCCTTTCTCCCGCAAGTTCAAGTTTTTATAAATTGATCGGGTTCACCGATGTAGGTATAGCACGTATATTGTAGAGAATTCTTTAGTATAGCGATTGCTTAACCAATAGGTTTTGTGGGCAAAGTGATCAAGGGTTACATGGATTTATGTTGATATGAATAGGAGGACAAGAGCGTTCATAAAATTCCAACATTCACATAGAAATAAGCTGCGGTCAATTTCACCTTAGTTTAGAAGAAATAGTTTGTCCACCTGCAAATATACTAGCATTGTTAAAAAAAAACTTTTGTTTTAGAGAATGGCGCGTTCTATAGATGGCTGCACTTTAAAAAGGTCTCGCTCAATTTTTGTCTTCAAACGAATTACAGTATGAGGTGATTGATATACCTTTTCTTGAGCAAAATTGACCAGCAGGGACTGCTAATTTAAACGCATTATGACTATTTTCATTTTAAAGCTTATTCAAGGATGAACCAAACCACTGCTTGCGCATTTATATTCCAAGGCACAAATGTCCTACATACATTATCACAATGATGTATTTTGTTTGTAAGGAAGAACTCTGTATCCCGCAACTCAGGTAAAGTTAATAGATGGGTTGATTAAGTAAATACTTTATACCTCTACATAACAATTTTCGCATACTAATGAAATCTTGTCTTGTGATTAATTGTATATGTATTTTGATTTAACAAAATTGATATATCTTTTATATGGAGATTATCCTAGTTGTAAATACATGTGTTTCTATAGTTGTTTCAACATTTATAATGACTTGTATTACTTAATTGTCAAATTCTAATTACCAGTCTTTCTGTTGGTCCACTACGTTGCGTATTTAAACTAATCTGTTGCGTCATAGGACGTTTGGTCAAATTATTAACAACAACTAAATATAAAGAGTATATTTGAAATGTTTATGAAGTCAACCATTCACTGCAGATGTTAAATTGTGGTAAAAGAGGAAGGTAAATATGATTTAATTATTAAATGACTATACTAAACATTATATTTTTTATTATTCAGTGTTTCAAAATGACTAATATCTTTTCATCACGCGCAAGATGGCTGGCGTACAAAAGTTATAATTGCAGTTTGATAGCATTATGTTCTAGTACCATTATGTTTCTAGTACCAGCATTTACGTTAAGGGAGATTTACATTAGTTATTAGCGCTGGGTAAAGAGTAATACCACATTCTGTTTCTTAATAATAATTATAATAAAACCGCATGGAATAGTGATATGCCAATTTGGATACAAAAAGTTTTTTAATAATTGTCCATAAGTATTTACCTCTGGCAATCTGGTTACTGATTCATTGTTGGCGTTTGTAATAGTTAATATATGCCGGATATTAAAATGTAATCTTATATAATGTGGATTTTCATTCAATATTCCTTGCCCATTGCGATTGAATAGATGCGTTTGTAATACCCTAAGTGGTGTGCTACTGAATGTTGCATATAAAAACGCTGACTACGAGTGCGTAAATATGTAACCTGATCCAAACATATACAACAATTAGTTACGGTTAAGAAGACTTAGATAAATTATTTCTGATTCTTCATAGCCTATGGCTAGATAACTTTAGCTATCTTTAATTGGTTTGAACTCCAATGGGAACAATTACATGCGCAAAACTTATCATCCCTACCAGGACGAAAACTTGTATGGTGTATTCTTGTTTGGTCTTACACTATATGTCCGTGGAGCAGCTTGCAATATACTGTGCTATTTTGACTAAAGGCATCCTACTCAAAGGGTGATCAACTCATTCTTCATCACACTCTTCAAATTCCATGACGAAGAGGTTTACTATAATTTTATGGCTTAAATACGGACGCCTGTCATTGTTGCATAAGTAGGAATCTGCGTGGCTATTGATGACATGTTGGTCTGTATACCAGTATGCTTGCTTGTCTTGGACGTATTATTTTGCTTTGTTTACCAGTGAGATAACCTGTTGGATAATTAGCGAATATTCAAAGTGGATAAGTGATTGGTAAACGGAGGATATTGATGGAATGAACGCAGCTAACAACTCACAACTCAGATTTTGCTTCTAAAAATTGACCAGCATACTAAAATTTCGTCGTACATAAAATTGTGGCAAAACAATTAAAGTTGTCTACAAAGTTTACATGAAATAGAAAGTAGTAGATCACGAGATAGTTATCGGCGTCAACCTAAATATATAATGTAATCAGAACTGTGCTTACATACGCGCGTAGCTCGGTGGTCACAAGAACCGACTGGTAACAGACGAAATAAAAACCTAGCCTACAGGAAATGCGCAAAGAATATAATTACGTTAAGGATATACAGGAATTACCATGTTATTACAGTTTAAGATTATCTTCGATCTGAGTATAAATTTAAAATAGGAAGATAATATGCATGGTTACATTTTACGCCTTTGTCAATCTGAAATACTATTGTTGTTACTTTTGTGCTTCCTACTGGATATCGTCTTTTCAAAATGTTATCTGTAAAGTCGTTTGGTTGATTTTATTTGTATCTACCCAGAATCATGTTTTGTACTTTAGATTCTTACTTCAAATAAAAAATGCTATATCGATTACCATAAATTAAAGCAACCCAAATTTAAGTGAAATTTACTCCAAAGAAGTGCCGACAGTAAAGTTAACGTCTCCTCCAAAAGGATCGAAAGCTGAGGTGGTCAACTGATACTTTTAGTTAAAGTACAAATGGTTTTCTTGCGGTGCACCTCTGAATACTTGGATCAATGACCGCGATTTGCCGAAAGGTGTAAAGCGAATACAACCTGTACCGAGCTTACTTTGCTCTAAAAGCCCAGAAACGAATTTGAAATACATTTGTGGAAGGTAGATGGAAAAAGTCAAACAGTGAAACATTATTAATAAACTAATCCTATTAATAAACTAATCCTAATAAACTAAACATCAGAATACTAGACAATTCGATGAGCTTAGATACCTGCGCATTGCGATAAACTCCATGAACTTCAGTAATTATGCGACAGCCTCTGCTCCGAATATTCGGTGTTGTACTCCATATTTGTAACCAAATTTCTCATTTCGTCGATAACGTAACCGACCCCAAATAAAAATTTAAGTATATAAGGTAATATTTACTAAGGTTTTAAGCATGTACCCGTAAGCACACTAGCCTTACATTTCCGTGCGTTTCTTGTAGGAATAGTCAACATTTTTTAACATTAACTTAGAACTGCACCATGCAGAAAGGGCAAGGTGTATCAATACATAAGTTTTAAATGGCACATACTAACTTAAATAACATGCCTTAGCAAATATCAAAACTGCATGCTGCATAAAATTGTGATGCTTTTGTCAATAAACAGAATATTCAAATTTAGTAGGATATAATAGTGAATTATCTGTGTAATTCTCACTCGTATCAAACATCCGTAGACTACAAGTACTGCATTGAACTCTAGAAACATTACGTTGCAGAAAGGAAGAACCTTAGCTTAAATGTATTCAAATTATTATTATGGGAAGTGTTTAAGCTAAGCATTGATTATCAAATTTATATCCTACTTTTTAGCCAGACAGGTACGTTAAATTTATAAAACAACAGGCACAAGTAGCATATGTTGGGATACATTATGTAAACACGCACGCATGCTTCTTTAAACCACTGATCACATAATACTGAATCGGTCCACAGTGAAAAGATTTTAAAGAAACGTATGAGATGTTGTCATTTCGGATTTGCGACAATTCATATTTTTTGATTTTTTCTGAGGGTGTTATTTGTAATATTTAAGTTGATCGTTGCTTTTCCGGCTAAATGTTTTACTATTATTTTTAAAACCAACATGACCAACTAAGCGGGCTTGACTACAAAAACAACAAAACCACGTGTTTAAATGAAATAAATTTATGCTAATGCAGGAACCTTCAATCGACCGCTAGCTTCTGTCACCAATGGAAAATATATATTTGGTTCCGTTACTAAGTGCATGAGTCTTGTGGAAAAGGTTCTGCAATCCTCCACATTTACGTCTGAGTTCAGCGTTAAAAAGAGGCCTAGAAAAGAGCACGCGTGAAATATGCAGGTTAATAGTGATTCATCTGTTTAAGCAACGATGCTAATACGAAACTTTTGGTATCTGGGAGAATCATGTAATTGTCCTTACTTGTACAATTATGTGCCATGCATCTATACTGAAGCGAACATGTTGTTACCTGGAGTTGATTAATAGTAGATTTATACCAGTGCATGGTTACTAATGAAACACCATTTATTCGGTGAATCGCGCAAGTATACGGCTCGTTAATTAATAATTTGACCGGCGAGAAATAAAACGTCTGTATTCCACAACATCACATGTTTCAATAAACGTTACCCAGTAAATGGCGTTTTATGCCGTGGACGATAAATTACCAAGATGTGCGTTTGCATCTGATGAAATCCGTGTTTTTATTCTATTGAATCGAGAAAAATTCCGTAAATCAGAGAAACTCTTTATATACGGCCTAAATTTTTTTAACTAAACCTTATTTGCTGTTGGCGAAAAGCATTGTGTTTATACACTAGGTAATTCCATAATATTCCATTATGCGATTGCATATTGAAAGATCTTAGCGTTCAATAGTTACAGGCAATTGAAAGTTATGATAAACGTACCAACCCTCTATATTTCCATATATTATTTTCGTAACATTCATCATTGCAGCAGAATGTGGGATAAACAATTTTTTGTAAAATATATTTACAAAGGACTTCCACCATCACGAGTTTTTAAAGGATCCATGAACCTAAAGTCTGTGGGAATTAAACAGATAAAACTATCGTCAATCACCTGCAACAATTTTTCTAATAAAATCTTGTCAAATGTGAATACTTTGCGTTATAATCACGGAATACTCAAAGTTGCAGTACTACGCTTGGAACAAATACATATTCGTTGGTAGTCACGCATTAAATACAGAAAATAATACTTTGGTATTTCTGTGTTTTAACATATCCTTACCAGGTTATCATTCTTAGTTATATTTCCCTGTAAATAACCGATTTTCAGGTGCTAATTCGTTCGTAATTTTTAATACATTTCCTATTTCTTTTTTTTCTATTTCTGTAATACATGTAAATGTAAAACACAATAGACGCTGTCGCTTCCTACAGGTTTTTTAAGCTATACTGAATATTTAACTTGTATATCTTTGGTACAAGAACTACAGCGTTCCAGTAGATACTAACACTTGGAGATAGCGGATGTTGGACTGTAGGAAATCAATATTCAGTTATGCATTGGAGGCACCCGGCACTGGAAAAC
>OX104068.1:110251524-110383414 GCA_944474145.2 Dicrocoelium dendriticum | reverse complement strand
CAGAATGTTAAAGAACATTCCTATTTAACGTAACGTTAAAAAGTGGGTAAACTACGAACCGCTTTTCAATGCACGGTGAATACATATGTAGCGATGTGTGAGAAATTCAATTTTAGCTCTTCGGTAACAAACCTACTGCAAGCAGAAATCCACAATCAAACAGATAATTAGAAACATAAGCAATTAGTCATGAAGGGACTTGACTACATCTGGTTACTGTAGCTCATTGTGGGGAGAGAAGGAGGGTCCACCTGGGCAATACACCGAAAAAAGGGTAATGAAGACCTAGCAAAGAAACTTTAGATCCTCGTGCTTTTTGGTGGCATCAATGCGCGGTAATACATACATATATATATATATATATATGCATATGTATATACAATAACGACTGGCAGGCAGCCACACAACTGTACAGGTGCTTCCAAGTTACACAAGACGGTTATGGATCGTCTGAAAGGCCTCTTTAAGCTTGCCGAGAGGCCGACTGCCATGCACTTATTAGACGTGGACTCCCAGTTAACATACGTAGGTTAAAGTGGGACCGCTCTTGATATTGCGATTTTATCTCAAACGACGATAGAAATAGGGACCTGAGAGTGCAATATTTAAGGATAAAATTTTACTGAACGCCAAAATCATACATTTTAACAACATATAACCTACCTCACCTAGCTAGATACAATTTATTGTTCCACCTAGCGAGTGCAGTTTGCAAAATGGCTGATTATTGCACTAGTTAAGTTGCATGAAAATTTCCCATATCAAATAGCGAGCTCAGAAAGCGCGTTTGTATTATGCAGATCAGAGTAAGTAACCGAATAACTTAACTTGATAGAAAGATCTGATGATAATGCGAAAGCCATAATATGCTATGCGTCTCTGAACTGACTCACAGCACAGTACTTTCCTTCAAGTAATGAAAAATTCGCACAAAATAGGCCACCTTAATTGAAGCTAACACGTTGTACAAGTGCTCCAATCCGAGTGATAGCAGCAGGCATATCTGGAAAAAAATATTTTCTTTTCAATCGACGCAAATGTTATCACCGCAAAATGCAATTTATTTGGGCGAAATTTACAAACCTTTTTTGAATTATTTTCTTAGCTACATTTTAGCAGGTCGTTTTATAGTCACACAGTTAACTTCAGCAACAAAATTACTAAAGTAATGGACGGTTTTCCAGTAATATATTTGATCCTGATGAGTTGTACTCGTACATATATTTAGAAGTATTATCTCGGTGACCACGCCCAAACGTTTAAAGCTTGTACAACAAATGTAAGTAGTATAAATACCTATTTGAGAAATTTCAAGCTTTATTACGCTATTCGATATTGAGTAATAATTCGCGTATAAATCATGTGTAAATTATGTGGTTTTATAAAAGTGTCTAGGTATATAACAATTATATATGTATTTATTCCTCTTATTATAAGACAGTGAAGGTCTGTTGCGTGTTTCCTACAATATTCGATGGATGGCCAAATTTTTGGTGAATATCAACTGTAGCCTTCAGATCATATTGTGTGCTTTTAAGGGGATATTATCCGTACAACTACATAATTCACCATTTTCAATTTGGATAATTCTACTAATATTATTAACTTTTCAGGTGAAATGTAATCAAACTTTTGGGAGACAATGAAAACGGTTTTACTTTTAAAATTAAAATTAAGTACTCACGAACAGTCATGGCTGATAATGGTTACTGACCATTAGATCAAGCGACACCTATGTTCTATCAGCTCTGTTTAGTGTTGCTTGCGCAGCTTAATTGCCTGGGATCAAATGAAGAGCCGTCAACAACTCTACTCTATTCCAATCCTAAGTCCATCATTTTCAGTTGATGAGTGCAAGTCAGGACAAATACATTATTGGAAGGAGCGAAACCTAAGTATTTCTATTCCGGATAAGGTCCTCGTTATCGGAATTACGAAGGTGTGTCACAAAGCGAATCGAGGTATCAATAAAATATACGAGTCGCAAGCTAACCACACAGCTTGTTCACTAAATTCAACTTGGAATTGCCTACCCCTTTAAAAAATATACTCAGCAGTATCCTTCCTGATGATTTGTTCGCTCCTCGGTAGTTATATGTTGACTGAACTTTGCCCCACTTATTTTCCTGGCTACGCAAATTTTCTACATACATTTATAATTTAAGCACTGATTTTCCATTTAGACTGAATCGTTATTTCTTATTTTTGATTAATATCCAAACAGCTAGCTGGTTACATTTCCATGTAACTCGGTTAACTTTCCTCCCTACGCTTGCATCACTTAGTTTGCTCAATTCAATTAAAATAGCAAGAGTCAACAAATAGAGTAGCCTAAATTAACGACTGGATTCATAATCTGCGTTCGTCCTCGGGATATCCCATGAAGTGCACATTAGTGAATAAATAATAATATTTAAATGTGGCTTGTATGTTTTATCCGTTCATTAATAATAGTGCACCCATGGACCAAAACTCAAACAATAAAATCTACCGTGTGTAGGGTATAAAATGGGCTGGTTGTCTTGAGTAATTTTATTCAAAAATGTGCATTATTAGGAATTGGTACCTGAGACCAAACATTATTACTGAGCAAACTTCCAGAATGTTTGCAAATTTATTTTCCACCAGTATCACCAGTGGGTGCAAAAACATAAACTAGAGTTTAATTGCATTGCCATTCAGGTAAATTACTGCAACCGTACTGAATGAATATTTGAAAACTGATATTTTAAATGGAAGTATGTTTGTTAAGTGTATGATGTTATCGGCAAATATTATCAACACCTGCTTTTATAAATATCCCAACGAATTCCAACAATTTTAGAATCGGTACAAGAAAATCTGTTTTGGTCACAGTTATATTTTCAGAAACATTACAGGTTCGCAGACGTTTTTACAAACAAGTCTTGGCTATTATTATATAACACATCGTAACATGCCAAATAATGCAAGCCTGTTGCCATTATAACTAATTAAACTGCTGCAACTGTTGCATGTCATAAACTAACAAACTATGAGCTGCAAATGCTTAACCTTAAGCAACTCTTAAATTGAATGTTCGTAAATGGAGCCGCAAAATCATTGAATATTATTTCGGTCTATCATGTATGAAAGAATATGCGCATCCTGTTCTCGGTAGGTCGACTAATGATCAAACACCCGACGGATACAGCGCTACAATAGGATATAATACAAAGCCATTGTACATTATTCTACGTTTATAATGTGGTTTCCATCATTGATTATGAGATCCACTCTAGCAGACCATCGCAGAGAGCAAAAGTCAGCTGATAAAGCATCTTTTCCGCGTCCATATATATTCACTGCGATCTTGCAGCTGTGCGGCAATTGTTAATGATATGTTTGTTCCGCCTTTTAAGTTGTTAGGGCTACATACAACAAAAGGTTTTCAATACGAGCATTTTGTTTAAATATTATTCACATAAGGAAAAGAAAGTAGAATTAATAACGTTCGAAGAAGTTCTGCATATAAATTATTTAGTTTAGTTGTATTCTATTTGTATAAAATTAAATCGTGTGATATTACTTAAATTACATAACTTCGCTAATAAAATACCGCAAATGGAAGTATTTACGCACTTGAAACATAATTAGAGATTTTCCCTAGGTATTGGTGGTTTAAAGTCAAATTGTATACGCTTTATTTTACATTAGAAGGACAAATATTTATGCACAACGCGGGCGTCAATGTTCTTTTAAGGAGCAAAAGTATAAGCTGGGTGTCTGATACTATAATTCCAAGTTGTAGCTAGGAGTACCAAAGCAGGCAACTCATATTAGTTAAGTTGAACACATTAAGTGCCTTGTAGCAAAGAGTTAGACAGGTTCAAACTTCCTGGCCAGGCTTCAGGATTTGGAAAGTAGGCGGGCGAACCGAATTCTATCATGTTCTTTCAATAACATAGAAAATCGGAGTAGAAAACCTTCCAGATCATGAGCTGCATCAAACGTTTGTACACCCGAAACACGCGTGATCCATTTTGATTCAGCATGCTCCTATTGTCTACGGACTTCAAAGCGCAGCTTAAATGCACAATTAATTCCTTCCCGTTTTGTGTGGGTCATAACCGTTGGACATCAAGTGGGTATGTTAAACCTTCAGCACCCATCACCAGTTTGTTTCCGGAAGGTGAAATTCTGCAGAATACGTAGATTGGCGTGTTCAATATTGCTAAATTACACTATATTCCTCAGGAGCTTCAAAGTATCTGCAAATTTTCATGTCGACCGCAAACAAGGCAAGCGTCGACCGGACCACACGCGAAGGATATCTGATGTGCATAAGGAATATAATGGGAACATGCAGATTGCCCTGCGGTAACTAGATGCAGAGGGATTCCAGTCAGCTAGATGGTCAGCGACCTTTACTTTATAAGTTTGTCCCAAAAAGTTTTAAAATTCACTGATTCATTAACTCTGACACAGCAAATTTGGATTTTATGTAGGCAGTCCTCATAGATGAGCTTGCAGAAAGCTTTACTCTAAGTGATGTATATCACAGCGATATAATGTCGCTTGCTTATTGCCTGCAACCGCACATTCCTTGTCAATAGTAATTATGTTTGGAATAAACGTCATTGCATAAAACAATGCTGTGTGGGCCTCAATACGTAGATACTGCAGCACTCACTACCCCACGATTCGCTTTGTAAGCTTTTCCGAAATATTTGTCAAACAAATTGGACTATAGTTATCTACGTTGTATGGTCCAGAAATTTGGGTATAGGCTTAACCAATAACATTTCCAATCAATCAACAAATAGATTTCGGACAGCGGTCTGTTCAATAGATCAGTGAAAGCAGGTGATTATGGTCCCGAAGTTAGCTTGCAAATAAGTTGGTGGATCCCATCACGTCCGGCAGTTTGAGTGACAGCAAGACTGGTGAGTAGTTGATAAAATTATTTAACGCCGCAGTCCATACTGTTGAGATCGGGATAAACAGTACACCAGATTATGTACAGAAATCAGGACATATAAAAGTTCAGAAGCAAAATGCGTTGCTAACGCTGATGCCCACCGGCTATCCGACTATGCAATCTAGCACTGACATATCACCTGCCGACTTCAGGCGTCGCTTCAATTAAGCAACTATTCTCTTTAGGGCCGTCTTCGTCGCGACTGCGAGCTGATCTTCAAACCGTCAGCGCTTATTCCCTTATGCGCTCATGCAGAAAGTTTACTGAATTTTATACATTTCGCAGTAATGAGCAGAGCCAGAGAGAAGGACTCTGCCCCACATTCTGCTCGGCCTTTGAGCCACGTTCCCAAACACATTCTCAAACCAACGTGGTCTATAGGTATATCATGCCAACACCTCACAGACAGATTGGGAAAAATGACGTGAAACAATATTTTTAAATGTCTAAAAGTCTTCAACCGATACAACTTGTGACAGAGACCAATACATTTGGATCAATCTTTGGGCTAGACCGTCGAAGTCCGTTTTCCAGTACCTGTAATTTGTCGCCAACCGACGTGATTATTAAAAATATACTTCCATATCAGCTTTGAACACTTAGTGGTCGCTTGTGGGGTAGAATGTATTCATCTCCAGTTGTTATACTGTATCACGGGATTTGTTAACCGACAGTTATTCAAATTAATTTCTGGGCGCTAATTTAAATTCTATTTCAAATTGTTTTAGGTGGATATAACGACAATTCCGTAGGCGTTTATACTGCCAATTCACACTCACGCTACCGGTTAATCCTTCACTCTTATCCTTCTAAGGAACTCAACCATCTCCTAATTCTTCTATTAGGGATAGGCAAAGTTTTGTCGTCGTTATCCAATCATATTACACTATAAGGCGCCAATATATTGCATAGAAACAATCAACGAACGAAATCAGCACGCGTGTACTATTAAATGCAGTAACCAACGCAAACGATATACCGCAGCCGGAGTTATAAGTAGAACTTGCCATTGCAAGGCACTAATAACCCATAGCCGCGAAGCCGGTAGGTGAGTTCTGGCTCACTAATCTATAGAGTAAACTAAGTGAAAACACTAGTAAATCTATGCGCATGAACGTTACGACATTCAGTATCTAAACTTGGACAGCCGGATATTTTCTATAAATGGTCTAATGAGGAGCAACTATTGTATTTACCATTTAACACGCATAATTTACATTATATTAGCATCTCTCGTTGTTATGCCGCAACATTGTATCGTATCAAATCATGGGTACACTGAATAGATTGAATGTATCAAAACTACCTACTAAAATAAATTTCAATAAGCAAAGTTATTAAAACATGTTGTCAAGTAGAAATGGCGCATAGCGCAAAACATAATATCAATGAAGTAAAATAAGCGATTTTATTATGCAGCTATTATATCACGTTTTTCAGACAGTCAACTTCAAAAACATGTGAGATTAGAACCTGCTTGATTCACGCAAACTCAACCGCGGAAATTCGGTTCTATGGAAAACAAAATATAGCCATTTATGATCCAAAACTAATAATTGAAAACTTATTCGTAACCTGTTAAAAGAAATAGGCAGTAATTACCTTAGTCTCGCTCAAGCCGCTTAGCGGCAAGCCTCAAACAATGGTCTTGCATAGGTAGAACTTCAAACCATTTTGAAGACGCATTATACGAAATGTAATCGCGGTTCGTAATCCTTTCGCCAGTGAGCTTCTGTTTATAAACACTGGTATTTGTCGAAAATTTTAGGCATTTTGCAACTAAGGTTCTATTGGTGATGCATAGGATTTGTGTATGAACTACATTTTCACCAACTTCAACTTTCAACTTTACATTTTCACCAATTTAAACGATTATTCCGAATCAACTAGTTAAACGCTGCATAAGATATAACTGTTCAATTACCAGCTCTAGTAGGCCTCCATAATTCCTTTCTTAAACACTGGTGTAAGCTACCAATTTGAAAACCTTTGGGTTGATGGTAACTTGAGAACAATAATTTTGTGTTGTGAGTTAGTAGACCATTTTTGCGAGATAAAGATCCTATTTGCACAGTTTCCCATATATTCGAAGCTATAAAACAGTTTTTGTTCAGATGACAATGTTTCTATAGTTTAACCCGACTTATGCTGGAGTCTTCATATATCATGCAATTTTTTTCGATTGATGCATCAGTGGCAACTGCCGGAAACGCTAGTAGATTTTCAATCTAGTTTCAATGTTTTATTTTAGTGCAGATCACTCGTCTAGGTATATAAAAGCGCATGATTTGTTGTCTTCAAATATGTCATGGAAATTCTATTCCACATTTATTTAGGATCCAAACATGATTTTCACTCAAGCTATATACAGTGCACATCAGGGATACGGTATTGTTGAGAAAGCAGAAACGATTATTGTATTACCCCTTCTAAATATGGTAATAAACCCGCGAATATGAATACATAACATTTAACACAGGTGACTCACCCAATTGCAGAACTCAACCTGTGACTTGTCATTGTAAGCATGCTACCTTGCATGGCATCCAATATTTGCAAAATGTAAATCCAACATTTTATACAGGCACACAGGCGTGACCTCCATCACAGTTTCAGAAAATTGTTTCAATTATCTACAATTCTCCGTTCGAAGCACAGTTGGTGGGAACCTGCTTCACATCGGCCACCACAATATTTTATCTGTCTCTGCATGTGTTGCATGGCTTCATACGTGCAGCATAGGAAGCAGCATGAGGAAGTAAACTAGATTTAGAATACAGTAGATCCTGAGGAGTTCGACACGCACCCGCCGATTAGGAGAAGGTGTAGTCATAGCTTCCAAATGTAACTTAAGAAAACTCTGCATGATCCGGTAGCGACATTCTCGAACCTTATATATTTTTGCGTTGCATACGGGTATCCGAATTAGGCATTCTTCTAATGACAGAATAGAAGAGTGTTAAACTATATAGACTATGTGCCGATAACACATTTGAGCACTCGTTACGAAAAAACGTTAATTTTGGTCTAAGTCTTAACTTTTTCCGCAAACAAGGCACATGACGACCGGCGAAGCTAATATAATCCGCTCATGTGAATCAGGAACCAAGTATGTAACAGCACAGTGGCATGAATACGCTATATATGTAGAATAATATAATTCACCTATATGGGCCTCGACATTTGCATTACAATTTCATACGAAAAGGAAGTCGAAGATCCAATAGTGCAATGAGCCACCGACATCACAGGTCCTGAGTTGTGTAGTAGAATCCCATGCCATACGTTTTGGATTTCTGTACTGAAATTAGCGAATAGCAAGTCAACAGATTTCCCCTAGCTTATTGCTTGCAAGCAAATATACCTCGTCACACGCAGATTTGTTAGGCGTGACCTGCTTTACAAGAACTGTGCTGTGCAGGCATATAGACCAATTTTAACTTTAAAAACTGCAGAAATATTTGATTTAATTTTAGCAGCAATCTGCAATAATTGGTGTAGGACAAATTAGCCTGTTACTGTATACTTCGCCACTGTCGCCGCCTTTCGGAAATGCTAACATACCTAACATTTCCAGTCAGTTGGCAAATAATCTTTGGACTGGGAACTGTTAAAGGTGTCAGTAAAAGCATTTTGTTTCCATGTAGTTGTATGCTGGCATTATCGGACGTGAATTTGGCCAAGTTATTGCCAGCTCAGCTATGAGCGCTGAGCCGTCGCTTGTAGTCAACACCACCAGGATCCGGAGAGCACCTACACGTTCTTTTAGCTCATTAACACCAGGTAGATACAGAAGGGGCTGGAGCGTGGTGTAATGTGCGTTGCAATCCGCCATTTCCAAGATAGAATTCTACACATTTCGCCATGATCTCATTATATCCTGGCATCAAATACACATCAGACCATCCTTTCGAAGACGGTTAAAATCGCCCATAATCAGCTATTTGGGCGATTCATGTTAGTTCGAAGATGACACAGCCAATCCAAACAAGAACACAGGCGCTGCGAACACACATTTGACTCACTCATACCGTCGTCACCTCGGTAAGTGCTTACAAGTCTCCTCTGCAGAGAAGACTTGATGCAGAGCAAGGCGTTATCGTCGGCATTCGCTAGACTATCGCAGTGTAAGCATGAGCACCCGCTGAGTTTAATTTCCTAAATGTATACCTATGAATACAGCTATGTCTTTGCGAGTCGCACTAAGTCTGGCTGCACTGACGCAACGAGAAAGCAAAGTTTATCGCGATAGTTCATAACCCTGCAACTGTTGTTAAATTATACGCGTAGACAGCAACAGGTACACCGGGGTTCTTTAAGTGATAACAATCATTTTGGCAGATCCTTGAAAACAACCCGAAAATGTAAGGTACGTATATTTGTTTCACTTTCACTGGTATGTATTTCTCACCCCTATTAATGAAGGACTTGAGCACTTCTTGATCTATTGTGTCCAGCTCTGCACGAACGTGGATCTTCAAATCTTTCAATTTAATTATGCGGGACATGATCAGTCTTGGACTGGATTCATCCACAGAAGGGATTATTACAGGCCGATCTTGTTGATCACCCTGCTTTCATAGACAGCCAATTTGCCTCACTTTCACCGAGTCCTCACCAGCGTCAAAGAGTCTGTCAACTAGGCTTTGTAGCTACCCGACCTCATGAGCGTAGCGAACGTTGGCTATTGGATCACTGGACTTCGGTGCGTGGAAAACAATGAAGTTATAACGCCTCTGGTCCAATGAGGTTGATATTGCAGGACAAAGTATATTTCGAGCCTCACGTGCATTTTCTAGCAATTGCATTATATAAGTTCAAATCCCATTATTCTTTCGTAATTTTAATTTGTTCTGTCCACTGAGCTTCATCAATTGCCTTTTTACCTAATGGGACATTAGTGCTCGCAAGACGAGCTGAAGTAAACAAGTTATGCCAGGTGAAACTAGGCTTATTAAATTGATTGGACTTGAAGAGTTTCGGTGTGGCTCTCTCTCATATCTGAACTACACGACCGACGGTTACGTCTTTGTATAGACTGACCAGGTAGATAAAGCCGATCTAGTAGTTCAACTCGGCGGATAATGCTTGGCAGCTATCGCCATGATCACTGGGCCTTTGAGCTCCGCGAGCAGTGGTTGACGCAGCTTTTAGAAGTAGATTTTCGGGGTTTAGACCACTGGCCACGTGTCATGGATTGCGACACAAATCTCAATGACGGCCCCAGTTGACGTTGAAGTCAGCCTATGCCAATAAGATCAATAATACCGTCAACGAAGGGGATAGTTTCGGAGTAGCTCTCTCCCATCCCTGCAATCAACGACCGACGGTTTCTTATTTGTTAAGACTAATCAGGTAGAGATAGCCGAGTTGGGCGTGGAACTCGGCGGATAGTGCTGGCGACTATCACCATGTTCACTATGCCTAGGATCTCCGCGAGCAGTTTTTGGCACAGCGGACTGATGGGACTATATCCTTTGATTTAGCTCGGGTAGTGTAGGACACTTGAGCCAAAACCTGTAAGTTCTTATAGGTAGGTTTTTAGGCCAGACACGCGAAGCTGTTGAAAACAGAAAGATAAAATCCACCGATTTGGCGTTTCCGTTCCGGCTGTGTATTTTTCGTCAATTTTCAACTGGTTTGAAATAAATCGTGCTGGATTTCACGATGCGGAACAAATGCACAACTGTTAGTATAACACATGAAAATCAGTAGTTAAATCGGCGCAAAATCTGTTGTGGGCAGTTGCACGTTTTCCGCCCATAATTGAAAAATTGCTATAATGTAGTTGCTTCTGCATTGTAAGTAAGCTGCAAAAAAGATGGCGTACACTTGCTAGTGAAACTGGCGATTACAGGTTTGCCGAAAGCACAAATTCAGAAACAGAAAATAAATAGAATAGTACCTAAAGTTTTACGAAATTATTCGAATGAACAACGAAATCCAATGCAAAGATATTTTGTCAACACAGCTAAAACCCACTGACCGGAGGCCGTTATCCTCAATTCTACTTTGGTCAGTAAAATGCTCAGTGGTTTACAAAAGTATTACTTAAAAGTTAGGCAAAACTGAAATTCTTGTTGTTCTACGACTATCGACGTACGTTTATCAGTCATTACTCGGTGGTTCCGCAACCGATAAAACCATCATGCACGACGGCGTTTTCTACTAAGCTGTATTCCCTGTGACGTTACTGTGCAGCAGGGAATTGAAAAATAACAGTGGTGTGCCTCTGTCCACCTTATCTAGACCCTCCAATCAAAACATATCCTAGGCAAATATTTCATAAGCTAATTAGAGAGAACCTTTAAACGTGCTAGTTGTAAGCATGTTTAAAACTGCAATCAGAGACCAAAGAAACCTGACGGGTTCAGTCATTATTACCGTCTTCAAAAGTTTACGATTAATATTGGTTTATTGTGTGTAATACAGGCATACCATAATCGGGATCTCATTTTCAAATAATCATAAGCTATAATGCAGGCAAACTATTGCCATCGTCGGCTCTCAGAAGAAACCAGTTATTCCGCATTCGTAGTTGAAATTGATGGCGATGGTTAGCTTAGATATCCTTCGTCAATAGCTAAATTAATAAGTCTTGCTTCAGTTATGCTCTCCGAAGCTAAGCTTATATCCTAACGGTAAAATATGAAAAGGTTAAACAGTTAGAACGATCCGTATGCGGGCAAAATTGATTGAATGTCAACCTTATTCACACATTTTGTCACGAATACAAAGCCCCAGCTTGCATGAATTACATGTGGTTCTTTCTATTTGCGTGTGTTGCAATATGCAAATTTTAGGCGAATGTCTGTGCGTGTTCTGGCGGTTTAAGTGGAAACCTGTTGAATTAGTCAGGGTATCGTGGTCAGCAGAATATCACCATCCACAGCGCTAGCATAAACACGATATAACAAATAAAATTAATTTACTACCTAAGGTAACAATTTAAGGGTGTTAAATATTTTCCGTTTCTACTGATATGGTAGATCTAAGAAAATTTTAAACATGTGATCATGCTACGGCGTGCAATCATTTTATGTGTGGCTAGTTACCCAGTTTGACGAAAGCCGAAATAAAGTTATCACTTATTAGCACCCTTCTATTGATATGTCCACCATCGATTTCGTTTCAATAAAGAGAGATTTTTGTGAGCTAAATTAAAAACCAAATTAAAATATATTTTGAATATTACTGATTCTCTTTTATTTCCACGCTTCAATTTATAATATTATTTAGTGGTATAAAAATATCTTGCACATTGGCTAAGGATAATGGTAAAATTTTATGCTTGAGCGCCTCGTAATTTGGCATTGCCAGTGTTTTATTTTAATGAAATTCTGATCCATTCGTATTCGGTTTCGGTACGTGTATAAAAGCGAATCACATGCACAAATGCTTGCAAAGTTAGGAGGGAGAAGCTTGGTGGAATTATTATCTGATTTTAAATATTTTACGAATAAAAAGTAAAATATGTGTGCAAATATAGGAAGAAGGTTGCAGATGATATTTTGCGACAATTCGTCCTGTGAAAAAATTTCAAATTTTTCAGTCATTAAGCAGTCAAATTGTCAATATAAATGACAGTTTTCGATAACTACGGATTTTTCATGTTTGTTTACGGATAGCAAAATTTCGAAGCCTCATGTCTAATATGTACGTAACATGTTTTATATTTAAAAATAATTACGTATTTTAATAATTGAACAATGATGAATAGCCTTTCGCATATTTGTATTTGAATGAAACTAACTTGGCTTCTCTCGTAACACTCGTAGTGGAAGTCGATGATGCAAAAATTAGAACCGTCAGAGTTTCTGATATAATAGGATTTCGCAACCTGCTACACAAATGTAAGATGTTTAGAGGGATATTAATTTAGTTGTTCGGCTAATATTTTGATTAACTTAGAAAAGCAAATGATTATTCAAAAAGCATAAACAATAACTCCTAAAGAAAGTGGATCACATGTTGTATTGTTAGGCAACTGAACAGTGCATTTGATATATTTATCTGGGGTAATAGTTCAATGTCTCTATCATAAAAGTAAACTAAGTTCATTGTAAACAGCAATCGATATGACGCTTAGCTCTCTAGTTACACGTACTTGTAACACATGCAATAGAACACAACATTAATGACGTTAGTATCGTACATAGCTTAAGTAAAATAGTCACTATATTCAGGCAGTCGAATAACATACAATGACAACAACATGAACGTGGCCCAGGATTTCACCTTACAGTATGAAATTAATATTCAGCCGCCAATGCAAAATAATGTTCCGCTTTTCATCCATAATATTGTTGGTCAAATGTAACTGGTAAACAAGAATGATCTTTCCTTCAAGCACAATTTGCAAAATATGCCTTATAACTTCTTGTGAAGCATAATGGCATCTAATTTTGGGCAGAATAAAAATGTGGTTTGAAACGTTGACATGCTGACCATTTACATTTTGAGCCAATATTAATAATTTACTGTAACTATATTTCTGAAAGTGTTTTGCTTTCTTTTATGACCAGACCCGTCATAATGTACCGTATTTTGTCCAACTATACGTATTTTAGAGTGCCCTTCGAATGCATGTAATCTTAATTGATTAGTCATGCTCTTGTTTTTGTTAGCAAAACAATGTATTTGTCTTAGCGTCTAAGAAAAGCTAGCTTGACACGTTCAATAAAGATATAGCTGGTACAACATTTTATCCAACGGAACATATAAAAAAAATCAAAACTGGTCCACCATGACGACTGACAATTGTTAGCTTTAACTTAAAAATAGTGTTATCACGCTGAAGCAAACTTATTCCGTTTACGTTTGGACTACGCATTTGTCAGTAGCGTTTCGTTGCTAATGAAGAGCTCCGTTTAGATAATAGTTGCTGCTTACTTTTATGAATAGCAACAACTGTTGTGTAATATCCATCAATACATAGGTTGTGTTGCATTCGGTGCTGTCGCTATATTAACAAGCTTTAACTAGTAGCCAATTTGGTCCCTGCTAATAAACACGGATACACTCAAAACCGTTAAAATAATAAAGTGGAAGCTGAAGGATGGTCTTTCCTCTACATAAGTTACATCTTGCAGATGTGCATGGTTGTACGGCCTTGCAGTTACTATCAGTGATGTTTGATGCGTGGGGATTATAAAGTATTCATAATTGTTTGCCTAAACAAATTTCAGAACAGAAAGTTGGTCTTCTATTTGTGTTGCTCATGGGTAACTTGTTATAAGCAGAGAATAAAATTGCTTGTTTATCAGGGAGTTTTCAGTAAAAATACAATCTGCAAAATGTCAACATACGGATACCAGCCATCTTGTTACAACTAACCTGACAAGGAATATTGTGAAGAGGTTTCAGTTAGTTTAAATACAATATGACCCGATAAAAGTAGACTACTTCAAATGTACGCTTTTCTTATACTTTCGAGGGTCCAATGGGCAAGCGAAATCAATATATATAATCGGAGAAATTTTCAAAACTATGATGATTATAATCGTTTTATTATTGTGTCCAGTGAGTAGTTAAAAAAGCAAACTTCAAACGCACCAGACCTCTTTCACTGCGAACAGCGGCCTTCACTGCTTAAATAAACTAACAACAAAGGGACTCAATATTGACGCGACGGGCTAAGATGGAATATTATTTACACATCTGTAGTAAGCATAGCTCAGTGCTTGGATATTTTATGGTGCGGCACATTTCATAGATGAACTTCATAGTATAGAAAACTTGATTTATATTTGGTTTCACAAATAGCTAGCAGCTTATGCCATTGAGCTGTGGAAAACGCTAACCAATCATGAACATTTGAAATTTATTTGTGATATAGCTCAATATTTCTTCAGTTGCTAGAGAGGTTACTACTCGTGCAGAGAAACGTGATTGGTCAATATGTGTCAGGAACTCAGTTAACATTGTCCGAGATTTTACGTAGCAATTTTGGGACCAAAATGTGTTGTTTTCTCAAGCAAATTGTGGTAGAAGTTGGTACCAGCTTTATCGAGCTCAGTTGCTTAGCATGATCATCAGATACCATACGCATGGCTCAATTGTGTAACCTGGAGTATAGCAATGAATTACAATATCGGTCATGGTTTTTAACCCACCATGATGCCAAGAGAATGCGTAAAACCAAGGAGAATCAGTAAGGATAATATATGGCCTGGTTATTTACTCCAATAATACTTGACTTTGTAGCACGTAAACTTATTGCTATGAACTAGATACATAGCTTTTCATTCCCTTTATCTTAAGAACTTTCCATGAAACTAAGTTAAATTTGGAAAAAATCCAAAGCATGACAGGTTCTTTTGAATGCTTTGACAAGCACGCCGTTGCAAAATCTTGCTGACCTAAAATGAAGCACCAGCTGTGGACACAACCAAATATCACCGTAAACAAACATGTATATACATTTGCACCTAGTCAGTTGGGGTACATAAACACAATATTTTTGTTTGTCCTTATTCAAGGAGTTAATTCCAATCCACTAACTCATATAGTGTAACGCATCGGTGCACCGTAATTGAAATGAATAGCCCGGACGTTTAATGGTAATGTCAGTGGAGCTTTCTATGACACATTATTAATAAACGAATGTTTATACCGGTTACTTTCCAGCGGACAGTTTTGGGTGTTCGAATATAGCTCGCGACCCATCAACAGGTTGCTGATATTTTCCAGGAAGCTGCATAGCTTTTGACTTAGGGATTACTAAATGTAGAAGGAACAAATCAGGTCAGCCACATAGAAGTCCATAACTTCCACACTACAGTCCTATTATATCAGTCGAATATTGTATGGCAGGCAGAGCAATATCTTCAAGTAATTCGTTTCGCTTTGTTGTGCGGAATCTATGGATACCAGCTTTTTCTCGAGCGAGTGTTGATGGATCTGGATCGTCTACATTCAATGGGGCCTCGCGTAAGCATTGTGTAATACGGGAAAGATAAATGGGAACGAACCGATTGAATGCCCTCTGTCAGACAACAAAACTTTGTTTTTAAAATTTATTCAGCTTCAGGAACTGCGCTTAACCTCCGAGGTCGGCGAGCATTGCAATTCAATTGTCGCTATCATGCACCTGCTACAGGCCAATTCTAACGACTATGCCCTACATTAAATTTTTGGATCAGTACGCCAGCCAATCTGCTTGCACGTGTGCTCTCAACTTGTCATAGCCACCTACGGCACCCGACGTCGAGCGTGACACTGGAATAATAAAGGCAATATCGTCATGCCTTATATTTACATGATCTGACAAATACAGTGTATCATTTGTGAAAACTGCCCTAAAGGAAATTGATTCTACCTAACCGTAAATGTGCTGAGGAAATGTGTGCACGCCTATTAAGTAAAGAATTGAGCTTTGCAATAGGCTGCCTTCCATTTCACACCCATTTTTAGTTTAAGTCGACAACAATGTAAGAGAAGCATCATCCTGACTGATATGCTTTGGTAGTCACTAACATGCAAAGCACTCCCAATAAGTAATCGTATAATGTCGCTCATGAAAGTGTGAAAAGCTGACTGAGATAGCAAACACAACGGTTTACAATTATATTCCAACAACACCGATCTAATACTGAGCAAACCACTCAGAGCTATGCCACTAATTCCATGGCTAAATTAAGTCGTACCAGCCACCAAACTGCGTCGGCGCAACCCACTCCGGTAATTACTAACCCTTTCGTAGGCAATCCACATCCGGCATGACTGCTGTTACTCCATGTCTCACGAGTTGGACACACACCGAAAGTATGCAGCCGGGTAATATACGTCTCAATCGCCTTGCTAAACATGTCTAAAGTAACAACCGTACATCTATTTTCTGAACCAAGCCTAGCAATGTGATGATGATTTTATAATATTATGTGTGCCTGCAACAAAACGCAATATACCAGCGACAAAACACATTAGACCACCAGGTCCACAGTGTTTAACAGTCGTTTGTTCTGACGTTCGTGAGACCCTATCTGGGACAATTAATGGCAAGTTGGCAGATGACAGAAACAATGTAATCATATTTGCAATGCATTTGGTATTTACGTTGGGCCAACTGTGCGACGTGAAGCGCGTCACTCAATTTCATTGCAATAAGACGAACACTAATTTCCTCGAATAACCCTGAACCCTACTGCGGAGATAGGAACAGACATGTTCTCAGCAATTCACCTTCGCAAATCATCGAGTAGGATAAATACACAAACTCATATACCTTGTAAAGGAGGTAAACAGAAAAGGAATCTGATGGCGTCCCTACTACTTTCCTGGTGTTTCCAGACTGTTGTGCTCTCCAGATAACAAAGCGCAATCACATGAAACGGAACATTGGTGTCACATCCACGAAGCATTTACTCTGAATTACGTTAAGGATAAAACGCAAACGAGAATTGCTTCTCCAAACGGCGTTCCAAAATATTGAAGGACGTGCTAAACCCCATGGGCATGACATAAGTACTATTGAATATCTGGTTGAAGTGTCGCTATGAGTTGCCTACCGAGATTAGGCTATATATAGCATGCTCGCAGCCATTATTTGTCAACAATTTATTGGAACGTGCAACCATAATTAAATAGTTGATTCCACAATCTTGCGCAGTGACTAACCATATAGCATTCCCTAATCCTGACGGGGCAGGGAGAAGCACGAAAGAACATATGGTTCTGGGATGATCCGGGCTACTATAAATTGTTCTTAAAATCAGGAAACTTTGAGGTGGGCAAAAGCGATTAACGGCCGACTTCAAACTACACACAAATTTCTTGTCCACCCACAAAATTCTAACATCAAAATGACTAAATCTTTTTAAATACTAAAGCATAGGGTTTTTCTAGTAAGTTAATCGGAAATAGAGAGCTTCAAGTGTCACAATTGCCGGAGTTCATACTGATTTAGCAGATCTGGTTAAGCCTTGAGGTAGCTGATTCTGACGTCGCTGCTTAGAAATGACACACCATGGAAAGGTGAATATGTAATTCATTATTATCAGAGGTCAGGATAAGGCAACATATGTTTTCAGTAATTAGTCTTCAGGCTGGTGCAATTGTACGCAACTCGAAATTTGCAGACAGATATTACAAGTCGTTACTACTGGATCGATTCAATTGGATGCTGAGAGCGCTGTCTCTTAAGCTGCGACAATCGACAGCGTGTGACCTCGTGGGTCAGAGGTTATTAAAAGGTTATTAAATGGTTATTAAATGGCTAACTTATGATGTGAACTTATTGACCACCAAATCATCCGTGTCCCAGATTCGCATTAGTGCCGAATATAGTTTCGTAACAAAGACAGATGTCTTATAGATTTACTTTTCTTTGCAAACAACCGTACATGTGAAATGGATTATAACTGATCCGCGTTTTTCAGTTAATTTGACCAAGTCATACATGCGGTTTATCATCGAAGGCGACAATTAATTTGCAATACATGGAAATATCGCAGTTCAATCCTGTTTACAAGCGGTAATTTCCAACTAAACTCTGCACAACCACGTGGTCTCTCCGATTTGATTATGTGCTTGCCAACAAAGCATTCATGATCGACCGGATAAATACAAACATACCACTGGGTCGCAGTGACCATGTGATTCTACTGTTTAACTATGTATGTTATGCGGAATACCATGAGGAAGACGGTAATAAATTTCTACGGTCAAAGATTAAAACTTTTATCCGCGAAGGTTCAGGAGATTTCTTAGGCAATCTTAACTGATTGACCCCTGATATAGCCTGAGACACTTTCCAAATAACATTTGGCACACCGTTAACGCACGCGGCTGAGCAGAAATCCATCAATCGTCAAAGGAAAAGCAAGTCCTTTTTAAGCAGTACAACATGTTAATGCATGTCCTTGAGTGCTTCAGCATTTATAGCTCATAGGTACTCCCAGAATTTCAAACCTTTTCCTGATTATGGGGCACAGTGTATAGATTGTATGCGCTTGATCCGCCAGGACAAAGTAATGTACCAGCAGGAATAGAACTTAAATTTCTCTACAAACCGCAAACGTTTAAGCCGGCATGAAAAGCCATTCAAAATTCGCCACGCGAAATTGCGGCACTACAAACGGTTGACGGGTGCACGCGCTCAGATACAGAATCAGTCGATCTATTATTTTCCATTACTCACAAACGATCCATTGAGTAACCGGCACAACCGTTATTCCCGTTTCTATTGTCCCATCGTCAGCATTATTCAATATCTTGTATACTGCACAAAGTGTGTTGATGAAAACGTTATCTCTGCATATCCAAGCTATACAGGCAGCAGCCATTGTTCTGTTGAATCCCTTTGCTATATTCTGTCAGCATAGTAAGCAGAAGAATCCCATTTTAAGAATATAGAAGCGAGGGATCGTAACACTTATTCATAAGGTAGGTTGTCGCACTGGCCCAACAAGTAACCTTCCGATAACGGGAATTCCTGTACTTTTCAAAGTTATCGTGTATATCATCTCTGTCGCACTCATGCAGCGTCAAGAATATGACAACATGATAACACCTGATAAGCATAGCTTCCGGCCAAAGCGCTCGTGTACAACCAAACCCCTAATCACACGCGATAGTTTGGCTAAAGCTGTGGATGCTGAAGAAGGAGTCCAGGTATTATACCTGGAATTGTCTAAATCGTTTTATCGCTTAGACTACCGGATTCTCCTTCTTAAACTGCAGCGGTATGACGTTGGTTACCCACAGCCTTGTTCGATAGGTAATTTCCTGTGCGAACCGAAGTTGGACGTAAGAGTAATGGCATATATATCGGGCGCAAATGAGTCAAAGTGCGACGTACCACAAGGCACGGGGCTTGGTCGCTGGCTATTTTCGCTTTTCATAAACGAGCTGACAAAGGAAATTTCCTCCGATTTCCCGTGTTTCATGCATGATACAACGTTATGACCAATGAGCATAGAACCTAACTACCACGATTAGTTCAAACATGAGCTCAAAACGTTTTTGAACTAGTCAGTTCGGAATACAATAAAGTTCAGTGTGTAAAATAGTCACTGTCTAATGGCGCCGTAAGAATGTCGAGTTGTTAGGCCTAGGTCACTTTTAACCTAAACCACTTCCCAAGGACGTGAACGTGTTGTGCTCATACAGATAAACCATAAATTTTCAAAAAAAAACAAGGTCAGCTGTGAATAGAGTTAACCAGCATGTCATATTGCTGTCCTGAGTATTTAGAAGGTTCAGCCAATCTATATTCTCTATGATACGCATTCATAACCTCCGCCATCACGCTGAATAGGCTATACAAACCTGGCAACCAAGAATAGATGTAAAACAAAACCACAACGCAGGGCTACAAAGTACGTCAAGGCGCTAGGAAACCTGTCCTGCACTCAGAAGGCTAAAGCCACTATGAAAGGCTGCGCAGCGATCCCGTATTTTATATAAATTAATATTTCACTCCAATCGTGTATTCCGTCCCTTGTTGAAACACGGCCGCAGTAATTATTTTAGATGTAACAGTGTGAAATCAATTGAACAGTAAATATGCCTGGAATGCCGGCGGAGCTACTTTGCTCGTTGAGTTTGCGTACCCTATAACTCTCTCCCAAACATTGGTGTTTTCACCCCAAATTGGATATTTTCAAAATACCACTAAATCTTGCTCTGCACCAACATCACTTTCTTGTTAAGCTGTGCTATTTTGCAACATGTTGATTCTCCTCTCAAACCGGAATAGCATGTCACCTAATACAATGTAGATGGTACAGAATTGAGGATTATCGACATTTCCCTCATATGGGGTATAACCAATAATTGTCCCCATGTTGCCACGTCGTTCGCATTTAATTGCCGAACACTATTCAGCAGCGTAGCTGCTAGATATACGCGCAAAATTACAAAGCGTATACTTTGATATTGTATCTTAGTCCCCATCATCCTTTTGGATATGTCAAGCTCCAGCGATTTAATCAGCATAAATCAATGTTCACTGATTATTGGTAAATACGCTAAGTCTGTGATTATTATCCAACCACTGTCTGGAATTGATTTGACTATAATCTGCCCTCATATGTTTGCTCATTTAAGTTGATTAGATCTGGAACACAGAAAATAAGTTGCTACGAAATACGTACATGATTTCTATATCCATTTCAGTCATTTGCGGGATAAAAGCATTTCATTCACAATCTTTAATGCGATTCCTTACCAATTTGATGATTTGTGCAGCGATTTCGCTTAGTCGGTTTTCAAGAAAAATGCAACGTCACTTATTTTCGCCTTGGATGCTGGCTTCGCTTCATCGTTTAACTAGACTGGCGAACACCGTGCACAAGGATAATCCCGGTTGAGAATTCCGTCAAGTATTATTATAATTTATGCCTCGCTAATTTTTGCTTGATCAACGGAATATCCGAACCAAGCTCATAAATATTATGCTATTCCCTTGGATTGTTGCTGATAACGGAATTGCTTCTGCCTCATCGAAAAAGTTACATCATTTAGACGAGTTCTCCTTTTAATATATTGCCCTGGGTTGAAATGACCTATGCCCGGGTACATAGGCCGTCCTAAATAAAATACTTAGGATAACAGATCAAAGCTCCACTCAATTACATCATCAAGTAACTTTTCTGTATTAGCCATTCGAACCTAATGCTTTAAAGCTGGTGATTATCATTCATTTTACAAATTGCAACTAGGATTGTTGTCAAACACCAAGCTGCTCCGTATAAAAGCAGTGTAGGCTGTGTAATTGCCCCTACTGATCCTGTAGTTGCATTGAGTTCTGTCGGAGTGACTAAAATCTTACACACCGCTTATTTGGGAACAAAATCGTTCGGAACACTACTACTGTCGCATACCCTTTGGAAATTGGGAACAATCTGGCTGGCCATATTTATTATGAACAAGCTATCATTTGTTTGCTTAATTGTAATTTGTCGCTGGTTGTTTAGTGGTTAGATTCCCGGGCTTAATATTTCCGAATGCGCTGTCCAGCCCACATCTTCTATTTTCAATGGAAATTTAATGAAAATGACTACGGTTTACTCATATGCCCGCCCTCTAATTAAGTTATGTTATGGTTTTTCATATGTTAAATTGTTGATAACTGTCTTTCATGTTGCTTTGATAATTAGCTACAACGTTTGCCAGTGTAATGTTCATACACAAAGTAAAGAATCTCTGAGAACCTAATCTACTAAGATTTAGCATTAAAAGTGTTACAGTGCGATTAGATCAATTGTTGTTTCCGATTCACTTAGAAAATAAGATGCCTTTTCTACCTTTCTCTAGCAGGAAGTAATGTCAACTACTACTTCATTCAGGTCGTCTTAGATAATGCTTTAAACTGCTTGTTATAAATACTATTTTAGCTATTGCCTTTCCTCACATTGGCCGAGAAATTGGGGTTGTCTGCATTTACACCGCGTTTGTAGTCTCTATTTTCAGTATCTAAAAGTTGGTAGATGTACATTTTTCACGCAGCAGATTTAAGCGAGTTTGCTATTTGCTCGGCATTCACTCTGTATTGTAAACAAACTAAATGCACGATTAAGAAGACAACGCGTTCAACAAATATTATATTTTGCTTGGCAGCTATGCTTAATGACTTTTTGTATATATCTCATACATAACCTAAGATTTATGCAACACATTTTACTATGTGACACGATATTTTTAAATTTTCATATGATTTTCGTATTTTCTTATTAAATAGAGCTGCTTCGGCTGGATCGGATGGGTATACTCAACATTGTTTGTTTTGTGAGGTACGGAACAAAATACGATCTGTTAACTAAACCACAGAGAGCGCAGCAAGCACAACGTACGTTTAAGTACATACTTAAAATAAGCTTGCTTAATGACTAAAACCTAGACACCGCTATTGTGTGCAAATTAAAATGGAATATGTTTATATTGCCCAGTGCAAATGCTTTTTTCTCGTTATTGTTTGATAAAGGGCAATATAAGAAGAAACCAAGTTTATGCTGAATTGGGTGAAAACAGCGGAAGAGTAAACATGAATAACTTATATACTTGTCTAATGCCACCGAACAGATAGCAGCGTGACAAACTTAGAAATAAGGTAAGTACCCCAAATGTGAACAAATCATAACCTCAGGCCAGAAAACTCAACAACGCAAAAGTGAGCAAAGTGTTTACTAGAGATTTTTGGTATATTAAATTTGTGAAAGAGTTGACCTACTAAGTAAGGCATAATGAGAAGTGCCTATTTTCATAAATGCGCTATTTATTGGAAAAATATTTTCCTATAACCTTTACAGTGTAGATTTTGCTGATAATCCTATCATCAATTACTGACGACATCAGTGGAATGTCGCGAGTTTAACTTACAAACATTGCAGTTAGTGATTACGAGAATTCAGACCATTTATAGAACTATTCGATTTTAACACGGAAGAGGTTATGCAATAAAAGTTAGTTAAGTCTGACGTATGTATATTTCAGTTTGAGACACAGCATGGCACGGCGTACTGCGCATTAAGATTGAAAATATTTCAATCCTATATAAATATGCTGCCTATTGGAAACCAACGTTTTCCACATCTAGCTAATGTAGCTTTTAACTCTTACCCAGTTGCAGCCAATTAAAGAAAAAATAATATACTTCCGTAAAAGATAAAACCTGATATTCAATGGTGGTTCTGAAAAGGCTACCTCAATTATATACAAGTTATATAACCAAAAAAATGTGATAATTGTTTTACTAAAATGCGCTAGTGTTCCCTCTTCTTCATCTATCTAATGACGTGATATTTGATTTAATGAACGTGCAGCAGTGGTTCTAACCGACATCTTGCCGAAGTTTGGCGAACTTTATTATATGTTTTATATGATTTTCTAAAATTATGTTGGGTTAACAAAACGGGCAAGCACATTCAAAATTTTACAAAAAACTGTAAAAGAACCAGTAGTTACTCAAGAAATTCGCAGGAAAACAGTTAAAAATTAATTTGTATTTCTTTCGTACACATAGTACAATTTGGTAGGCATCTCATATCATGGCAACGGAACACCTCAGGTGTCCACTAGAAGGACGGGCTCTGACAAGACCCAGCACGTCGAAACACTGGTGTCTGGTTCTTTTGCAGTATAGCCTAAGCGTTCTGACTGAGAGTGACCGTCATCAATCATTACTAATCAAACCAACTCCCAAAACATTTTAGTAAAATAAAATTAATATGCGTACCAAATAATTCATTGCCTTGTATCAGAGCGCCATGTGGAAAGTCCTAGCTCGTGGGGCTAGCTACTCTACTCTGCGCAGTTCATTACTGACACAGCAGTAGAATATGAGTCGGGTTAAATCACAATCCACTACCAATCATGGAGGTCTTTGCCGTCACCAGTGACGAAATGGAACTAGCTGATTGCCTCCGGAAGTTATGGACAGTGGCACGCTAGAAGGCGCCCAAGTCAGAACTAAATAGTCAAAGAACATGTGTTTGGTAGTTTACAGAGTAGCTTAAGCCTGCTAACTAAGAATGCCCGTGAGGAACTATTTATACCAAACTCTAACTGCTCTTTAGCCATCAAATTTTGCTTTGGCTTCCGCTTGTTTGCCATTTAGCAAGATAAATTAAATATTAAACCTTAGCTACACACACGAAATAAAGACCTTATAAAGCTGGTGGCATAGTGAGTTTTATTCCTTCTATACATTTATATATTAGCAAACTTTTAGCTGGGATTATTCAAGTGCTGCAGGTACGCGAAAAATGCATATTTGTACATTGCGTTATATACAATGACATTTGAAATTACTTTGCCAAAGCAACTGAGCAGTGTTTGTTGCATCATAACTTATTTGAACGCTAATGCTGCCCATAAGCTGAAATATGTATCAAATTAATCAATTAACTAGAAATATAATCATACTGGGCAATATTATATAAAAACTCTAACTTTATTTTTAAGACGTAAGAACAATCCGCTTGTCTGTACCGAATTGTGATACTATCAGCATTAACAAGCCGCACCTGCACATTCAAATGTAACATTTCATGTTTCATCTGCGTTCAGAAACCTTGCATATCTGCGCAGCTGTTTGCTCGGATTAAAAGATTAACCTCACTATGGACCTATGTAAATAACTATATGGAATATTTTACGTTGCAATTCAGAATGCTTTAGTTCTGGCCGAGATATAGCTCAAATAAATAAGCATATTCCAATATAATTTTAACTTTGTGAGCGGGACTTTGTTTAGACCAACGCAGATAGTAACAGCTGGCAGGTTGTAACAAATATTATTCGGGATATTAACCAACATATACAGTTTGTTATCTACATCGCAAATGCAACTGCGCATGCCAAAATTTTACAAGTTACTAGCAAGCCGGGTTTTGTCATGTCTAGAGAAACAGAAACATTTTCAATTTTTCGAGCCTGTAACTCCAATTCTTTTGAGCGCAGTTAAGTCGACGTTTGAAGCAGCTACGCTAAAGCGCGTGTTTTTTGACATAACCACACTTCCGTTCACAAAACAAGGATAGTTTGCCCATGCTGATCAACTCAAAGTTTATTTATCAGATCTAGTACGATTTTGGCTTAATGTATATCGGTCGATCAACGCGGCAATTGTCCAAACGCCTAAATGAATATTGCCCACGTTGGTTGTATCAAAGAGCAGCGGGGTCATTAGCAGTCCATTCCTCCTCAACTTGTTGACAGTAAACATCAGATGGATCTGAAGCGTGTCTTTTGAGTTGCATGCAAGTTGCTATCGCACCGATTAATAGGTCGTCCTATTGCGACGGCAAACATTTATCGCTCGCGGTTAGTTCAGCTGTCCTTCCTCTAGCAAAAGAAGCCAATCCGGGCTATTTAGCTTCCCTGACACGCGAATACATGGGATGTGAAGTTCAACGTCTTGAGGTGAAAATTTGTACATATAGTTAATATGTTTGACATTTCGTCTTTGCTACATGTACCAGCAGATTGATTTTAATTTATCTTTTTTCCTCTTTTTGGTTGTACTACTCTGATGATTATTCATTGCTCTCCACATATTCCCCTTTTTTACATGAACTACATTGGGGTTATAGTTAATTAAATCTGCAAAATGTCTTGTCATGTGTGCGCTTGTCACTTAAAGGTAAGCTTTATCTGACCAAGGTAGTAGTAGGGCGCATTGTAACATTTAATGCAGGACACATTATAACATAAATATATTTAGTTACCTAACATGTGCTACCTGGTACCAATTGTTTTCAGAAGTTAACAGAGTGTGACTCTAAAACAAGAGAATCTGAAAGAGTGTACTGCAGTAGGTACAGTTTCAATCAGCTCTTGAAAACGAGTGAATTACATTAATACGAGAAAAAACAGCTGATCATAAGCTGGGGCAGTTCACTTTGTCTCGATTCGCAAGGAAAATGCTGCTAATGATTTTCCATCAGACGGTTACAGCAAACATGCCCAAACGTTTACAACAGAACAATAACATATTTTGGAACTATAAGTTAATACCTCTGATTTACATTTCGTCTTAAAATGTCAGGAGGCAAAATACCAGATTACCAATACACATTGAAATTTCGTACTCGAAGACCTGAGACAAGGGACACGAAGCAATGTGCTAGACATACTTTGCTGCAAACATTTGTATGATTCTAAATATTTCTCTGAATATGGCAGAAAAATCTAGCATGGAAGTCCAATGGTTTCAATAATCCTGCATTTAATTTATTTTTTATAATTCAGAGGCAATATTAAATTGTGCAAACTATTCTCCTGACCAAATTTATAATGTGAATGCAACTGCAATAACAACTTTGCCTAGATAAAACCGCAACTTTTTTAAAAAAAACAAGATCATTTGGGAGACATTTTTCATCTTAAAGGCACAGAGGTTGCTTTGGTGCGTGCTGTTAATGCAGTGGAAAATGTAGATCCACAAATGTTCATTTTTCTCAGGAAAACTATAAGGATCAAGACATTGCTGGTTCATCTCCTAGATGTACAGGCGTAGCAAATTGATAAAGTTTGATCAATAAAGAGAAATTTGTCTATTGTTTAAAACACTTTTGCTATTTGCTCGTCTATTTTTAGCATAACCGGTAAGTTAGCTTCTTGGTAATCATATTTCAACCATTATGTTCCAGCACTTGATCTCTTTAAAGATACTCATTCCACATTAGTTTCTGTACTTTCATTTTCAACACACATACTGCAGCCAATTGATAGAGGATTTTAGGAAGGTAAAGGCAACCTACCAATAGAAATATAAAGGCTAGGTGACATTAAATACAAACTCTTCATGAAAGAATCATAGCGTGTGGGCAATTATCTGATTCATATTCGGATGCAGGTGACTATTTGTGTCCCGTGTGTATGGAAAGCTAATCCAACTGTCATCCTGGTGAGATATGGATCCAGTGTTCAAATTGTTGGCTCTGAGCCAGGAACAGTGTATACATAATTATAGCCGAAACTTCGTATTTGTTTGTCACAGTTGTAATTCTGATCAGCTTTCCTGATAAAATTAAAACATTTCTGCTTTGGTGTATTCTTATTGCACAACTAACTTAAGCTAAGAAATTGCCCGAAGGAACCCGAGGCAAAAATTAACACAGGGTGTCATACCACACAAAAGTTTCTACATGCTTCTAGACCGACACATAATGAAAATGGTAAATGTCTACTGTTTTTGATGAAGACCATCTGTGTTTTAATCAAATGGACCTTACACAGGAAATAAATTACTGAGCAATAGTATATCATGTAAAAGTGTTACAATTTACTCCGGCTTAAATTACAGCATAAATTATTTTGTGTCCCAAGTGACCAAAAAGATTTAGCTCTACAATATTTTAAATTCAGACATACACCTTTAAAAACGTAATGGTATACTTGTAAGATATCAAGGCAGTCAGAAAATTACCCACATATACATAACTCTACTATACACAGAGAAATTGCGAAACATGATTTCCAACAAAGTCCTGCGTTTTCAACTAATAATTAGCGGCAAGCCATTAATGGTAGGCACGCAACAATGCCTAAATAAATGTACTATCCCACATTTTCGTTGAGAATGCAATTTTTAAAACACAAAAAATGTATGTTGGTTATTTCAAGCTTTTGTTTTAATATATCCCGTTAGGCGCAATAGTGTAATACGTAGATAATGGAGGCACATGACTTGCTTTAATGAAGCACAGGCTGGATGACGTGTCGCAAACATTTTAATTTTCTTGATTATATTGCGTGAATTAGCACTCTAATAACGGTTGAAGTTATAGTCAATAATTTCCCAATACGATTTTTCACGGTTACATCATGGAATTGGAAAAGAAGAATAAATGTAATGCTTCATTTGGAAGCTTTTGGTATTCAGAGCAGCTTGCCACGAGGGCTGCGTACATTGTTATGCATTAAACACCTAATATTCATGCAAATGGTTTGCGAAAGGATTTTCTAAAAATTGCAAACCACATTGCAATACTTCACTCACGTCAGGGTAAAGTTTACATTCAATAGGAGAATGTTAAGCACAGATGATGCTCACGTATGGTCTCACTTCTCTATATTACTTAATTATTTACTCTCAATTATAAACTATGCTTACTATGTCAGAGATGCGTAATAATTTTGAAAGTGAGCCAGACGATTGTTCATTGACTAAACGTATTTGTAAACGCTCCTATAAATACAATGTATTTTTCACATGCATTAACGTGCATCGTATATGTAAATTCTGAAAAGCACAGTAGCAAAAACCGAACATATTCATTATCTTACATGACAATTTAAGAAAAGCGATGAAATATAATTTGCGTGGACACAACAACAATTAAAACCAATAGAGGACATATGTATATTATGCAACAAATATCTTTATAACGAAAAAGTCTAAGTGTCTAAAAATGGAAGCTTTAAATTTGGGTCTACTGATTTATTCACCTAACAGCTTGGGACAAATAACCCGAAAAGTCGTTTGCTGGTACCGGTAGATACAATTAACTAACGAAACAAGAAAATGTTATTTTGGAAAAATTCAATTTAAAAACTAGCTATACATAACCAGTTTAACTCTAGTTGATCCATGGTCTGTATATTCAAATATGTTATGATAATTTATGAATATTACATTGGTTTACGTTTTGTTTCCAATTATATGCCAATTGCCTACATACTTAATACATGTGAATAATTTTTAACAATATGTACATTAATATGAATCAATATCAGTCATCAGTTCAGGGTGAATATTTATTTTCGGTAACACTCATCGGACCCCAACGTTTACAAACCACTGATAGTATGTATTCCTTGCTTCATAAACCATCCCATTATTTTTACCCCAGCAGCCTTCAAGTATGTAGTTTCTAATTAACTGTTTCCTTTTACTAAATCCAAAGTACCCGCATTAACCTGCCCATGATTTTGGACATTGTGGCACATAGAAGCTTATACTCTTTACATTATTTATGCACTCGCAATAAAATGACTACTGATCAAAAAACGTTATTACTAAATCAAAGAAAACTATAGTATCATTAACAAAGAAAATATTTTTTGGCAAACTCGTGATTACATTATGATATTTACACATAGCACGGATGGAAGATATGCTTTTCATTCTACACAACAAAAACTGTTCCTTTTTATTGCTCCGAAGATGAATTCCTTCAGTCGAGTTCAATTAAATTTTGAATATTTTCCATATTGATGTTAGTAAAATAATAAGAAACTTAGAAGAAAACTTGTCAATGCGATATTCATGGCCCTACATATTTTGGCCATTTATTTCACGGAACTACAAAGAAAGTTTGAAGCAAATGAGATCGAACAATTTGACGACAACAGTAGGCAACATATGCACGACTTATCCAGACGCTTGTTCTTTGGGTTTTTCAAGTTAAATACCAATTTAATCCGTAGGAATTGTTAGATTGATCGCAGGCCACTGATCACCGCGCTCCCTGCACTGTCCTTTTGGATTCACCCTCTCGCTCAGAAGTCAAAGAAAAGATCGTATTTTTAAAGTTAAACAAAGAAGTGGGACTTTATAATTGTTCTCTAGTTTCTTTAAAATCAGGGGACCTGCACTTTTAGATGCGTTTTACGTATGAGTGATTAAACGGTGAACCGGAAACTATCCCATCTGACTGGATCACATCCTTCCTAATACTAATTTTCTTGGGCTTCTTCCGATCGGGAGGATACAGTCATAAAATCTTCGGTCTGATCTCCATCGCCTCCAAATTGCTTGCCTCTGTCATCATTTACTTACTGAGTGGCATTCGTGAAGTCCATAATATTAAAGAACAAGCCAGGTTTCTTCGAGTTCATAACTGCCTTGACCACCTCTTTCCTTTTCTTCAGTTGTTGTAGCAACGTTAATTATATTTGCGGTCCATTTTTGTCATGTTTCTCGATATGAAATATTTAATCGGTGGATAGACGTGCACATTTGGACGGTGGACTCACGAGATTTGTACTTAGGAAATATGAAATATACTTGCGTAATACGCGCGTAACTAAGGCAGAGTGAAGCCTTAATGCGAGCCGTCGTCGTCTTTTCATGTGTTCAGCGGTATGGGAGAATGATTCCCGCTCTCAACTTTCCTTTCAAATTCCCTTTTGACGAAGTGTTGAAGATTGCTTGCACAGAACAAGACTTGTATTTCTAGATCTGATGCTAGAGGAAGGCATTCTTGACTTAGAGTATGCTGACGATATTGCCTTAATCTGTGATAGCTCACAAACTTGCCATGAGACACTGGACTTATTAGCACTGGCTGTCTGACATTAGCTTTTAGGATAGGTGAAAAACAAGCTAGTGTTTCGATGTGCTGCATTGATAAATCTGTGTCGAACGATGCCAAGCATTTATGCCTACCTTTTATTCAGCCTTGCGGAGAACCCTATGGCTAATTATTTTATTTGCACTATGCACCGCTTACTTTAATATATTTGAAAAGAATAAGCGAACATTTCATAAGAATACGACAACCGTATACAATTGAATGCTAGGTAACCTATGTTGACTTTACTAACTAACATGTGTAATGCGCGCTAAGAAAAAGAATTACTCGAATGTATCCTACGTCTAGGAACAAATTTCATGATGATACGCGAACAGATCGGTTCACGAAGTAACGGATTGTAGGACAGCTGTTCACGGCCGCAGCAATATTGCTCAAACTAGCATCTTCGCCTAAGCGAAGCGGCGTTGATACCTTCCGGCAATGTGCCAGCGCTGATGGATTTGATGCACAAACCATAACATCGAGCAACAATTGTGCTTCCGCAATCGCCAAGCTATTCCCTTCCAAATTTTATGTGATCATATTTCTGCGCCGTGTTTGACCGGCATCGCACTGCTAAACTAGACAGCATGGATTAGCGCAGTGAAGATGCCAGATAGCTGCTGGGGAATATTGACGAAACCCAGCTTCTCAAATCAGGTGGAATCCGTCCACTGAGTTTCAAGTTATTATCAAGCTTAATTTAGCTGTACTCCAAGTAACCTTCAACTGGTTCATCGCTGGCCGATTATAAACACTCAGAGAGTCTAAATCGGCAACCATCTCACGGCCTGGTGTCCATAGAAAGTGGGGAGAAGTAATGCGTTGTACTGCGGATAAATTGTTTTAAAGCCATAAAATACTTTACGTGTGCTTCCAATTTAGACTTGTGCGTTGATTGCAAAAGTCTTACATATTTGATGACTAATGCACGCACCTCATTACTGTTAACAGCTTCAGCGAAATATCAAACGTCTTTCCATAATGTTGTCATAGGTTCATTTTCGGAGGAACACGATTAAGTCCCAATGATTAATCCTAGGTATATATGAGCACAGACGAAAATCCCGCGACTGTCCAATATTGTACCACCGACTTTGGTGCAAAAACTCAGTGAACTAGCAAACCGCGACCTAAATTTGTTATACAAGAAAATATATATTTTCAAACCGGCCTTTAATTCATTTAGCCGCTGCAACGCCTCGTCAGTAGTTGGAATGAACAGATTGCCACTAGCTTATTCGTCTCAGTAATGCGACCAACGCTGGAATATGTCTAACGCTGTCACTGTCTAAAAGTTGGGAATAGGTAAACATAATTGCGTGAGGAAAACTAGTGGCCACCAGATTGATCACCGAAATAAGAGGAGTAACAAAAGATTACAGGTTTAAGGGAGTAAGGCTTTGACCGTATCGTCGATATTAGGCTGTCAAACTCCCAGTGCGCCGAGTACTATATTCAATTAGTAAAACACTTCGCATTCAATGCTGAATATGAGCATACCAACCAGCAAACAGGAAACAGGATTAAGCTTGTTGTATCGGAGTCGCTGCGTATACTGCTTTACGTTTTGAAGATGATTTAACCAACATAAAGACAATTAAGCGTAGTATTTCGGTTACACAAGAAAGGTAATATCCTGTACAAATCGTCGTCTTTAAAAGGACCAGTAATTTTCCTATAATTCAAACGAAAGAAGCTCAGAATATTGGGGCCAACTCACACGGCGCAAATCAACTTAGGTGTAACCGCTTAAACAGTCATAAAACAAGAACCCCTAGAACACTGGGATTACGCATAAAGAAGCATGCGCCAAAATTAATTCTGCGTTAAGTTGCTCAAGTTACCTACCTACGTCCGATTAATTTTTTCGCAGACTGCCGTATCTTCGATAGCCTAACACTTAGTTTACTCGGATCAACAGAAGGAGCTGGGCACAGCCTTCGAAGGTAGGTTACATCGCACAAATCCTAGCTTCCTAATGTTAGCTGAGAATGTCACTATAAGCCGGATAATGCCAGTCGTTTGAGTTCAGAAAAGATTTTTTTCAGTCTGATCTTCCTTATACGTGGGTGTGACATTCGTCATTTGTTCTGCACTTTAAGCTTATCTTGTTTTGCCGTCACGGTTATCTACATTTATGCATATCGCTTAATGTTAATGTTATAAGGGGACAATATCAATTGCTTGAAATTGCATGCCTGTGTCCTTTATAGCATTTAAATGTTATATATCCTTAATTCAAACTCCGCTCTGATGTAGTGGATAATCTTATTACAGCCTCTATTTCCGGTTCATATTTTTGCTTAGATGTAAGCACTGTGCATGTTACAGCTAAAGTATGGCACAAAGCCATCATCTATGTTGTTGTGCCGGTCCACATTATGGCTGCTAATTATATTTGCGTATTTGGTTTCATGGTAATCGCAATTTTTATATGATGCCTGTTAAACCTAGATAGCCTGGCCGCCTAACAAAAGTTAAGGCAGCGCGATTGCATTCCATACAAATAGGTTCAACCCATAGCAGATTTCATAAAAATATTAGCGTTCCTGCGTTTGCTTTTCTGAAACAATTACGGAATTCATATATTTCAGTCGGGTCGACGGGTTCATAGAAGGTAAATTTGGCTCCAAATGGCTTATATATGTGCCCTAACTAGTGTGACGAATGTTAACATATTACTTCAGACAAGGCTGTGGATGCATTTCAATCCAACCTCCAATCATCAATGGGCAGCTTACTGGAATTTGGTGGATTACCTATGAGCAAATTAGGCAAAATGTATTACTTCGCTACGCTTTCTCCCAAAAAATTTGAAAAAGTGTGAATGCTATTTACCATCGTGAGAGCTACGCAAGAATGTTGCATGTAAATAGAGATTTAGCGACCATCCATGTTTGAGTAGACGGTTAATATTTTTCGTGCTTAAGTTGGAACGACCGATCTTGCAAATCATCTAGAAACAGAGTGCGCACGTTGTATATGGCACATATAACCTATCTTTGCAAGAAATTGCCTGATAAATATAGGCCTATTAAGTGTAAATTCCATTTCTCGGTTACAACGTTTCATCTTGGACGCAATCCTAGTAAAATAGAACACGTTGGTTCCGTATAAAGTAAACCATACCAAAGTAACAGACGTTGTCAAGTTTACTCGCAAAAGGTGAAGTCGAAACTATTTAGCGATGTATGTTTGATGATCAATGCATAATTTCATCCATTTATATTAAGAAGGATTCTAAATCTTAAAGCAAATGATTTGATCAGAGATATAACTGATTAAACAATGATGAATATATCATACATTCAAAAGCAGCAGAAAAATGGCCAGTATCGCGAAAATTATGGAAACTGAAGAAAATGTATTGTAAACCATAACACATGCATATAGAGATAAACGATGGTTATTTAAATATGCAAATATTGTACGTAATAAATTAACAATAGGGTTTGTCGACGCCATTGAACCACAGTTTTCGTCCATTTCTTCCAATCACCCACAAGTATTGTTTATGTTCGTTATGTTATGTAATGAAAATGTAAATAAATCATAAGTTTAAGCAAAGCTGCAACTTCCGCAATAGTGGTTTTATTAATCATGATATTGTTTTAAATCAAGTAAATTCACTCCAAGTAAAACACTGAATAATTAAATTGCACTGGATTGTATATTATAAATTGCTGACCCTGTGATGATTAATACCTAAAGGTATATACGAAAAGCATTGCTGGACCAAATATGCCCTCTTCGTATGTAAACATTATATAGCTAAACGGCACTAAACAAGTTTACAATATGGAATAGAAAACGTCAAAATTAATCGTATAAATCTGCAAAAGTAATAAATTAAAAAATCTTGCAAACACTACAACGCACTAGCTAATAACCACAGCCATTTTCTGGTTGATAACTTATCTAAAGAAAGTTGGAATGTTTCCAGTGGAGCTTGAGTAACATCAAAAAGTATATATCCAATTACCGTATTGGTTGCTGCTCAATGTTTGTTAATAATAGGCAGTGTTTTTGCTTTGCCTGGCTTCCATATATTTGGAATATTATACCTGTGCTGTAGCACAACAAAAGTTTATTTACTATCTTAATTGTATTCGTAACGCCTTACTATATGCACATTTCAATTGTAGAACATCTTTGTTCAATGCTAAGTTTGTATACATTTACAAAAGAAAAATATTGTAGCTTGCTGTTTCCGTAGCTATTTTCCCTTTGTGGCCTATCTAGTCATCCAACAAAAGTAATTTCACAGCGAAAATATATATGTTGCCCATGTAGTTCCGTTTTACTCCGGTGGAAAATTAACGTTGTATTAACACACAATCAGACCCACATATCCCAATCTTCGTATCTACAACAGTTATATTTCACACAGATATTAAGATTTATTTACACCGGAATTTGGAGGCACACAAGCGGCCCTGTTAATTTATTCTTGAGAGGCAATTATAATAGTTTAAATATTACAACATTATCGTGTACCATCATTAATAGTGACAACAGCGAAACAGCATGCGTCCGCCTAAACAACGCCGAAATTCAAGGCTATTTGCATAACAAGTAACTAAAGTTACTGAAATATTTTAATTTTGTTGTTTAATAGACAACAAGTTCAAACACTCATGTTTTCCTCTCAATGTCGACAAAGCCCTTTTTCACAGCAAACTGGTGGAGTTTTGCTATGTAGCGTGGTTAAAATAATCCTCTTCCGAATGTAACGGACTTTAATGAATATAACCTGTCAATATTACAGTTCAAAATGCGTCTCAGTAATCAACTAATTTGTCTGTGCCATATATGTATTAATCAACCAGTAGCGACAAATGCCTACCATATAATTATGATTTTTGCTTACTTGCAACTTATTCAAAAACGTACTATGCATCTTTGGCGCAATACAGAAGCCAAATTTGCCCTTTATCAGATGATAAATCCTCTTGATGTGTCAGTACAATGTTTAGCTAGTTTTACAAATCTGATTTTCTATAACTACTTGTAAAGATGTGAGGTACCTGTTTGGCAAAAAGTTGAGTTGTAAATCAACTGATCGAATTTTTCGCGGAAATTCACACTATGCTTTTAATTTTATTGGGAATTGTACATCTCGCCGCATGTTGCCCAGTCTATGCTTGACATTTATGGTTATTGACAGCGTTATTCTGTGTTCAAATCTGATCCATTACTTTATTTGCATATAAACAGAAATTATAGGCAATCTCTGTCATTCTTTTAATCCCTTTAATTTGTTGATGTTCCACACGATTTGAATGAGTGCTATCCATATGAAACAAAACAAACTTTGTATGTCTTGCACTGTATTCTCTCAGAGATTATGCCGGTAGGATAAACATACGAAACCAGTTATTTCAATAAATTATTATCTACCGCTACCTGATTTTTGCATCGACACGATTTTGCATTAACAATTATGCAAATTACTACACATTACTACATAAATCGGGAAGCAGTAGTCATTATCTAACCAAGTTTTTTTATATATTTGACATTGTTTGTAATTTCAGCTACTCACAGCGTAGGTGTTATCAACGCAGCAGGTTAAACAAAGACTCACTTGCCGTTTTCACTAAGACAGCGATGATATCACATATTAACATAAAGGAATGAGCGCATTCACTAACTGTATGTAAAATTAAACAACCATAGCAATTAGTTTACTGATTTGCATTTATTATACCAATATTGTATAATACTAAATGCACATCACTCATAATTCGTGCGTTCTATATATGTAAATACAAATATATTGAAATTGTGAAGTCATAAATGATTAACGTAAGGCATTTTGATTCTTTGTATCACGTATATATATATATTTATATGCATATATATACATAACAAGCGCAGAAAAGGCAAGTAAACTGTAAAAAGCAAAGCAGCTGAATGCTTTCCATGTTTTTAGTTATCGTCTTAAATAAAAACACGAAATATAATTTTCACGTTCATTTGTATTCTTGCAACCTTATGTAAATTCTGATTGTTGTCAAATCGAACCATATGCTCCTTGTCATTTAGGGGCACAACCAAAATATTTGCGAGCAAGGTAAGAATGAATTATTACCAAACATTTACATTTAAATATATTTTCATTAAATATATTTTCCACAAGTAGCGCTTAATACTGTGGTTGGAAATGCAAAGTTATATTTTTATCAAAATCCGCCTGTCAAGTTTGCGCCATGGAACCTTAATTGATGCCACTTTTTCTTTGGAACAAACCTATGTGTATTTGACGTATAATACATCATGCAAATTTTAGAGCTTCCCATCAGCTCACTTTCGTCTATGCACAAATAATGGCTAGAATAATTCTTTAATGAAATTATAAGCGTAACATAAACTGAGCTGATTCTCTTGACGGCAACCTAAGTTGTCAATTCAGAACACGATTTTATCATTTAGACGCGATATTAACATAACTCTAGAAGGTTGTAAAAATGTAACAAAGGAGCTTGATGACGTTATTTCCTAACTGAACTGGTTGGCTCCAGTTGCGTGGTAAGGTTACCAGCGCTTATATTTTGCAATGTAGTTGCAATTAACGACCAAATTAACCACCTTCATACTGTTGTCAATTATCTGTTATTTTCCATATAAAAACGGAAGCGTTTTATTTAATACTAGAAATAATAATAATAAATCAAATTTATTTTGAAGAGTAAAATATGGGTCTATATCTGCACCGCACATTTTGTGCGGAGGTTCCCAGATCTTACATTGATGACATGCGTACGTGGATAATTGGGATATGCGATACATATATTAACGTTCTGGCTGTTGGTTGAGGCCAAAGCCTAGATAGGACAACCTTGGCATTTAGATGTTTTGGCCCCCCTTTGCAAAGCATTTCCCACCGTTGAAGTTGGAGTAAAATTGTTACGGTAGAGGTAAATTGTGCTTAGGGCAGATTTTAGTACAGAATTTAGTCAGTTTGATTTATTTACCAAACTTATTGGTCTCAACCACGCATATTAGTGGAGCCTTTTGATTTTAACTTTGGATTGCAAACGATTTATCATTTATTCTACTAGAGATGAATTGCCATATAACACCGGAAGCCTTAATATAAACACTGGCTTTATATTACTTTTAGCTTAAATCCGTCCTCGCTAAGCGACAAAATCTGAGAACGGATTTAATCAGAAATTATGGCGTGGCTTCAAATCGGCAAGCTAACTGCGCAATTAAAGTTACATTGTTGGATACTCCTAAGAATGCTCCACATACAAAGTTGGAATATACTGTTTACCGACTAGTCGAGCAAGTTAAAATACACATTCTATCGGGTCGCAGTAAATCTAACCCCGGTTCGTCCAAAACAAAGGGCGTTGTGTGAAATATTAGACTCGAAAATTGACTGGACAGATCAATTCACTAAAGACGTTTAACATATTGGATGAAGCATTCCGTCAAATATGAGTCGCTGGTATGAGTTAGCCGTCCCAAAATTCATCGCATATAGTAATGATCCATCTATACCATTTTTCACGATTTCGCAGCCAAGTAAGAAAACGGTGACAGTTGCGTGAGACTGCCGTGGTCCAACTCAAATGAACGACAATTAAGATTTAACTAAACAAAGCTCAGCTGGTGCACAGTGCGCCGCGCCCTCACAAGACAATGTTGGTGCCTTTATCATCTATCGGAGCGCGCACAGTCCCTGAGGGAAGGGATATTCGTAAACTCAGAACACTGGGTATAGGCCTGAAGTGGAGTTAAGCCCCTTTCGTTAGTGAGGAAAGGATATTTCAGAGGCTAGGACGCAAATGATACACGTTGGACAACAGTGAACAACGTGGCCTTGACACTAAAACGATACTCTATAAAAGAGGCGCATATAGGTTGCCTCGTTTTCGTGGGTACTCAGGCTAGTTCGGTCGGATCTTTGAAGACGCAGTAGAAGCTACAGTTTGACCTCGAGGTCAAGTTGTCCGTAACATTTGGAGAGGAACGGTCTCCGTCGCAACAGAATGGCTACCAATCACTGCACGTAACTTCTTTCTTCATGCGATGAAATAGCATTTTGTGACGGATCTCTAGGTCTAAGTTGAACGTGGGTTAGACGGCAATCATATTCCAAGCAATTCGACCCGTACGAACCAAAGAAGTCTAATCTGATCGAAGTACACAGGTCAGCTCCCGGATGGAATGGTATAACCACTAATGGAGCCACGAAGGAGGCATGTGATAGATGTTTGATTACAGCCTTGCAAATTCCTTTCAAAGGATATGTTAAACGGTGTATAATTTTACTTTGCTTCTTGTTCCGCAAGGATGCAGACATGTACTATTTTGTTGCGAAGTGAATACAATACAAGCAGCCGGTCTCAGGAAATATGGTGGTAGAACGAGCAGGTGCATTTTACGGATGTGACTACAAACCTATATATCGCCGTGGAGAGGTCAGCGTTCGCTAATTGTAACGCGGCCAGCTGAGGGTGTTTGTTGAAAGCTTACGTATTAGAACGTTTTGAGTGAGTAATTTGAAAGTAATCGTGATTGAACATGCCTGGAATATTGTTGGGTCGGAGTCCCACGACTGCTTCCACCCACTAACTTTAGTGAGAACACTAACGATCGAGCAACAAACAATGCTTACTTAGTAAGCCAAACCGGCCACCAACCAACTGTCTGTGCAACGTAATCACGATATTTAATTGGGACATATCACAGGCTATGTGGAAACGCTGACCTTAGATCAGTCAATGCTGGTCAGTTCAAAAAGCGGGGCATCTAAAGTCGGCTTACGAACGAACGAAATACACAAAGTAAAAGCGAATAACCATTAGCATCTGTGTTCATACTAACTAATCGTTTGTCGCCGATGATGTGTTCACTTCCACGACCGCAAGAAGTATTCCGAAATTGAGGCAGGAGGCGACTTGTATACATGAAATCAAAGTTGCGTATGTAATTTGAGGACGAAATGAAGGGAAACGACTAAATTACATTGAGCCAAACAAGGAAGTAAAAATGTCAAATAAAAGGGCGAACAAGCAACCGTTTACTCAAGAGCAAATGGCAAATGTTCTTAAAAGAGCATCATTATACTCCAAACGTAAAACGAAGGCTATTGACTTTGAAAAGCACTGGCCAATCAGGATGCAGAAGTGAAGCGTTTTAACAAAGGTTACGAAACAAACGAGAATAAGGAACGCATAATCAAAAGCAGAAAAATAATATAATAATCGGATGACAAAAAGTTCTTTTACATACCCAAGTATAACAGCGATAAGAAATAACCAATGGAAGATGTTCTTGCAAATGACACTGCTGTAGAGGACATGACGATGAGCGTTCAATAATAATGGCCCGGGTGTACCAATCGTTAAACACAGTAGAGGGTTTAAACAACATTAAAGAAATAGAAAATGGGAAGGGTAAAGCAAAGCTAACAAGCTCGTTCGCCATAAACGAATGCATACTAATTGTTCTCCGAATACTAATCATAAATTTGACGCAATAGTGAACTTATGAGAGGAACTGGTAGATAGGATCGTGTGAGTAGGGGTGTGTGGGGCAATACTTACAAAGCAACGGGGACCGGTGGAGCATTCCTACCTTCGCTTTAACAAAAGGAAAATATAGGTACACTAACAAACAGATATAAAGTGATATAATACGTTGAATCACTAGAACGCTAAGTTTCAGAAAAACCATGAGCGTGTTCCTCGTCAAGGAGACTGCTCCATTTGGTGGAAATGGAATATAATGACGCTTGATGTGTTCTGACTAGGTGTAAATAATTTGATTGCTTTGTTTCGGCTGCTGGAACTGCAGAGCACCCAGCTTCACACAGCTAAGTTTTCAGAAATGGGAACCTGCGCGTATTTCACTATGACTTTAATTGCAGAACCCCGGTGAAGTTGCTTGTCTCGAACGTACTATCAAGTCCACCGTCATTTGCAAACTCAATAGTGATCGGTAATGTTGGATAGATGAGTAACAATAAGGCAACAATCTCACGGATTGTGAGTCAATAGTTTAGCATCTGACCTGTAAAGCTTCGGAATGCATAACTTTAAAACATCACACACACCTTGCTATTGTCGCAATCATTATCCACCAGATGACAAAATATCAAGCATGATGTTCTGTTGATTGGCAATTAAAATGAAAGGAATTCATATTTTTCCATCACGTCCATATGTGCAAGCATGTCAGTGTGTCCGCTATGTATTGCGTAGGAGCGCGAAATATCAACTTCACCCTGTGCGTTTGTGAATGTCTACGTTTTCGGAACATTTGTGGAATACTGTTCCTGCTGCTAGTCTGATTCATTATTTACATCCGCAGCTGCTAAAATTGATGTGGTCGTCAGGTCACAGCTTGTTTCTGTTTCGCGAGTTGTTTGGAAAAAACGAAGCAATCAAATGCCTGTCAGCCAGTTTGCATCCAAACAATTCTCCGGAGAGAGTATCTATAGCACTTGCGTTTGTAGGAGGAACAATTTGCTCATATGTCTCAGGTCAAGTTTGCATCGTTCTCCCAGAATATATTGCTGCAATACAAGGAATGCCCAGTTTCAAAAACAGAGATGGTCTAGTTCTGCATCTCCATCCAGGTAGACGTTATGTGGAACACGAGGTCTAATAAATAAAATCCTTTCCTTAACTCAGTTTCGGACATATCTTGGTGGGTTTCTATGATCGGTATAATATATGGAATTTGTTTTTCTCCTAACCTTCGCTTTTGGCGCCTGAATGACACCCTTGTCTTACGGTTGTAGTAACACAGTGGTGTTGGTTGACAAAAACTGCAAGTTTTTAATAAGTATGTGGAATTAGGGAGGGCAAATGCTTTGTCGAGAGAAGGTATGATGTTGCGTTTTCTATTTTTGCTGTTAAATATTCGGAAATAGCTGCATTCATCCATGCCATTTATTATCCCGGTAACCTGTCGTTAGTTTTCATGTTGAGACTTCTAAAATTCGAGAGTTGGCTGATTTCCAAATCACTGCAGCCGGTTCTCGCTCCACCAATGTGCTAGTGCGTAGCATAACTGTGATACGCACCTTGATTCGTTTCCCACCTGTGCATTTCTATCCTTTAACACAAAGCCTTTATCCGACGTCCTTAATTGCAAAGCACTTTCATATGAATTAAAAATGTCCTCTGCAGTGTAGCCGGAACATATTTCGGGCAATCTTTCTGCCTAGTCGGATGCAGCACACTTATCTGAGTCACTACTTTCGCCAGGTTTCTTACCAAACACAGATTGTCCACTGCTGAGTACATCTAGCCAACTGTTTGACGATGTAAAGTCTGTGTTTTTGTAATTCTTTTGCGAAGTATATTACTTGTTCTTGAATCACGTGTCCAGATAAGTGAATTCTCCCCTCAGTGCTGACTGGCAGTATTTCCAGCAACGTGCGTTGATGTATTCGTCACCAATTTCTCTATCATTCTTTATTTCAGTCTGGGTGTGTTGTTCACAAAGTCAAACAAAAACGGCTTTCCTCTTTTATGTTACAGTGATTTGTGTTTGGCGAAATGAAATTGTGTGCCAATGTTAGCGAACTGTTCTTCCTTAACATCGTCGAATCACTGATACCACTTATATGTGAATGCATTTTGCCTTGCCTAAATGGAACTAGCCATTTTGTCCTTCGTAAGAGCGCTCAAAAATAACTGTAAAATCGAACATGAATATTCAGTAACCACGCAGTTCAGCATTGCCCGCTCAGTTCTGACAATAAAATGGTCACACAGTAAACGAACACACAGAGAAAATGATAGTCACACAACTTGCGATTGCATAACGGTACCACAAATCCCAGAGTGCGCGAGGGGAGTACCACTGCTCTATTATTTTGTAACATGGCTCTATCAGATTTGCTCATTGCACAGCCCATAGCAGCATATATTTATTAGTTACATTGGGTGAAAGTCCGGGAGTAATGATGCGTCATTCGACAATTCCAGTGTGGCTTCTCCAAGTCGAACGCAGTCATTCGCGCCTGTCAAGCCACCAACAAGAAAGCGCGACACAGAAGAATCAAGGTGCGTATCACAGTTATGCTACGCACTAGCACGTTGGTGGAGCGAGAACCGGCTGCAGTGATTTGGAAATCAGCCAACTCTCGAATTTTAGAAGTCTCAACATGAAAACTAACGACAGGTTACCGGGATAATAAATGGCATGGATGAATGCAGCTATTTCCGAATATTTAACAGCAAAAATAGAAAAAGCAACATCACACCTTCTCTCGACAAAGCATTTGCCCTCCCTAATTCCACATACTTATTAAAAACTTGCAGTTTTTGTCAACCAACACCACTGTGTTACTACAACCGTAAGACAAGGGTGTCATTCAGGCGCCAAAAGCGAAGGTTAGGAGAAAAACAAATTCCATATATTATACCGATCATAGAAACCCACCAAGATATGTCCGAAACTGAGTTAAGGAAAGGATTTTATTTATTAGACCTCGTGTTCCACATAACGTCTACCTGGATGGAGATGCAGAACTAGACCATCTCTGTTTTTGAAACTGGGCATTCCTTGTATTGCAGCAATATATTCTGGGAGAACGATGCAAACTTGACCTGAGACATATGAGCAAATTGTTCCTCCTACAAACGCAAGTGCTATAGATACTCTCTCCGGAGAATTGTTTGGATGCAAACTGGCTGACAGGCATTTGATTGCTTCGTTTTTTCCAAACAACTCGCGAAACAGAAACAAGCTGTGACCTGACGACCACATCAATTTTAGCAGCTGCGGATGTAAATAATGAATCAGACTAGCAGCAGGAACAGTATTCCACAAATGTTCCGAAAACGTAGACATTCACAAACGCACAGGGTGAAGTTGATATTTCGCGCTCCTACGCAATACATAGCGGACACACTGACATGCTTGCACATATGGACGTGATGGAAAAAAATGAATTCCTTTCATGTTAATTGCCAATCAACAGAACATCATGCTTGATATTTTGTCATCTGGTGGATAATGATTGCGACAATAGCAAGGTGTGTGTGATGTTTTAAAGTTATGCATTCCGAAGCTTTACAGGTCAGATGCTAAACTATTGACTCACAATCCGTGAGATTGTTGCCTTATTGTTACTCATCTATCCAACATTACCGATCACTATTGAGTTTGCAAATGACGGTGGACTTGATAGTACGTTCGTGACAAGCAACTTCACCGGGGTTCTGCAATTAAAGTCATAGTGAAATACGCGCAGGTTCCCATTTCTGAAAACTTAGCTGTGTGAAGCTGGGTGCTCTGCAGTTCCAGCAGCCGAAACAAAGCAATCAAATTATTTACACCTAGTCAGAACACATCAAGCGTCATTATATTCCATTTCCACCAAATGGAGCAGTCTCCTTGACGAGGAACACGCTCATGGTTTTTCTGAAACTTAGCGTTCTAGTGATTCAACGTATTATATCACTTTATATCTGTTTGTTAGTGTACCTATATTTTCCTTTTGTTAAAGCGAAGGTAGGAATGCTCCACCGGTCCCCGTTGCTTTGTAAGTATTGCCCCACACACCCCTACTCACACGATCCTATCTACCAGTTCCTCTCATAAGTTCACTATTGCGTCAAATTTATGATTAGTATTCGGAGAACAATTAGTATGCATTCGTTTATGGCGAACGAGCTTGTTAGCTTTGCTTTACCCTTCCCATTTTCTATTTCTTTAATGTTGTTTAAACCCTCTACTGTGTTTAACGATTGGTACACCCGGGCCATTATTATTGAACGCTCATCGTCATGTCCTCTACAGCAGTGTCATTTGCAAGAACATCTTCCATTGGTTATTTCTTATCGCTGTTATACTTGGTTATGTAAAAGAACTTTTTGTCATCCGATTATTATATTAGTTTTCTGCTTTTGATTATGCGTTCCTTATTCTCGTTTGAATAAGGTAAGTCGTAATGAAGTCGAATCGCCTCCGTCGGTAGGACAAGTTGTAGAGTCCAATTTTTGCACTGGTCTTCATAACCCAAGCCAAATAAACTAGGGTTGGGCTTTATATCAAAAGTTGGACTTGTTATTTTGGTCGTGCTTTGCCTCGGGTAATAGGAAATAATGCTCGCGAACAGTAGTCTAAACTGGTCTAAGTTTGGAAGTGCAGAGGCGGGTGGCAACCTATTTAGACCATGTAACGTAGCCACGTTTGAGCGCCCAAATCATGCCTAGTCCTTTAAGAGTTAGACTGTTCTTGTTGTCCACGGATTTCAAACCGTGGCGCGAGAGTACAACTAGGTACTTCAAGGAAGAGGTAGGATACAGCGGTTTTCCGTCAAGTGTGTAGGGTCGAAATTCAGCGTTTTTACCATGCTCTTTAATACAGACGGCTGGTTTGACTGGGAGATGAACATATGTCGTCATGCGGATAAGCGGTTGAGATCTTGGTGAAGTGGTCCACCGTCCTTAGGATCGTCAGCTTATCACCAAATCATCATGTCGTCCGTAAACAAGGCACAAATAGACCGGAGTAGATTACGTAGGTCGTTAATGAGGATCAGGATCAGAGAGGTTTGCAGCACAATGCTTTGAAGCACAGATATAACATTTATCAAAACTTATTGTAATCTCCCCAGTAGGCTCTTTTTGATATCTAAAATTACATACTCATGAATGAAGCCTTACTTTGGGAGAAAGACTGCAGGAATTTTCGAAGGAAACAAAAATATATTCATCATTTGGTTAGCAACATAATTTATAAAACACAGATCATGCTTAACTTATAAATTCTCTCGACATTTAATTTGCTGTCATTAGCAGCGGAAACGTACAACTTAACTACATTGTACCCACTAATAATGTATGTTTCTGGTTACTTGGTCAAATTTAATAAAATTGGCATTCTGCCTCCGGTAACGAATTGTTATTTCAAAGCATTTATGCACCCTATTTTTTCTTATGTAGCATTATTTCCACAAATCTGTGGAGGAGACCTAGCAACTAACGTTTCCAGACCACCATAAATGTATCTCAATAGCTTCAATAAAAATAACAGCTTAGCTAGGCAAAAGTTCCGTCTTCTTAAATGTGATCACTAAAATAAAAGTTCATTATGAGCATTGAGTAGCAGATCCGTAATATACATAAAACTCAATGCTTTCTTTTCATTTGAAATTTAGCGCCAGTAATTTTCTTGCCTTTGACAATGAATTCCGACCAAAGTTTATGGAATTCGTGTTATATTATTTAGCGATTATATATTGTTAGGCTGTTTCCTCGCAATATCTGATTATTTGAATGTTTATGTATGCTTTTAACATGAAAACATACGGCCGATTAAATTTATTTGAAATATAAATTATGGCCTAATTATATTAGCCCTTATCCAATCTTAGCATGCCCTATAAATTCCACCAACTAATCCTCAATAAATTATGGTTGATTAATTTATTTTATTTGGTTATTTCGTTCAATCAGGCGATAGACATATGAATATGTCATAGAAATATTTACTGTTTGCCATGAAAAAATGACGAAATCTGGGAAACAAGCGAATTGAAAATGCACCGTCCAATCTGCACAACCGCTATTTTGGCTAGTATAATTTAGATGACTGTAAGTAATGGTCTTAGGTAATTCTGTGTGTAGGAAGGTTTGTGCGAGTTGACCCCATTTTTCCTTCTAGTAAATTCTCCCAACTTTTCTCTATGAGAAAAGCGAAAATTACGCAAAATTTTATTCGCGCAAAGATTAAATTATGCGATTTTACAGCAAAATGAATAAAAGAGAAACTAAGGCACTGTCATTTCCTACATATATTCCAGTAATGATTCAAATACAGAGAACTTCTAATAAATCCCAACTATTTGCCTCTTGCTACTGCCGAACTGATTACGAAGCTGTCGGAGACAACTGGTTAACAGGCAGTAAAACCCGTTTAGCATATAACGCATTCACAAATTGCATTTAAATTTAGCAGATTTCTGACGTTTGTGGAGTACTGTTATTCTTCTATCACCCGAAAAGCAGCGATTATTTAAATTTTACTTTCTGAAGTGCTCCCAAATTTTTTCGATAATGTACCATTTGGTTGCTAAAGCAGTGTAGCCAAATAGGCTTCGAATGTCGGCATAGCCTCATGGACCGCTAGGCAAATTAATGAGCTGGTTGCAGTCCAGCAACGTATTGGCTATCAAAAATGATTAACCATTTGTTATGTCAGTAACAATTACATTATTATGTAGGTCTGGCTCTTTCTGGTCGCAATACAAGTGAGTACACCTTCTGGAAAATATAGCGCTCCGTTTCCTCAGCTGCAACATTCTGAACTATGGATATATGATGTAGGTGGTTGTAAATTATATATGTGGCTCTGGGGCTTTGATTCGGTTGTTTTTCGGTTACGGTTGATGTTTATGCAAACGGTCGCAATGCAACGAGTTTGCCATACCTGGGTTTGATAACGAATGAGTGGACGGCTTTCGGTAGGATTCAAGTTGGTTCATCGCAAATAAATTCCAAGCCGCATAGGGAAGTAGTGGAGGGTTTTTCGGGCTATATGGCAATTAGGTTTCAATTAGTAATGGCAGACTGTCGTCCTCCATGACTGTGCTGTCTAGTTGGCGTTAGGCTCTAGCTGGCATAGGTTCGATCTCTAGCAGAGGACGGTTGGATGCGCAGCAATGACGAGCTTCAATAGGGCGAAACGCGCTCCTGTTGCGTTTCCGGATTGATAGCTTACCTATGTGGCTTGGAAGCTAATTACGATGAACAATTTTGAATCATACAAATGCTTTGTTTGTTTCTCCGTTGGTTAGCTATTTACCAGTTCACAATCGACAGCCGGCCACAAACTCCTGTTATACAACTTGCAACATGGATGCTTAACAATAGATTTATTGCTTTGAGTTACGAAAATTTCCAGTAGGGGTTCCAGCGGGTGATGCTCGGAGCAGGTGGTACTGAGTGAAGTACTTCATGTAGATAATCTTCTTTCATTCTGAAATGTAAAATGTAAGGTTTATGTCGGCAACGATTCCATGGACTTTCAAAGAAATTTATGTAATTGTCAACACAGTTAATGGAAAATCCTCAAGAACTAAAATTATCACTTTTATTTAGCATGTTGTCTTATATTCAGCGCCATCGGACACGAAAGCCTTCACACTACATTAAGCTGCACCAATAATTTTTAAGCTGCGCAATACGGCTCCTTCAATTGTGGCAGAATGGTTACATATAAGTTGACGGTGTTGATGAGAGATGCTCGCATACAGTTTTATTTATAATTATAAGGTGCGCATAGCAAGAAGTGTAGTCCCATCTTCCGGTAATCATCAGTTATTTCGTCTGTTATAACGCTGGCTACTGTGTCTCGGAGCATTTCTTTCTAAACTGCGTCATGTTTCCCATCGAGATTTTGCGATTTTTCAAACTTAGTGCGTTAGCTCTACAAGTGTTTACACCAGATCCTAAATATTTCTGAAAAATAACTTAAAATGGGGGCTGTCAGCACTCTCCAAAGTAGTATATGCAGACAACATCGCAAGTGGCAAGTCAGGTACCATTGGGTAGCTGGCTTCCTTTGCAGCATTGCAACGTACATGGAATTATACTTCTTGCTCGTAGATCGTACTTCTGAGCTGGATCCCTATTGGCATCAGTTTATTGCACTTGATCCAATGTATAAGCATTATTCTGAGGATGTGCTGACCGCAAGTATTTCATCTATTGATTTTCGTGCTAGATCTAAGGTACCTTTGCATGAATAACAAAACCGTAGTTGTTAGTATATCTGCCTTGTCGGCATATTACTATTACTCAGTATACTCATTCACCCTATCTAGGTCGGCTTTGCATCCTACACGTTGTTTCATTTGATGCAAAAGAAAAAATCCGTTGATTATTTTGATTGATAGATTGGTTTGCTCGTCGTGTAAAGCATACAAATACCGCGTAAAACGAAAAACTTTACCACACAAAAGAAGACATAACATAGTTACGGCAAGCACATCAGTAACTACCAAGTTCAGAAATATAGGGATATTTACAAAGTGCACATTGGGTGCATATCACCCTTTTCGTTACAATACTGACAGAAGTTGACGAATTCAGTGTCAGCTAATTAACACCATGGCTTATATAGCGACCCTGCGTCCCTTGCAACGATCTGGCTGTTGTTTAACACCTAAAGATTGACAGCGCATCAAGTTAGCTGTTGACAGTAATGGTGGCGGTCCGTGCCGATTAAGTGTGCACAAAAGGTTTGAAAAATATACGAGGAACATAGTTAATTCACATTGGGGGCAAACGTTGTTTGCATAATGAACCAAGAATGGGTGCATAGCTTTGCAGACACATAGGGAAATGGTTGCGTAATTGATAGATGCGTAGGGACACTTGGATCTAGAGACAAGAATAATTGCAAAAAGCATGGTGGAGAGATAGTGGCTATGATGCAAGGGGGAAGGTTCCAATAGAAGCTCGCTGCTTTGAAACTTATTCAGAACAAAATATATTGCTCAGAGGAAAATCAATTTCAAGATAACATTTTAATGAATTTCTTATTTTTTCCGCAATTGGGTGCATGTTCTATTTCCCGTGGCGATTTGAAACTTCCCCAAAGTTCATGTGTCTTACGAATTCGTTGATGTTTCACCAATTATCGCATGACCATGCAATATAGGTTCTACGTGCGGACCCATGAATATTCGCTGATCATCATTGAAATAAAAATATACAAGGCACTTGAATAGTTAATCATCTGGTACTTATCCACAGGCTGAGCTATTGCAACGTTTGATGGTTGCTGAACCGACAAATCAGGGATTTGTTCTGCGTAGAAATTGAAGGCTTTCGGTTAAAAACCAACTGACTGAATGTTATATTTAGACAAAGAATTGCCCAAAGATTTTGCACTGCTTTAGTTTTGTTCTGAACTACTATAAAATATTTTATTCAGTTTCGCCTTTTTTTCTTATGCATCCTTTGTAAATGACTTAACATTGTTGATGTTAAACTTTTTGCCTAGTTAATTTGAGCTGCTCTCTAGCAAACTAATCGGTTTTGAATTGAAAAGCACAATACGCATGAAACATTAGGAAACTGGCCGCACACTCGGTGTCGGTAATTACAGGAATTTAAGCCAAATTTTGCAGATAAACATCGGCGTTCTTTACTAAATTTTAACACATGCACAACTCATCAGTGACAAACTACCAAAAAATCAGAAGAGAAATTAAAATTAACGGGCTCGTGTATTTCAAGGTTATTACTAAATGGTTAGTCTCTCTTTTAAAGGTATCTATTTAACTGCGGATAAAATGCTCTTCTACGACAGTGTAAGTGGCATAAGCCTATTTTCTCGTTGTACCTGAGCAAACTTTCTAGTATATATGTTTCATCCATACAAGCTGATATTTGTAAGGATGGAAACTCTTATCAGTAAAAGGCTGCTAGTAAATACGCAAACATTATTATGATTAATTTTCAACATTCGTTTAGGCCAACTCTCAAGTCGACAATGATAATATGTAGAAGCACGGCCATTTGTATTACTGTGACTGTATTTCGAAAAGTTAGTGAAATGTTGTTGTACATTATTTTAAAATTAATCGATCTGCCTAACGGTTATTTCTGCGTTCTGAAATAATTTATTATATTCAGCGGGTATTTATTAGAATAAGGAGTTTGCAACAATTCTAGAACAAATCCCCGAATATATTGTGCTCTGTGTGTGACTGGTGATGAATTATTTATAGGTAAGGAAAAGCTAATGTTGGCTCGGCGGTGCAACTATTTATTCAATCTACCTTTTAGCTTCCCCAACAATTTCAGATATATTTGCATGCCTAACTAAATTTAGTCAATAAGGTGAGGCCCCAAAGTATTATAAAATTAATTGCAACACATACTTATTTAAGTGTACTTATTTCTATTCTCACAGTATGGCAATCAAGGAGTAGGATTTTCGCAACAACGTGAAACCCTTATTATAAAACCGTAAATTTTATAAAATTACAAAGAAGTATAAGGCAAAGTTAATATCAAATGAAGAACAGAATCCCAGCAAGCATGGATTTTGTAAAATAGTTATCATGAATATTATACTTTCGCTTAATTACTTACTAAAGTTAAGATTTTAGGTATTATTTTATAAGAAAAGTGTGATAAGCTAGGCTGCCTATCGCACGTTGCTCTTTTGCACGTATTTCTGTCGATCGATTTTAGGGGGGCACTGCTTAAATTTAATTCTCTTTGAAACCAAGTTCCGTAAAATATACACAACATTATTTTTATTCTTTTAATTGCTATAAGTACACATTTCTTGATTAAATCAAGTCCACAAGCATTTGGTTTTTTATTTTATTGCAAATAAATTAATTTAAAAATATGTACATAAATATTCGTTTTCCATCTCAGCCTGCGGGGATTTGTACTGTGCGATATGTGGAATTCTGCTGTCATAACACAGATAATTTTGCGGATATTTTGGAGCAACCGGAGTGCAACAACCGAATGTTATTCTACCCATATATGCTGATACTTAGGTCACATATTAATAACGCACTCAGTCTAACCAAGAAGGCAATGAAGCATACGTTGCCGGCTGCCTCATAGTGTAACGAAAGAATTCAGCTTTATCTATTGTTTTATTGCAGCCCAGCTCGTTATAATTTTTCCCAAGGGGTCCTCAATGTTAATTTCCTAACAACAGTATAACGTTAAACGCAGTAACTTCGTTTTGTTCTTGGTAGGTAGATGGTTTGTGACGCACGGCATTCAGCTATGCATACTAAAGCTGAACAAAGTGATTCGGAAGTAACCTCAGAATAATTATGCCATACCCTTATCTATATATCAAAGGACATAAATCCAGTTTTGCATTTTTGTCTGTAGAACAAAGTTGTCCGTGAACTGGCGGTAGACCGCCGAAACACCTTTTTCTTAACTTTATTAAAAAATGCACAAGTTAGAACAACAATTGCCGCAGTAAATATAATCATAGATTGCAACCCAGAAAACGATTGGAAGTAATTTTTAAGCTGCTTTAGTAAGGGAAAGCAGCATTTGCTTCATTTAATTATAGCACAGATGGACCTTAGTTCCCTTGTATACTATATTAAGTATGCTTCCTCATAGTTAGTTAATGTTATCTTCGCAAAATCTCGATTTCATAATACAATTTAGCACTTATTCCATGTGTTCAGCACTTTGATGCGAAAATAAGGAATGCACGGCGCCTAACGAGGCGTTAAAATACGGCCTATTTCCCACATTTGGAGAGGCATGCACAGTCACATTTCAGCCGACTGCGATTCCCCAACAAATACGTTGTGAGCAAGAGATCAACTAGGCGTCGGAGGAAAATCGAGCCATAAAAATATAATATGATTTGGCACCTATTTTCGGCATATAGACTGAGAATGGCATAGTTTATTTTATAGGAATTAACCTTAAATATTGTAAAAAGCAGGAAGCAAGGCACAACTATGTTCTAAATTACGAATAGTTTAAATGGATTGTCGGTGTCTCCCGATTTCATTTCAATAACTTTGCTTAATCAGGCGCAGATTTATACAGAGGATATTTAAGGAACCCACGTTTGTCACTAGCGGCGTGAAGAAAAACTCCTACATATATTTTATTGCACATTACAGCTTAACAGATTACACGTTTGAGCATCCATTCTACATAATGATTAAGTTAAGGAATAAAGCACCTACTTATTCTGAAAGTTTGAGTTGGCTGTCCGAAAGTTAATGCTAGTTGTAAGCCAGTCTATTTGTTGCTAAATCACGCTGGAGTCAATAAAGATTTTCACTTACACTTGGCAGTATGAATAGGTTACATTGAACTAGAACTGCCACTTTTGCTTCCGTGTTATCCATTGTGCGTTTAAAAAAACAATTTACTTTAGTCCCATATACATCACCATAGCAATCGGAGCATAAAACGCAGTTAAACTTGGTGAACTGTTTCTGGAGTGTGCATGATTTTCACAATATAAAAAGCCACAAAATTAAATAAAACAAAAATGTTTACACACAGCTGCGGGCCACAGTTGAAATTAATTTATGTTACCTATTTTACTTTATGTTTCCTTAACCTATAAATGTCCATGTATTCAAGAGTGCGATGCTTCTATATCTCGAGTAAACATATGCTATTTTGAGAGCTGAGGTTACTTTTCGCTTAGCCATTGCAGTAACGCATTAAAAGAAAGCATTAAATTATAAATACCCTTAAAAAATAAAAAATATGATTACAGTGGGAAACAAATGCTTTTGCCGATTTCTGTTGATGTTGTTTCCATTAGTTTTACACCGTGTTGTGAGAACAAAATAAATCTTAATGCCATCAAGCTACCAGATATTTTGTTAATTATTCTTGTTTATTCCGGTTGGATTAAGGTTGGTCTTAATGTAACAACTCTTAAGTCTTAAGTGATATGTTATCTTAATTAGTCAGGAAGTCTGACATGATTACGTAACCTGCGTTTCCAATCCATCCAGCTAATTAAACTAGACAACTGAGCAGAATAATCGATCGCCAATATTTCCATGCGTAATTTCCGTACTTTCAACGCAGGGATATCTTGTCTTCATAGAGGATTAAATGATATTAATTAAAAGGTGCAGACTGTTTAATAAATTACAAATAAATTGTAGTATTAATATAGGAACGTACTATAGGATTTACCACGTGTAAAATGCCTGATTCATACGTACGTTTGTCGCCTGCGACAAAAGCAAAAGCCAAAAACATCATACACAATATTTTCCCTTTTCGTTAACATAAGTGTAAACAAATTAAAGTGGTTAATATATAATAATCCACTAAACTTAACGGAATGTAAAGCTCTGATGACTATAACAGGATTTACCTACTGGACATCTAACTAGCCGTACATTTTATTTGGGTGTTTAGCGTAATACTAGCAATTAGGTCATTGAAAATATGCTTTGGTTTGGACCTTAGTATATATATTATATACTTAGAAATGTAGATATATATTTGGATAGATCGGTATACAAACAAGAATAATAACCGCAAAAAAACGTTTGACCGTTAGTATTCTGGAACCACAATTATACGACCAAATTTGGATATTGGTGGCTGCTTCAGAAAATATGTTAATAATATCAAGTTCCGTTAATATGAAAAAGCTGTGTCACTTTTGGAGTCGCGAAATACCTTATGTTATTCTGGAATTATATATGTACAAGAAACTCACGCGAATTGCCCAATTTTTGGAACTGAGGATTTTTCTCTCAGTCTAAGGATTCGAGGGAGGTTCAGGTCATTGATAATAGCTGCATGTGAAGTAGTGCAGACATCGGATGAAAACAACATAACCAGCATCATGCTGTGCGTGAGCGGCAGGCAATAACAATAAGGTTAATTTTTCGGAAAATAAGTTAATATTGATCAATTGCTTTGATTGGCAACATACACTATATTCGTTGTCCGCTTAATTAAATAGGTGCCACGAAAGTAGTGCATCATCTTAAGCAAGCAGCGTGAACAATAATTATCTGAAATCTGATTTCCATTAACTTGATGACATAAGTAGATCAGATTTTACTTAACTGAAAGGTATACATCGTTTACGTGTTGTTGTCTCGCTTCTACGACATATTCGAATGTGAAAATACGCAATAGCAATTGGGTCACGCAAAATATTACATAACACAGAGAGTCGAATAAAGAAATAACCGTAATGTTTCTTTTTGAATTTCCGGGAACCTACAGTTTAGGATGTCTATGATAAATACCCTCAGTAAAACGTGTCACTTACCAAAAATGACCGTCATATCCAAATGTGGTTCCTCGTTATATAGCTACTTATGCTAACCATTTGTTAATTGTTTTTAGCAACTACAACAAAGTGTATCATTATTGAATACAGATGGCTGATTTTTTTCCTTTATGAGTAATGATAATGATATTCAGCATATATGAATAAAGCGTACATATATGTGGGCATCAATGTCTTTACCTTGGGCATAAAACCGTAAAACAAGAGGTTAAACCTATAATAATATAACATTAAGTAATAGCAATAATAGGTAAATATTTTATTGCAAAACCATGCATCTAAAACCAAATTACCTAGGAATTGTTTGCTCCTTAGGCATAGTATAGCGTTGAATAAATTGCACCTGCATAACCTTCTGTTTCTAGAATGAGCCGTGTTATACGCATAATTTTTCTGATTGTTTTAATATTTGCATGACAGATTGATGAATACAACTTAAGGTAACAAAATTTATTTGACAGATTAATAGTTATAAAAACTTAAAGCAACTCGCGTTTTATATTACTTTTGCTGCTGTGATTTAAATAATTTTATGATTTTAGTCAAAAATCAATTTGAGTGTCAAATAAAGCGATGTCTAATGTGAAAGCTTTAACGATTGTTTGTGCCTTGAGTGCAAGCAAACAACGCCCCAAATAAGTGAAATTTCACAGTGAATCTTGTATTTTGTAACTAAGAGAAATATATATTTTGCCAACGGATGCGTTTCTTATGGAAAACCACTCTTCCAAGCACTGAACAACTAAGTGAGTAGAAATGGAACAATCTGGTGTGTAATTGCATTTAATAACCGTCAGCTAATATTGGCTTCCGTGCTGGCGAGTGTTCTCGACATTTCATGTATCCAATCTGTATTTAAAGGTATTTCTACCAATCTAACAGCGGCATCTCTACGACCATTTGCGGTCTGGGACTCCCTTAAACACTTTTACTATAAGCTTGCAGTGGTGCCACCGTGTGACTGTTGGTGTTCATCAATGGAGCAGTGGCACAAATTGGATTAATTTCTAAAGATACCATCCGGCGCGTGAGGATGTTGTCAAATCGCAATCAACGATACGACAGGCTGTTAGGTGCGAGCCCCTTGCACATATCTAAATAAACATACCTCATAAATTGCGATGTGCATGGTGGTTATATGCTGTAACGGCCCAATAATATGTAATTGCTCCGTGCTTTTTGGCATCTCATTGATGAGCTAAACCATTGCTTGTGGGCCGCTTTACGTAGGCAAGTGCCAATCGGTGGGCGGATATGCAGCCGTTGCACTCTACGCTTTTACGTTAATTCTTTCTTATTTTTTGTGTTATTGTCCTGATCTCACTTTCTCGGGTATGCCTAGTGAGCTTGTCAGTGCCTGTCGAAACTACATGTTTCCATACTCAGCGGTGCCTTCGAGTCAGTTCGCTGTATTCCTAGCCAAATCAATGTGGTTAAACAATACATATTGCAATGTTTACAGGATATAGATCGGTCGCATATCGTATGTACTCCATTTTCGATGGAAAAAAGCATCAACCCGAACGATCTGTGAAAGATCATTGCATTAAATTTGCAACTGAAGTTTGATAATTGAATTATCCTACACAGTGGTTGATAGCTGACTCCGACCGAGGAGAAAAAAGCCGATGGCATCTTTAAGCAGATAATGAAAATCGAATTTTTTCGCTGTCAGGAAATATGAGAGCTGAATATCTAGCGAACATTGCAAATAACTAAACGAAACAAACAATAAAGGCGAGCGGTTAGATGCGTCCTCTGTTTGATGTGCAGCGTGAACATGTTTTCAATATCGTCTCTAATATCATCCTGTCTACTACATAAAGCCAGATGGATTTTCCGACTCAAAACTATGGTTGTAGTAACTAAACGTTTGCTGAACTTTACCTACCAAAGATAAATAAATGAATGTACTTTTGTGCATATGAAACCTTATTTAACGATTTTTAGCATAGAGCAATTACCAGTCCTTCTACTCCAATTGAAGAAAGACTTCATTATGCACAATCTATGCCTAATAAAATTAAAAGCACCGGTAACATTATTTGAAATTTGAAATGATATTTCTTGTACTGGTGAACAAATGAAAGTACCTATATTAGCTTTAATATCCCTCCAAGGAAGGGTCATCATATTGAAATATGGTAAACGCCACTGGAGTTGCTGTGTATGTTCCTTCTAATGGTGCACTTTAATTAAGCATAAAGAAAGAATATGTGACTTGTAGGTTTCATATATACATATGCACTAAAAAGGAACAACATGTAATGGTGTTATTGCAGGCTTTTCAGCTACAGCATTTATATTTGTTCCATGTGTCTTAGGTCAGGGAAACAAAATGAACTTCCAATAAACAAAAATATTTGGGAGAACTTTGTTAATATTTTTTGACTACATGTAATTTAACTTAAACTTAACACAGTAAGTAAAATTCCGTTTCATTCTAACCTCTGCAACGGAGTACTTACCGAATTGTGTGCAATAGGCTTGTCGGTCGTATAAAAATAGTTTGATCGCCAGGGAATTTTGTGCATTTTATTGTCGTTAATTATGTGGCTTTTAAGATGAAACCGCTGTTAAAGCAGTTGAAATGATACTTTGACAACAATATTGTTCAAAATCAAAATGTTCATACATATCGTTTCAAAACATTATATATAGTACTTTCTCGGTCTAGTTATTCCCTCATTGAAGAAAAGCTGCTGGCACGGGATAGTTATAAAGTAAGCAAAGTAACTTATAATTGACTGCCAATTAGCATACGAGTAAATGCTAAAATTTTCACTGTACATTTTATAATAATGCATATTTATCAAACTTCTGAGTCAACCTTTCTAACTTTTTTTAATTACGTACTAACGTTATTGCCTATATATATACATATATATATGTATTGTGGCCACAATACAGCAATCGTTCAAATTTTTGCGGAAAGTCTGACTACAAAATTTGACGTATTGTGGTTACGTTTAAATGTTAAGCTGGCAAACAAAACTGCTTTTCATGGCAACACATTTTTAGTCATCTTCGCGGATGATGCCTTAATGTCGGTGTTTTTGAAAAATAAAAGATCCATACTTACGAATGCAAAATCATTAATCAACGCTGCGGTTGCTCCGACTCTATTTGTAATACTGTATGCGTGAACTCAAACAGGCAATATAATATCTTGACAGGAGAAAAACGTGGATATCAAGAAGTCCAGGTATTCTCCTTAACAATGATTTAGTAACTGCATTTAAAAACTTAGTAGCCAAAATCCAACTGCTGCTTTTGATATATCTTCAATCATTTTAACTCTTGAATTAGACATTATCTGTTTTGACCAGGAATCTGGGTTCTGCACTATAGTGTAAATGTTTGCAACGGTGGGAAATGCTCTCATTTGAAATGGGGATTCTGTAACAAAAAATAATGGCAGCTGCGCGAACGACACTATCAATTATTTCCAGAGCATTTGTAAAGCAGTGCAGATTGCTGATTTGTTTGCATGCAACTATGTGGGTCCATATAAGTTAGGAAACGAAAAATCACTTTGACAGTGCCTGCTGTTTATTATTATTTATCAGTATAACTCATTTGTATTTTGCTTACTGACGTCAATATTTTGCGCGTCTGACGCTTTTATATTACGAATATAGCTAAATAATTTATTTTCATTACTATAAATACTCTTGCGATATTTAGTCAAAATTGTTTTACCAAGCCTAACTTTATTCGACAGATTGTAAATCAAAAATAGACCGAGGCAGTGTACACATATCTTACACGGCTCGGGACTGCCTGTTTGTGATCAACTCGTTTCATGAAAGCGACAAAGTTGATAATAGCATACCCGACTGATATTGCTTGCTTAATTAAAATGTTAGCCATTGTTGGATTAGGAAAGGCACTTGCGGTCGGGAAGTTTATGCCTGACAAGTGTGCCTCTTAGCGACAAAACCGAAAGGAATTCGCAGTGCAGAAGGTTGGCGTCGTTTGATTCCAATTGCAAGCCATTTAGGTTGAAAACCGCTGTAAGGTTTTAGTCGGCTCTTCACGCTTTTATGTGAGCGATATTTTCAAATTGACTTTTGTAACTGATCTGCATTTTTTGGCGATGACAGTATGCATCAGCCTTGCTCATCCATCTCTAATATTCTAGCAGACTTAAATTAGTGCAGCCTAGGTCCAGTGCTATAGCGAAATGACAAATACTACATATTTTTCCTTGCGTGCAAATATATACGCACGACATTTGCGGTATGGTGGAATTAATTACATTGATCTCCGTTTTTCCAATCAAACACCGTTGTCAAATCAGTTGAGTTAGAGGGCGCTGGAAGCTCACGTTCTATGTTTTTTTCGCAGGTTCGTTGTTAGTAACCGTAGGCTATTTTTGACGACAAAAACAAATTACACGGATTTAGGATAGCTTTTCATCAGCATAGGATTCTGTTGTACAACGTAAGTTAGAATTGGCTTGTAGTTGTTGCATATCAACTAGAATTGATGGTGATTAGCAAAGGTGATTTTTATCATCTGTCATAGAGTAGCTTACTTGAAAGTCATGCAAGGGATGTATTTCTATCTCTATTAATGACTATATTATAAATGTTACGTGGAGGTGTATAACACCTCAGAAATTATGCTGCAATAATGCATAGAACAAGGGAAAATATATAGAACAGTTGCGTGTCAAGTAAACCAGGAGCAACGATTAGGCTTCGTTCCGGAAATTTACTACCCGATAAAAGCAACAAGCAAAATGTTGATGTAAACTTATGTTATACTAAAACTAAGATTGTTGTTGGACGGAGAGCTAAAGAGATGTGAATAGTTAAGGAATATCACAACAGGCCTGTCACTGATGTCGGCTCTTAGCCATGTCATTAACTATATCTAACCAATTATGTTTGTCGTCTTTTGCTCCCCAATCAGGGAGCCTTGAAGATCCAAGCGATTCGAGCTCCGCAGTGAAGGCGTTCATTTCTCTCGAACAATCGCATATTCGCCACCCCTTTGCCTCTTTACACAACGATACCCGCACAGAAACTATGCACGTCGCGGGAGCCAGTGTGCTGTCATGTGCAACACATGGCTGAGCTTTCGCAGCCTGGTACTTGAATTAACCGTTTTGAGCAGTTTAGTTCAAATTCTAGAAACACCAGACAGCACGGAGTAAACTTGTTTGACGGTGATGTAGCCGAAAACTTGTTAATAGCAGAAAAGCAGTGAATCAAGTTTGTATAATGATGTGCAGTAAAAAATGATTACCATAAACCTCATTACGTGGGAAAATATTCCGTAAATATATGTCAACTGAACCCGGAAGTTTATTCGGATTCAGATTATTTCGTAGTAGCTGAAGGGAATATGTGAAACTCTGCGGCAGAATAGTGTTAGAACGGTATGCAATTAATTAGGTCCTGTGTTAACATACCGAAGCAGGTAATCCGAGTAAATGCACACCACTTGCTTCAAAATAAGTTGCTAAATCAAGATTTTAAGATTTCTTCGTATACAAAGCCCTAGTATAAGCTTACAGCAGATGAGTCTCGGAAAGCTCCGCTAAATATAGTGCAATATTTTATTGCACCCATATTTGATAAATAGGGGTTGTTACCGATCAAAGAGGAATGGTTATATATTGTATTCCTGAACGGCATGATACAATATCGGCTAATATATTATAGCTCAAGTAATTATTTTATAGGTAAATATGCATGTGCAAGGATGATTCAAAATATACGCAAATTATACTTACAAATAATAATTGTAGACGTTTCCCTAACAACATTATATTGTAATGGGCAAATGCAATACGTTCCACTTTCTACAAACATAAGGATTTGAAATATTAAAAAAGTAGACTATTAAATTTTTTACATTACAGATATGTTACAAGCATTGATGCTTATGATAATTTGACTTACCTTTAACTTCTGCCAATATTCGTAATAATCTTAAGGCTCTGTTTTAAAAAGAAATCTGACTGTTTACAGAAATAGCTATAGCTAACTGGTCTAATAAGACAATAAGATTCAAAGATAAATGCGGCTTTCAATTAACTTTACACACTTATTTCAATAAATATCGACTTCACTCGCTTTGACTACGAGATACTGGAGGCATGTATGCCTGCGAACTTGTTTTATATCTTTATTCGTGGCTAATAGGAATGAAATCAAAGTACAACTTCTTGAATTATAATCACAAAGAAAGCAAGAGCGAAGGACACTTCATTCGATTATGCTGATGATATCAATCTGTAGGTTTTCACTACACTCCAAAATCAATAAAGGTTTGCTTTGAGTGTTTTGGAGCAGCAACGTATTTCACCAGACACCAAATACAATAGCAGAATTCGCATTTATAATTATCAAATTAACTAAATTACTGAAATCCCCTAGGTTTACTAATTTTACATTTGTGGATTTTACAACCTTGGATAATCATATTAACACCAACAGTAAATGGTGACACTATAAAGGAAGACAATTATGTGTAGTTTTTATTAATCACATAGATAATAAAGACAAAAAATGTATTACGGGAAAAAAGTAATGCTTATCTAACACTGTGTACTGTAACATTTGGCAAAAATGCACTGCAGTATACGTTGGAATGCGTCTTGGCGAACCCAATGTAAAGTTATGTAAAACAGTGAACATACGTACTTTTGATCTGCACCTTAATAACAATATATGCGAAAAAATTGTACTGCTTAAATAACCTTCTTCAATTAGCGCGTTTTCTGATTGTCAATATAAATATCCTAATGCATATTTGAATGAAGCGTAGATTAACGTGTACACGGACATAATGACGTTCCCAAAAAAAATGAAATCAACTGCTTGAACACTGTAGAGTAGAATAGGAACTACACGTTTAATAGAGACACGTTTACAGCAAATCAACAGAGTTAAAACAACAATTGTCTAGTAATGTAAACTCTCGTAGACATAATAAACCTAACTCTTGCACTTGAATACGAATGCGTTGTTTTGTCAAACAAAGTCATTTTGTCGATGTGATGATTCTATTTTGAATTGGCAAACCGTTATGAATGAATTAGGGGTACAAAACCCATTTGCCTGCCTTTGCAAATCAGTAAGCAGTTTGACTCTTACCTCTCTCCTTTCACATGATACTTGTAGCTTGAGTTCTAGCTAATAGTATTTAGTAATCAAAAAATATGTATAACTTTAAATAGGGTTGGATTGCGAGAATCTTTGAAGGAATATCATGGATTAAGTGAGCAGCAAATATTTTCCAATTATCTTTATCGTGATTCTATTGAAGGTTTAAATTAAATACCAATAGGACATGGTCATTTCGATCAATTATTCAATTGTGGAATAAATAATAATTCTACAAACTAAATAAAATAATGGAGCTGCATGATTCCCTGCTGCCGGGTATTTGTATCTATAACGCATAACTAACAATGAAATGTTATGTGGGATAGCGTTTGCGATATCTTCTTGTCTTTAATGTATTTGTACAGAAATTTCTTAAAACTAAAACCGGCTTTCCCTCGAATACGTGCTTTGGGGACATATAGTTATTCAGGTGCTTTAAGCTGGGACTTGTGTTTTGTGTGAAACAGCAGCCAAAATATAAGGTAATCATGAAAATATAATATAGGTTGCATCGCACTAAGAAAAACCGGTGCTCGATAATAAAAACTGCGTAAAGCCAGAGCCTATTTCAAACATCTTTGTGCACATCAATTCAAGTGGGTTGAGCATAATAACCATATGCTGCACCTGCTCAAACTTTGCAACTCACATTGAGACTATACACATTTTGCCGCTTAGCGAAATTTTTTAATTCATAATTTGCTTGTAACTGCTAAGTGTTTGCTTTTATCTACGAAGCAACATGATGAAGCGCTATAAGCAATAGCAGCGAAGCTGATCGGATGTAATCCTTTTTTAGAGTGAGAGCCGCAACGGGATAGTATAAAATGTCGCTCACTAAATGTGAACTACAAACGGCCTCATGCTACAGCTTAATTTTTAAGTAATTCACCCCTACTCGGGCTAATGAATGAAAAATTAGCATCTTTCATCGAATGGCTGACCTCTCCACTCTATGTGTTGATGCTGTCGAAAGGACATTAAAACGTTACCCTGATATCGGTCGCATTGAGCCTTTCTACAAATGCAACTCGGATGCAGACAAAGCACAAGACGAACAGATAAGCTCAGGCACTTTTTTACATGTATCAGAACAAAATGTGCTCGATGTGCATTGATGCAGGCGAACATTTCAGCGATGTTAATCAGCGTGATTTGTGTCCAGCCAAATACAGGCGAATAAAATAATCTCTAATTCACCGGCGCAGTTAGCAGCCAAGAAGTAAAAGTATCAGCCTATTGAGAAAGAATTATATGCTCATCCTAGCATGCCGAAAGGCAAACAAAATATATGATGTCGACCGATTTGATCTGATTTAGCGCCTTCAGCCATTTATTCTTTCTAGAACTTAGGTGCGTGATGAATGAATCACTCTACATGAAAACTTGTTGTTTAGAAGACAAACGGAAATAAACTCAGAATGCTGTTTAATTTCATACACAAATATTTTGTAAGGATTTTAGAGAAAAGGCGGCCATACAAATATGCTAGTGTTTGGCAAATTTGCTTGGGTTAATACAGTTCGTTATTGCCATATATAAGAGCAGTTATGGTCGATTTGTAAATCCAGCTGATATGAAATTTCTTGAGACTTTCAGTTACCTAAGGCTGGCTGCTGTTTGACATAACATGTGCATTCCATAAGGCCTGACATGGTTGAACCTGCCGGCAATTTTATCATACATCTTCAGTGATTCAATTTATGCAGGTTGGTTATCAGACACGGCATGCGTCAAACTCAAGAGATACATGATCAATGACAAATATTAAAGCAACACAAAAGCAACACAGCAACTTAAGCAAAGAGTAGCAATTATCCCTGTTTGATTTTAAGAGTTGTCCACGTGAGCCGTACAAAAAAGCATTTTGCCTGAAGGCATCTGAATCTGAAGTACGTGGACAGCTTTTCATCAGAGTGCACGTTTGCAGCGACCCCAGTTGTTATATAAAGCTTCGGCGTACTATTTTTGTTGTTTCAGAGATTTCGCCAACTTTTTGGCCATTTTAACTTTGTCATTACCAGACAACCATAGTCGTTTCCAAAGTAATGTTGCCGTCGTGACCAATTTGCTCTACAGCTTGGCAAATCAAGATAGCTTTACAGGACTAACATTAGGATGCTTAAATTTGAGGGCGCAATGATCATACTTCACGGTTTATTATAGAAAAGTATACGTCAATAAGAAATATCTGGTAAATAGCAGTCTATCCAAGTTGCTGCTCGAGTGAGATAAATAATGGATAAATTCCAGGAAATTACAGGAAAATACGGCAGCTGTAGCTCCAAGCAGATTGTGACAACCGTGTAGTTATTCGCCGTCAGTTGCTATAACATATAAAAATTATGCAAATTTAGCAAGCTGCTAGACAAGAACACGCTCGACGATAATGTACCGTTATGCACGTCGGATTTTGATGTACATTGTGAACCTATTTGCACATATCATTTTTGCCAAATTCTTTTTTGAATTTGCAATACCCGGGTGGAAATCGAGCCTTGTGCACTATAAATATTTCAGGAATTTTTGAAATCAGATAAAAGATAATTGCAATTCGTTATCCTAAACGATTAATATAACTGGTTTACCATATCAATATTAACAGCAAGCGAGGAAAACTTGAGAGAACTGGTAAGCATATTTAATGCTTATTATAACTGACTGCACCAGTAAAATATATTAAAATTTGAATTGATAGTACTTTTGCCGGCGTACATACGAAATAACGGTTACAAAGTTAGAAGTAAAAAGTTTGATTGAGTCATCCCAATGGGAGGTTGCTGCGTAAAATCAGAAACTTTAATTGTTTCATTTATAGGAACATGAAAAATAAGTCGGAAATGCTGAAGTTGCAGACAGCACAAAAAAGGGAACTTTTTAGTGGACTATATTTTACATGAGACGTCGCTTATGTATGTGTAATTAGATGCCTTTTCCCTGCAGTCAAGTCAACTTTCCCAGCAGCCAAGCTTAGGTGTTGTTGGAGGTGAAAGTAAACACAGTGTTTTTTCCATGTTTCAGAACATTTGTTACTACTGCTTGTTACATGCCCCTCACACGACTCGTGGTTATTTCAGATCGGTAAATAATAATTGGCCCTCAGCCGTGATTGGGACTGGACTTTGTGTGTTTTTTTACCCACGCCGGCCCTTGTAGTGTTCTGCAAATATTCTTCCTGTCCGGTGCGTTTCTTTTTGACTCGTGGGGCGCAATCTAAGAAGTCGAACGCCTAGGGACACAACAGATTTCTGGCGACGGGAAGTGGTGAACCATGTCGGTTTCGTTCGAGCAATTGCAGACTTCACTTCAACAGCAACAATTGCAATTTGTGAAATCGCAAAGGCAGCTGATCGAATTGCTCACACAGAAATTGAATCTTCAGACAGAACCCCCGACGACGACGACGACGACTGCCAGATCATCAGTGGACGCCCTTACTGCATCAACCACAGTATTCGTGTTCGATGGAATGAGTAGTGTAACCTTCGAGTCATGGTTTAAGAAGTATGAGGATATTTTTCGAGTGGAGTTTGCTGACCAAGATTATGCCTGGAAAGTTCGATTGTTGTTGAGAAAACTTGGAGCTGTGGAGCATGAACGCTACACAAATTTTGTGTTGCCGAAAAACGCAAGGGACTTCCGCTTTAATGAGACCGTGAGAACTTTGACGCAGATCTTCAGTGAGCATTCGGTACAATTGTTTGAAGTTGGTCAAACGCGATGTCCATGACTTGGTCACTCATGCTGGGATTGTGACCCGCGAATGTGAGCGATTCAAACTGGGCACGATAACTGTGGATCCTTTTAAGAGTCTTATTTTTGTGTGCAGTCTCCAGTCACCCGCTGATGTTGATATTCGCACACGGATTTTACACAAGCTTGAACAGGAACCACAACTGACGTTTCTGGATATTACTACAGAATGCCAGCGGCTGATTAATTTGAAGCACGATACAAAAATGGTTGAAACTGCTGATTAAAAAACTGAACCCCAAATTTGTCGTACAGCTATCCGACGTAAAGGAATGAATCTAACTGGATCAACTCCGAAGCCCTAGACTGCACGCTGGAATTGTGGAGCCTAGCATTTTGTGAGATATTGCACATATAAAACGCACCAATGTCAGAAGTGCAAACGGATTGGCCATAAGGAAACCCACTTCCGAGTTGTGAACAATTGCAGACGTTCTTTCCCCCCAAATGTGCGCGTAAATCTCAATTTTAGAGGAGCCAATTTTAACGGACCGGCCGCAACGATAATCCTCGCCGCCTTTCGCACAGAACTTTCATGCAAGGGAAAGTACGTGTCAGTAAAAGTCAATGGTGTCCCTATCACGTTGCAGCTGGATACAGCGTCAGACATTACAATCATCTCGAGATCAGTCTGGAGGAGGCTTGGGAGACCAGCATTCAAACGCACAACCCAAACGGCTAAAAATGCATCTGGGGGACCTCTGAGATTAGATGGTGAGATTGAGTGCGAAATCAGCTTCAATGGCTTGAATCTTCGTGGCACGATTTACTTGGTTACAATCATTCACGTAAATCTGCTCGGCATTGATTGGATCGAGAAGCTGCATCTGCTAGACGTACCACTGCGTCACATTTGTTCTGAGAATAATGTCGCGGTGCTTCATAAAGCCGTATCGAATCAGCCGGGTCCAAGTATTGCAGAACTGCTTCAATCGAAGTATGCATGTGTATTTCAATCAGAGCTTGGACATTGCACGAAAATGCAGGCAAAGCTTACCCTGCTTCCTGAGGCAAAGCCAGTGTTCCGACCCAGACGTCCAGTCCCTCACGCATCCCAACACTCGTGGAGCTTGAGCTTGATCGCTTACAGCAGGCCGGAGTGATCGAGCAAGTCAGTTTTTCACAATGGGCGGCGCCTGTCGTGGTGATCAGAACACCGAATGGCTCAATTCGTTTGTGTGCAGATTTTTCAACCGGCTTCAATGATGCATTAGAACCCCATCAGTACCCGCTTCCACTCCAAGACAACTTGTTTGCAAAGCTGAATGGAGGCAAGTACTTTGCTACTCTGGATTTGGCAGACGTTTATTTGCAACTGCAAGTCGAACCAGAAAGCAGAAAGCTGCTAAAAATCAACACACATCGCTGCCTTTACCAGTATAATCGTTTGCCATTTGGAGTAAAATCTGCACCTGCAATCTTTCAACATGTTATGGACGCTATGTTGACTGCCTTGACGGGAGCAGCAGCCTATCTAGATGATATCATCATAATGGGCGGAACCCAGGAGGAATTGTTTCAACGACTGGATGACGTGATGATGATAAATAAGAAATATGGATTCCGGTTGCGAGCTGAAAAATTCAAAATGTTCCTGAAATCCATCAAGTAACTGGGTTTCGTGATTGATGAAAACGGTCAACGGCCTGATCCTGAAAATATCGAGACAATAGACAGATTACCGGCACCAAAGAATGTCACAAGCTTACGCTCATTCCTTGGGATGGTGAGTCATTATAGTGAGTTCCTACCTTGATGCGTCGGATACGTCATCCTTTAAACCAACTGTTGATGAAAAATGTTGAATAGAACTGGTCCGCACAGTGTCAAAAAAGCTTTTGACAAACTCAAATCTCTGCTGAAATCAGATTTGCTCCTTAGGCATTGCAATCGGAAGCAGGAGATTGTCGTGGCTACGGATGCTTCGAGTTATGGAATTGGTGCTGTCATCTCACATTGCTTTCCAGACGGGTCTGGAAAGGCTGTGGCACATGTGGCACGAGCGCTGACGGCATCTGAAAAGAACTACAGTCAAATTGAGAAGGAGGCGTTGGCTATAATCTTTGCCGTTCAGCGATTTCATAAGATGATATATGGCAGAATATTCACGCCGGTAACTGATCACAAACCGCTTTTGGCAATCTTTGGATCTAAGAAAGGCATCCCGATATTTACAGCCAGTCGACTTCAGCGCTGGGCAACTCTGCTCCTGAAGTATGATTTTGGCATGCGTTATTTGTCCACTGATTCTATTGGATAAGCGGACGCCCTGTCCAGACTGATCAATACCGGTAGACGCCAACAAGAAGACGCAGTCATTGCATCCATTGCAGCCGAATCGGACGTCAGTTACATGATACAAGACGCAGTGTGTAACTTGCCAGTAAATGGTTTAATGGTTGCGCAAGCCACATAACGGGACGCTGTGCTACAAGAAGTATTAACCAATAGAAGAAGTGGATGGCAAAAGAAGTGTCCGAACGAATCTATGACCCAGTTTTTCACAAGGCGAGGCGCATTGTGGGAAGTTGATTCCTGTCTGTTTTTCGCAGATCGCATAGTCATCCCAGAAGTGCTCAGACAGCGCATACCAAGAGAGCTGAACAAGGGCCATCCAGGAATCGCCCGCATGATGGCATTTGCTCGCAGCTACGTCTTTTGGCCGATGATGGACAGCCAAATTGTGGATATCGGTCGATACTGTTCCAGATGCGTCAGTGCATCCAAACTGCCGGTGCGTGTGCCATTGCAAACTTGGTCGAATCCCGAATCTCCCTGGTCGCACATGCATGTTGATATCGCAGGACCAGTCAAGGGGGTGGAATTTCTGGTGATGGATGAGGCGTACAGTAAGTGGCCGGAAGTGATCCGGATGAAAACCACGTCCTCAAACAGCACGATCTCGGAAATGAGACATGTGTTCAGTCAGCATGGCCTACCAAAAACCGTTATTTCCGACAATGGATCGCAGTTTACGTCCTATCAATTCGCCGAGTTTTGCGCACAAATTGGAATCAAGCACGTGAGGATAGCACCATATTATCCACAGTCAAATGGCCAAGCGGAAAGATTCGTCGATACCCTGAAAAGAGCACTTTTGAAGTCAAAAGGCGAGAGAACGTTGGACGAAAGGCTGGACCGGTTCCTACTGAATTACCGGGTGACTCCCAATCCCAATGCACCAGATGGAAAGTCACCAGCTGAAGTCCGAATGGGTCGCAGATTGAGAACTACGCTGGATTTGCTGACACCCAGTTTTATGATGTGATATCGCACGGTGGGTACATATCACGGGTTGAGACATATTAGCTGATTATTAATTAATCAACGGTAAGCACACACGTTGTATCTTAACATGTTTCGCACTTAGGATAGCATACAGTGACAAAAGGAATCCAATATCCAGTGAGAAAAATTAAACTTTTTATATACACATTTGTTCATAAGTAAAATATAGGACATTAAAGCTTGCGAAATCAACGGCTCGCTTTTTCCAGCCCAATATTTATGTTTTGCAAATTAGAAGTCTAATAAAATTCGACTAGCGACATGTCCTAGAATACAGTTAGTAACATCATTTGATATAGATGCGCTTCAAATATTAAAGTGCATCTTATGTGGACGTATCTACACAGAACAGGTAATTATTTAGCTATAACAGCGCATTAATTAAAATAATATATTCCAGATAAATTGTTCGAGCTCCATGATTATTAACACATTCATGTAAATTCGCCGACTATTTCTGCAGACATTGAACAATAGTTAAATAATTCGTGTTTTGGTCTGATAGCCCAGTTCCACATTGTTAGCACCACATATAAAATTCTTCTGAAATTCCGCTTAAGCTCATGAGTACGTTTGGAATTACGGATACGAAAATGGGCTGTTCCAATGTACACATCCAAGTGAACTGACGGGATTCCAAAAAGATAAATATATTTCTAGACGAAAATTGATACACAGTTATTTTGCGCGATCAATGTTTCCTACCAAGTGGAAACAATTAGCTATGGCGCCAACAACCTTGTTATGCATTGGTGACGTGGAAAACTACATACCAATCATCCACGCGTTTATAATAGTTAATGGTTTCAAATAAAATTGCGATAACTACTAAGGAAAAATTTTTGCAAATATGTATGCGCTGTTACAAGAAACGTTTTGCGAAAAGCTGATGACTCCCAATATATCAATTGTTTTCTTCGTAAATGCTCCGTTGGATACGAATGTAAAAACTGTGTGTACCCAGTTATCTTTATATGCATGAAGATTACATACAATTAAAACCGATACGGTTATTAATAAACTAATTTTTATTGCATATTTATGTCTTCTCAATTTTGTCATATGGGGGAATTACGTTATGCCATTGTTCAGCAGTATTAACCGTCGTATGCAATTTCAAATTCATGCTTGAGAGAACTGTGATGTAGTACCAAAGTATTATTTTCACAGTCTGAGCACCATGCAAGCCTTTTCTTTAAAACCACAGTTTCAAAGTAACGCAGTTCGCAGTATTCTTGACTACTGATACTAATTTTCACTAGCTTAAGGATTAAATGAACAGCTGTTCGCAGTTTTGTACATTTCGTTATATATCATTGCACAGATTCCAATGCAAAACAAAATTCGGTGTTTCCCTTGCCTTTACATTGTTATTACCACAGCATTGCATAGCCTATTGTCGTGCGTCGTCAAATGAGGCTTATACATTTTTTGCGCTGCTGTATATACGAATCTATCAGGATAAAGCTTTATGGCTTGGTTTTAACTATCATTGCTTTTTTAACAACAATAGCGCTTAGATTTAAAATTGCGGGCGACATCAATTGTACCTAATTGTGCTCATCTGAAGCCAAGTTTATCAGTGAAAAATTTCCATTATTATGCAGCAATCATGGAACGTAATTTTAATCAGCCTCAGCATCACTGTGTGTTCAGCTTAAATATAATTGGACCTTAAGTTAACATTCTATAGCCCCTATCATTAACCGAAAAGCACTACCAGTGAGAAATGTGTATGCTGTCGTCGGTATTCTCATATATCTGTAACTAGGTGGATAATTCTTTGTCTCAAGCTGAATATACGAGGCAAGTAGATGAATTACAAAATGCAAGTTTCTATTTAAAACCTGTATGTGCAGCCCAGGTTGGGGATATGAAATCGATAACAACCAGTTCATAAAAACTATGACCTAAAGTTTGCTCGAATGCGTCGTGAGACTAATTTCAGACATTTCTTTAATTAAGCACTTTGACACGTGTCGCATGTTCCGGAATATCTAAAGCAGGATGAAAGATTAGTCGCCCTAATTTGAAAAAGACATTACGACGGTCTCCATGGTGTACCTAACAAGAATCACTGTCACATTAAAATTTCTGGCAGCTCTACAATGCCGGAGGAATCTGACGCATTAACATCATACACCAAGCTTAAGTCTGAGATTCTAGTTCTTTTTTCTTTGTATTCTTAAGTGACCAGAATATGCTAGATATGTATCAAAAAATTTCCTATTTTTGCTGTTTTTCTACCAACATTTCTCATTGGTCAGATGCTGATTGATCTACTCTGGAAGAATAGGTCTATCGAGTTCTGGTCAATAATTAATTAAGCTGAAGGCGAAATATCCTTTCATGTGTGAAACACCCGACTTTGGCTAGTAAACTATCCCACACGACAGCCTATCTGCTGAGGTAGAAGTTGAATCGGATTGCGGTCCTGTTTATTAGTCCAGTTAATGTACTTGTCTTGTTATGTATATTTCGAGTGAAATCACTGTAGCATTTAGTGTATACGGATTGGAGTATTTATTTTGCTTTATGAGGTTGTGTATCAGCATCCCGTTATCTTTTAGTCGTCGCAAGAGAAGGTGATCTAGCTTAAGCTGCTGGCAGATCACCTGATGACAGATTTTGGTTGATTTACTAAATAAACGCTTAGTAAATGAACTTTGCATATTTTCCAAACTTTTCATATCACCGATCGCAGTTTCTCAAAAAACGTTGATGCAGCATTCGAGAACGGAATGAGAAGTATTTTGGGAAGCTCGACTCTGTTAAGGTTTGTATAGATTTTATCGGGGGCATACAGCTGTGCTGCACATTCTCCGGTTACATCGTCAACGCACTCGTAGAGTCACAGTTGTCGAGAAATTCCCAAATTCAACTTGAAATATTTGAGTCGGGATGAAATCCCACAAGGATAGAAAATGGCTATACTTTTTGTCACACATGCATAAAGCATAATCGGGATTATGAGAAACTATAATTACGAGCACCTGGCATGTTGAGATGCAAGCCATCTGTGATTCCATAGGTGATTAGCAATTCATGCGCGAACAAACCATTGTTCATAGTTTCATCATTTGAATCAATGAAGGAGCAGTCAGGCCCTTGGACTTCTAGTGGTTTCAACGGAATCAAGTAATTATCAATGGATACAAGTGTCTAGCACGTCTAACAGATAGATAAGCCGAACATTTTCTCACTTCCTCCTGCATTCTGAAGAACTGTGCGATGGAATGCAAGCAGAAAATTTGACCGCTAAGTAAACATAGAGTTAGAGACCAATTGATCCAAATTAGATGAATTCGAGCAAGTATCCAGACATTCATGATGTTCAGATTTGTATACGCATCAAAGCTAGCCACATTGCTTCAAGTCACATTTGGTGTACCAAATTACTAGGTCGGCCATTCTCCAACCACAGAGTGACACGTTGGCGTACAAGTAGCCTCAAGGAAATATGTGACAAGTGATGCATAATAGTAAATATCTGCGACCGTGGCAAACTTACTATTATTGTCTTGTACGCTTAATATCCGTTAATATATTCATATGTAGAAAACATTTATCAGCATATAACAGTATTACTAAGTTGTGAATTAAAACAAATTAAAGTCGTTGTTAAAATATGCCGATAATTAAAACACTTATGAATAACTCAAATATCGAAATGCATTAACAATCGGAATTTAATTCAAACAATATTTTGCCCAGCACTTAAGTAAGGGCTGAAAAAATGCATAGTAAGTTCAGTAAATGAAAAATTCCCATTTCATTGCAAATAAAATAGAATGCAGGCAAACATTGTTTACGATGTTTCGACTTCAGTCCCGTGCAATCATATGCGTGAAATATTAATGGGCGTACAAGCGGATTAACAATCAGTTCAAGTGCGATTGATCACGTGTCGACCAAAGGCATGAACCGGTAACAAACAGCAAACTAGAATAGAGGTGCAGTTGCATAATTGCAGTTGCTCTCAGAAGGATCGGTTTCGGCTGGCCAAGGTATGTTAACAGCTTCGTGCAGAAACTTTTGTGCACGCAAAAGAGGTTGATACAACTGAATACTGATCGCCTCATCAGTAGCAGGGTTGCAGAAACGCAGGCCTTTCGACTGCAAAAAGAGAGACAGACGGGATCAACCTTATGCCTACTATCAACAAGATGAGCCATAATTGAGCTAGTTATAGCCCCAGTACCGCCTGGACGCAACAAGCGTGGTAAGTGTTTCTTAATGCACTTCGACAGTTGTCGCGCCGTTCGACCGATGTAAATAAGGCTACAGGCGCACTCGAGCTGAGAAATTACGGTGGAAGCGGTCAGCATCGGTAACTTGCAATTTTTTAAATACGAGTGAGTGCCTCCTTGGAAACGTTACACCTAAGCTTGACTGCTGGGTAAGTTGCATTGACAGATCTTGAAATGCTTATAGTTACAACCTCAGCAGTGGCGTCTCCCTCGGAGCTTAGCCTTAAAAAAGTTCTTTCTTCTCTGCTGTCTGAACAAGCATGCACGCATGCATTGCATGTTCCTAAAAATGAATAGATCAGGATATCCGTTTTCGCGCAGCAAATTCTGAATGAACGTCAACTCATTATCCAACTTGTCTTCAGAACCGATTCCGCGTGTCCTTGTGTTTAGACAGCGAATTAGATTTCGCTTGTATCTCAAAAAACGAAACTGTGAAAATTCGTATACTGGACACTTCAGGTTTTCTTCGTGTAGAACCGCCGTTGGATCGAGCTATTTGCCCTTCCAGTTAAGAGCACATCAAAAAACGGAAACTGATCGTTCCATTCCTTTTCGTAGGTAAACTCAGTGATCCGTAGACCTGATTAAAATGGTCAGTAACAGCGTCAAGGTTAACAGACTAGTCGGCCACGACAAATATATCGTCCATATAGCGGTGGTAACATTCATAGGCCGTGATCTCCGCATATAACTTGGTATTCCATAATTCCGCCATGAAGATGTTAGCTAAAAACGGACCATGTGGCCTTCCCATAACTATACCATCATTTTGTCTGTAGTAAATGCCATTGAATAGGAACCGTACGTTCCAAGTGCAACGCAAATGACGGCTTTTTAAGTCAAGCAACGGTATGCATATACTTGCTTTTGTTTCTTCTATGTAGGAGCAAATGTAATCGGTCTTCTCGAAAAGTGGCACGTTGGTGACAGGCTATACAACATCCAAGGAAAACATTGCTTTATTATCGATGTTGCGATCTTTGATGTTTTCGTTGAAATGTAAGGTGTCACGAACGATGCATTATGTAAGCCGCTGTCTTACTGGCTCTATGTATCCCACGAGCCACTTGGAGACGGCATGGTATGGTGAGTTAACCATTGATAAGATCGGACGAAGCCGAACAACGGTCTTATGAATATTCGGTAAACCATTGGGGCCACTAGACTTCAGGCTACCATAAAGAGTGTTTGATATATGTCCATTATACCGAAGATCTTGCATGTTTTATTACTAGAGTTTTCAATTCTCTCTGTTTTGTCCTTTTCTCCAATCGTTCGGAAAATTTCGATTCCTCACTCAGAGCCTATTCGAGCTTCTTAACAAACATTTTGTCTTATAGAACGACTACGATACCCTTGTCCGGTATGCTCAGAACGATCTTACCATCGCGTCGTAAATCATCCAGCGCGTCAAGATGCTTGCGTGTCAGTGGACCGTGAGTATGGAAATGGCACTTGCGATACTGATAGCAGGTGTTCACCATAAAAGATTTAAATACTTCCAGTCGTTCATTTGACTTAGTTAATAGGCCTTTAGTTTATTCAAACAGGCTTTCAAACTTCAGATCATGGTGAAGCTGATTGTCTTCGTGTTTGCGGTCGCAAATCTTTGGATCAAGTGAGAAAACGTTCATTAAAGTGAAGTTCATTATCAGACTTGAAAAACTGCTCACGTACCTATCATATATATTGGGGAAATAGATTGTGGCTTATGCTGATTCCACGTCCATGTAAGGGCTAAACGCCTTTGCCATACACGGTTTGCGGTGATAGACTGAACGTTATTCAGGAACGATTGTTTCACGTCCAACGCTAACTCGTCAATCACATGTTGAAGTTGCGTTATATTGCGCTCGAATTCGGGAATATTGGATTTCACCGCGTCACGTTTGGTTCAAATTATGATGTTTAAGCGTATTGACATTGGGTTAGATACGACTGCAGCGCAATTGCTTCCAGAATCTTCTAGGAAATGTTTGCGTTTAATGCAAATAACGAAGAATTGTACACAAGTTTTAGCTTCAGCATGCCTGGTAGAGAACATAAGGAACTGATTTAGATACTTCACCAATGTAGGCGGCTTGGAGGATTTCAGTAACTGGAAAATTCCCACTCACCCGCATTTAAAACAAAGACAAGTTACTGACGCTGACCGCTTCCACCGTAATTTCTCAGCTGGAGTGCGTCTGTAGCCCTAATTACATCGGTCGAACGGCGCGACAACTGTCGAAGTGCATTAAGAAACACTTACCACGCTTGTTGCGTCCAGGCGGTACTGGGGCTATAACTAGCTCAATTATGGCTCATCTTGTTGATAGTAGGCATAAGGTTGATCCGGTCTGTCTCTCTTTTTGCAGTCGAAAGGCCTGCGCTTCTGCACCCCTGCTACTGATGAGGCGATCAGTATTCAGTTGTATCAACCGCTTTTGCGTGCACAAAAGTTTCTGCACGAAGCTGTTAACATACCTTGGCCAGCCGAAACCGATCCTTCTGAGAGCAACTGCCATTGTGCAACTGCACCTCTATTCTAGTTTGCTGTTTGTTACCGGTTCATGCCTTTGGTCGACACGTGATCAATCGCACTTGAACTGAATGTTAATCCGCTTGTACACCCATTAATATGTCACGCATATGATTGCACGGGTCTGAAGAGGAATCATACAAAACATTTTACCTCCATTCTTTTGTTATTGAGCATGATAATTTTCTAGTTAAATTTGCCAAAACGTTTCTTAAATTATTCGTTAGCTAGTTCGCATATGATTGCACGGGTCTGATGATGAATCACGGAAAACAATTTTGACTTTCATTCTTTTATGATTAAGCATGATAATTTTCTAGATTATTTGGCCAAAACGTCTAACATATTATGCGTTAGCTAGTTTGCTAAAGAGTTATATCCACTGGTCTCTTTGACAACAATTTTGAGTTATATCCTTAGTCTTTACGAATTTTCTAATGTAGCACGTACGAAAGTTTCATTTTTGCAGCCTTCTTTTTACAATGCAAACACATTTTTGTAGTAAATTATCATCTGAAACACTGGCTGCTCCCTATATATCGATTTACAAAGCATTATCTGAACGTCTAATAATATCGTCTACTCCACTACTATAAAACTGATTTATGCTCGCACAAAAGATTAACGCACATCGACTGTCTCTTTTCATTCGCGTTTTCTGCAATACCCAAATATTTCTTTCTAGATCTGATTAACATATTCTCAATAGGATGGCAATTCTGACCTATATTTATCAAACCGTATTATAGTATTTTTCTGCATTTGCCCAAATTGTGGTAAATTTCTGAGACAGACTGTATTGTGGCTGGATGTTCAGTAGCCAAAGAAATATAATGCAGCTTTAAGTTGACATGACATGACTTGAGTTCATGATTTACAACATGTGATTATAAATCGTTTTTTGTCTATAGCCGCCAGTTATACTTTATAATTCTATGCTAATCCTGTATCAAGTGTTTGGGCTTTCCTCCAGTAACTTCTAAACCACATTATGTCAATAAAATGCAATTAAATTATGCATAAGTTTTTATATAATCCCTTATATTCGTAAGTTTTCTCTGTAGATGGATTCCATTGTAGAGATTTTCGCAGTAGAATAATTAGTCAACTTGAATCCGCTTGTTTCGTTGTAATAATTATTGCGTTTCAGCATTTATGCGCGTTGAACAATGTGAACAGTCGTGTTTATTTTCTACCATCTGCTTTGCTGGTGAAGACTGAAATAACATTAAGAGAACGATGCAGGTGCAGCTAATCTAGCAAACGAATGGTGCCAGGTTTGCTCCCGTGTCATATGTCATATTTGACTTATATCTAGGACGCATTTCGGAACCTGAAATAAGTCACTTTCATGGCACGGTGCATACGAAGGAATATTACTTTGGCACAGCCAGTGTTAAAAAAGGTAAGAAAAACAGCAATAATTATTTTTCCTTAGAATGATGCGGAACGTTCCTTTCGTAAAAGAAATAATTCTAAATGCGTTGCTACTTTGAATTTTACCCCATTAGTAGTCTAACTAATTTAGAATAAACTGTGGCCCTACTATTTCCAGTGCCTTTTACCTAAACGCATCTTTGTGGTATTTATTTCGAATTAACTAACTTTAACCCTATCCTGCCACCATCTCCTGGCTGATAAAGGTACGCCTCTGTTATTTTTCCCCAGAAGTTATTAAATTGTTAAATTTCATAGCACGGTACATTGTTGTGTTAACTGTTTGGTCCTTCTTATTCCACTTTTGATATTCGTTTATGCATCCTTAAATACTTCAACTACTCCAAGTTATTTGCATTTTTTTAGAATTATACTAGTGGTGTTGCAGAAGTTCCTTTTAATGTTGTTGGGGATAAACTTGTTACTCTGAATCTAATGTTGTTAAACATGTTGACAACAAACGTACATATGTACCAATGTATTATGTGCAAGTATTATTACTTGTCACTAATCAAATGTGGCACGTAAATTTATATATCCGTACCAAATTTTGTTAGTATAAAGTCGGTGCCAGTAGGAAACAAATGATTCTGTGTCGTGCAAGGCAAAGGAGACCTATTTAACTGAAGTTCATTGTCATTCAAAGAAGCGAGCGAAATTTCGGTATGTAACGCAGCTTGTTATGCTTGCTTAACCAAATATTAGCTGTTTCACTTCCTAACTCGGAAGAAGCTGTGTGTGTATCCAGGTAAATGTCGTGAGAAAGCGAACGCGTACAAAGAAATGACCGTAGTCGACTCAAGTACTTTAGTACGTGCGACAATCCAGGATGGAACAACGCCCCCTTAAAATTATGGCGACGAGAACAATTTTGCTTCATCCCTGGTCATCTATAGGAACAAGCCAAGTTGCTAGTTGGCGTCCATTTTATCTAAATTCAACGCTGCTGAAAGCATTTGGTGCTACGCGCAACTTGGCGACAGGCGGTAGACATTGTCCTTAACGTAGCAGTAAATGCAATAGTTACTATGTAGCGTAGCTACTGGAGTGTCCAGAGGACCTACGTGATCATTCATATATTGTACAACGTTATGATATCTGAAAGGATAACACGATTTCGTGGTGTGTTCCGTTTGAGGCAGAATGTGTCTTTGGTAGCATCATAACTGCATTCAGTGGCGCTTAAACAGAAACTAGCAACAAACAGCGTTTTCTACTGCTTCATGAACCCAAGCAGATCCTACTGGTCAAGCGGGCTGCACAAAAACGGCTGTTCACCGGAAACCAAACAACAATCGATGACCCAGCCTTGGAGATATGACAGACACCTACCGCTGCCTTACCAGAGGCTGCGCATCAGTGTCTCTCGATATGAAAGACAATTATCCTAGTTACGGACATGCAACACACAACCATACCTAGCGGGATTACAATGTGTTTAACTCCGCCTGTTGACATCTATGACGTAAAGTGCGAAGGCTGAAGGTGTCCAGGGAAACGGGACAGGGTTATCATACAAGCTCCTGTGGCCGATTGGCTTCCATTGGGATTTGTTGGAGAGCAGTTGCGTATGGTTTGATTCGAGTGGCATTACAGCGGCTCTCAATTATGCTGTGAGCTACAGAATGCTTGGTAATGCGGGTTGAAGCAGAGTAAGAGACTCAGGTAAAATGGATGAAGGGTTTCCATACATGGATAGAATGTTGAGTAGGGTCATCAACCGAAGGACTGGGCTTGAAAAGCTCGTCCGCAAAACAGCGGGAACGTGGCAATTATGTAGTTTTACGGTAAGGTACACTATCGCTTTCACAAACTTAACGTCTAGGACCATAAAACTGAGTTGTTTGACCTCTAGCCATTGACCAATCTGATAAGATTGGCTTTTTAGGGGCCCGGGGACAGCACCCAGTATAGCTATACGGGTCAAACTGTCGCATCAACTTGAACACAATTATCCTTTCTACGGCATAGCAGAAGCAGTAGGTAATATATTTTAAATATGACTGGAGTGTGAAAAGCTGGTAAACGCATATATCCGCGTCGAAGATGCATATGACACGAAAGAGAATCGACAAGTTACGTTTCTGGATCGTCGTTGATTTCGAAGTGTAAATCCTCTATTTAGAACACGAGGAATCCACATCATCAGCTTGGTCAATCGATTCGTATGGAAGTCAAGCTAAGTGGAGCAAGCTCAGCTAAAATGTGACATAGTCAATCATCTTAAATAGTTAAATGACTTAATATTTCAGTCTTTGGAAATGCGTTTAAACAGTATTCTTCATTATTTAAATCATGGAGTTTCCACAACTTCCAGGCAGTCATTATTGTTAGAAGTAAAATTTACATGTCGTTTTTGAGACAAATAGAGGAATACTTGTTGTCATGTTTAAAGTTCAACCCCGTATACAGTGAGTAAACATTTATTGATAAATCTGACGCCTTCCACCCGCGGTTTATTAGGAAACTGTGGACGTGTGTCTGTGAACGATGTTAGTTCGAGGGAAGCTAACAGAGGCTGGGTGGGTAGACTGGAGGCCAATTATTCGCTAATAACTTAAAATGATTACACTCAAATCAGTCAAAGGTAACACTGCAATTGAATTAGTCTAGTAGGAACAAGTTATGGATGTCCTTCGAATAACAGCAAGCGGATTAGTTAGAAAAGCTCAATGTGTAAGATTCGTGCGCCTCAGTGGTTACCTGCTAGCGGCAGACGATCCGATGCTGTGCGGCCAAAAGGAAATATTGCGGCGACATTTTGCTAGGTATGATAAAACGAATCGGGTGTTACTCACGTCAGTTTACTGTATTTGCCTGGTGAAAGATACAAAGCGGATCTAGAGCTCGCGGGTATGGGTCAAATTATTAGAGCAGAGCAGTTTGAATATAATTATATGAGCAGAGCATGCGGACCAGTATAGATAGACGAACGGCGAAGACGTGAAAATGAAAGACGAGCAAAGTGGATGTTTCTGGTTTTGTACTCTTTCACATCTACCCTCTGCGACCGACGGTTTGGTTTTGGTTTGAACTCCTCAGTTGGAATTATTCGACTTGAGATTGGAACTTGACAATGAGTGTTAGATGACTATCATAATTTAATTACATCCTTGTGGTACACCAGTATATTTTGCCGCAGGCTTTCGGGACAAAAATGAATTAGAGTACTGGTAATTTTATAAGTATATACTTTTTAAAATATTAGAGGCCACGATTAAACTGCACAATAATCTGCCTCGACGAGGAATAGTACCCTTTGTATACGAATTACCGGTCCGCTGCTCTACCAACTAAGCTGCATATATCGGTAATAATAATAATAATCTTTTATCCAGTGACTAAAATTTAGCAAACGGTTTACTGTACAGTTCAAACTTCACATTTTAATTTAATAACCTCGTTTCTGTTGTTTAGTGTATTGGTTCTTTTGTTGCTCAAGTATACAATATTCACTGCTTTGCTTTTCGATTCCGCTTTCGGTTTTGGCAGCCAAAGTGTGTCCTTGTTTGTCAGAATTCTTCTCACGGACACAGGTTTAAGATCAATCATAAAGCTTTATCTTGCCCGACAAATGTAAGCTTTTCGTATAGGAATGTGCAGCTATTTGCCAAAATATCGGTGATATGCTTAACTAAATGACGGGATTTACATTAGTGTAATATATACAGGGGTTAATTTTATGTAGCTTAACTTGTTAAATGCTTTTCCGCGGAAACTAAAGAATTTTATATTAATTAGTTCTCTGAAATAGTGTAGTTTCATTTTTTAATAATGGTACGCGTTTGGTTACCCATTGTTACTTTGATCATATGCATCTGAAATGGGCTCCGGGAGACTTTATTAATACATTGCGATATAGTAATTTTGAACTAGTAATCCAAACTTAGTAAGTGTAAGACACGGTACATATGCGGCCGAGGGAATTATAGCCTACAGTATTGAGCAGACTGTGGTCTATAAAACCTATTCTGCTAAAGTGAGTATGCCGGATACAATTAAACATTTATATATTTTTTGCATTCTGCATTTTAACATATTGTTTCTAGCTAAGTAATTCTGACCTAAACATTTGTAATCCATGTAATTTTATTGGACCGATTGAGTTGTGTTTCCCAATGTATTTTGACACGATCCTACTATTACCATGAGTGTGTTTTGTTCTTTTAATTTTTGCGTAAGACATAGATACCGGCGTTGTATATTTAACAATTTGATAACAAAACTTTTTATATATGATGGTGGTAGCGTCTACACTTTATGCGTTTGATGCTTAGGGACAATAGTGCCGAAGATTTGTTTACCATTGCACTTTATGAGAGGATGGAAGTGTTAGTAACAAGTACGCTTTAATATGTGCACTAAGCATTGTGCAATAAGCATTCAACCGAACTGGTAAGAAAAACGCTTTACACATCTGTGGTTCTCTGTATCATTATTTTATATTTCTTGAAATAAAGTGGTGCTGCGCAAGCCCTTCTGCATTTCCTGATAATGAAGCAATATGTATGTATCTTAGAAGCTCCATGTTGTCCGCTGAATTTTAGTAAGTTTATGATACACTGAGCGCAACAATATTAGTTAAATCATGAGTGCTTTATTTGATGTTTTGATGACCATTAAATTGTTGCGATTTGGATGATAAAAGCTGATACTTGGTTTTAATACCAGCGCTCAGTTCATCTATTTCTGCGGATATATACATTCTGACCATCGCACCACATGCGCTCGGTCATTTGATTTATTATTGCTAGCTGTCATGTTTATTTTTTCCAAATCTAGTTTCTTCGTATCCTGATTATCTGCACTTCTCATTTTAAAGTGTCGCGTCACGGAAGCTATGTATATCATTTATTTTATTTACTGCACCAAAATAATATTTTTCTGTTAAATGAAATGCGCTATGAGATAACGCAAAAATAATAACAAATGAATACCTAGGTTCGGAAGTCCGTATACAGACAATATTCAGGGTTCAATAATCTCGTCATTCTACTGCTTATATTAAGTTTAATTTGGTTCGCTGTTGACGTCCTGACGCGGCCTTCTTCAAATATAATGTATGTAAAACTCAAAAAATCAAGTAGGTGCGATATAGCAAAATATGTTACTATTAAATCGCAAGGTAAACATATAATGCATTAAAAAGACGGATTTTCATACCTAAACATGGTATACTTTTACTCAACTTAGGAAACGCTTCTTACTGATTAACTAGATCACAGGCTTTTGCTAAATCAGAATGTTTGATAAAAATACAATGGACTTCCAAGAATTACATTCTCCTCTGTTATTTGATTTTCCAATTAGTTTGAGTAAAGTGTAACTTCTCTTTGTCCACAAGCACTTGAAATATGTTGCTTGCGTTATCAAACTATATATGTTCCGCCTTTTTGTCAAGATAAGTGAGATTGAAAGGTAATTCGCACTTCACATTTAAAGTCTTTTTTGAACCACTAGCGCGTTATATATTCTTATAGATTATTTTGGGCATTCCTAATGTTTTGAGCACCAACAGCAACATTTATGTATTAGCCAATGTGTAAATATTATTGCACTTTATATTTTACTTACACAGGTACGAATATTTTGCACTGTGCATTATGGAAACAAGCGAATAAAAGATGAACCCTAGCAGTGAACATAATCGAAATCTACAATCAATAACCACAAGTAGATTTTGAGTAGAACATAAATGCATATAGTTTGGTTGATGGCGTTTCTAATTCTTCTGCTTAAAATTCATTACGTGCTTAACATGATTATCCACAACCTGTCTAATTTGCGCGAGCGAAATGAAAACTATAAGGAAACAATACGTTTAATTAAAAATGTGCTTTAAGAATATTTTGGTCCTCGTAAATAGAAAATATTTTTGTTTTTTTCTAATTTTGTGTCTATGCATCTAACCATTATGTTGCATGAGACTGAGCTTAAACGCAATAGTCTGGTAGTTTTAAACACCGCAGTAGATAAAGATAGATGAATCAAAGCCAGAAAACAGTTCAGGGTTAAGACAACTTTTCGGTAAAATCTCGTCAGACCCAAACTTTTACATGACACGGATTATGTGGGGTAAGCGTCAAATCGGGCTGGGATTGATTTCTAAGGTGTTTGACGCTTACCCCACATAATCCGTGTCATGTAAAAGTTTGGGTCTGACGAGATTTTACCGAAAAGATGTCTTAACCCTGAACTGTTTTCTGGCTTTGATTCATTTGATTACAATGGGAATATTTGCTGTGTTGAAAAGCAGCATTGCCCGTGATTCCTTAAAGATACATGAGTTTTTTTTTGTACCTTAACGTCTTAAGTACATCCGATTTTATGATGGGTGTAATTTACTAACTTAAGCGCAAATCAGCTTGGATTGTTGCGCAATAATTGTAGCTTGTACAATTATTGGTGGTAAGGTTATTATTTACCATTAAATTAAGCATCACACTTTCTTTTATGCAAGCATATATTGCATTACGCCACAAGCAATTTGTTTGCAATCATAACATATGTACCGAATTTATTGGTTTAAATGTTCTAGGAAACTTACTAGCTTATGGTTATGGCATTCCCACAACGGCTTGTCAAAAGAACACATTACTGGTTTTATGTCGCTAAGCCATCAAATTTCTTTTAAACGTCTATCTGAATCGATAGGCGAGAGCCAGCAAATTCCTTATAACTTGGATGTTATACATCAAATATTAATGGTGTATAAAATTCGAGCTAAGCTACAACTTAATTGCTCGTCGCTTCCTTCCACACTCTGGGCATAACGAAACCCAACTATTTTTGTAATGTTTAATTCAGTTTTCATGCTCGAACACACATATTACACTACTTGAGTGGCCCACAAATTTTCCCATTTTTTAACCAGTACACAGCGCAAGCACAATATGGATGACTCAAAAAACGGTTTTTTTATTTCCAAAGTGGGTTTTTTTTAACATAGCAGAACACGTGGTGGAATTTAAACAACCACACTGGGCGGAGCTCATGTTTCTTGAGTAAACAGAAAAATGTTCACCTATACTCATAGACATTATTATTTTTTTAATTTTCAAAAAGGAAATATAACCGTTTGTTAAAACTTGCATCTATTTATTAAGCATCGGGGTGGAAATACCATAAACTCCTCAAATTGTCCTACAAACTAAGAAAAGCGTCTTGTATAATGCAATCCATGCTACTTCATGATCATGAATTAGTTCCCTAGCTATATTCTATACAAACACAACGTCTCTCTAGTTACACCTTACTTTCTAACGGCACACAAATATCGTGTATGCTATGCATAGCTCAAACAATTATTGTGTGCAACGTTAATTCCTGACTTCGAAATTCACTATGTTTTTCGCAAATCCATTGTGTAATTGTGTATCAGTTAACATATATACCTGTTCTTATTTACAAATTGAATTTGACAAACATATCTCGGCATATATACTCTGTCTGATTAGTAAAATCTAGGTAGCACTTGTGTCCCATTTGTTTTGCTAAACTACTATGAAATATTTACATGTATTTACGTCACCATACTAGCTGTATGTCTATGCTTCCGCCTACATTAACCACCCTATGAAAGACAATTTTCTTGAGGTAACTAATTGGTGCCACCGAATTAACCCTTACATGGGGACAATCAGCTAGCGAAACGGGCACTGCATTTTCTTGATATTGGTGCAGCCCAATGTGCTTTCGGCCTGAGTGGGGGTGGGATACGTCTGGATATATTATATTAAATTCACACACTTCACATACGTCTTTCTCAAATGATCGGTATGGGTTGTGATAAGATGCTGGATATTATAGTTGAAAGGATATATATTGTCACACGTTAGCGCCTAAGATAAATGTATCGCAAAACTGTGCATGACAAAGTTGCACAACAAAAAGCTTCTTGCTGCTTTAAATATATGCGGCGAATACTTCATATTCGGATTTAAGTACATATAGCATATTAGTCTGGCTGGGGTTGAATAAGCGTATCCACAATATTTTTGTTTTAATTATATACTAAATATTACTTGATGATCCGAATCGTCTCTGTATCTGGTCAAAATCTTCGGGACCCGAATTTGATGATAGTTGATATGTCCAATAAAATATAAATAAATAACTTACCATAAGGTGTAAACGCCAGCTGAAAAATAATTGGCCATTTCGAGACGCACCGATTACGTGGTCTAATCATTCCGTGTAATATAATCTGATATTCGATATTATGCACCGACTAGTTCCCGAGGCCTTTTTCGCTGTCCGATCAATAAAACTAATAAATATTTAAAGAATGAAGGGTGTCAATAAATGTACGTATATAGTCATGGGCTCAAATGCATTTAGGCAACCACCGTGTAGCCATCATTTTTTTGACCTGCATCTGTGATGTGTATTTCCTCGACAAGTTTCGCCCGCATTTCCTGTTGCCGTGTGGCATAATCCCAATGAATCCATCAATTTGACGAGCTTTTATGGCCACTGCTTTTAGCGAGAAACCCGGAATTATATAGACATTGCTACGGAGCGAATTGTCCAAATCCAAATGAACTCAGTTTTTGAGCTGCAGTTACAGGCAATCCAGCCATTCTGTCCTTCCAAACATCGGACTAATTTGGGTCTGGCACGTAGTTATTGTCACCGGTGGGACTGTGGCATTTCACATTGTGCGTTTTATTAATACGTTTCGTATGTTATAAAATCATGCAGAATTAAAACAATTGCGATTGCAAATTCATCCATATGGATAATAAACTAACGGATAAACATACGAAAACAATTCTTATCATTTAGCCGGGGTTGTGTCAATGTGATGTAAGTGCCCTTCTGCATAAACCAACTGCGTTAAAGCTATATGATCTCGACCGCTTCAGTTTTTGTCTATTAGCATTTGGCGATGATTGATGGTGCAAGCCTCATGTACTGCTGATTACTTGCGTTCCTTGGCTGCACTACAGGGGTGTGGACAGATCTATATTCTCCAGACACACGTTAGGTAAAATTTTGTGATTCTCATCCGCTACTGCGCCGTATCATGCCCAATAAATTGCCTTGCGAATACACGCAAATTGCTAAGCGATGTGTGACTGGCTGGACAGAGGTGATGGTTAAACCAAAGGTGTGGGTATGTACGTCTTTATGTTTAGATGAACGCGTTGTGCCTATGAGTAAACCATTTATACCAAGGATTTCAAGCACCCTTGAAATATTTGGCCTAAACCACATCACATAAACTCTGACTCAAGTGAAATAGTAGGGTTTGATAAATAAGTTTACTTATATTTCTCTATATGTATGCTTACATTTGCTATAAATTATATTGCATACCCGTTCTTACAATTAGGTATCGGAGGTATAGGACACAGATATACCACGCACTGTCAAATCTAGTCGGATCGCGTCAAAATTTGCAACGTTTAAGGAATAATGGTGTTTTATATAGTCTCTTTTATGTCGGGATAAGATGCACAATTATACATATTGATTCATCTGTTCAGTTTTCGCTGTACACGTGAACGTGAAGAAACTTATCAATCTGTTCCTGCTCTGTTGTTACATTGATGTTTTGGTTCAAGTGATTTAATTTGCTCTCATTTGACTTGGTTATCTCACTTTTCCTCACACGAAGAAGTTATATTTCGCGTAGGCAAATATATCATGCATTGGTGGACTTTAAAACTGACTGAATTTTCAGGGCGAACAATAAAAATATCCCTTTCAATTATTACCGTTATATCAGCAATTTTCACATTATCTACATGCCGAAACACTTTTTCTTGAAATTGGAAATTTACTTCCAATTTAGAAAGCGACATAATTCGTTCATGCACTGGAAATAATTAGTTTCTACTGGCTTGCCTGCCATTGTTGGCATGGGATAAGAAAAAACTTGCAGCAGTATTTTGATGAATATTGCGATAGTGAATAGTAGATCATTTGTTAGCCGCGTATTTTCCATGCAATTGGATTCCATCCAAATTTTAAAAAATTGAAATGTTCTTGCAGTCTTTACTATTAGTTTTACTATCTAGCCGGGTTCAGTAATGTCACTAGTCAAATATGGGCAACTGTGTTGGCGAGCCGCTCATACACATATTCGGTCTCAGCGGGCCGTCTACATTTTATGAAATTTGGTAGCCCATAGAGGTAAGGTGTGAATGTGCTCCTGCCCCCCAATATGTTTAAAGTAATAATGACAATTCAAGTTACCCCTAACAAAATAAAAATGCGTGGTTATGGTTCTCTAGTTCCTCTTTTTTGCTAAGGTTATTGTTCCTTTCGAAATTTGAGCGGTAATTAATTATCATCATAATTTTCGTAACATAGGCAAATTTGCCTAGCATCAAAGCGCCCCATCTAATGTTTAATGAGAGAGAACTCAAATTCCTTCAGATCTAAACTACTTTAAGCCATACCAATGATATCTTGGAGATCCTATTTTGTTACTGAAGTTCTCACTACCAAGTACCTAGAAGAGCGTGTGAGATTCCCACCTGTTACTTTCCTCGGCGGAACAAAATGTTTCCGACGAAATAGCAGTGCCTCAATTTGCATTTGAATTAAGTGGATATATGAGAGTTTGGTAACATTGCTACTGGGTTTAAAAGTAATATATTTCGTATGTACGTGTTGCAGTTGCTGTACGGACATTAATACCGTAATTTCTTTAGTTTAAAGCACATCACTGCACAAATGTTTAAAGCTGTTTAGCAAACTTGCGAAGATCATTGCGTCTGTTTCTTGATTACTGAACACCCGTGCCTGCAGAAATCAATTTAGTTTGTCAACTGATTTCTCCAGAACAATTTTGGTTACCCACATTAAGGTCATGGAGTTGTATACCAGCATTTGCATTTGCGTGGCTTTGTTGTAAGTAGCGGGAAGTTTGCTCATTTTAGACAACTTTCCATAAAGAGTACTCGCAAGCACGGTTTAGTAATGTCGCTTTTTAACTTTTAGAAAATTAAGGCTTTATTTCCATGTGATTTTGAAAGGAATGACGCTCCTCATTCCAGATGGGTTTAATAACACTGTTAACAATAGCTAGCACACGCATTATATTTATACTTATTTCTCTACGCAAATATATGGTATAAAAAGGATCTAGTATACTTTCGATAGCATATTCGTCTACAAGAATACCAACGAAAAGCAATATCCCACACATACACTCATTCGCCTCTATACACCAAATATCTGATAGCTTTTCTCCATGGTGGGCAGAGTGTAAATAACGCGCCATACTGCAGATAACTTTCAATAAAAATGTCAAAATGAAAGATTGTATTCAATATTTTATAGCTTTAATCAAACAAAAGTTATCGTGACCAAAATGAAAAGAATCGAATAAAGATTTGTAATGTGGGTTTCATTGTGTAAATACTATATGCATCTCCAGTATAAAATGTACTCTACTTCTCTTCTTCTCTTTTGTACACGCGACTTTTGTCAAATAGTGATTTCCTGTCTTATAATCAGTGCAGCTACTGGAAGAATTTCAGTCGGCTCCATCAGATTAGGGCAACCTAAGCGATCAGACATAAAAATACAATTGGATTTCGCGGGGTAGACTAAACTGCAACGCGCACATAATTAATGGAATTCTGGAAAAAGAGTGTAGATGTTAGCGTGAAAAACGAAGTACTGATGCAAAAGCAAAATACTAAGCAGAAATTTGCTTTTGTCAGCTTGGGCAGCAAGTTGCCAGGAAAAAACCGCAACATTGAACTGGTTACTTCACCGCTTTTCTGTTGTGAATCAGTGTATGCGAGCAGCGTTGGAGGAAATTAGGCATCTAAATCACATTTAGTTTGCTCATTGAGCATAAGAAGACTAATTTGTTAATTTCTACCCTATTATTTCAATAGCTATTTCCACCTAAAGGAGTAAAAAATAATGAACACATGTAAATACCGGTCTGAAATGTTAAGTTCGCTCGCAAGATTAGAAAATCATGTTTTGCGACGGAAATACAATTTCTGTTCATAAAAATGTAAAAATCTTTCTGTCTAAATATACCGCTTCCTTATTTTAGTGATAATAAATTAATGACTTATTTGCAACCAGGTGCTCGTGCTATGCACGGCTCCTGACTTGTAACGTAGTGTAATGATAGTTAATTCCAATAACGTTGATAAATAACAGATTGCAAAGAAAAAGAGAGATTAAAATTCAGTGTGGATATATCATAGCCCCCCGTTTTTATAAAGGTTTACATAAATTTTCGGTCCAAAATGATGAAATAATTATGTTGACAACATTTGGTGATTAACAGACACCGCGTTCAGTTGTTTGATTTCTTTAAGCAAATGTAGGCGCTGCATGGGCTCAAAAAATGCTGCTTATCGATATCGAAACAATTACCAAGACGATTTTATAGAAAACACGTTATCAACAGGATCATTGATAATGATAATATTCCAGTATACAACTTGATCTTAAATTAATTTTTGCACATGAAACACAACGCGCTAACAATTCGTGATGGCCGGATACCCTCCTGCATGGCGCAGTTGCATAAGCCGCGGGCTAGTTGGCAAGAGCCCCTAGCAGTCATGGGTTCGATCCTCCGCAGAGGACCGAAGGATGCGCACCACTAATGAGCACCAATAGGGCGAAGTGGCCGTCTGATGCTTTTCCGGATAGCTGGTCGACATATCTGAATTGTCGGCTGATTGACACAAACCAAAATACTAGTGTTTCTTTTAGCATTTACCAATTATAGGTTACAAAATTCACTTAATATAGATGGCGTATGGTTGACATTGTATTGCTGCTCTTTGACTCAAATGCCTTAATGGAAGCCTTCATCACGTTCATCGCTAAGAGAACGCAACATCACAGAAAATATCAAGTCGATTGCGCGACTAGTGCTTATTGAGTGACATTGAAACGAGAGCAGTTCGATCATCCGCAATGAGCTTATTTACGATGTCTTTGTATTGCATCAAAACTTCTGAAGAGAACCTTGAATAATCGCCGCGCTTCTAACTCAAATAAAGTCAACTGGCATAAGAAAGATCCGCCTGATATTATCCAAAGAATAGCATAACAAAATATGAGCCACGCATCAATGATTTCCGGAAACGCGCGTTTAATATATTGGATCGGAAAGCGATCTCGCTTGATGGCGTTTACGGGAAATTTAATCAAACAAAACTTGCTTTGCTGGGAGCGTAGATATATAGTTTTATATATGTATATATATATATGACCAGGTTACAAAAGAGCCGCATCCTTTACACTCATTTTCCATGCAGCATACGTCTTCCCAGCTTTCCAATTTTTCAATATTTCAATGCTGTTAATTTGCTCTACAGTACCGAAAGCACAAGAAAATTTGATCTATTTGAAGGCTCCTTGCATAGTATTTAGGATTACAAAGACTTCAAAATTTAACATAGGTAGTTCAACATTACTACTCGTTATTTATTCTAGCTTGTACCGTTTACTTAATTTACTTACTTGCCTTCATATTGGTAGCATGCTAATGAGGTACAATGTGGTACACACTTCTCCTATAGAACATTATATCCATAACTCCGTTTTGGACTAGTCAGTAAGTAAAAGACATGCATCGCTAATACGCTTCACACTAAGCTCCTTCTTCAGTCTTTTCATGTTAAATCATTAATCAAATTTTATCTCGTGTCACCCAAACCGGTCAACTTAACATTCCTTTTCGTTATCTAGAAACGTTATTTTTGATAGAAAGTAATTGCCACTGCTGCGTCCGATATACCAGCAAATGGGCCATGCATTTAGGCCAGCTAAGTTCACGTTACAAACAATTCCATTTTGTATTTTTAACAGGATGTGGATTGAAAACATTAACAAAGTTATCACCAATGTCAGTAACAGGAGAACTTGACGAGGTGGAATTAACACTCACCACCGGTTACCTTTCAATTGAGAAGATGGAATGAGTAAGGAGCGACCATGAGGAACAGGTCGAATAGCTGATAAAAATTGGGGTAAATAAGTTTGTGCTTGTTTCGCTTGAATGTTCCAATGACAGGGGTTAATCAGAAGCACTGTATGTCTTGTAATCCTTCTACTACCTTCATGAGAATGGCTACGGGTATCTTGCATTGGGTTTTGAGCCAATGAGTAAGAATGAAGATTGCAAGATACACAAACAATATGCTGCGCGTATTACGTATCTAGATCATCCGGTTTAGAAAAATGTGTGGTTGGCAGAGCTCAACAGTAATTAAATGGTCTACACTGCGCATACGTAGCAAACTGTCCAAATACGTAACATCAACAATTTCGCTAGTTTAGCTACAGATTCTTTGAGCCATGAGCAATATGAAAATTATGGAAACACAGTTAACAATGGTCTATCAGTATCAGGTTGATAGCATGGTCAAAGCGATTTATTTTCTAGCAGTACAATTATATAATAGAAAAATCACTGGCGAGCATTATAAGTATGAAACGCACTGCTAAGCTGACAGATATAAATGGAATTAAAGTTTCAATGCTATAGCCAATTGCTTTGCATTTTCCTAATATCCTCACTTGATACTAGAAAAAATCCTATATAATTACTATTATAAATGTTCTGTTTTCAGTATAATTAAAAATGCTATCTAAACAAATCATTCTAGAATTTACAAAGATCATTTCCATCATGTTGTCAAAAACTCTAATTGGTTATGCTTTGTTGTGTGAATGGTTATACTAATGTTGTAATCAATAACCTCAGCATTTTAAAAACATAATTATATTTTAGGCTACAATGCACTGAATAATAAAATTGTGACTAATTTCAAAAACCAAGTGCTCAAAAAATTCCTAATCAATCTTATTCATTGATTGCGTTAGCCAAATGCATTCAAATAGGCAGTACTGGAATAATGTACACAAAATTTGGAAATACTTTCAATTTTTTATTCATTTCCTTAGTCGCTACTGTGTGCATAACTTATATAAACCGGGAATCTAAACTCCGTACACAGCGGACATCCAAGTTCTTGATATAAAGTTGTTTAGGTAGTTAATAGCTCATGAATCATCATATCGTTTGGAAAAAACTTCTGAAGTCAATCAGATGATTTCGTTAGCAAACGTTTGGTGAGAGTTTGAGTTGTCTTAGAAAAGCTTTTGCTTTATGTCTTTTATTTATATTCAGTTACATAATGCAACAAATATATTGAACTACAACAAACTTATATTTAGAAAAGTTCTCAAAGTTGCATAAAATCCAGGCGTGAGAGAAATCCATAATGGTTTGTCTGATAAGGTTGGTTATGTAACGTATATAAATTAGTTATTACAGGCCAATAACATATGTTTATGCTAATAAAAACATATTTCGTTTATTACGATAAAACAAAGCTAAGTATTTTCGGATTGCTGAACGTATAGACATGTAGTAACATGATGGTCCTTAGCTGAACTGAGATAACATACTGCATGAAAACAAAGCCCACCGTAGCTCACTTACGCTGCATAAAAACTTAAGACATAGAACCCACTCACCCACATTATGGCGACATATGTGTTTGCTTTTACTCACATAGGCAGATAGTCGATATCGAATAACTAAAAGGGCAGATAAGAAAAATAAAAATGCATATTTGTGGTTGCCATTGTAATTACGTTGCAGATGTAAGCAAAGTTTATGCGCTTACATAGCCAAACATATCTTTAGAAGCTCGATTGCTTACCTACATTATTTGCTTTTTAAAGATGTCCAGCCTTTCTAGTAAGCCATGAGTATATCTGTTAAACAAGTTTAACAGGACGCAAAGGAAAAGTATAATTAAACCCCAGCAATTATAATGATATACTTATATTCTTTTAAAGGATGGGTTAAGGAAGTGCATAAAAGAAACGCAATTTTTAATAAAACGCACATAGTAATTTTTCTGCCATGGATACGCTTAGAAATAAGGTAATGCTGGCCATTACGACATGGTGCTTTTGCAAAGCTGATTAAATTTGCTAAAATTATTTCACCTAGGTTGTGAAATAAGAAACTCCGAGCATGGAAACTCCTAAGAGGTTCTATGATTTTAAGGTTGGCGCCAAAAATGCTACAATACGGAAAAATATTTGTATTGTTTTGCTAAAGAAAATCGTCAACGCGATAGATGGATGAAGCATTAGCGGTAAGAATATATGACGCCGTCTTCGATACGCATAATGAATCACCGCATCTTATAGTCCTAGTGGGATTTTGATATTCAAATCCCTCGCAGTGAAGAACGAGTAAATCATGGTTAACTTGAAGCAAAGAAAATATTGCATGGTAAAACCATAACCACACGTATAATCAGAGCATGTTTAGAAAAAACATAGAAACATTATACGACGTCACTATAAAAATTAACGAACCACTTAACCTTTTTACGTGGTGAAATTTATTCTATTATTATATACTCACTTATGGACTTACTATTATACTTTGAAATTTGTTTGTGATTTAACAATACTAAGGCATTTAAAATGCCTACCTTCTTCCTAAACGTATTTTTATGCGATATGTGCTCTAAATTATCTCCGTTTACATCTGTAAATCTGTTAATTGTACACAATATAGTGTTGTACTAGCCTGTGGATCAATCTGCATGATTAAATAAGGTACTTTTATTCAACTAAATATTATTGACAGAAAATGCAGTTCCCATGTATGTAAAAATTGCCGCCCTTAGCTTTCCTCGCTGTAAATTTCAAAACTAGCGAAAGGCTATCAGCCAATCGGCGACAAATAAAGTAACATCAAGAATATGTTTCATTGATTTTATTCTTCAGTCAATGGACTTCACATCCAGAGTAGGGTATGTGTGATTAAGCCATCCGAAACTCTCAAGCATATGCCACCGTTGCAAGAAACATTTGGATGGCTACCCGTGTGTGGTCGACGGTGCGCGTTATCATTACGTGGGAAATATGACGATTGATGTTAACACATAAGCATGGTGAGGATTGACGATGATACTTGTTGGGTGCAGAATAATTCACCGTAAGAAACGGTCCAAGAAAAAATTTACGCTAATTAAATGTCTAAGTAGTAATTAGTTATTAATATTTTCCGTTCAGGTAATTAAAGAATCTCCTCCATTCAAAGAAAGTAAAACAAAATTGAACTAAATTTCCGGTGCAAGACATTCTAAATTCAAAGTACTATATCAGGAACATATCTAAAATCGTCATTGCAACTGTCTATATGTAAAGATAATTACTCATGTTCAAACTTGTGAAGGGGCAACGGAAACTAATATGTGTCGTCTATGGTGGATGAATATTGGGAAGTTCCAACTTAACATCCTTATTGCTAACAACATAAAAATGAGCGTTTTATGATGCTACTATTTTCCATAAGGTGTGTCATAAACATACGCATATACGTCTTTAATTTTATGTCATATCAAATTTACTTTGTTTCTCTCATAAAATATTATGGATATGTAAATTACCAATAATACTAATTATCATTTAACATGGAACTGTTTTAATTTAGTCGAACTTTGTGCCGTATTCTGAAATACAGGGCACGATGCGCCCTACCTAACTTTATTCGTAAGTATATAGCGACAACGGTAGATGAATGTAATGGCAGTGAACAATGAACGATTAATTCATTTGAATTTGGAAGCATTGCGTGCAAATCCCGTTGTATAGTTGCTTTGGGCCTTAGCATTACAATAAAGATAATAATGATAATAAACAATTTATTAAGTTAGGTATAAAAATAGGGACGAAAGGTTTGCTCCGCCGTTGTCCTGCCACACACTGATATTCACAGCACCAACAGCTGACTTCAAATAATCCCATGGTATCCTACAAGTATAGGATGGAGACTGGGCTAAGTGACAAAATGTAAGTGAATGAGTGCATTATCCTACATTCTTTTAACACAATTAGTGCCGGATTAGAAAAGCCCGGTCCTGAGAGAGCATTCTACGGGTGAAAGACGGGGAAGGAAAACACTCCAGACAGCTGTATTGTTCTGCGAGTTTCATAGATTGGCCTCTTGGGCTGTATTACTAATGAGAAGCAGTAAAGGGCGTCCTAGACGAGTTGGGTCTAGTAGAATCAAGTATACTGTGATTAGGTCGCTTTGTAGTCTAAGGTAGCGTCCGCTGTGTAACCGGAACCCTTGTAGCTTCTCCTGGTATGAACGATTTCCATTCCAATTACGTTCTTAAATGTCGGACGCTGTGGCTGTTCTATTGCATTAAGGTTGTTTTAGCCATGGATGCGAGGCTTGAATTGCGTATTCAAAACTGGAGCAAGCATACGCACGGATATTTTGTCAAAATATGGAGCGGTCTGTTTGTCCAAAGTCTCATCGCTACAGGCCGACGTGTGTGTTACCAGCCTTCAAGGCCATTTCGGATTACGTGGAGCAACCCAAATGATCTTGAACCGGTACGCTCAAGTCAGGTTCGGTTTGGTTGTAGTCTATTAATTACGAGCCGGTACGTGTAGTTGATTTGATGTCGGAGGGAAAACACCTTGCATTTACTGATGTTGAAATGCAGTAAGCTTTTGGTTTAACCATTGGTACACCGTGTCTAATTTATTCTGAAACAAATACCGGTAGGTGTTTGCCTGGGTCCTGCGCCAGCTCTTGATATCTTCGTTAAATATTAGGAGGTATAAAGCCTTTCCCTGTGCTAGCTCATGAACAATACCAAAAATTATGTGCATCTAGAACTGAGCCTTGCGGCTCAACAAAATCGAATGTTATGGGATAAGTTAAAGAGCTCCAAACTCTGACCAATAAATTTCATTCAAGTATAAAGTTTGCAATCCAGCTTAAAATATGTTCGCCGATCCCTTACAGCTGAATCATGGATAGTAGTATAGTATGGTCTATAAAATTGATGGCGTTAGAAATATCCATATTGATCACATCAACGCCATCTCTAGCCTCAGCTGACACAGTCCAATTACTGCGTGCGATTAGTAAATTCGTACAAGCCGGCTGTCGACGGAAACCGTGCCGCACAGGCATGATAACATTACATCTTTCCAGGCAGCAATTCATTGCAACGTAAACTATGGGTTTTCTTGACCACAGATAATATAGAAAGAAGGGATGCTGGGCGGTAGTTAGAAGGATCAGTTCTGCTTCCAAATTTGATAATCGTGTTATAACTTCAAGTGTCCACATTGCGGAATTTGGTTCTGGTCTAAGCGGCGCTGGAAAAACTGAGCTGAAGGTCAGACCAGTTGGCTTGCTGCTGCTTCCAGTGCAACTGTACGAATGTTGTCGACAACCGGCGATCTGTGTTTGCTTAGAGAAGTCAGCTTCTGAAATGCAGCCTACGCGGTAAAAGTGATGTGGGTTAGTCCTGGCGAAAAGACGAAAAATATTGTTATGTCGCTTGGTGGCAAGACCCAGTGAAGCGTGGGGATATTTTGCATCGGCAACGCGTTTACTGCTTCCACAGCCCTTATCGTTGTTATCTGCCATCCTGAGTGGAGGAAATCCTTGTCGCCGCTTTCGTAGGCAACGGACTTGCTTGTAAAGCAGTTGGTGGTTAGCACTGATTATTCCAGCGATGATCTGCTGATTAATGGCTTTGCATCTCTAAGCGGTTGAGTGCAATGTTTAAGTTGGGCTAGTTGTTGCTCCAAATTTCTGCTTTCTAAGCATCTGTGTTCATTTGCCATGCAGCATTGCATACTGTCTCTGTTTGGAGTTCTGCTCCTAAGGAGCAAACTGGTGTCCTTTTATTACAAACTCGTATCTCTAAAGCATCTACGACCCGCTGACTGAATTTTTTGACAAACTCGAACAAAAGGAATTCCGGGGGTTATTTGGCAAAAATACCAAGTAGGAGCGCTGCTATCTGGTCTACTCGATGGCCGCTTTGGTCATTCGCACCGTATGATCATTCTCCTTACGATATCCCGCATAACAAGCGAACTTGAAACTGATGCCGGCTTGATCATTTCGACACAGCGGGCAGTTTAAAACCAGCATAGCATTCATATTCTCCTCGTTGGTAAGTACAGTATCCAGCACAGTTTGAATGATACCTGTTCTGAGCCGGGTGGGCAATGATACGATTGTAAAGAGCAACTGTGATTCCGAGATCGTGTAGATCGGTTTTGAATTGTTCTCTGATCATTGCAGAATTTTCTGCAACTGTACGTTTATGTCACTCATGGTATGTATTTTAATATTTCTAATGTAAACTACATCTTAGAGCAGCCGCTAGGTGGCATTGGTCTTTGGGTGTAAAATCAGGTGCAGTGCACTAACAAATAAGGCAAACCTCCCTGCTCTACCATCGAGAGCCAGGGAACTGCGAGTCTTAATCCTATACGGCTTTACACTGCAAGTCGCTTCGGTAATATAAGATTTACCCTCCCTCTTTTAAGAGCGCGTCGTCCCGCATAAGCGACATAAGCGGTAGCGCAAATTCAGCGTCCGTCATTCCCGTGTTTAAACGCATCTCGGTGATACAATTGACATCACATTTTTATGGCGCTTGACAATCTTTTCGTTCGGCCTGTTTATTTTAAACACACTGAGAATTGGTATACAAGCAGCCAGTTTCTGTGTATTTAGGTGCATATTGATTGTGGAAGGGGTCAATTATGGGATAGGACCGACCGTTGCAAAGTCGGCAGTTAGTCGTTTTGGATTGGATAATGATATGTCGTTTGCAACTTTATTTGGCTAAGGTGCGTACCATGCTTTGTTTAGACTTACCTCAGTATCAGTTAAAACAGCAATCAAGTTACGCTTATGGACATTTGACAGTAAGCTTGCTGCTACAAGTGCTTTACTATGTAAGCGACGCAAAGCCCCTGAGATGTGTAACCGAAGTTCAGAAGGAAGGCGTATCCGAAGTTTCGGCCATCGAACCAAACATTTCGTTTATTGCTCTTCCGACTAAACCAAATGTTTATGATAATATGTTGTCATCATCATTCGATTGATGATAGAATATTCCTTGAGTAAGACGGCGCCACAATTTTATTGAAATATATTGCTTTACGAATGAACCGTCCCTTTTCTAAATCGTGATTTCAGCTCTCTTGAGCATCTTTAGTAAGATGCACTGGTACGCCATGTATTAATATTTGGTTTAGCTGGTTTCTCTTGCTGTGCCCTGTTCGCTGTTTCATTTTACTGTCGCGCGCTCAAACGGATATCAGGATGGATGCGTATGCATCAGGACCCGGGATTTAGCGGGCGTGCGGGAAGCAAACCTTTGTCCACCTCATTGAAAGATTCGAGTTTTACTCGGATAATTGTGCAATCGTCATAACTTGCCGAGCTCGGATGACGAGTCCTGCTCATGATGAATAAAGTTTATCAACACAAAAATTTGTTAAATAAAATTGGGCTGAAATACATGGATGCCATTTAAGGAAGCATATATACTAAGACAATGATGATCCCTATGTATCATATTATATAGAAATCGCACAATATATTGTATTGAGTGAAAACCACTGATTACGTGATACAACTGGAGGAATTTAAATCAAAACCAGTTGGCTTTCACTTAGATTAAGTACCATAGAAAACAGGTGGAAAATCGCCACAACAAACCTCACTCAGACATCCGCCCCAGGACCGGAATAGCACTGTACGCGCGTTTCATCCTTTCGGGAATCATCACCAGTGCGCATTCCATCGAAACCTTCCGTAGGATTCGATCCCGCAGCTCGACTGTTGCCAGTCCGTGGTTAAGACCACTGAGCTACGGGGGACGGCAACGGGCATCGTAAAATGTTAATACATATATGATAGAGCGCCGCTCACTATCCACTGACTTACAAGTTACTGCGGTGCAGTGGACAGGTTGGACCCCTCAACAAGCAACGTGCTTACCAAACATAAGCCGTCAATTATGGCATTTTAGCAGTTTAGTCTGCATGCTGATTACATAAGTGTGGTAGGGGGAGTCTAAATATATAGCTAGAAATTCGTCACAGTTGACTCAATGAGATGTCCGCCACACGCCTGGAGAAGCAAAGTGCGTGCGTATCATTCTTTCAGGAAACATCAGCAGTGCTCATTTCATCGGAACATTGGTAGGGCTCAAACCCGTAACTCGAATGTTGCCAGTCCGTGTTTGAGACCACTTAGCTACGGAGGACGGCAACCACCATCGTGAATAAGTTACTAGATGTGATTTAGCGCCGCACACTTGCACTACTCTTCCGTAATCAGTACGCAGATTAAACAGTTTATACTGCCATAAGATAAGTAACGGCTTAAGTTTTGTAAGCCCGTCGCTTAATGAGTGGTCTACCCTGTCCTCTGCACCGCAGTAACGTGTAAGTCAGTGGATAGTGAGCGGCGCTCTTTCATGTATGCAGTAACTTTTTACGATGCTCGTAACTGTCCCCCGTAGCTCAGTGATCTCAACCACGGACTGGCAACATTCGAGTTACGGGTTTCGGCCCTACCAATGTTCCGATGAAATGAGCACTGCTGATGATTCCTGAAAGGATAAAACGCACGCACAATGCTTTTCCAGACGTGTTGCGGCTATCTCATTGAGTCAACTGTGACGAATTTCTACCTATTTATTTAGACTCCCCCTACCACTCTTATGTAATCAGTATGCAGACTAAACTGCTAAAATGCCATAATTGACGGCTTATGTTTGGTAAGCTCGTTGCTTGGTGAGGGGTCTAACCTGTCCTCTGCACCGCAGTAACTTGTAAGTCAGTTGATAGTGAGCGGCGCTCTATCATATATGTAGTAACATTTTACGATGCCCGTTGCCGTCCCCCATAGCTCAGTGGTCTCAACCACGGACTGGCAACAGTCGAGCTGCGGGATCGAACCCTACCGAGGTTTCAATGGAATGCGCACTGGTGATGATTCCCGAAAGGATGAAACGCGCGTACAGTGCTATTCCGGACGTGGGGCGGCTGTCTGAGTGAGTTTAGATGCGTCGAATTTCTACCTACATCACTCAACTCCTCCTACTGCTCTTCTGTAATCCGTAGAATATCTCAAGGTGAAGAGAATTTATCCAACTTGTATTTATGTAGCTAAAATTATTATAAGCACTTTGTTAAAAGATGATTTTGTATCAACCATACAAAACGTTTATGTTGTAAATCGGCTGCAAGCTAAATAGCGATTGAGAAAGGTCTAGTGTCCGTCAAATGAAACTGTTTAATTAGAAAATATTTTGAAATAATAAACACATTAGTTTAGTTTTCACCATGGCTTAATGAATTAAAGAACAATTTATTTATATATGTGCAATTTATCATTGCTGAGATGTTCATGCCTGTTAATGAATGATACACAAGTTTAGCTACAGCAAACCTATGTAGCAGTCATTGTTATCGATTTCATGTAATAAATGTTTGTTCAATTATTTACAAGTTTCTTTATTTTACTAACAATGTAATAGCTTTCGGCGACGGAACGTGTTTCTTTTAGTAAAGCAGCAGCAGCTCACTGTAGTTCTCCGCATGGTCAACCAAGTTTGGTGTAAAATTAAATTACTTTCTCATTTGCTAACCAGGAAGTCTCATGAAGAGTTATTTGTTGTGTTTGGTCGTAACGCGCTGTACTTGCGGTGCAGGTTGCTTCAACTTCCTGCTGTTACCAGAACCGGTAGATGCTGACCGGAATCATTAACTTTGTCTTGCTGAAGCAATTGTTCCAACAAACTTCGCTGTCAGTTATTCATCTAATAGCTAATTTTGTAACCATTGTGCATTGGGTCAGGCCGCTGATGCGAAGTGGATTACCCAACGTGTGCTTTTCTTTTAATAGAGCAAGAGCGTTTAAATAAGCAAATACAAATTTTGCATAAATGGTTACATTGATAAGGTATTGTGCCAACGGTCATAAGTAGATTTGTAATCATGTGCAAAATAAATGCTTGGTCAAACACTGTGTGAGCTTAGAAGTAGTGCTAATGCCTAGAATCTAAATTAAGCAAAACATACCACCCTCAATGTATAGCCACAAACACCTTACCGTATCGGATGTAAATTAGCTACCATGGTGTGGATGACAATCATCTAAACGACATGACATAGGCTACCACACATTTGGTTGAATTAATAATTAGGTTTATGTAAGAATACTTTAACAAGATCAATGTCTCACAAAGGGCAAGCAAGCAATTCTTATTCACTATAAATAACGTAGTGTCCATGCCGAAGTAGCTATATTTAGAGGATGAAAATAAAGCCACATTTCAATGCTGTGGAGTGTATTATTAATTGTGCCCTCGTGAATACTAGGAAAACTGCGAAATGTATGACTTGGTGGAATATAGACGCCGCTAGAAAGGACAAGCAACATAAGTACTTTGGTTATTTTAACATTTTAAACGGTGTTGCAAAGATGCAGAATGTGTAAACACGTTTTCGGTTGAGTTAGCTGGTCCAGAAAGGACAAGCAACATAAATAATTTGGTTATTTTAACATTTTAAACGGTGTTGAAAAGATGCAGAATTAGTAAATACGTTTTCAGTTGAGTTAACTGATCCATTGGGACTAAACAATTGTGTTGTGGGCACTTAAGTATCTATGCGTGAGTGGTTTAAATTGTGTAGTCTATAAAATTCACTGCATTCAGAAATGAAAAACACCGATCCGGTTGATAAGGTACATTATTTCTGAATCTTTTCCAAAATAGATAAAGAAGCCGTAAAAACAGGGATACTGCTTTATTTGGATAACAAAACACCTGAATACTGAATACTGAATACTGTATTATATAACAAGTAGAAATGGATTCTGTACAACTCTTTCGAAATATGGCGAAAAACGTTATAAAAGTTGTCAACCATGAATATCATTGTCGTTCTCATGTAATATTTAAAATATTCGACTTACGATATTTCAGGATTCACAAATGTGATATGTCATCGTAAGTGTGCAGTCGTTCTCTAAATCGAATAGAGGCAAAATGCAAATCTAACAGCGTTTTGAACTGTTGCACAGATGTTGCCTCAATCACATGTTCGGGCAAACTATTCCAAATGTTTACCACTCTCCGTTCGATGCACAGTGGGTGGGGAACACTTTTCATATCCGGCACAACAAGTTTGTATCTGTGTCCGCGTCTGCTGCGTGGCCCTCGTAAGTGCAGCATTGGCCTTAACATGGGGAACTCACCGAGATGAAGAATTCGATAGGTCATAATGAGGTCGACTCGCACCCGACGGTAGGACAAGGAGTAGAGTCCTAGTTTCTCGCACCGGTCTTCATACCCAAAGCCACGTAAACTCGGGATGAGCCTGGTAGCAACGTGTTGGACCCGTTCGATCTTTTGTGCCTCGCCTCGGGTAATCGGAATGTAGGTGGGCGAACCGTACTCTAGCATTGGTCTAATGATAGAAGAGAACAGGCGAGTGGCAACCTCTTCAGACCATGTGCCGAAGCTACGTTTGAGCGCCCAAAGCAAGCGCAGTCCGTTGCGATATAGCCTGCTCGTCTTGTCCACTTCAAATCGTAGCGTGAGAGTACAACAAGGTCCATCACAGAGGGTGTGGGATATAGCGTTTGGCCGTCGGCGGTGTACGTTCGGCTGTTAGCGCCCTTCCCAAGGCCCATAAATACCGACTTGGCTAGGTTGACCGGGAGAAGAACTTCTGCAGACCATGTGAATAAGCGGTGGAGATTTGCTGAAGTATGCCACAGTATCGGGAGCGTCGATTTCTCTCCAAATCTTCATGTCGTCCACAAACAAGGCACACGGCGACCGGAGAAGATGCGGTAGATCGTTGATGTGGATCAGGAACAGAGTGGGCCCCAGCACAGTGCCTTGAGGCACGCCACTTGTAGAGGGGTACCAGTCAATCAGATGGTCGTCGACCTGTACCCTCCACTTTCGTCCAACAAGAAAGTCGCTGATCCACCGGTGCAGAGAGCCACCGACGCCACACATGCTTAGTTTGTGAAGGAAGAACCTCATGACTGACCTTGTTGAACGCTTTACTGAAATCGATGAATATCACGTCGACGGAATTCCCCTTGTTTATTGCCTTCAACCACTCATGCCTCGTCACAAGCGTAAGGAATTAAATGACTGCACTATACTAGGAATGACTGGAAAACTTACTTGGACCGGAGGGGGATTTGGGGAAAAATACTACGATAAAAGTATAATCTGTGCCTTTCGTTTGATTTCACATTGATAATAAATACAATGCGTAAGAATTACTGCAACCCACATGCAAAATATATTATGCTATTTCGCTCTGTTAGTTTAAAATCTTAGTACGTAATGTTTGGCATAGAACCACTTTGTTTTGCATAAAAAACAACTTACCGTAGCTGTTTATTCGTGACGATGAAGTGCGCAGTTCAGCATAGTGGAGAGCATAAGCACATAAACAGCATTGTCAGCATATTGGCATTCATTGATTGTGAGTTATGTAAAGATGCGTTCAAAAAGCAAGCATAATTGGTGGAGTTATCAAATTTTTATCACAGAAAATTACATCCCTTACAAAATATAGAAATTTCGCACTTGTTTGGCTTCCTAAGGCGGACAGGTTCGGTAAATTGTTAGTAATAAAATTAGTAAAACCACGATTAAACATTGTTCACTGGAGGAACATTGCCCAAAATTTGCCTATACATGCATGGAGATAATCCAGTCAATGGTTCAAATGCGTATGCATACATGAAGCCGCGCATATACTATTAAATGAACAAGTTATGTTACTACATTAAACGCTAGATGCTCAGCTTTATTTACCTATTAGCACAGATCGCGTTATAAGCTTAAAAATGTTTGTGGGTTTACGTAATTCGGAATACCGGATAATCATTAACTCCGATGCGATCAATTCTTTAAGCAATCCTTAATTTCTCGTGAAGATTTATTTGTCTTTGTAAGGCAGACGGCTATAAATCAAAGGTATGCAACGTACATTTCTGCCTACATAATTGGACTTGGCAAAACGTCGACGAATCGCTTATTTAGCAAATATATGCCTTTAAATAAACGTACATGTAAAATCCGCAATCTAAGCCACCAAGCACGGATAAAGACACTCCTAACTGCGCTGGTAACTACGCAATAAATAATGTAAATTACTTAGGTTACTTGTTCACCCTCTTAACGTGACATGGTAAAACATTCGAGAAGATGTAGTGTGAGTTATCAAAGTCTAAGTAGGGAGATTATGTTATTCAACACATGCCATATCAATATGTCATATCCGTATCCGAAAGTATCATGTTCATTTTCTTTATGTAACCAGCATGTTCGACCAGCACAGTCTAAAATAATTTGTCTGTTTTGTATATAATGGGGTCCTCGTTTTGTGCAGTTTACTCACGGCATCAATATGTGCGTTTGTCAGTAGTCGGCGGTGTTTTATTGGTTGTTTTAATACTGTCAAACTTGATTTGAACTTTTCAGGTTCCATAACATTGTTGACCAACAATTTGTTCTTCTGCTTTATTAGATGTCCAAACTGTGTTAATATTTCAAGACGACCGAATTTCTTTTGAAGATGACTACATTTTGGACCTAGTTAAATATTTACAGCTTTTGCCCGTCTAAAAACACTAGATAAATTGCGCTTGTATTGTTCTGGAACTTATGGAAACTTAGATTGACGCTTTGTTTGGCTTAACGTTTTCTGCACTTTTATTTTTTCGTGTCTCACATTTTCTTGTCTGCCCTCGCGAGTAATGGGAAAACGCATACGTTCGTTATCTAGGCGGGTGTACAGCGCGAATTCTTTCTGGGCAATAAGCCGTTTATGGTTAGTTATCTGCGTGACCTATCAAAATGCATTTGCAAATTACCGAGTATGCAGCGTCTGTTGATTGCAGTAAATTCACGCCATCAATTAGCAAAACCGCATATAGTTCAACTGCAATAATTCTCAATTAAACCCTCCAAAAAATTGTCAAAAATGAAGTGGGACCAAAAATGTAGGCTCTACAATGCCCTTTTAGGATTGTTACACATAACTTTTAAATGCACACGAAACATTCCAACTAAATGACATCTGCATAAATATTTTAAGAAATGTAATTCTGAAAATATTTAGCGATTCTCCTTGCTAACCGATATGTATATATATATACCAAATGTTCAGATTCCTAGCCAGCCCTACAGTGTCTAAGCTTCTTCTGTGGCTAAGCAGCTCGTTCATTTGACTATAGAAATCGTCTTTTACCGAGCCATTGCTACAGATTGTCGGTGCATATGTAGCGATAGCGAATAGACACCTCATATTCCCACAAGACTTCGAAGCTTTGAACTAGCCAGCCAGTCGGACCGCACACATCCGGCTACTGGTTGGAATCCAATGAACCAGAGTAGCTTCAGCCCGGGGACTCAGGGCAGTATCAACACCGGCTTGTCCGGTGCTCGAAGCTGCATTTTCACCGGATGGGCGCAATGCGAAAGTGCTGCTAGTGCACATGAAGGGGATGGCATATTGATTACAGAGTTCCAGTCTTGCAGGCGTGTCTCCGATAAGCAGCGTATATCAATGGTGAGTGCCTCTAATGTTCCGGCAATTGCTACCTGTTGACCGATCTGAAGTAATGTGCGAACATTGAGGCATGCCAACCTGAAGGTATATCGCGAGCTCCAAATGGAAGCCGCTGAACTGGAGTAGGCCGCTTGCTTGGACATGCGCCTGTTGACAGTGCTGGAATCACGCTCCCAGTTCAAGTGTGAGTTGAAACTAAAAACAAGCGAGTATTGAAGCAAGGTGGGGGAGGTCCGACAATTGGCTGTTTGAAAACAGGTTGGGTGAATTTGAAACTGGAACTGGACGACAAGTGTGAAAATGCGCAAGTGTGAGAATAAGAAGACGGGATTTCTTGATCAGTAGCATCCAAACCCCTATCCACTCTGCCAGGTGAAGCAGATAGGGCACCGTTGATTATCCTCTTCGGTGGCCAGAGCATCAGGAATTTGTTTGAAGTGCGATTCATTGCATTGCGAGTGCAGGATAATGTCAGGTTGCTCATGAATCGACCGAAGAACGATAAAGATTCTCAACCAAAGCCTTTGTTTCAAACACCTGTAGGCAAGGCAGCGGGTTTGACATTGGGCTAAAATGAGTCCGTTTTAAGGAATAAGGAGCCACCCTTATTACAACCTCTCATCTGTAGGACAAGAAGGCTGAGATTGTCTTGCTTCAAACCATTGACCAATCTGGTATAAGTGGCTCTTAAGGTGCGAAAATGCACCACCCAATATAGCACAATGAATCACGGAGGCACACAAACCATCGCACCACGGTAAAGTCCAACCTCATTGGGATGGCACACGGTACCTGGTACGAAAAAACTATCTACCCGATCACCAGTCACTTTGTACCTATTTTAGAGACGACATGAATTTTCAGAGATAAATTGACTCTCCCGTGGAATGTGGCACACTCCATTGATATATTACACGCCGATCTCAATGTATGGATGAAGTTAAACTCCCGGTCAACATAGCCAAGTCTATTGTTATAAGCCCGTGGAATGATGATGACGGCCGAAACCGAACTTTGAAGGGCAAGCGCCAACTCTCACAGCCTCCGTGATGTGCCTAGGTTTACGCTCGCACTGTTTTGAAGAACGTGGACAACACGAACATGATATATCGCAACGGGCTGCGAATGCTTTTGTCGCTCAAGCTTAACCATGCATATGATCTGAAGAAGTTGCCATTCGCCTCATCTCTTCCATTAATAGGTCAATGCTAGAGTGCTGTTCGCCCTTCCACTTTCCTATTACCGGAGACGAGGCTCAAAATATCGAACAGGTCCAAAAAGCTGCTACCGGGCTCAGCTCGAGTTTTCGTGACTTGATGTATGAAGACCGATAACAGAAACTAGGAAAATACAACTTGTCTTGCAGTCGGGTGCGAGTCTACCACAATATAACCTATATTCTACATCTCTATGAATTTCCTATGCTGAGGCCTATACTGCAATGTACGGGGTCTATGAAGTGCATGCATACAAGTAAACACTTGTTGTCCTCGATGATTTTCGATTGTAGGGTGATACATATTTCGAACAATTTGAAGGACAATGTGGTAGAGGGGAAACATCAGTGTTGAAGTTATAAACGTTGATAGTTTAATATTTTACCATAATTTGTAATATAGAATAATTGCACAATTAAGATGGCGTGTCACATTGTGTGTCCTGGTATTTTAAAAGTTAAATAAGCACGATAACAATTATCACGGGTGACAATATTGGTAACGTTTTCACGGTGTTTCAAAAGAGTTGTGCTAAATTTATTTGTGCCTGCTTTTTTGTATATTTAATTTAGGTGCACTCGCCTTGTATACCATGTAAAATACTGTTCTCTTAAAGTTTGCCAAAAACTGTTGTTTTTCCCATCCGTGGATATTTTCTTAAAACGTTTAGATATTGTTCTTCACCACCATCACTTCGTTTCCTAAACTGTGCTAGACTGTTTTTTTACTATTTCTTTAATTTGATATATTTTACATAAACATCAGGAGTAGGTGCAAATGGTTATGCTTTTCTTTTCTCTCTGATTACAACTACTTAAGCTGTCCTAAATCGCCATATCGTTTGATTTTATTCCCACTACGCTAAAAATACTCAGCGGAGTTTCTGCAAATAAACCTTCAAGCGGACAGCTCGTTTGTATTTTGTTAATTGTGTTTTTATACTCACTATCCTTAGAGACTGGTAAAGCAGCTGCTATTTTCACCGGCAAAAATCATTGTTCATTTTACATGCATCACACAGGTTTTACCAGATAAACCTGCTAATATACTAACCATCCTTTTGTCATTGAATGTAAGGTTGTGTATTTAGGTCAGTTCCTCAGAATTGCATTTACATGCGCCATCATCTAAACCGTGATGAGGTGTACATTTTCACGGACCAAGTGCCATTTGTCTTTAGCATTTAGTTTTTACTATGGGAACGATTCTTCCTAATTGATGCTTCTTAAGTCGCTGCTAATTATATGGCTATGTTACAACTTGATATATTCTCATTGCTTCAGCGCAGTTGGTATATACATCGATACAAATGCTGACGGCTGGCCACCTAAACCTTTACAAAGTTATAAATAGTCGGCGAACAATTGAACGGAGACAACTTTTCTTTCTGTTTCTACAACCGAAGCAAATCTCAGAGAAGTGCTGTGTTATTGGCAAATGCAAGTGACAAAGGATTTTGATGAATTATCGGTAACAACAGAAGGAATGCTTGATTGATCTCATATAAAGTAAAAACCCTACCACTAATAAAATGACTTTAAAACGTTTTCTTTTGGCTCCTTCGTTCATGAATCTATTACAACAATTCAGGCTAATAATCAGCAATTCAGTTACCTAAGTGAATACACCGTCTTCCTTCATATTACTTGCCAACACATACCAACTAACTAGATTGCAATGAATGTTCACTAGGGTGTCCAAAAATGTTGGCAATTTCCGCCTAATAAGTTTCTAAAATGTTAAGGAGTATGAGGATATAAGTCGCTTAAAGGTGTACAGGATTTGCAGCTACGTGACCTAAATGGCTTCTCTATTGAGTTCTGAAGGTGCGGTCATGTGTGACACGTAATGTTCTTCGCTCAAATAACACATTCTCAACTAAGACTAAGGGGAATCATTGATAGTTATACTCATACAAGTGCAAATAACGAGTATTTAAGTAGCCTAGCGTAAACATATAGATAAAGGAAAACAATGTGGAATCTCCGGCATATTCTTATCGTCGTTCATGTAATACATCCAAAAGTGTCCAACTGCCTACAAATGAACAAAACATAGACCAGTGTTAAATGGGGTAGTTCAGGGCAACGAATTAGGTCCACTTATATAGATTTTCCATTAACGAAATATTTCACGTTGTACAGCGCCAAATATTTGTTGCATGCAACGTGAAATAGGATTAACCATGTGACGTCACTAACACAATCATCATCATCGTACACGTTAGCTAGATGTGGGGAACACCTCAGATACTCTGCAGCATTACACAGAATATGGCAAAAAATGCAGCTGGTGCAAGCCGGATGGGCATCTTTCCGTTAAGCTACCAACCGGCTACTATGCATCGAAAAATACTATGCACAATTATATAACGCTAAAAAATGAGATCGTGGTTGAAGGTGGAGGCAAATTGGGTTGGGGTGGGACACAGAAGCTCACAGCACAATCGCCAATAAGGTCGGCTCCTAGCCATATCAGCAAGTGTGTTCAACCAAACGTTTTCGTCGTCTTTCGGACCCGAACCGGGTAGCCGAGACGTTCCAACCGACGCCAGCTCAGAAGTGAGGGCCTTCTTTCCTCTGGACCAAGTCATCGCTTGGCCACCCTTCCTATTATTCCATTCACACACCCGGTGCGCAAACAACGCACGTCGCGGGAGTCGGTTGGCTGGCATGCGGAACACTTGGCCGAGCCAACGGAGCCTGGTTCGTGAAATAATAGGTGCTGAGCGGTTCAGTTCCTTTTCCTGTGCCAAAAACATAACGTCGAACACGCTCGTTACTCACGCGGTGTTTCCACCAGATGTGAGCTAAATTGCGAAGGCACGGTTGGTTGAACGTAACTAGCCTCTATAAGTCCGCTGGTCTAATGGGCCAGGTTTCACAACCGTACAGCAGGGTCGAACGTACCGCTGCATTGTAGACTCTAACCTTCAGGGCAAGAGTGATGTTGCGCCGGCGCCATAAGTGGCGAAGGTTAGCAAAAGCGCCTCGAGATTTTGCTATACGATTCTTGATATCATCTTTAATCCCGCGGGCGCTGATACAACTTCCAAGGTAGTTGAATTTCCGAACGACTTCTAACTGATCCCCTCCAAGGATCAACGCAGGCGGCGGTCCAGACCAACCTTGGAGGAGTGCTTTGCACTTCTTTAATTGTAAGAACACAGACTGGGTCTTTATCACTCGACATGATTCCGAATTGACAGAACGTACATTAAAAAACTTGTTTGCTAATACAGCTGAGATACAACAAATTGAAAGCTTACCATGTCTACCGAATTTGATCGTAAACACATAACTTTGATTAACTATATTTTCAAATCCGCTTGCAAATGTAATCATGATCAGCCTCAGGCGATTCTCGCAAACCATAAGGGTTTCTTCAACAAGATTATGCACTAGTTTTAACATTTGTTGCACCAATCTAAATAGAAAGACCAGTGAGTAATGAGGCATAAATAATTGTAAGATCGAAGAAGCATAGTGGGTCGAATATATTTCTAAATCTTTAGTAATATATCAATCGTTAATTGGCACTTCCAGTTGTCTGTCACGATTTATTTTTACCTAATATCCCACATAAGTTAAGGTATTACACCCTTACGCTTGTAAATTATTGTAATTCAGAGCAAGTTGGAAGACCAGAAAGTAGACCTGATGTACTAGATGAAATGTAGGAAGTAAGTAACAATTTTCTCATTGCTGGCAAGAAAACAAGATCCCTTGACCTGAAGAATTTCCATTACAATGGCTCAAATTTTACTGGGCGCCTGTCCACACTACAATAAGGAAACCGCTCCATTTACAGTCCTACCCGTTAAAGACAGACTTCTGTTCAACTCGCCATCTTATATCAGTTTACTTGCTCGTGTGGTGGAAGGTACTTGGGATAAATAACCAGAGGAGTGTCTAAAGCCATTTTGAAACGCTTCCTTGCGACTTTGCAGGATGGCATAGTGAGTCACCCCAACAGTTCCATCCCTGAGCGTATGTTGGAAAAAGAGATATACAATTAGGACAGCTGATATCCTCCAAGTACTATAGGTGGTGAAGCAACGGTACGCTAAAGTCCTTAGGAAACAAATCTTATAGACGGCCAAAAAAATCTCGATTAGGATAATTCAACTAGAATTCTGTAAACAGAATGCTTTTGCTGCAAGGGCTGTTTATAAATTTGGCCTAATTAGCTTACCAACTTTTATCAATTCGATGCGCTTGGCATTTCACTGATAAACGAACACGTGATCTGTCCCATAAGTTTTAAGTCGAATTTGTTAATAACGATTTGAAGTACCTGTTTGTTCTGTTTCCTCTATTCCCACATCTTTGGTGCATCAGCTACTGGTGTTATTTTTAATTTGCCTTTCACATTCTATAATTACAAAAATGTGATTTGTTAAAAATAGCACTCTTCACAAAATTGTGTTTCAAATTTTCCATGGGTTTGATTTACGAGTCACGAAATAGGGTAAAACAGATTTTCTATCGATCAGCTGGTAAAGTAGAGGCAATATGCTAGGATTATTGCTTCTGTTTGCTTTAATTCCCAATAGGATTTTGTGCTTTTATTCTGCTGAGTGCAAATTCAGCGCCATTTATATATATTCATTCCAAATTTTCTGCAGTACCCAGGAAAACCGGGCTACAAATACCTAAATAAATGTTGTTAATAAAATACACCGATTCAATACTAAAATATATTAATACTGGTATCTAAAAGTATGTAACATATTAAAATATTGACACGTACTAATATATTCACATAATATACCGATACATATGTACGATTTTTGTCCCATATTTTCGGAGTAACAATATTTTCGGAGTAACAATTATATCCCCAAAAATATTCCTAGGAAATTTTGCAAATACATTAGTAAAATAAGAAAAAAACTTATAATGCCTTGGAGCAGGTTGAATTATTCAAAGTTGCATAATGGAATATCAAACAAGAGAATGGGCAAGACCAAAATGTTAACCCAACTATTACCCGTGCATTGAAATATAACGAGTTAGTAACTTATGACGACGAAACACAAAGAAACATACCTGTATCAGCCAAGTAGTCATTACAGTATAAAGTTAAACTTATTTCTTTCATAATAAAAAGATGTGGGTGGTTTAAAGCACTGGAAAAAGTAGGGCCACAGTTTATTCGTTGTTACTTAAAATATTTTAAGGAAAATATCCAAAGTGGCAACGCGGTTAGAACATTGTTGCGTTAAGAAAAAGCGCGATTTTTAACCCAAAAATACATGTATTGCTGTTATTCTTATATTATTGTATTGCTGGTTGCGCCAGAGTAAGATGCCCTTTTATGCACATGAAAATGATATATATCAGCGTCATAAATGCGTCCTAAATATAAGTTGAATTTGACACGTGACACGGGAGCAAAGCTGGCACCATTCATTCGCTAGATTATATGCACCTGCATCGTTCTCCTAATGGTATATCAGAATACACCTGCAAAGCAGATAGCAAAAAATAAACACGATTGTTTAGTTGTTTAACGCGCACAAACGCTGAAACTCAATACTTATTGCAATGAACCGAACGACTCAATAACTACCTGGCGGATTCAAGGAAGCTAATTATTCTGTTGCAAAACCCTCTACAATTGAATTAATTTATGCAGAAAAATAGTGAAGTTAGGCTAACATTTAATCACATTTGCATGAGTTAATGTTATTTTATTGGCAAAATGTGGCGCAGTATTTCCTTCATGGAAGTCTAAACACTTGATACAGGATTACCATAGCATTCTAAATGTTACTGGTTGCTACCGACCAAACAATATTTCTAACTACAGGTCTTAAACAATGAATTCAAGTCAAGTCATGTCAAATTAAAACTGCATTATATCTTTTGGCAACTGACATATAAACCAAAACAAAGACGGCCTCATAAATATACCACAATATAATGAAGCACATAAAGAACATACGTCGTATTGTTAAATAACGAGCAGAAGCGACATCATATTGAGAATGTGTTGATGTGAACTAGAAGGAAAGCGTTGGGGCATCGCAGAAAACGAGTATTATAAGGGACAGCCGAGAAGCGGTAAAGTTGTGTGCAAGTAAATATCAGTTGTACTTCTGTCGAGTAGAATTTAGGAGAAGTCGTTTAGATGTGTTGCAAATCGATTTATTAGTAGCAGTCAGTTTTCCAGATGCCAAATTCTTACAAAAATCTGTAGGTGTAGAGAGAAGATGGCGGACAAATTTAGGCGTCGAAACACCGCTACATTTGGATAAAGACCGCAAAGTTCTAGCACATTACTTTAAAATGCTGCACAGGAGACAATTGGACATCACTTTATATCAAACAAGCTAGCAAACATTTCAATAGACGTTTTAGCAAGGGGATCTAGTAAATTATTATGCATTGTACTCTGCTCTAAAAATAATGCTGGGTAAATTGTTGTTTGACTTAAAATCTGAGAGTTAATACATTTCCATCGTTGCGTAAATTAATGACAGCGAGAACGTTTTGTGCATAATTTAACAACGAGTTGCATTTACTAATTTCATAATTTATGCTGAAAAATATTGCCTACAGAAGAATCGACTAACGGATTCCAAGGGAACAGGGGAATAAAAGGTATTCCGCATCAGTCGCAGACAATTATTATAATCCATCGCTTGTCACGTGTTCCTTGAGGATACAAGAGCGCTGGTGTTTTAACCTGTGGGTGAAGAGAGGCAAGTCTAGAAAACAAGGTACACAAAATCTGACTTGAAGCAAATTGGCTTGTTGATGATGCGAATACAAATCTGAACATCGTGAATGTCTGGATCATTGCTCGAATTCATCTAATTTTGATCAATGGGTCACTAAATCTGTATGGTTAATCAGCGGTCAAGTTTTCTGCTCGCATTCTATAACAAACAGTTTCAGATTGCAGGAGGGAGTGATAAAATACCCCGCTTTTCTAGCTGTTGACCGTGCAAGACAATTGTATCCATGGATAATTACTTGCTTCCAATGAAACACACCAGAATTCCAAGGGCCTGACTGCACCTTCATTGAGACCTACTATGGATTGATCCACATGTTGAATATATAAATAATGTTTTGTTTATGCACGGTGTGCTTCTCACCTATTTAATCACAGTTGTCTTGCATATAAACGTGTCAGGTACTCGTAAACATAGTCTCACACATTTCCAAATATGGTTTATGCATCATTATTGGTATAACATTTAAACATTTTCTATCCTTGGGGGATTGTTTCCCGAATGTAGTATTTCATTATAAAGTTGGTACTTTCTTGACCCCTGGGAATCTGCGAGTGCGTTGAAGATGTAAGCGAAGAATATGCAGCAGAGCTGTATGCCCCCCATAAAATATATACAATAACTGACCGTCTTGGGCTTCTCAAAACACTTATCTTTTCGTTTTCGAATGCTGCAGTATCATTTTTGGAAAATGTGATGGATTACAGGAAAACTTTGAAAGAGATACAAATATCATACACTAATGTTTATTTAGTAAATCAACCACTTGTTATCAGGAGAGCTGATAGCAGCTTAAGCCCCAGCCCCTATTGTTGCGACGACTGTAATTTGAGGGATGCGGATACAAAACTTCATAAAACAAAAGACACTCCAATCCCTGAATACTAATTTGCATCGTAACTTCCATCCAAATATACACAACAAACATGCACATTAACTGAGATAATAAACAAGAGAGCAATTTGATCCAACCTCTACCTCAGCAAATAGGCTGTCGTGTGGGATAGATTACCAGCCACAGTCGGGTGTTCAAAACATGAAAGAATACGTGGCGTTCTGCTTAGCGCTTAAACTGTCAGCTCAAGTTTTGTCATAAGTGTGCAAATCTCAAATTAAGAAAGTTGGCGCTTCAAAATCGCAGACCAGATGGTCTGTGAATATGTGCAGTATGTGTGATTATGTTACTGTTCGGGTTTGAACTTGGGCACTCATAAATATGACAGAGAGGTGGCAAACATTCAACATTTGTAAAAACCCGGACTTGACCGTCTGTGGGTACCAGTCTTCCTTAAAAGAAAAGAAGGGCCAAACAGTACGTTAAGAAGTTGTCGCCACTAACTTGGGGTAACAAAGTACTTTCAGCAATAGAAGTGCCTAAAATTGCCAAAATCAACTGCCACCAGTCCGCCTGGAAGATGTACAACAAGGACTATTGTCAACCTCTAAACGGTTGCAGATTTTTGGAAGGGCGTGTATTGGATAAAAATGTTAATGCTTATTCAAATTGGCTTATCGAGATATAGCCCAACTGCGGGCCAATAAACAACGAACAAGTAATGATTTCATGTCCTAGTTCCACCTGCTCAACAACTGTGAATAATAAGAGTAAGGGGAAAGATGAAAAATTATCACGATATATATAGTGATCTAACTTTAGCTTAACAGTTGCTGAAATATGTACTCACTTTTGCGACACTTTGTTTATTCTCACCAAAATCCGGACCTACAAGCAGCTAAAACTGAACGACAAATTCAGCCGACCCCAGTGTTGCTAGATTTGTTTACATTGTAAAATCTTGCGCCTTAGAAGGATCTAAGGCTTTATGTGTGCACTAGTATGAATCCATCATGAATCTATTATACATATTTAACAAAAGCCCGGCGTTGCATAAATTTATGTCATCTACTACATATGAATTCTGCTCATAGAATGAAACAAAGGGCATGAAAACGCACTTAAATTAAATTCTAAGCTGGTAAAACGCATATACATTGTAGATTGCATAGACATTAGAGCGATTTTCCTGCCGCGTGTTTAAAGTTGCTTACCATTTATGGAATACTTAGAATTTGCACAAACCATCATAATAAATCTGTCAAGCCTTGGCTTCATTTTAACCGAATTGCACAAGTGTCACCTTCATATACTTTTGTCACTTTATAGTATTCTTTATTGCGGAGGTGCGCCAATTTAATTGTAAAAGAAACGCAATGATGCCATAATTATATACGTTATTGCACTCAGTGTTGAGACAGGATGTTTTAACTTTAATCGCTTTAGCGATACTGGTCAGCTAAATGTATATACTAATAAATAAACCAAAACGATTTTGTTAAGATAGCCTTGAGCTTGCGAGTATAATGCCAGTAATGAAAGACCGCTAGATTAATTTTTAAAGATACAACAATGTTACCCTACGTTTCTGTATACCCTAGGCAATAATTCAAGGATAGACGCGTACATATTTCTAATTAAGTAAACACGTTAACTTACATTACGCGGAAAATGGCCGTAATGTACTATAAACGTAATTGTTGTTAAGGAGATAAATATGTCATTAGTAAGGAATGAAATGTAAGTTCCTGGCGGCGAGCAACTACGTAACTGAAATATATATATAAAGTAAGGAATAAGTTTTATATTTCGTTACCCGTTGCCAATTGGAAAGTACTGTAAGTGTGGTTGCACTTAGTCTAATAATAAAAAATCCATGCTCCGGCTACCATAGATTTAGAAATTGTGAAGAAAAAAACCGCTCATTATTAACCAGTTCTAGTGCTATCCGTCGTTTCAGGAATTTTATTACAGTAAAACAATTGGTTACATTCTGAATCACAATCATGTTCGCTAAAACCGCTAAGAATTCAAAATAAAAGCTTTATTATCTTGCTTCCAACAATCAGACTGCTGGATACTTACAAATAATCTGCGCTATAACGACCAAATATTTTCGACCGAAAGTGGTCGCATACCGTAAACCACAATTTGAGATCAAAGAATAATATGTTGTTTTCTTATATATATCACTACTTAAGGTACCGACGGCAATAGGTCTACTTAGACAGGTGTTGCCCTAAACAGGTTCATGCATAGGAAAATTACTCATAACTCAATCTGGTTTAATTTGGCCGTTTACGATAGACAGCAGGCCGCCTTAGCGTGTTCGAGTTTAATAGCGACTACTCTCAAACGTCTACAGATTGTTACTTCCGACTAAGTTAAACAGATATTCCAACGTTGTGTATTCGTTTAGAATACCTGTGAGCATGAATCAGCTCAGCTTTTGAGGATACAAAGCAAAGTGCTTGCGGCAGTTAAAAAAATTGTACGCATCAAGACATATATAGAAAAGAACTTTTGTAATACTAGCAACATATGAATCTCTTCGATTAAGAATATTTTGTATATAATACACCTTTCAAATATATATATTTGCCTACTAAGTGACAAAGAATAGGTCAGTTTGTAGTGTCTGTAATGAATAAAAACTTGCAGTTAATAAACTAACGTAAATTAAGCAGGGGCTGCCCGTGGCAAACTTAACATTCTCAGTCTAAAGTAACTTGTGAGAAAGTATCCATGCATTAAGCTACAATATAAAGATTTTGTTAATCCTTCATGCGGAATACCAACGGTACTTATAAGGGTAACACTACGATTCCCGGGGGAAACAATTCACATTAACGAGTTTATTTAAATATATTTACAGAAAACACTCAGTTGTTGTAAATAGTCCACATTTCTTCTTTTGGACCATCAGTGATTTATTTATCTCCATCATTTGTATTTAGTCGTCTGCAAATAATAATAAATATATATATACAATTTCTAAATGGCTAGGTCGACAATAATGAGTAAGCCTAGTTTCCTGGTCTGCACACACAGCAAATAAAATCACTGGGATGAGATTTGTATCACCAGATCCGACATTCCTTCTTGTTTGGAGGCAATGGTTTTACTTCAAGGAAGGCGCAAATGTTAAACCTGCACTACAAATTTTAACTTCCATGGACTGGATGTTTATGCACAAGGTATATTCCACCAGCGCCGTTTGCCGCCATTTTGAGCCCAGTCGCGTCCAGAAATACACGGAGCAATATTCCTAGGAGTCGATTATTATTAAAGCAACTTGCCAGTTGTGCCAAGGAAGCCAGATAGATGCCTAATATTTCCCTCATTTTCAGTCACCTGGGTGGTCTAAATGCGCGGTGAAATACGTTGTAAATTGAAAGAACATTTAGCATGTACCTTTTACCGTGTAATATAGATTTGTATTAACTACTTGGAAAATAGACTGATATGACTTTTTAGCGGAGCGGATAAAAAGTAGCACATTCTTAACCTAGGCATTTTTAAATTTTTTTAATGAAAAGCGAAAAGCTGATCATTAATTTAGCAGTAATGCTCACTGATGATGGTAAGATGTGGCGGACAATCGAGGACCCCGAGAAACATGACGCGATTCAGTGAGGACTTTACAGAGCGTACGCGCTGTCACTTCATAATAAGCTCCATTTGAGTTTCGAATAAGTTTAATTTGTCCACAATCACCACCAGCCAAACGCAAATTAAAACTTGCAACCAACGTACAGCAATCACTCACCTAGGAGAGCGAGCATAGAGTACTAGTCCACGCTGAATTGGGCTGCTCAAAACAATGGGCGAATGCGTCAAAGGGACCAAAATGTTTGTATACTGCGAGGCGCATACAGGTATTTATTTCATGTGCCTGTTCACTGTCGTTAACACTTGCATGCGCCCTTAGGTGGAAACGCAATCCAGGCATGGTATCCTGTCACAAGCCAAACCATGCAGCGCTAGAAAGGGCACAGCGGCGAGCGACAATGCTCGCCAAACAGTTATTCAATTTTCCTTATCAACTTTGACTGAAGACCGCCAACTCCTACAGCAGCCGGAATAGGGGCCTCCGTGGCGACGTGCTTTTAGTAAACCAGAGTCTGAAGAACTCCAATGGCGTCTGTCTACACCTTCAAAAATTGAGCCGCAGAAACGACGTTTAGGCTCCACCAGTTCATCCTAGACACGAAATAAATTCGGCTAGAATGTCGACCGAATGTGTCCGTTTTGTGTGTCTGGTAGGCACCGAAGGCCCTCCAAATTACACTCTTCCGCACCTGAAGTTCCTGTGTATACGAAAGGCCTTTAAGTTACCCTAGCCTGGCAAAATGGCAAGACATAGATAGTGCAAATAGGCAAAGAATATACTGTGACGAAATTTGCATAATCAAACTTAACCTACACAACTGAGATTGACTCTTTCTGCATGATTCTTTGCGCTCAATGCGCTAAGCCAATCAAGAAGACATCTAGTTTATCCTGCATTTTGTATGCTTCGTATTGTGTTTCTTAGTATGGGCATCTCATGTAACTTGCGAAGCAACCGCCTATTTGCCTGTAATACAAAATTTCCTGTATTTACAGTATTGCATTAGAATGCACTTATTTTATGTTATACTTATGAAAAAAGAGCATAGGGTAGTTTGGTTGTTTCTGGCGGAGGTCTAAATATATATATACGCATTTGTTTGCAAAATAGTTAGATGGCTCAAAGCAATAATTGTTTTGAATTATATGCCCTACTGTAGTAATTAAATTATTAGTTTCCTTAACAATCCACTGCTCTTTGACTTTAAAATAAAACTTTACTTACCGATTCACAGTTGTCGTAGCGTTAATTGTATGCTATTAGTGCCGCTTAAAACGTTGTTATAAATTCAGAAGATTAGACAACACTATATATTAAAAAATATCCTACGGTTAATGCTGTTTCATAAAAGTGTGATTCTTATCGCATTTTATTATGCTGGTTGTGTATACAACTCAGATTGCCTATGACTGTCACGTGGTATGTTACGCCGGCGTGGGTATATAACGAGGTCCAATGATCTTGACGTCGCCTGGGATCACGTGGTATTTGAATAATTATTTGCCGTTTGTTATGAAATATTAAAACGCAATTGCAAACGGATGCATGTTTTGAGGAATTCGTAAACGGATTTACAATATACTTTGGGTGCGAACAGCGTAGTGAATGGACTGACAGTATTAAGCATTATGATAGATCGCTAACTAAATTCAAAAGGCTATTTCACAATAGCTCGCAATATATTTGACATAGAACTATAATGTAACTTAACTGCGTAAATATCTTTGAGTTCATGATTACCTTGAAACTGGACCTCTAATATCGTCGTTTCTTAGCCTCAGATTTATGCGCAGACTAGATATGCTCTGTAAAATCACGAATCATCTACCAGATAATATTACAACAGCATTCCGTGTGCGTCACATAGAAAATGTGTATAGTTACTGACATCATTTTCACAACAAAATTAATAGCTGCATAAGTGTTTAAGAGTTAACTAATTGAACAATGGAATTACATATTTCTTCCATAACCTAACAAGGTTTTCTATAACATGCTGCTCGGTTGGAAAACGGGTTGTTTCACATTTAGCGATATTTGAAAATATATTATGGAAAGCGTTCCGGCCAAAATAATGAAATGCTCACTTCATTCTTGGTCGGGTGTTGAATTTGATGGCCAGCAGCTTTTGCCAGAAAATAGCCAAACCTTGATTTGAGAAATAAAATTGATAAAAATAACTAGAGTATTAGACCAAAATAGACCTGTAATAATCTATAATGTGAATTATATCTTAATAACCCGACATCTTAAGATGATCTCAAGCTCTATATAAATGCAAAGCACTTGTTTGATTAACCTATGCTGCTTCTAGTGTACAGCATCATAATTATATATTTTCGTCGCCTTTCGACAACCTAAATATGATTCATAATTCGCCGTTGGCGAGCAAAACCTGTAATTTTCTTCGAAACCGTCTGGTCTGGCAGCTTAACCTATTAGATAGGTAAGCATATGTTATGCACGTAATTTTAACTGAGATAAATTTGATAAAAATTTCGGAAAGTTCGGCTAGATGACAGAAATTACAATCTGCTCGTAATGACATAACTTAGATTTATAAACGCATTAAAGTTGATTAGTGGAATAATTTCGTGTGCTTTGGTTTTATTTGAGTTGCGCTTTCGTCCTAAAGCGTATTGTGAATCAGACGCAAACGCCAACGATTGCTAAGGAAAGGAACTGAGTGCAAACTCAAGGCAGTTTACGCTATATTCCCCTTCATACATAATTTTCTAAATGTTATACTAATGTCCGATTTATTAACGGTAAAAGTGAATTATTTGTATCACAGTCATTTCGAAATTCTTGTTAAAAATATCTCGGATGGCAAATCAGAGTGGAAGATTAGATTGCATGGAAAAAAGTCGCAGGCTTTGCTTGCCAAAAGCAAATGGTGAATCTAGTTTTTTTTGCAGGAAGGTAAAATCTTCTATGCTAGATATATACCAAGAATTCATAAACCCATATGTTAATAACTTCGGTCTAGTATTCAGCTAAATTCTTTAGGAATACGTATCCAAGGCTGCAGTAAACTACTCAACTAGATCAAATTCACGGCTTGTTATTACACTTGCCGAAATATTCGCAGACGTATTCCCACGGCAAATTCGGGGAAAAGGCAAGTACATTTAAGCAAACGCATCGCTGTGAAGCAGAAATATGAAGTCATGTTAATCATGACATTACTTTGAATAATCAAATTTAAAGCTGTGTCTGTTAAGCCATCAACGCAAAGGAAGTCTTGCTTTCATATACTGCAAATTTAAATGACTGTGTGATGTTTGCGTGTTCTATATCCCCTTACAATTTAGTTGCTGGTTTATGGACGAGTCCTTTATCCTGGTTGCCGCTATGCACCTATCCTCACTTGTCAACCTTTAATAATATTCGTTGTAATGACAGACAGCTACTAACAGGTATTGCAACAGAACAAATAGCAAAACTAACCTTACACCTCAACTGAGAGTCGATGATATAGCTTAGTCTATAAATTGTTAGGCGCCGAAAACTAATGCAATCAAATTCAAAATAAATCTGCTGTGCTCACGTTAAAATTAGCTTGTCTGCATTATTTTGAGACAGTCTTCAAATATACGACCATAAATATGTTTTACCGCAACAACGGTACTTGCAAATTGAGGTGTTCAGAATGATGGCCGTTTCTTCATAGAACAACTTGTATTATAAGCGTTTACTTGATTTATATATATAACACGTGTGGCTGTATTGTATCCCAAATAAACTACGGCTACTAGACCTACGTACATCCAATTTCAATATTGACCAATCCCGTAGATCCTGGATGCGACAGTGTAGGATAAGGATAAACGATTCACCACGGAAACCCTCTTGAATTTTCAAGTTAGCAAGGAATACATAGCTAGGCATTTTTTGAAAACGGTCAAATCTATCCACGGGAACCCCTCAATGTAGCGGCCAATAGCGGACGACTTGGGCTCCCATGTACATTTTCATTCAGAGGCGAAACTACTCATGATCGAATCCACATGTGTGATAAACTTTCAAGTCACAAACTAAATCTGCAAACTGACGCGTTCAACAATGAATTATAACTTTTAATTAAGGGAACAACTGTAGTAATGTGTAATGTATGAAATACGAGTAAAACGAATGCAGCAACTGTAAGTTTATCGGTCAAAAGTTTAAAAAATTACATGCAACGGCGAAATCGACTATAACCTGCAAACATTGTACACATACATTTTGTCGAAAGCATATTTACAAGATAATAAGAAATCAGTTATAGTTGTGTTGCTTGGCAGTTGAAAGAAAAGATAAATTTTGCTTTTTCTCGTGTTCATGTTAAGTAAAGCATATCAGTGTGTCCGATATGTATTGCGTATAAGCGCGGTATATCAAATGTTCAGAGTGCATCTGTGAATCTACACGTGTTCAGACTGTCTATAACATAATGCAACTTACATTTAGTGTAACGAGTGGCCTAGTCAACCAAGAGAATGACGTTGCGCTTAATTTTTCGAACTGTTTCGGAAAACATTTGTATCAAATATTTAAGAATTTCCGCCGTCCTCCATATTTTTATTCTTGTAAAATACCGGACGTTTTGCTTGTTTGTATTACTAAAAATTCTCGATCACTAATACCGGTTATCGCTCCCCTAATACGTTAGTGCACGGTGTAACTGTGATACGTTCCTTGCTTACTTTCCTACCCATGGATTTCTCATATTTGGTCAAACATATTTTACCTGACGTCTTATTGGATAAAGAACTGATTATATCTAAACTGTACATGTCTTGAGCTGTGTAGGCAAACATATTTCGGGTAATTTTCCTGTCCAGTCGGATGCAACACACATAACCCAGTCACCGCTTTCGTCAGTTTCTTAAAAATACAAGCTTGTGCTAACTGACGAAAGCATGCAGCCAAATGATTGATGAATTAAAATTAAGGTTTCCCAATTCTGTTGTGAAGCGTAATGGTCCTTCTTCAATCATGGTTACAGACAATGTTACTTTGATAGCCAGTGCCGACTGGCAACCTTTTTAGCAAAGTGTGTTTGGTTTTCGTGGACTTTTTTTCTACCGCTGTTTCTTCGCAATATAGGTGCTTTGTACTCAGCCATCTGAAAACTAGGCTTTCCTCTTTAAAGTTATGAAGAATTGCATCATTTTACTCCGCCATCCTTTCGTAAAATAGGCGCTTCAACATGTGTAATAGGTTCAACTTCTATGCAGCCCAATCACATTTGCGGTAGGAAAGGAGGTGCGCTGGTTTCGCAGATGCACACGTACAAAGTTAGGTGGCAGAAATCGGTTAGAAAACTGAAAGATGTTTGTGCAAAAAGAAGTCATTAAAACAGATTGACAAGCTTAATTAAAAACGATTAGCAAATATAAACTATCCTGTTTCTCAAGGTAAGTTTCACGTTATAATTATTTGTCATTTCAGAAGATAATATGAGGGTACTTTGAATATAATACAATCGAAACTGCAGCCTTAGGCACGAGGTAAGGAAAAATATTTGCAGCAAGCTCTGATTTGATTAGTACTCAGCGGCTTGAACACAGACAACATAGCCAACAGTCCAACACACTGAATCGTTGGGCAGTACCGTTTTCTCATAATTAATACTAATAAATCAAATATGTGATTATAATTTAAAAGCAATTAATAAACGAGCACAAGTTCAGTATGTAACTTTAACCATACTTAACAACGCCAGCAAATTTGCACAGGAAAAATATGTATGTACGCTCCTCACAAAAGTTACCTGAATTTTGATATTTTAACTCAACAATCAGTCAAAATTAAACAAGCGTTTACGTCGATAAACAACAATATTTCGATTCCAACGTCTCTTGAAATTATTCGCCGTCCATAAATTATCTTTATGCCAATTTAATAACACTATATCTCCAATGATCTTTATAGCTTCAGTATGTTAAAACACGACCAGAGAAGTTGCAATAAAACTATAATATTTTGAAGTTGTGTAAATTTATTAAATGCATAGGAAATGTTCCACTGGGAACAAACATTTTCGAACTAAAACAAAATTAATGTAAATATATTGGTGGAATATCAAACGCGATTGTATAATGTTGTAAGCAGAAGCAATTCAATCTATAAAAATGGACCTATGCTTAACAATTATCAAGGACCAGCAAATAACCAACCATGACAGCAATCTGGTAGCCGCGTAGTAAAATTAATGATCAGTGCTGGCAAATCGGTTTTTGAAGCATTTACGCTATGTCACCTTCCGAAGGGCCGCAAACTAGGGAACCATTAGCATGAATATCCCAGACGTTATCCATAGGACTTCGTTAAATTTATTTATTCATCAAGCTTGATTCATGTTTACACATCAAAAAACATAGAAACATACAAAAAGGGTTCAAATTTCTTGGCATGTTATCATACCTCCAGGAACTCTGACTTATATTCCTTCTAATACTTTAGAAAATGTGTAATTTATGAATAAACATCGTTATTGTGGAAACAATCCATTGCTTTATTAGAACCGATATACATAGCGCCATCTGAATTAACATCAAATATCTTTTCCGAAAGGAAAATACATTTTTATCACTAACGCGGTTTTATATTGTCCTTTTCCTTTATGATTAGTATTAAATTTGCATCCGTAATACTTTCTAAAATTTATGGAATTGGTAATCTTGGAAGATGTGCTAATAGTTATATTGCACCAGCTCCAAACCCGCTGACCGGAGCAGACAACTGAGGCAGCCCAAACAAGTATACCAGCGCAATCAAATCAATAAACGACCGCTACTCGCTAGGAAGGAGAATAGATTTAACCGGGAATCGAGTGAGCATATCTCTTAAGATCAACCGTAGCTCAGAAAATCTGGAAAATGAGATCCGCTAGAAAAGCAGCTGTTCCATCTGTGTCAATTCCTACGACCCAAGAAATGAAGTTAACGCTTAACGGAGTTTAAAGCTTAGTTACATGTAGTTTGTGTATCTGTTACTTAAGCAAATGAAGCTTGGAATGAACTGCAAAACAAATATAACTAGAAACTATCACTAGCTTTGAAGGTTGTACATTTCCGAGCAACGCGCCGAGCTAATAAGTGGATCAGGAGAGGAACACGGTAACTAATTAAAAGAAATTATAAACCAGGAAGAAACCGCGGTCTTTGGGTGCCAGTGTTGGGTTGAGAAACACTATAATGTTTCCAAAGATAAACTCTGTTTATTTAAAGTAATTGAATCGGTAATTACAGGTAAACTAATTCGATACCTGGAAATTTAATATACATTTTCTAATGCTCGACACGGTTTCAGACGCAAACGATCTTTATTACTAATTTGCTCTTTACTCGGGACCCAAGAACCAAGGTGCCTGATTAAAGATTGCTTATACATGGGAGACGCTTTGTTTTCAATTCGCTCTGTTTTATTCTTCTCTCCAATCGTTCGGAAAAATTTTGGTTCCTCGCTCAGCACTTTTACGATCTTGTTTATATAGTACTCATTATCGGCCATGTATAACTATAGCAGATTAGAGGATTTAGGCTTTTATGCGCCCGTGATACGCAGTACGTTAACGGCTGCAACGCTAATGCAACTTTTCTCCTACTGAAATTACGTTTTTCCTTTATTTCTCTTTTTCTGATTTTAGTTATAAAAACCAAATTCCAATGTAAACATTTTTACTTTTATCTAATAGCTTCGAAGTATGCTAAAACAAGGCCGATTGGTCTGACAACACCGCGCCCTAAATTATTTTTTATAGAGGAGAACTTAATTTTGTTCCCACTTAAGCCAATTTAATGCATCTAATAATGCAGAATACATGCTGTGCATTTGAAAATGCTTACTGTTATACTATCTAACGGAATCTGTTATTTCGCTACAGCCTTCCATTTATAAATATTGATATGAATCATTCAAGCGCTAAAAGATAACCTGGGTTCCAATTCGACAGGAAACAAACGGTTACCAAATTAAAGTGCTCGTGGTTGCTGCTAATTCAAATGTAGGGATTAGAGAGTGGTACAACAGTAGCAATAGGTTAAAATTGAACTTAGTTGAAAAATATTATGGTTCAATATCATTAAACCAAGCCCTGTCTATATTTACTGATGTCAATGCACAAGAATATAAGAGCGTTTGAAAGGTAAGGTATCTACAAAATTTTCAATTTTTCCGTTTTTTTCGTTTGTATAAATTAGTTGCTAGACAGAATTTTCAAATAGTATAGGAGTGACCGGCCATCAATTAACAGGGTCAAATCGTACCTTTTCGTACACAACAATTTGCAGAAAGCAGAAAAAAATTAAAACAAGACAATCAACGTGGCATTTGTGTTTACGCACGATTATGTACCACTTAACAAATATCAAATAAAAGCGCTCCTGCAGATTATTTTCTCAATTTGGTAATTTATATTTCATGTTTTTAGTATGGAGTTTGAGTGGTTTCCTTTCTCCCGCAAGTTCTAGTTTTTATAAATTGATCGGGTTCAACGATGTAGGTATGGAACATATATTGTAGAGAATTCTTTAGTAGGTTTTGTGGACAAAGTAATCAAGGAGTACATGGATTTCTGTTGGGAATGAATAGGAGGACAAGAGCGTTCATAAAATTCCAGCATTCACATAGAAATAAGCTGCGGTCAATTTCACATTAGTTTAGAAGAAAGAGCTTGTCCAACTGCAAATAATCTAGCAGTGTTAAAAAAACTCTTGTTTTAGAGAATGGCGCGTTCTATAGATTGCTGCACTTTAAAAATGGCGCGCTCAATTTTTTTCTTCAAAAGAATTACAGTATGAGTTTATTAATATACATTTTCTGGAGCAAAATTGCCCGGCTGAGACGACTAATTTAAACGCATTATGTTTTTTTCATTTACACGCTTATTCAAGAATGAACCGAATTAATGTTTGCGCATTTATATTCCAAGGCAAAAATGTCCCACATACATTATCACAATGATGTATTTCGTTTGTAAGAAAATACGATTAAGAACTTTGTATCCCGCAACTCAGGTAAAAGTAATAGATGGTTTTTTTAGGTAAATACGTTATACTTCGAATTAAAACTTTTCGTATACTAATGAAAGCTTGTATTGTGATTCATTGTATACGTATTTTGATTTAACAAAATGGATAAATCTTTTATATGAAGATTATCCTAGCTGTAAATATATATTTTTCTATAGTTATTACAACATATATAATGACTTGTATTACATAATTGTCAAATTCTTATTACCAGTCTTTCTGTTTGTCCACCAAGTTGCGTATTTAAACTAATCTGTGGCGTCATAGGACCTTTGGTCAAATTATTAACAGCAACCAAATAAAAAGAGAATATTTGAAATGTTCATTAGGTCAACCATTCATGTTATATTGTGGTAAAAGAGGTAGGTGAATATGGTTTAATAATTGAATTTCTACATTTAACATTTAACTTTATATTATTCAATGTGTCAAAATGACTAATAACTATTCATCACGCGCAAGATAGCTGGCACACAAAAGTTATATTTGCGGTTTGATAGCATTGTGTTCTTCTGTTTTTTGACAGCAGAGTTTTTCTAGTACCAGCATTTACGTTAAAGGGAGATTTACATTTTGTTATTAGCGCTGGGTAAACAGTATTATCACATTCTGTTTCTTAATAATAAGTATAATAAAACCGCATGGAATCGTGATATGCCAATTTGGTTACAAAACGTTTGATTAATTGTCCAGAAGTATTTACCTCTGGAAATCTGGTTACTGATTCATCGTTTGCGTTTGTAAGAGTTAAGATATGCCGGATATTAAAACGTAATCTTATATAATGTGGATTTGCATTCAATATTCCTTGCCCATTGCGATTGAATAGGTGCGTTTGTAATACCCTAAGTGGTGTGCTACTGAAAGTTGCATATAAAAACGCTGACTATGAGTGCGCAAATATGTAACCTGATCCAAACAAATACAACAATTAGTTACGGTTAAGAAGAATTAGGTAAATTATTCCTGATTATTTATAGCCTGTGACTAGCTAACTTTAGCTATCTTTCACTGGTTTGATCTCCAATGGGAACAATTACATGCGCAAAACTTATCATCCCTGTTAGGACGAAAACTTGTATGGTGTATTCTTGTTTGGTTTTACACTATATGTCCGTGGAGCAGCTTGCAATATACTGTACTATTTTGACTAAAGGCATCCTACTCAAAGAGTGATCAACTCATTCTTCATCACACTCATCAAAACCCATGACTAAAAGGTTTACTGTAATTTTAACGCTTACCTACGGACGCCTGTCTTTGTTGCATAAGTAGGAATCTGCGTGGCTATTGATGACATGTTTGTCTGTATACCAGTATGCTTGCTTGTCTTGAATGTATTATTTTGGTTTGTTTACCAGTGATATAACCTGTTGGATAATTAGCGAATATTCAAAGTGGATAAGTGATCGGTCCACGGAGGATATTGATGGAATGATCGCAGCTAACAACTCACAAATCAGATTTTTCTTCTAAAAATTGACCAGCATACTAAAAGTTCGTCGTCCATAAAATTGTGGCCGAACAATTAAAGTTGTCTACAAAGTTTACATGAAATATAAAGTAGTAGATCACGAGATAGTTATCGGCTTCAACCTAAAAATATAATGTAATCAGAACTGTGCATACATACGCGCGTAGCTCGGTGGTCACAAGAACCGACTGGCAACAGACGAATTAAAACTCTAGCCTACAAAAATGCGCAAAGAACATAATTACGGTAAGGATATACAGGAATTACAATGTTAATACAGTTTAGGATTATCTTCGATCTGGGTATATATTTAAAATAGTAAGATAATATTCATGGTTTCATTTTACTCCTTTGTCAACCTGAAATAATATTGTTGTTACTTTTGTGCTTCCTATTAGATATCGTCTTTTCAAAAGGTTATCGGTAAAATCGTTTGGTTGATTTTATTTGTATCCACCTAGAATCATGTTTTGTAATTTAGATTCTTACTTCAAATAAAACATGTTATATCGATTACCATAAAATAAACAAACCAAAGTTAATTGAACTTTTCTCCAAAGAGGTGCCGACATTAAAGATAACTTCTCCTCTAAAAGGATCGAAAGCTGAGGTGGTCAAATGATACTTTTAGTTAAAGTACCACTAGTTTTCTTGCGGTGCACTTCTGAATACTTGGATCACTAACCGCGATTTGCCAAAAGGTGTAAAGCGAAAACAACCTGTACCGAGCTTACTGTGCTGTAAAAGCCCACAAACGAATTTGAAATACATTTGTGGAAGGTAGATGGAAAACGTCAAACAGTGAAACATTATTAATAACCTAATCCGAGTTTTACGCAAACCTGCACATATATTGCGCAATTCGCTACATCAGAATACTAGACAATTCGATGAGCTCAGATACCTGCGCATTGCGATAAACTCCATAACCTTCAGTAATTATGCGACAGCCTCTGCTCCGAAAAGTCGGGGTTGTATTCCATATTTGTAACCAAATTTCTCATTTCGTCGAAAACATAACCGACCCCAAAAAAACATTTAAGTAGATAAGGTAATATTTACTAATGTTTCAAGCATGTACCCGTAAGCACACTAGCCTTATATTTCCGTGCGTTTCTTGTAGGAATAGTCAATATTTTTTAACATTAACTTAGAACTGCACCACGCAGATAGGGCAAGGTATATCAATACATAAGTTTAAAATGGCGCATACTAACTTAAATAACATGCCTTAGCAAATATCAAAATTGCATGCTGCATAAAATTGTGATGCTTTTGGCAATAAACAGAATGTTCAATTTTATTAGGATATAATAGTGAATTATCTGTGTAATTCACACTCGTATTAAACATCCGTAGACTACAATTACTGTATAGCATTCTGGAAACATTACGTTGCAGAACGGAAGAACGTTAGCTTAAATGTAGTCAAAATATTGTTATGGGAAATGTTTAAGCTAAGCATGGATGATCCATCTTTTTAGCCGGACAGGTACGTTAATTTTATAAAACAACAGGCACACGTAGCAAATGTTGGTATAGATTATGTAAACACGCACGCATGCTTCGTTAAACCACTGATCACATAATACTGAATCGGTCCACAGTGAAATGATTTTAAAGAAACGTTTGAGATGTTGTCATTTCGGTTTTTTTTCTGAGGGTTTTATTTGTAATATTTAAGTTGATCGTTGATTTTCCGGCTAAATGTTTTACTATTATTTTTAAAACCAACATAACCACCTAAGCGGGCTTGCCTACAAAAACAACAAAACCACGTGTTTAAATCAAATAAAATTATGCTAATACAGGCACCTTCAATCGACCGCTAGCTTCTGTCATCAATGGAAAATATGTATATGGTGGCGTTACAATGTGCATGAGTCTTGTGGAAAAGGTTCTGCAATCCTCCACATTTACGTCTGAGTCCAGCGTTATAAAAGTCCTAGAAAAGAGCACGCATGAAATATGCAGGTTAATAGTGATTCATCTGTTTAAGCAACGATGCTAATTCGGAACAGTTGGTATCTGGGAGAATCATGTAAGTGTCCTTACTTGTACAATTATGTGCCATGCATCTATACTGAATCGAACATGTTGTTACCTGGCGTTGATTAATAGCAGATTTATACCAGTGCATGGTTACTAATGAAACACCGTTTTTTCGGTAAATCGCGCAAGTATTCGGCTCGTTAATTTATAATTTGACCTGCGAGAAATAAAACGTCTGTATTCCACAACAGCACATGTTTCAATAAACGTTACCCAGTAAATGGCGTTTTATGCCGTGGACGATAAATTACCAAGATGTGCATTTGCATCTGATGAAATCCGTGCTTTTATTCTATTGAATCGAGAAAAATTTCGTACATCAGAGAAACTCATTATTTGAGGCTTCAATTTTTTTTAACTAAACCTTAATTGAGGTTGGCGAACAACCTTGTGTTTATACATTAGGTAATTCCATAATATTCCATTATGCAATTACACAGTGATAGAACTTAGCGTTTAATTGTTACAGGCACTTGCAAGTTAAAACAAACGTACCAACCCTCTACATTTCCATATATTATTTTCCTAACATTCATAATTGCAGCATAATGTGGAATATACAATTTTTAGTAAAATATATTTACAAAGGACTTCTACCATCACGAGTTTTTAAAGGATCTATAAAATAAAAGTCTGTGGGGAATCGAACAGATAAAACTATCGTTAATCCCCTGTAACAATTGTTTTAATAAAATCTTGTAAAATGTGAATACTTTGCGTTATAATCACGGAATACACAAAGTCGTCGTACTGCACTTGGTACGAATATATATATGTTGTTAGCCACGCATTAAATACAGAAAATAAAACTTTGGTATTTTTGTTTTTTAACATATCCTTACCAGGTTATCATTCTTAGTTATATTTCCCTGTAACTAACCGATTTTCAGGTGGTAATTCGTTCGTAATTTTTAATACCCTCACATTATTGTTTTTTCTATTTCTGTAATACATGTAAATGTAAAACACAATAGAAGCTGTCGCTGCCTACAGGTATTGTAAGCTATACTGAATATTTAACCTGTATATATTTGGTACAAGAACTACAGCATTCCAGTAAATACTAACATTTGGAGATAGCGGATGTTGGACTGTAAGAAATCAATATTCAGTTACGCATTGGAGGCACCCGGCACTGGAAAACTTTGACCAAGAGGCTATGTAAACAAATGCCGTAGGCAATTTTTAGAACAATGCCAAAGTCGGGGATATTACCTCAATAGTAATAATCGAATTACCTTGAGGCCCTTGCAGAAAGCATGTATAACCAAATAGTTCACATCATAAACAGGCCTTTGTCTGGCGAAATTAATATGTACGCTACCATAAGGTTTATCCCATAATTTTCACTGTGAGACAATTAAATCAATACAGATCGGCGGGATTTTTTCTTCCGCAAGCTGTTTATTAGCATGACGATTGTAGCGGTTTTATTGCAGCCATCAAAAAACTAGTCGCGGTGGTCGTTGCAAGTCAGTTTCACTACATAATTCTAAGTTCTCCCAATTTACACAAATACCAACTTGCGAATTTGGGCAAGATAAACTCGGCCAACGTTGCATGCTTCAGAAATTAATTTTTGTAAGGAATTTCCGGTGAAGCAGGTGTGAAATAAACTTCCTGAGCGTCACAACGCACGTTCTAGCGACTGGGCTTGCTGTCTCTGTT
>OX104068.1:110039985-110251425 GCA_944474145.2 Dicrocoelium dendriticum | reverse complement strand
GTAAGTCATCTACTGTACTATTGCAAAATAATGGATTTCCACACGAAAGCAAAGTTCAAGATAAAATTGCACAACTTAATTGTAAAGCACCATTTTTCGGGGTTGTTGCGCCAAAGCTTTAGAGCCTTAAATACGGATATCAATTATTTTACAGTGCGAATTGTGTCAGTAACATCAAACGTGCAAAAGTTTGTCACCTTGTCTGCTAATATTATAAGGCGCTTTACAACGTCGAATATTTCGTTGATCGATAATTTATATAAGTAAACCGGAACCGGCGCCCTGAACTACCCCAGCCATCCCTAGTCTACGTTTCTTCCAATTGTACCAGGCAGTTGGACAATTATGTAAGTATTGTATAAAGGACGATAAAAATATGCCTGAGAACCTCATTATTTTACCTTTCTATAATAATATCGGAAGCTACTTAAAAAGCGCGTTGACATGTCCATGAAGATGAGTAACAATGATTCCCTGCTGTCTTAGATAAAAATGAAATATTAGAGAAATGGAAAAAAACATGGCACACATGCGCGCTCCTGCAGCAATCTATTGATATATCATTTGCGCCACGTAGCTGCAAACCTTAGACAGATTTGTGCGCTTTTATCCTCATCTTTCATATATAGTTAGAAGTTGATTTGGCGGTATTTTCCAAGAATACTGGATACACTAGTGAAAATTTATTTTGCTTTAGTTAGTCGGTATGTGCGAGCAAGTAGGATGAATAGGAAATATTGTACCCACTTAGCAACATAAGTGTTGGTTAGTAGCCTTGGATTTTGAAGGTAGTGACACGAACGAAGGAGCCACTATAAAAGGATTTAAAGTTAATTTATTAGTAGTAGGTTTTTGACGTCAAAATGAGGTCAATTAATGTGTCCCTTTTCCTGTTATCCGATAATTATTCATATACATTTGTCGCTTGCCTTGCACAAAGCATAATATTTCTCTATGATTCGTTGCAGTTTTAGGAAGATTAAGACAATTTTTCTCCGTTCAATTGGTCGCGAAATATTTATAACTTTGCAGAGGTTCAGGTGGATAGCGGTCGTCACTTTCATCGATGGATAAGCCATTTGCGCTAAGGCAATGATAATATATCAAGGCCAGTTTTTATGTAGTCATAGAACTCGCGGCGAATTAGGAACCCCAACTATTTGGAAGCAACGTTTCCCTAGAAAAAATCAAATGAAAGAGAAAAATGTCACTTATTCGGTTTAATGGTATTCATCATCTCAAGGTGCTAATTGGCACATGCAAACGCAATTCGGATGAAGTGGCCTAAGTGCTAACACGACAACCTTATGGTCAAGGACGAAAACATAGTGGTACATTTTCAGGTTTATCTGGTAAAATCTGTGTGACCAATGTCAATGAACCATAGTTTATGCAGGTTACAAAAGCAGTTGCTTTACTATCCTCGCAGGGTAGTTCGGAAAAAACCACTATTAACAAAATAGGTGTGAGTTGTCTACTTGAGCGTATATATAGAAGAAACGCAGCTAACTATCAGTAGTGTAGTGAAAATTGAATGCAACGCAGAAGGCAATACTGGACAGTTATAATTGATATAAACCGAGAGGAAAGAGAAATAAACAATACTCAAATTTCACCGACTCCTCAGGTTTATGTGAGACGCATATCCAGTTTAATAAACTTTTAAAAAATTACAAGTTAGCAAAGTTTAAGAAACGAAGTAATGGGGATAAAGGGCAATGTCCAATCGTTTTATGAAATAGTAAAGGAACACGGAAAAATAACCAATTTTGGCAAACGTTAATATTAATTAATTCCGACGGCATAAAAAGCGGCTATCTTTTAAAGGAAAATAAAAATGCATTAATGGCAAGTATAAATGAATTTTGTATAACTCTTTTGAAGTTTAGTTACAAACTTATATAATGGTCAATGGTTATTATTTTATCGTGCTTATCTAACATTTTAAATATCCGATTCACGTAATTGCAGTGCTCACACTGGGACTCAACATCGTGTGTAGTCATTACGGAAATCCAATGACGGAAAAATATTAAACGATCAACGTTTTTCACTTATACACAGATGTCGTCCACTTCACAATACGCATCAATGTGATCCATATATTTATCACTTTCTGTTCGACGGATGCCTGCTGAGTGCTTGAACTTACAGTCTGTCCATCCTTGACAGAATACTCTGGTATATGACCTAACTGCTTCAGACATAGCTACACTTAAGCAACAATGCACTTCGGGCGGCCTTCGTGGCGACTGTAAACTGCTCTTCAAAATGTTATACCCTTCGTCGTATTTAGCAGAGCAGGAGAAAATGAATCTCTCTCAGTCTTGGCAGCCACCGAGCCGATTCGCTATAATCCTTGTGAAATTAATGAGGCTTAAGCGGTTTAAACTTCGAAAATGTATGAGGCAAAATTGTGAACAATCTGATGAACTCGCATATTTACAGTTATCACACAGTCTTCCACAGATGCAGATTCTGACAGAGACCAATCCAATTTGTTCGCTTTTTTCGAGTTAGACAGTCGAAGTCCGTTTTACAGTGGTTGTAAGCTAGCCATTTTAGAATTGAATGCCACAAAAGTAATTGCATACCTGCTATGAGCACGGCGTGGTCGCATGCAGCCATAGGCTTCAATATCGGATCTTCACGAACTCATTGTTCGCAGTTTGTTAACATCAGGTCGAGCCAGGACGGGGTAGAGCGTGGTGTTATGCCTGTTGGCTTGTATACAGTTTGCGATGCAACAACTTTAATTAGGAAATCCAGGAAATTTGTTTTAACACAGCTGTGTCCAGTTGTCATATGCAAATCTGGCCATGGTATTCGAAAACGGTTATAATCGCCCAAAAGTAAAAGGTGTGGACTAATCAAGTATGTTCAAACAAGGACTCAAGTGGCTGCGGTAAACTGCGCATAAAAATACTTCTACGTGTCTGAGGCGGATGTAGCAACACTGCATCTCACACAAACTATCGTCATTTTCTTAGGTGCTCATAAGTGCCTGAAGCAGGGAGGACAGTATATAAAGCAAGGCAACAGCACAGCCATTTTGTAGTCTATCGCATATAAAGCACAATTAACCGTTGGGTTTAAGTTATTAGTATTATAAATATGAATGCCGCAACATCTCTGCGAGTCCCTGTGCGTCCAGCTGCTCAGACGTAACGCAGCATCGCGTGTGTAAAGAGTAGTATTAGAGCAAGAAAATTAGGAAAATTTAATAGCCCAACCAAACACTGCACTCAACTGTTAAGAGAAGACAAAGCCAACTACCAGAAAAACATGGCAAAAACATTTAGTGTTAAACACAAACTGTTGTACAAGCGCCAAAATAGCCTTTGAAAACTGAGGCAAAGATTTCCTCTAATCAGGACGGCTGATGGCACAACAAGAACGGCTTGGAAGCAGCGGACGCGCTACAGATGTAATACACCCGTTGTTTCAAAGGGTCTCGCCACCAAGCAATCTACCAAGCTTTGACTTAATCTTGCCAGTACTAACCCATACCACTTTTAAAGCGGAGGCTGTACTACAAAAGCTGGCGACTCTAAATAAATACAACTCGCCGGTTGTGGAAACTATTAGACCAGAGACACTGGAAGCGGCAGCAAGCCAAATGACAGGACATTTAGCTCAGTTTTTCCAGCGCCGCTTAGACCAGAACCAAATTTCAGCTATGTGAAATCATGGAATAATAAATTCTGTTCACAAAGTTGGATGCAGAACTGATCCCTCCAACTACCGCCCAGTATCCCTTCTTCATATACTCTCCAAGTTCATGGAATCCATAGTTTCCGAGGCAATGGTGTGCTATCTGGAAAACTGCAACATCATCCCTCCTGAACAGCACGGTTTCCGTCGACAGCGGTTAAGTACAACAAACTTATCAATTGCATGAAGCAGTTGGAGCGAGGCAGCTGACGTTGAAGAGGTATTGATGTGATCTACCCAGATTTTTCAAAGGCTATAAATGGTCAAGAATATCAGATACTACTATCCAAGGTGCAGCATTGTGGGATCGGGGACCCTCTTATAAGCTGGATCGGCAGTTGGCGGTCAGAGTTCCAAGCGTTTTATCAAAACCCATACAAGTTGATGGTAGCAAATGCAAAGATTGTTGCCTAACTGAATTTCCAATAGGTTTGATCTGTATGGATAGACTTCCGCGGAAACTAAAAGTTGGCGTTAAAATTTGCGTTCGTCCATCAGAAACTCAGGGGATGTAGCGGCTATGCTCCAAGCTTTAGGATTCGTCCATCATCTGCGTTTCTCTTTCATTACTGATTAAAATGTTTTATATGGGTTATTTAATCATGCAGACATTTTAGATATTGTAAACCATCTGAATTAGTTGACATTCTTCATACATGCTATTAGCAACATAAACCAAATCTTACAATAGCCACCAGCCAAAGGAAAATTGTTGATGATGTATGTCGCTTCTATTGATTCAAAGAGCGGAGGCTATGTAACGTAGTTCAAGTCTTACCAAAAGTAAATGGTTGCCAGTCCGTTTTGGTCACAACAATTCTACAAGATCTGAATTTGTCCATACCGAAAATTGTAGCTTTAGTGTTTCAATGAAGCAGTGACAACCTTAACAACTTACGGTCTTGCGACTCTTGACATTCTGTGATTAAATTAGGATTAATGTCAATGTACATTTCAGCAGAGGAATTCTATTGTTTCAATGCTAGTATTATGTGTACCTAATAACGAACTGGTTAGTGACGCATGAGTAAAACATCTTGAAAACGTGTAAAGCCATGCTCAAGAGCGAGTATATTGGAAAAATGTAGGTATAATGTTTTTCGCAGTATTCAGCAAATGATTGATTAAAATATTTATTGGCCGAACCTGCTGAAATGTTTAACTTTTCGGAAAAAGCATTATTTCGGAATTCTGTTCGCAAAAGAAAATTGCAATCCCTAGCTAATATATCTCCGATGCTTGAACTATTGTACAAAATAATTAACGTCAGAAAATTGCTGATTTGGAAGTGAGGATCATTGCACTTATTTTGAAAAAATGATTGGATTTTCGGGTTTACTTTAAATGGTGGTCAGCGCGCCTGCCGATCATTAAAACGTAGACTGTCGAGGAAATCAGTACGGTACATGTCCAGCTTATACAATCTTCTGGTCACTTGAGAATACCAAGGAAAATGAACTAGAATCTCAGACATAAGCTTGGTGTATGAGAATAATGCGTCAGATTCCTCCGGCATTGTCGAGCTGCCAGCAGTCTTAATGTGACAGCGTACGATTGCAGTGATTCTCGTCAGATACATCATTTAGAGCGTCGTAATGTTATTTCAAATTAGAGCGCATACTCTTTCCTACCGCTATAGATATTCCGGGACACGCAACACGCCTCTAAGTGCCAAATTGAAGTAAGTGGCTGAAATTAGTCTATCGATGCATTCGACCAAATTTAAGATCCCCTGCACATGCGGGTTTTAAATAAAAGGTCACATTTTGTAATTGAGCAACATGCCTCCTCTTATTAGCTTGAGACAACGATTCATTCACCTAGTTATAGAAGTATAAGAATACGGACGATGGCATATACATTTGTCACTGGTAATGCATTTGGATATTATGATAACGGCTATAGAATGTTAACTTAAAGTCAAATTATGTTGAAGCTGAGCACAAAGTGGTGCTGACGCTGATTCAAATTACTTTCCATGATTGCTCCTTAAAATGGAAATTTTCTCTCATAACATTAGCTTCAAATGAGCATACTTATACAAATGATATCGCCCGCAGTTTTAAATATAAGCGCTATTGTTAAGAAAAAGCACTACTAGTTAAAACCCAGTCCTAAACTTTCATCCTTATAGATCTGTATATACATCAGCGGACAAAATGCATAAGCCCCATTTGAGGACGCAAGTCTCTAGACTTGGAATGCTGTGGTAATAACATTTTGAAGATATTAGAAAACTGAATTTTACATTTGGATTTGAATCTAAGGAAGGATATATAAAGAACTGTACAAAGCACCCCAGAGCTAATTATTTGGTCCCTAACTTCGTGAAAATTTATTATCGCTAGTCAAGTATTTTGCGAACTGCGTTGCTTTTGAAAAGTGGATTAAAGAAAATGCTTGCATGGAGCTCTGGCTGAAAACACAATACTCTGGTACTCCAACGCAATTCCCTCAAGCATGAAGTTCAAATTGAATATGATGGTTTGTACCCTAGAAGCATTATATACTTCTCCTAGATGACAAAATTGAGAAGACATAAATAATCAATCAAAATACATTTATTCATACTTGTACCGTTTTATATTGCATGTAATCTACATCATACAAAGTAAAAACTTGGTACAAGGCATTTATACTTCCGTATTCCAAGGGATATTTAAGAAAAATAGAAAATGATAGATTAGGCATTATCATCTGTTCTCAAAATTGACTTTAAATAACCTATACATATTTGCAAGAAAAAAGAATTCCTCAGTAGATATCGTAATTTAATTTGAAGCTAATAACTATGATGAACGCGCAGATGATCAGCATTTGGTTTCCCACCTCAAAAATGCACCACAATTTTGTTGGTACCATAGCTTTTTGTTTACACTTGGTAGGAAACATTGATCGCGTTAAATAAAAGTGTATAATTTTTCGTCTAGAAATATATTTATTTTTTGGAATCCCGTCAGGACAGTTGTGCGTATACACGCTACCAGCCACTTTTTACACCCGTAATTTCAAATGTACTCATGAGCTCAAGCGGAATTTCAAAAGAATTTCATATGTAATGCTAACGATATGGAAATGGGCAAGTTGACAACAAGCTTACGAAACATTTACCTATTGTTTTATGTCGGCAGAAATAGTCGGATAATTTTCATGAACGCGTTAATATTCTTGATGTTCGATTAAGTTATTGGAATCCATTATTTGAAATAGTGCTCTGTTATAGCTAATTATTTACTAGTTCCGCGTTAATACATCCGCAAACGATGCACTTTAATATTTGAAGCGCATCTATGTCACATTATGTTGCTAACATTATTCTAGGACATGGCGTTAATAGAATATTTAGGCCTCTATTTTGCGAAGCATACATATTGAGCTGGCGATTGCTAGCCTTTGATTTCGCAGGTGTTAACCTCCTATTTTTTATATGTGAACAAAGCGTACATAAACGAAACATGTGTTTAAAAGATCTCACTGAGTGAGATACAACATTTGAACATGATTGCATGAAGTTAGAAGTATCGTGCGTAATTTCCGTTGGTTAATTATTATGTAGTTAACACTTCATTAACCCGACCCTTTAATTGTCGGCGTAAACTCATTTGCTTCACCCACCCATCCAGTCGCCGGCCACTCACTGGCCGGCGAAACTTCACGTATGATTTGTGCAACTTCTGAAACATTGATTAAATCTGAGAAACTATCATGTATGTACACCAACGCCCAAGGGCTCCACATCAAAATTAACGAACTGCGACTACGTCAGGTTGCGAATGCTTGGGACCTAATTTCTATTACCGAAACTTGGTTGCATCATGAGGTGACTGATGCTGAGGTTGAGTTAGCCGGAATGTCACTCATCCGGAACGACCGCCCCAGCAGAGGAGGTGGGGTCCTATTCTACTACCGCAGCGATCTACAATGTACAATATTTGAGGACCTAAAGACACAAGTTACGGACTCACTCTGGTGCCGTCTCCGACTGTGACACAACGATACATGTCTCGTAGCTATCGTTTACCGCCCCCAACGTCCACTCTGGGAATATATTCCTGCTTGATCCGTGGCCTAAACAGGGTAACACGCACTAGGTACAGCCACACTCTCATCTCCGGGGACTTTAATCTGCACAATCTGGAGGTTTCGGCATCGCCCAGTGAGCAGTTCAAAGCAGACTTGCAGGAACTGATCGCTAATATTCCTTTGTACAATCACGTCATCACGCCCACTAGATTCAGGACAGCAAACATACCGTCCATATTGGACCTTGCGCTCACAAATGAAGAGCTCATGATTGACAAGTTATTGATGGATAGTCCATTAGGTCTCAGTGACCACGTTCTAATAACTTTTGACTACGTGTGTTATGCGGAGTATCCATCTGAACACTCGGAACTAACTCATACAGTCACACGCTACCACGTATTGAAAGAAAGCGCCGACGCAGCTGCTTGAGAATTCTGAAACAAAAGTCCTCTTAACAACGTTTAGGCAGAGTTCGTTAATATGCTCAGTGACATTGTCAACAAAGCATCAGAGACAAAACCCCGTTGTCCCGCGAAAATGCCTTCAATTATAAGGAGTAGGACTCGCAAATGCCTGGCGATAAGGGATGCAACATGGCGTGCCTACAAGATTAAAACAGACCCAGAGACTTGGGGAAATTTCCTGGCCCATCGCAACCATTGCACCGCACTTGTCCGTGAGGACAAGATGACTTATCAACAGTTCCTAGGCAAAAATTTCATGGCAAACAACAAACTGCTGTATAAGCATGTCAATAAGCTTCTTAAAGTAAAGCATGGAATCCCCTTACTTTTCACGACAGGCGGTAGAGTACAAAGCGCCGAAAAAGCAGCTAATACCCTGCGGCTGCAACACGCCCCAATTTTTGAACTCGCAACCTCTACCTGTCCCATAATATCAAGCTCATTACCGACACCTTTGTTTACAAATGTTATTTTCAACCCATCAATTGTGCTAAGGAAGTTACTGTCACTGCGTGAGCATAGTTCTCCGGAAGCAGACAACATCCGCCCGAAGGCACTGAAGGCTATGGCCACCAAGCTAGATGAACCACTGTCACAGTTCTTTCAAAGGTGGTTTGATGAACAACTAGTCCCCACCATGTGGAAGTGTGGCATTATAACCCCTATCTGGAGTTCTTCAAAGCTTTCGACCGCCTTGATCACCGCATCCTACTTCAAAGACTACAACGTTACGGAATCGGAGATCCTGTACTTGGTTGGATTGGCAACTTCCTTTACCAAAGAAAGCTCCAAGTACGTGTTAGGGGATCACTTACTAACCCAATTATGTGGAATATGGTGTCCCGCAGGACTTTGTGCTGGGACCGCGTATATTCCTGGTGTTTATCAACGATCTGGCAAGAGCCAACTCCTCAAACTTCCTGCTTTTCGCCGATAACGTCAAGATTTGGCGGGCGATTAGTAACAAGACAGATCAGGATCTGCTCCAACATGACCTAGATTGCATTTACGAATGGTCAAGGAGGAACAACCTTCAATTGAACATGGCTAAGTGCAAAGTGATGCATCTGCGTCATCAGCCGGTGAGCGCTTGCAAGATTGGAGACCACACATTGTCGAAGTTTTCGCAGGAGCGTGACCTGGGTGTATTGTTACAGGAAGATCTCGGGTGTTCAAAACAAGCAGAATAGCCGAGGAGAAGCGGCAATCAACATTTCGGCCTTCTTTGCAGGGCCTTGGGTCGGTTTGAACTCTCAGTCTTGCCCCAAATGATTAACGCCTACGTGCGACATCACGTTACTATGCTATTCAGGCGTGGCAGCCGTGGCAGAAACAGGATCTCGTTGCTCTCGAGAATCCTCAAAGACGGGCAACCAAGAACGTCAGGGGCCTCTTTTATCTGCCCTATGAGCTTAGACTGAAATCTCTAAGAATGTACAGTAGTCCATCTCGGCTTTTGCGGGGGGATCTCATAATGGTCTATCAGATTCTGAAGAACCCAAACCACATTTGCCGTCCGCTGCTGGAATTGAACCACAACACTAAACTAAGAGGTCACTCGCTGAAAATGACAATTCAGTATAGCCGGCTTGAATGCCGTAGATATTTCTTTTCTCTCCGCGTGTGTGAGCCTTGGAATGCCCTCCCTAATTATGTCGTCTCTGCTCCTAATCTGGGGATATTTAAAAACTTGTTGACGATGCATTGTCTCACTTACATTTCATTTTATGACTTGTTAGCCAGGGGCTACAAAACGCAATCAAACGGTTTCTTGCTAAACTCTCAACCAATGGATTTATGGATGTATACGTTTGATATGCGAACATCTCCGCTATTCCACATAAGTCTATGGTGAGTCCACCACAAAGCCTTTCACTTTATTATGCAATTGATTTTCGCAATAATTTCCACTCCACGGGACTTGTTAAGCGATGCTTTTGTACCCGTAATAAACCATTGTCAATTGTCCACTGCATGCAATATCATATATCCGCGACTTTCTTGTTGGACGACCATCTAATTGACTGATACCCTTGTAATGTTATACTTATATTTTGGTTACCAAATAATATTAGCTATAACCCAAGCAAAAAGGACTATATGAAAGGATGGACGTAATTAATAATAACACAAAATGCACTTAGGGAATGGCGAAAGCAGGTAAATGACATTTGTACCGCTAATTCATCCACAACGGTCTGCCAATTCAAACAAGAGTCATCACATAGACAAAAAGACTCTGTTTGAGATGAAAACGCCTTCGCATACAAGTGCAAAAGTTACATATTGTATGTCCACAAGAGATAATATTACAAAAGTAGTGATGTTTTAACCCTTTTGATTTACTGGAAATGGGTCTCCTATTTAACGTGTAGTTCCTTTTATATTTCACAGTTTTCATGCAATTGTTTTATTTTTATTTATTTACAACGTCTTTAAGCGTGTTTTATCTAGGCTTCATTCATATATACATTCGATTATTTATTTTGACAATCCAAAACGCGCTAATTAAAGAACGTTTATTTAAGTAGTACAATTCTTTCGCATGTGTTAACATTAAGGTGCTGATCAAAAGTTCAAAACTTTACTGCTTTACATAAGCTTATATTGGTTCTGTCAGACTCATTGCAAATTATCTGCAGTTTACTTTTCGCCAAAAGTCACGGTAGATAGGGCTTGATAAGCATTGTTATTTAACCGTAAATCATCTGTTTTTCTTAATTCTCCATGTGATTAATAAAAGCTACACATAACTGTCTTCTTTTATTAGTGTCATCTTTTACTGTCGGTCTTAATATGATTTTCCACGGTTGTAAATTCTGCATGTATAAATTAAGTAAACCTTGGGGATTTCAGAAATTTAGTTTTTTGGCTAGTATACCTGTCATTTCTGCTATTGTGTTTGGGGTCTAGTGAAATATGTTGCTGCTTCTAAACACTCACATACTCACCTTTATTGATCTAGGTGTGAAGTGAAAACCTACAGAATGATATCATCAGAAGAATCAAATGAATTGTCGTTCGGTCTCGCTTTCTATATGACTATCATTCAAGAAAACGTACTACGATTTAATTCCTCTTAGTCAAGACTAAAGTAATAAAATAAATTCAAAGGCACAAGCGCCTCCCGCATCTTGTGGTCTAAGAGACAGAAGTCGACATTTATTAAAACTTGTGAGTAAATTTAATTTATAGCCACATTTGCCTTTGAATCGTATAGACCACTTAGCCTAGTTAGTTTCTCTACATTATGTAAAAAGTTAGATTTTAAAACCGAGCCTTAGGATTATTATGAATATTGATACGACTTTAAGATAAGTTATCTTATCATAAGTATCGGAAACCTGCTAGTCTTAGCTTGTAATATCTCGGTAATTTGGCAACCTTAGGAGTCTACTTTTCAATATTTCAAATGCTTATGAATGAAAAAGGCGAAACTTCTGCATTTGCCCATTACACTATAATTGTGTTTAAGAAATGTTTATAATTATTAAGTTGTTAGTATAAATTGCAAATATTTGTAACATCCTTGTACATGCATATGTTCCTGTTCACTAATTACTTAAGCTATAATATACTGGCCGATGTTGTATCATGAATTAAAGAAAATAGTGTATAACCTTTTCCCTTTGACCGTAACAACACACGTTTATCAAACTATTAATATTGCATTATATTTTAGCGGAGCTCGCCGATACTAGTCTGCTGTAAGCTAGTGATTAGGCTTCGCTCAGAAAAAATTTTAAAGACCATTTAGCAAAATATTTCGAAACCAGTAGTGTGCCTGTATTTGGATAACCAGTAACCAGTAACACTGGACCTAATTAATTGCATACTATTCTGGCACTCTTATGTCGCAAAGTTTCACCTATTCCCTTTCACCTTCTACGAAGTCCTTTGAATAAGATTACCCATGCGTGTTCAGTGGGCATAGATTAACGGAATTATTCCCTACGGAATGTGATTTTTGGTAATCAATTGGTTACCGCACATCGTGAATCAACCTTGATGCTCTGCTTTCTGTTATTAACAATTTATACAGCTACTTCATTATGAAACAAGTTTACCCCGCGCCATCAGATGTTTCTATAATTGGAACTAAACCGCGAAAAATGGTCATTTCAAGTACCAGCCTGCGATATTTCAGCTGTTAGTTGCGCATGCCAGCCCATCCGAATCCAGCGACGTACACAATTTACGTGCGTGATTTGTTGATTAAAGTAGTAGCGAGGTGGCCAAGTTATGAGTTGTTCGAGAGGAATGAAGGCCTTCACTGCTGAGCTAGACTCGGATTGAGCTTTACCGCAACCTGGTTGGGAAGCAAAAGAAGATGAACATAACTGGTTAGATGCAGTTGTTGAGATTGGTAGGAGCCGACTTTGTTGCCAGGCCTGTAGTGATTTGCTTTAACTATTCCCATCCCTTCAGCACACCGTCCAACAAGAATCTTATTTATCACTATAATATAATTATACATCCTAATTTTTCTTCCAGTCTTGTAGCTGATTACTAGTTTTCCGGAATGACGCCTATCTTTCGCTCGCGGCTCAGCTGACATGTAACGGTTTTATATATTTTCCTTTTTGCTTTTATTCTTGCAGCATAGTTTCTAAAGTGTTTTACACCTCTCGATAACGGTTATAATGGATATAATGATAGACCTAGAAGTATATCTGTAGCATGATTTTTAATGTAGCTAAAGACGACAGATAATATAAATCACTTTTGCTCATCACCGGCTATTCTAGCTGAAACACAACGAGTACAAGGCCATTATAACTTATATTGTACAACGGAATCCAATAATGATAAAAAAGCTAGCCAAAATCCGCGTACTTTTTCCTTGTCGTCAAAAATATCCTAGGGTTATTACCATCGAACTTGCGACTGGAACATGGACGCGAGCATCACGCGCCCTCTAAATCAAATGACTAGACAATGGAGGTGTTCGATTGAAACAACGGCGGTTAATGGAATTAATTCCACCATATCGCAAATGTGGTGAGTAGATATATGGACGCAGGGAAAATAGGTAGCAGTTAACATTTTGCTTACTTGCATTGGACCTAGGCTGCGCTAATTTAAGTCCGCTAGCAGATTAGATAAAGGTGAGCATGGCTGATGCGCAGTGTGTTCGCCAAAGATGCAGATCAATTCCAAAAGTCATTTTTATAGTACCGCGCAAAGAAAGGTGAGAAAAACAGACTGCAACCTTCTAGCGGTTTTCCATATTAAGGGTTTGTAATTAGACTCCAACAACAACGACCCCCTCTACTGCAATTTCTTAGAATTTTGTCGCTAACTGGCACACTTATGTCAGCCATGCACACTTCCCGACCGCATGTGCATTTCCTGCTCCAAAAATGGCTAACCTTTTAAGTAAGAAAGCAATGTCAGGCAGTTGTACATTTATCATCCCGAGCCGGGTAAGATACGTATAAACCGCCTCGGTAACAACGCAAAAAGCTTTAAACGAATTACATTTTCTGGAACAATTGTTATTGTTAAAACACCGTATCCAAGACATCCTGTACTGTCAGCTAAGCGATGTAAGTTAACAGCCATAACAAGCAAACCGACATTCGCCAAACAAAGCCATAATGCAGTAACTTTAGTATGCGCATACCTTCCCGAGCTAGTATCTGACAAGTTGTTAGATGATGGCAGGCAGCGTAATTTCCTCTGCGATGCGATTGGTTTTCTAGTTCAGATCACTGCTCGATGATGCGCAAAGCGTCACCTCAGTTCGCCGCACTAAGTGAACCAGATTACCTTGCAAGACAATGAACTCAAATGAGGAGAGAAATATACCTGTTCTCAGCATTTCAGCGCAATTCAACAAATGGGCTACGCCTAGTAACATATATATATTTGAAAGCGCGGTCAAACGAAAAAGTATTGCGATACTTCTACGAACAAGAGCGATTAAACATTTTTTGTTTAACTTTTCCTGAGTTAACCGCTTCTCCTTAAAACAGCGCAAATACAACTCTAACATAGCAAATCACCCTTTCTAAAATTTGTTTCAGTTAATTTGCTAGAAAACATCTTTTTAGCTCAAAAACGGGAAGTGCTGCCGTCCAGATAACATTTATGCCGTGCTATACTTCAAAGGAATGGAAGTACTTTTACAGAAATGGTTGAATTATAGCCCCAGGATACCTACCAAGCATAGGCTAAAGATTGCCAGTGCAAGACCAGCAGCTCTTAAAATTTCTTTATGAAACTACACTGTTCATCTCTAGTGCTTACTAAGGTGGAATCGGACTACCAGATAAGTGGGAAGCCGAACCAATCTGAAATTATTCATGCAATTGAAAATATTTGGCGATGTTGTTTAAATAACATTATAAAGCTTGCAGCTTTGTAGACGCATTTTAGATCCTCAAATCGCAGTAATGCCACGGAATACATTTAGCTGTTAATTAATAATCCTTAATATATATTTTCACATGCTAGGCACTTTGTCATTTGCGGAGAATTCAATGATAATGATGAACATATCGAAATTTCAACAACAATGTATTTGTTGTTCGGAGCCTTAAATAGGGCGTACGGTAAGTAGCAGCGTGGGTTTGAGAGTTAAACGATGACATTCAAAATAACAAAAATGATACCACAGCCAATGGATTTATTGAGGATGAACTATGTGCTATAGTTTTGCTATGGCTTACAACCGCGCACAACGTAACAAGGCATTGTGTATATAGCAGCCTAGCAGAATCTGTAGCTTGTGCAATATGGTATTTAATGAGACGTGCGCATAGGTTTTGCGTAATTGAAAATTTACCAACAAATGTTTTTATAGATAACTGTAAACATGTAAAACATACAATTTGTACGGTATATACGAGTCAGTTGGTAATAAGTAATTTCAATATGAGCCATTATTAGAATAAAATTGGTGAAGTTTCCAAGCCGCTTTAAATGTGATTAGTTAATAAATATTCCTTTTAGCATTGTACTTGTTTACGGATTAAACTTGCAGATGCAGTAAACCAGGAGACCGGCAAACTTGAAAATGTCCTTGCTACATTTAAAAATTCATCGCAAGCTTTTGCAAAAATTCTTGCTAACGTAAATTTATATCAACCATCTTTCATAGAATTGTGGTGAAATTGATAATTGATCATTCATATTTAGGACGTAGTATCCCAGAAAATTAGTGCTCTTTGTGGCAAGCATTGTTTTTATGAGATACTTTATAGGTAAGCACATATACGTGTATTCCTATTGCTAGCATAAACAGGCTGTTTCATTAAAGGATGATACATTTGTATTAATTGTGATATATGCACAAAAACGGTTATCTCATGCCACACCTAAGACTTCTGTTGCTTTACATTATTTTTGCAACGAAAAAATATACATTGCATAGTATTGGGATTATTGCTAGTTCTATTTTATACTACGCTGGATGATTTAAGGCTTAAATGGTGACCAATAATAATTGAATAATCATTAATGACTAACTGCTACAAGGTTGTGTGCTGCAGTACCTAACATAAACAGGAGTTTAAAGAAGAAAACATCGGTCTAATCAATTGCTTTTCACAGATGTTTTCATAATATAACGCTATTTCTAAGATTAAAATCTGTTAATTAAAGTTAGGTTCGTTAAAACTAGGTTAGGTTTGGTAAAGCTAAATTTTTAATTAAGATGTCACAAGGTTATTAGTAATTAAGAAAATGAAATATTTAGATATGGTCGTAATATAAATGCGTATAACTTGCAAAATATTAACGTCCGTAAGTAAAATAAGAATGGTTAATATCTTTAGATAAAAATAAATAACAGGAACTGTCAAAGTAGTTTTTCGTTTCTCAACGTATAAGGACCTACAATTATACATGCAAACCAATCAGCAATGTGTACTGCTTTAGAAATTCATTTGAAATAATTGATAGTGTCGGTCGCGCAGCTGACATTGTCTTGTTAAAGAATCCCTATTCCAGACGAAGGAAATTCCTACCATTGCACACATTCACACAATAGCGCGGAACACAGTTCCCTGGTCGTAAACAGATAGTGTCCACTTCAAGTGTTAAAAATCATTGAAGCGAAATCAAAAGCAGCATTCGATTTTGGGCTACCAAGTTCTAAATGCAGTTACTACATAATTGGTAAGGAAGGTAGCTAGAGTTCTTGGTAGTCTCCTTTTGTTTCTGTCAAAGCAACATCTTGTGTGTTTGATTTCTCACATACAGTAGTACAAAATTGTTGAAACAACTGCAGCGTTGTAATAAAGATTTTACATTTGTAAGTACGGATCTTTCAGTTAAACATCAAAACTGTCATTAAGGCAACCTACGCGATGGCTAAAAAAGCGTTGCCATAAAAAGCAGTTTTGTATCCTAGCTTAACAATGAAAAAAGACCTCAATACGTCAAATTTTGCAGTCCGACTTTCCGCCAAAATTTAAACGATATCTTTTTTGGGGCCACAAAATGTCTGCACAATTGGTTGTAGCAAATTTATTTAAATAATTAACAAAATAAGATTAACAAGGTTAACACAATAAACTGGTTACATATGCAATACCATAAAATGTACAGTGATACATTGATTATTTATTAGTTTGCTAATTAGTCGGCAAATATGAGATCATTTAACTGATCTACAACTATTCCGTGCAAGCAATGTTTTCCAATGAGGGAATAACTAGACCGACAAAATAATATGCCAAATATTTTGTAACAATATTAATGAAAATGTTGATTTTGCATAGTATTTAGTAAACGTATCATGTTAACTGCTTTAACAGCCGTTTCATCTTAAAAGCCGTATAAATAAGCCGTAAAAATAAGCCGTATAAATACACAAAATACGTCGGCAAATAAAGAAATTTTATCCTACCAAATTGTCTTTTGAACACACAAATCGATAAGTACTCCATTAAGGATATATGAATAAAATAGCATTTCACTTAGTGTTAACTTTAAAATTAAATATAGTTGAACTATATTAATAAAATTTTTCAAAATATTTATGTTTATAGCAAGATCATTTGGTTTCTCCAACCTAGGACCTCCTGATCAAATATCATTAAAGTAGATGCAAACCTGCCATAACACAATTCAATTTTTCCGTTTGTAGCGCAAATATATATAGCAAACGTAAAAGTAATTATTAATTCGCAATGCTTAATTAACGTACGCAATGTGCGCTGGATATTTATTTCCCATACTTTCTTGACGGCGAAACAATCCTCGATATTTATAATCTGCTTTGAGATGCGGTCGCCTTTATCTCCTCGGTCGGTGTCAGCCATCAGCCAGTATATGCTTTAATTCATTTATCGCACTAGAGTTACAAAATTAGTGCACCGGTCTTTCACAGATCTTTCGGGTGGATGCTTTTTATCTAACGAAAATGGCATACAAACGATGTGAGCTCGATTTATATCCTGTAAACGTTGTAATATATACCTGCTTAGCCACATTGTTTTGACTAGCAACACAGCGAACTGACTCGAATACACCACCGAGAATGGAAACATATAGTTTTGTCAGGCACCAACAAAGCTTACGAGGCATACGGGAGTAAGTGTGATAAGGACAATAACACGAAAATTTGGAACGCTGGAACTTAGAAGCTTAGTGTGCAACGGCTGCATATCCGCCCACCGATTGACATTTGCCTACTCAGAGCGGTCAAAAGGCAAGGGCTTAGCTCAATAATGTGATCCCAATAACATGGAGGAAGTAAAAAATATTGGACCGTTACATCAAATGCCCACCATGCACATCGCAATTTAAGAGGGATGCTTTATTAAGTTATGTGTAAGTTGCTCGTACTTTACAGCCCGTCGTAGCGTTGAGTGCGTTTTGACAACATCCCTACGCACCGGATGGTATCTTTTAGCGATTACCCCAATTTTGTGCCACCGCTCCATAGGTGCACACCAAGGGTCACAAGGGAGCAAAAATAGAAGCTTACAGCAAAAGCGGTTGAAGGAGTCTTAGACTGCAAATATTCGTGGAATTGCCGGTGTTAGTTTGGTTGAAATGCCTTTTAATACAAATTGGATACATGCAATATAGAGAACTATCTCGAACTTGACAGTCAATTTTAGCTGATTGATATTAAATGCAACACACAACAACATGTACTAATTATACTTACTTTCGTTATTCAGTGGTTATAATGGTGATTTCCTTCAGAAACGCATACGTTGGCAAGATGGTGTATTGCTCACAGATTCAAATGACAACAGTCACTGTGAAATAGTAACTTTTGGGGAATTGTTTGCTTGCACTCAATGCATAATCACTTGTTAATTTCGCACTCGGCATTGATTTACAACGTTCTACACACGCATTATTTTTGACTAAAGAAATAAAGTAATTTAAAAAAACAGCTGCAAAATTAATGTAAATCGGGTTGTTTTAATATTTTATAATCATTAATCCGTCTATTAACGTTTGTTACTTTAAGCCGTTTTCTTCCACCTGTCATGAAAATATTTAAAAATATTACAATTGACATCGATAAAGCAGGGCTCATATTGGAAATATAGGCTTACGCAGGTGCAATTTATTCAACGCTATAATATGACTACAGGGCCAACAATTATTATTAAACTCTGTTTTACCTAAATTATTTTGCAATAAAATGGTTACCTTTTGTAATAATAAATAATGTTGTATTATTATAGGTTCAAACTCATATTTTAATCTTGATTGATTTCCAGAGTTAATACATAGATGCACAATATATGTACAGTATGTTCACAAATGCTGCATATCATTATCATTACGCAAAACGGTAAACATTATTCAGCCATCTGTATTGAAGGATGATGTTATTATTAGTTGGTAACAAATAAATAGCAACTCGTTGACATAAATATCCATCTACCGAAGAAACATATTTAAATATGATTGTCATTTTTGGTAAGTGAATCGTTTTACTCGGGGTATTCGACGTGATCATCCAAGTCTGTAAGCTCCCAGAAATTAAACATTTTGCAATTACGGTTATTTCATTATTCGACTGACTATTTAATGTAACATTTTTCGTACCGTATTTGCAATTGTTTCTTTTCACAGTAGAATACTCTTCAGAAGTGAGACAGCAACACCTAAAAGATGTTCACCTTTTATGGGAAATAACAAATGATCAAATTAATGTCATCGTTAATCGAAACCAATATCGTATTTTGTACTTATACGTTTGGTGTTTCCATTTAAAAAACAATAACTTGCGGTTTCTTTCTCATTGCTGGTATGTGAGTATTGAATCACGGATTTGGACACACACGGTTCCTATATCTTGTGGTCAATCAGCGTGAAGTGAACATGTGTTAACATTTGTGAGCTACGTTAGTTAAGGGCGAATTTCAAGTGTGAATGTAGGAAATATTTTGGTATAGTTCTGTTATATTATTTCCTTTTATTAATTGGTGTACGCTGTAATTTTGATTAGTAGGACGCCGGCCGATTTTTCCTGTAAACAAGTTAAATCGACCTTTCAATCGTAGCCACCAAACTCTGGCAAAAATCGCAATGCATCTACAAGGAGTAGGGTGTTGGAACTATTTCTTTTCAATTTTACAAAAACGTACGAATTCAGCAAATGTTAACTTGCGTATTAACCATTAACCAATCAATTTCCCCACAGCAAAAAAAAGTTAAATCTTCTTGTTTGTATACAATTAGCAATCATCCTGTAGCGATTTGTACAATCGTGATCATTTATCTACAAAGTAATTATCGTGAAGCGAATCAAATTTAACTGTCAAGTCATTATAGAGGCAGCTGTATAGCTATTTCTGCCTTACCAATAAACCGTCTCTCTTGATCACGTAACATATTATTGTAAAATATTGCTATTGTGCAACATTCGCGGAAAATGAATTGCTGTAAAATTATCCTTTCCTTTTATGAACGAAACCCAACAAAACTTTGTTTTAGAAAAACTTTATACAGCGTCTTGACTTGTGAGAATTAAAACCATAGTAATATTTAGCCTATGGACCTACCAAATTAGAACATTTGCTTTGTGAATGGAGTATGTCGTCGATATAATATGAACTGCAATTAACATGAATTTGAAGTTTTCTTCTATATAAATATGCGTGTTGCGTTCATGAAACCCCTACTTCCACCAAATATTTCGAAATTATATATTATCCTTAATTAAATATTGCATTCGCTGATACGCACTGCGCCAGAGATATAAGTCAAAAAAGCTCACCATAGGCATCTAGGTCACAGCAGATAACCTTTTATTATATGTTACTGATTGAGTAAAAGGCCACATTGAAGAAAGTAATGAGCGAATTAATTGTGCACCTAATTACACTAGAGATCCCAAATCACACAGAATCCAAAGTTAATCAAATTGTTCGCCTAAACCTCAATGGTTAAATCAAGAAAATATTGGGTGTAACTAAGCTGAAACACTGCAAGGTTTGAAGCATATTGGTCTTACTTTACCTCCTCAGTTGTAGATAACAGGTTACAATTATATAGGATTAATATGTTGGTTGATACCAACGACCATTTACCACCGAGCCACCATTGGCAACGCCTGCCACAACGGTTGCTTGACAACAAGCGCCAAATGCGAATCCCCTATTATGTTCGGCAATAGTGAAATACTAAGCGAAGTTTACTACGACGCGGAATTCGATCTAAAAGGAGATTGCACATCTCAAAATGTTTAAAAAAATTGTGCATCAAAATGACACAGATTTCACTGCCGATAATTCCATCCAGGGCAAAGATGCATTCCTTGGTCACTTACTAAATTCGTGGGGAAAAGTAAGCACGTGATTGATAGCCAAGCTACCTAAATACATATAACTTTCTTATTCAGTTACCTTTGAGTATTAAGCCAACACTTTGTGTCATTATTTCTAAGACAAGCGCCATGGCATATTTTATTTTGCTCTTGTTTATCACTGATGATGCTACTTGTAGTCACGCGATTTCATCAAGGTTCTTATTCCCGTGGTGTCTCCAAGCCAGAATGATAAAAATGTTCTGTGCTAATGTCATTATACCGGTGTTTATTGCACTAAATAAAAGGAGTTCAACTAGTGGCGTTAGTTTGACGTCAGGACTTGTTCCGGGAGATGCTCACGTCCAAAGTTTATATGCGAAGCATGTCAAGTTAGCGCAAACCTTTGTGCCGTCCATAAGTATATCAGATTGTTTTCCAACTTACTGCTGTCATCTCTACCAAAGAGCATAATCTGACATTCTTAGTGAATGCGGAGTCACATTTTGCCGGCGTATTCCAGATGACGACGCGACTAGGTCAGCTCTTTTGTCGGGTGTATTTACAAGATGTCGGCCGCACAAGTACAGCCGTTCCTGAGTAAATTCCGACTGCGTGAAATAAGACTTTGGAAGACTTTGGACTTTGGACATTTGGAAACAACAACCATCGCTAAAATAGACGACGTTAGTTCCACTTTGTACAAACCAAATGAATACACGATTAACTCCGACATAATAGCACAACAAATGAATAAATTTCTGACTGGTTATAGGACAAAGTTTATAGAGAACTAATTACGGCTTAAAAATGCTAACAAATCACATGCCAAAGTGGTTGCTGGGAAGCTGCATGCACGGGTCGGTCGCTCCATGACGGCCTGTCAGAATTAGAAGATATATAATATTTTTATATTTACTGGGAAGATTTGCAAGCAAATTTGGACTTATTTTAAGAAACTTTTGAAATATTTCCAACCCTTTTATAATGCTTCGCAAAACAAAATGCAATTTTCGCAAACCCGTTTGAACACATATGATTTTAAACGGAAAGTGAGCTATTCCCTCGCAAGACGTATGAATTGAGACGACTGGACGACGTTCAGACTAAACTGTACTCCTGCCATTGCAACCGAATTGTGTAAACTCTAGATGCCGCTACAATCCCTTCTATTAATCATGAACCTGGATCACCTAGATAATAGCTGTGTCTGAGTATCCCAATTTCTACTTATCTGTCTTCACTTACTTTGTGTGCTGAGTTTACACACTGACCTGCTTAGCTATAGAATATTAGATGTTCCGTCCCTTAAATAGCGTCGTTTATCATAACTTCAAGCAATCTTACGGAATCACAAGCAAATTACATATGCATTTATAAAATAAACACCAATCTGCACGTACCACTAACAGAGGCTCACTCAAAATCTGGCACGCGCCCATATATCGTCTTTCCTACGGTCAGGGTCAAAATTTGTTTGCTGATTTCGGTGAGTAATAACCAAGGCATAGTCTACTCAAACTCCATCAGCGATTGTTCTTCCATTGGTGCGAAATTAATAATGTTCCTCTATGAAATTTTAGTGGGTATAAGCTGTCTATTGATGATGTACGTTGCTTGGTTAATCAGGTAAAACGCTATGATCCAGATGCCTAGTTATCTTATGGTGCTCGTGGGTTAGTCCTATTAACTTACTTGCTTTGCTGTTTAAGCTTCCATGCTGAACCATGTCGAATTTCATATTCGGTGGAAAGATGGTAGGCAAGACGCCTGCTGAGCAAACCTATGCGTGATCTGACGCAACGTGCTGCAATTCAAAATTGTAATAAAACAATAAGCATGCAGTACCACACACAACTATTCCTCAACATGACGCGCAGCATAAAAAAGGCATAAGAAGTGCCCTATATATGAAAACTTGTGTTTGTGTTTAATACACTTTACTTTTCAAGACATCTTTTTCATTTATACTATGTGTTTTTCAAGCAAACTTGCAGAAGCCAACGTGAAAAATTAAGGCGTATACTGATATGTCCATGGTGCATATTTCGAGTTTGCGATGGTTGGAGCAAACTTTCCGCGGCCATGTTCATAGCGGAAAATGTTATCATTTATCCGAAGACCACTGTTACCGGTAAAAACAATAGATAAAAAGGGATGCATCCAAATCTCCCTTAGCCACCTTTGTAGCTACAACTGATTGTCCAAGGAATGCCGTTCGGCTACATCATCTGCTAGTTTAATGAAAACAGGTTTCTGCTTGCATCATTTATTTCACCGAGTATTCGTGCATTATTTTCTGTGCTTGTAATCGTTGACAATCGGTATCTCAGAGACTTCAAATGTGGTATACCTATCAACGAACACAAGCCTTATGAGCATCACTGTCGTTGACAAAACCTACCTGTTCTTATCAACTCGATAGTTTCGATGCGGCCTTTAGTCAATATGCATATTTTGGTAGTACCCTGCATCTAGGCAGTCCTACATATCAAACGAAATACGTGGATTCTCATAGGGTAACAGAAAAAATGTGTAACATGCCTTCGTGGATGTGAAGAGTGTGAATGACCGAGTGAGAACTGAAATTTTGGTATTTCTTTTACGGTCCCGTTGCATCCGCAAGACTATCATGTGGCGGAAACATCCTTAAGCCGCTTGACTCCTCTGCCGTGTTAACCCAACTACTACTTTAAACTAAAACACTTAAACTGGTTTGATAGATTCATTTTAGCCGACACAGTTCCAATACGCAAACCGCCTATTAGGTTCGCACACACGCCAAATTAAAATGCGCGAAGTTACACAGAACCACAGTGGAAAATAAGTCAGCATTCCTGATAGAGAACCTGACGACAAAGATAACGAATGTAGGTGCCCAAACGCCCAATGCTTGCGCAAGTATTTCGCATCGATAAGCTAATTGTTGCCGGATAATCTTACCCTTGTTTTCGTTCCCGTGACGTCACGGCGAAGCTACAGCTGTATAGGAATGATGCGGTTTGTTTGCTGAAGTCACGGAGACTACATTGATGTAATAATCAAGCATATGAATGCAAACAGGAATGCAAACAGAGTGAGTAGGCACATAGTTCTCAGCATATCTGCTTCAAAGGCCAAATGACATAGGCTTAATTCATTAGAAACAATGTCATAGAGCATTCCGACTTTCCATTATTCACAAAGTTACACAGGTTAATGTGTAAAGAAAGAAACTACCCACAAACGGAAATGTATAAGATGTTTTTATTCTTCCAATGTAGTTTTCAGAACATATATCTTAAAGTCAATATGTCCAGTTCATGCTGTTTGAAAGGTAGTGTACCATGTCTAGGTAATCAATTTTTATTATAGTTAACTACCTTATGAAAACAACTTGAGTATGTGTCAGCTTAATACGAAATTTCAGATAATATTTTTCCACGCACGCTCATGCAAAGCACGGTGTTTTTATGTTGGTTCCATCCATTATCTGCACTGCTTTACATGCAGCAACTATCAATGACCTGAAAGCTGTTTGAATAATTCGAATGCGAGATCGAATATTCAGTTCCGCAAAGTAGGGCAATTCGTGTACGTTTCTTGTATGTATATCACTAGAGAATAACAAAAGTTTTCCGTGACTTCAAAACACTACGCGGTTTAAAGATAGGAATTCCATATTTATATTACCGGAACTTGATATTTTAAGCGTGTTTTCTGAAGCAGCCGACAATGTCTGTAAATTTGTCATATAATTTTGGTTCCAGGATACCAATGTTCTAATGCTGTTTATGCGGATATTACTCATGTTGACGTACCGCGTTTTAAAAATATCTATCTATCAAATTATAAATATCTACTAAACTACAAATCGAAACTTACATTCAACGAAGTAATTATTAGATTTGCGCTAAACAGCACAAATTATTTATGACAATTAAAATGCCCTGTAGCTAACCTCAGTCACAGTCAAAAGAGCTTTATATACCGTTCAGGTTAGTCGCATTATTATATATTAAGCACTTGCAATTTGTGTACCCTGAGATTAAATAAAAAGGAAAATACTGATTATTATATCACTGGCTGCTGCTGTCGTCGCAGTCGAAAATATACGTGTGATTTAGGCGCTTACAACCTAATGAACCCTATAATTGCTATATTAATAATACTATAATTTATTTGTAAAATATTAGACAGTCTGAACTTTCATTGTAATGGGAATTAATCCTCTATGTAAACCAGATAATCCTTCCCTGAAATTACGTCAAGTGCACATTGACGTTTTAGCGATCAATTCTTCTGCTCAGTTGTCCAGTTTAATTAGATTGATAAATTGGAAACTCAGGTAATATCATCATCTCAGACGTCCTGACCAACTACGATAAAATATCAGTTAAGACTTAAGAGTTGTTGTATTAATACCAACCCTAAACAAACCGAAATAAAATTAAATCTTAAATGCAATATCCAGTATGTTGATGGCATTGTGCTTCATGTTTTGCTCACAATTGGGTATAAAACTGCTGGAAAAGACATCAACGTACATCAATAATAATATTTGTTCACACTTTGTAACCATAATTTATATTTAAGGGTATCTCGAATTTAATGTTTACCTTTAATACCATAGAAACTTGGCCAACCGCAAAATGACCTCAGCTCTCAAACTAGCATATGTTTACACATGTTATTCTAGTACGGTACGTTTGAATATATCGACACTTATAAATTATTGAAAAATAAAGTAAAATAGGCAAATTAAATTTATTTTCAAATGGTTCCCGAATCTGTGTGTAAACATTTTGTTTTGTTCAATTGTGCGGTTTTTATATTGTTCGCCATGTTAAATTGCTTTAATGCCCTAATTGCTATGCTGATGTATATGGGGCTAAAGGTATATTGCATTTTTAAGCGCACCATGGATATCACTGAAGCAAATGAATAGTTGCAGTTATATTTCAATTAAACGTATTCATAATGTCATGTGTAACTGTATACCGTTATTGACTCCAGCGAGATTTAGCAACATATAGGCTGGCTTACAAGCTGACTAAATCTCACGTTCAAAATACTTACGTGCTTTATATCTTAGTTTATTCATTGTGTAAAACGCATACCAAAACTGTAAGCTGTTCAGGTGTAATGTTCAGTAAAATATGTTTGGGCGTTATTCTTCACGCTGCTAATGACAAACGTGGGTTCCCTAAATATTCTCTGTACAATTCTGCGCCTCTTTGTGCAAAGTTATTGAATGAAAACGGAAGACACAGACAATCGGTTGAAACCGTACGGCACTTAGAGCATACTTGTAATTTGCGAACTGGTTGTTACAATATTTAAGATTAATTAGTATAAAATTATCTCCGCCATTATCAGGCTATACACTGAAAAGTAGGTGCCAAATCAAATTATATTATTTACGAATCGATTTCCCTCGGGCGCTTTGTTGATCTTGTGCCCATTAATTATTTGTGGGGTAATAGCAGTTGGCTGAAATGTGACTGTATGCTTTTCCAAATGTGGGAAAGAGGCTGTATTTTAACTGCCAGTTAGGCGCCATGCAAGCTGTATTTTAGCAGCAAAGTGCTGAACACTTTGAATAAGTGCTAAATAGAAGTATTACATTGAGACGTTGCGAAGGTACTATTTACTAATTTGCAGAAAGCATAATTACTATAGTACACGAAAGAACTAAAGCCATTCTGCGCAAATTTAAATGAAGCATTTGTTGCTTTCCTTACTAAAGCAACTTAACAATTTACTTCCAATCGTTTTCTGGATAGCAATCTAAGATTAAATTTACTGCAGCAATTGTTGTTCCAAATTATGCTTTTTTAATAAAGTCAACAAATAGGTGTTTTAGCCGTCTACCGTCAGTTCACGAACAAATTTTTTCCTAGGACATAAATGCAAAAATAGTTTTCATGTCCTGGGATATATAGATAAGGGTATGCCCAAATTATTATGAGGTTACTTCCGAACCCATTAATGTTCAGCTTTTTAGTATACGTATATGATGTCATGCGTCACAATCTCCTGCCTACTCAAAGCAAAACGATGTTACTGCGTGTAACGTTATGCTGTTGTTAGAGAACTAACATTGAAAACCCCATGGAGTAAAATATAACGAGTTGCGCTGCAATGAAAAAATAGACAAAGCTGAATTCCTTCCTTACTCTCCGAGTCATCCATCAATGTTTGCTTCATTGCCTTCTTGGTTTGACTGCTTGCGTTATTGTATGTGACCTACGTGTCAGCATATATGGCTAGACTTAAATTGGGTTGCTGCACTCAGGTTAGTTCGAAATACCTGCAACATACTTGGTATTATGCCAGCAGAGTTCCAGACATGGCTACATATAAATCCCCGCTGGCTGGGGCCAAAAAAGGATTTTATGTTTATTTGTTTAAATTAATTTATTTGCAATAAAATAAGAAACCAAATGTTTGCGGGCTTGACTTAATCAAGAAATGTGCGTTTATGGCAATTAAGAAAATAAAAATAACGTTATGCATATTTTACGGCACTTGTTTTGAAATTAAATAAAATTTAAGAAATGCCTCCCATAAAATAACTAGCAATCAAAAGTACAATAGAGCAACGTGCGATAGGCAGCCTGGCTTATTACACATTTATTATAAAAAAACATAATAAATAATAATAATTAAACAATTAAGTAAAATCATATTAGTCCTAAAAAGTAGGTTACAAAATGCATGTATATTAAGAATGAGTTATTGATTAGATTTTAATTCTGCTTTATATGTAAGCATAATTTTATAAGAATTACGGCTTTGTAATCTATCAGTTTCACGTTCTTGTAAAAATCCTACTCCTGAATTGCCATACTGTGAGAAAAGAAATATTTATGCTTGCATACTTAAGTGTTGCGATAAATTTTATAATAAATTTTGTGCCTCACCTCATTGATTACAATTAGCTGGACATCCAAATAATTATCGAATTGGTGGGAAAAATTAAATATAGGTTGAATAATATTTTGTATCAAATAATTGCACTGCTAAGTAATTCAGCACCAGGCACGGAAGGAGCACAATATATTCGAGTGACTTTTTATAAGTGGCGCAACCCTTTTTTATCTCGTAATTACCTGCTGAATATAATAATTTATTTCAGAACGCAAGAGTACCCGAAAGGCAGTTAGATTAACTTTGAAATAGTGAAAACAAATTTTCACTACCTTTCCGAAATACAGTTACGTAAATGCTAATGGCCATGCTTCTAAGTGTTATCATTTGTGAATTGAGAGTTGGATTCAGGAATGTTGAAATTTAATCATACATAATTATTGCGTGTTTACTAGCATCCCATTACTGATAAAGTTTGCCATCCTTACAATTATCAGAAGGTATGGATGAAAAAGCTGCTCTAGAAACATTGCTCAAGTACAACGAGAAAATACGCTTATGCCATTTAAAATGCCATAGAAGAAACTTTTATCCGCAGTTGAAGATATACTTTTAAACGAAAGACTAAACATTTAGCAGTATTTTGAAATACCCGCAATCGTTATATTTAATTTCTCTTCTTGATTTTCTGGGATTCTATGGCTGATGAGTTATGCACGTGGTATGATTTTAGCAAAGAACGCCGAAGTTTATCTTCCACAAGGGGTTTACAATCCTGCAATTACAGACACCAAATAAGCTGCGAGTTTTCCTGTTGTTTCGTGAACAATTTGTTTTCAATTTAAAGACCGACGATTTCATTAGAAAGCAGCTCAAATTCGCTGGGCACAAAGTATAACATCAACAATTTAAGTCACTTACAAAACATGCATAAGGAAAAAGGCGACGCTGAATAATATATTTTAGTAACGCAGAACAAAACTGAAGCAGTGCAACATTATGGGGCAATATTTTGTCGGTCAAATGGTTGGTAACCGAAAACCTTCAATTCCGAACATAAACGAAATCCCTGATACTTCGGTTCAGCAACCCTCAAACGCTGCAATAGTTCAGCCTGTGGATAATTACCACAGTATTGACTATTTCAGATGTCTTTTCAAATTCGCTTTTATTGAGTTCAGCGAATATTCATGGGTCCGCAATTAGAACCAGTGCATTTTCATGCACTGACTGGTGATACATGAACGACTTCATAAGACTCATAAAGATTGCGGAAGTAACTAATTACCACAGTAAATTGTACATGCACGAAATAGCTAGAAATAAGAAATTCATTAACATTGTACTTTGAAATGGCCCTTGTTCTGAGAAATATATTTGTTCCGAATATTTTTCAAAGCACCGAGCTGTCTATTGGAACCTTCTCGAGTTTTATCGTAACCGCCATCTCTCCACCATGTGTTATGCTATTCTGCATGTATCTAGATTCGTGTCCGCCATGCATCTATCAATTAGGTAACCAATTCCCTATTTGTCGCCAAGCACTGCACCCATCAATGGTTATTAATACAAACACCGTTTACCCACATGTGAATTAACTATGTTCGACATCTGTTTTTTCAAACCGTCTGTGCACACGTAGTCGGCAAGGACCGCCACCATTACTGTCAACAGTTAACTTGATGCGCTGTCAGCTATTCGGTTTTAAATAACAGCCAGATCCTTGCAAGGGACGCAGCGTCGCTATATAAGTGATGTTGTTAATTAGCTGATAGGCTGAAGTCGTCAACTTTGGTCAGTATTGTAACGAGAGCGGTGATTTGCACCCAATGTGTACTTTTATAATATATCTATATTTCTGTACTTGGTAGTTACTGATGTGCTTGTCATAATTATTTTTTCTTCATTAGTATGGTATAGTTTTTCGTGTTAAGTCTTACGGATACCCTTTGCACTTTTAACATCATCAGTTTGCCGTCTACATAAGCAAGGTAATGTTTCCCTCATAAATAAAATGTACAGTTGATATATCACTAACCTGTTACCCACTATGCAAAGTTTATTGATGCATAAATGAAGCAAGGTGCAATAAATATTTTTACATCACATACATTGCTATTTCCGTTGTGCATTCGAGTATGCCTTTCTTGACAGCAATGGCATGTCATGTACCAAATTCCTGGCATTAGGTATACAGATTTAAGCAATCGTAGTACGATGATGGTGGCATGTAATTTCGATATAACTTTTGGATTGTCTTTAATTCGTTAATCAATTCTAATACATAAATTTCCTACATAGTTGTGAGGGTTGCGAAATAATCGATTAGCAACTAAACATATTTCTAACGGATTGTAATAAAGAAATTTTTCGCTTTAGTTCGCAGATGTGGCAGTAAGTAATGTCGGCTCGGCAGCAGTCATTTAATTGGAATGTATGAATTAATTCTAAACACAAATTGCTGAAGATAAATACAGCTCCTGGAATGCAGCCATTGCGACGCTAATCCTAAAAAAACCGAAGTACTCCGGGTCCTCATCAACTTGTTCATCCCAGGCCCATTCTAAAATCTTAGAAAGGGTCAATAACAAAATGTGACTACCCAAGCAAATTGGATACACATTTGTAGACCTGCCTGACTGCTAATTTTGTCAAGCACCATGAGAAGCTTGTAAAGAAGGATCATCCTCAATTTACAAAGTGGAAATTCCGCTTTCTGCCTTCAGGGCATGAATTGCTGAAAGTTTATTCAGGCATCCACAATCAGTTGTTAACAAGGCACGAATCGTCCTAAAGATTTAACCTAGGACAGTCTTGCGAATTCATCTTACGAATTTAGGAAGGCTTTTTACAAAAACTATTATAAATTGCTCCTCAACTGTCTGATTTTGTGAAATGTTGGCGGCTCGTTACATCGACGGATCAGGAATCGCTTATTTTTCAAAAGTAGAGAGTCCAAATCGGCAACCATCACACTGACTGGTGTCCTTTGCAAAGTGGTGTGAAATAAGGCGTTGAACTGCGGCCGAAAGCTTTTAAAGTCATATAATTACTTTTGCATAAGTTTCTAATTTAGACCTGTGCGTTGATTGCAAATGTTTTAGAGATTTGATGAGTAATGTACACAACTCATTACTGTAACCCGCTTTAGCGAGATATCAATCGCCTCTCCATGTGGTTGGCATAGGTGCATTTGCGTAGGAATACGTTTAAGTCGCATTTAGTAACCCGAGGTATATATGAGCACATACAAAAATTCTTCGGCTGTAAATATTGTACACTGGCTTTGGTGCAAAATCGCAAGGTACTAGCGGACGGCGATCAAAATTTTATAAAAATAGAATAAAAAAATTTTCAAGAAGTTCTTCAAATTTTGGGTCGCTGCAACGCATCGACAATATTGCAACGAACATATTGCCACTAGCTTCTTAATCCCAGTAATGCGAACAATGCTGAAGTACGGCTCACGCTCTCACTGTCTAATCGTTAGGACTAGGTAATATAATTCTGCGCTGAAAACAAGTGGCCACCAGGTCGATCAACGAAATAGGAGGTGCTACAAACGAATACCGTTTTAAAGGAAGTACGGCTTTTACTTTATCGTCGATTGTAGGCTGGCATCTTCACAAGACGCCGAATAACACATTCAGTTAGTAAAATACTTCGAGTCCGCTGCGGAGTATGCGCATACCAACCAGCAAACAGAACACAGGATCAAGCTTGTTGTACCGGATTTGCTGCGCTTACGGCTTTACGCTGCAAATATGATTTAGTCAAAGTAAAGACAACTATGTTTATAATTTCGGTTGCACAAGAAATGTAATATCCTGTACAAACCATCGTCTTCAAACGAAAACCAGAAATTCGCCTATATCTCAAACGAGGCTCGGCATATTGGGGCCATGTCACACGACGCATATCAAATTAGGTGTAACCACAGCAACAGTTTTAAGAGCCACTAGTACACTTCATTCGCGCATAAAATGCACGCACTACGATGGAATCTGCGTGAAGTCGCTCAGATTATCTACCTGCGTCCCATTTCATTTTTCGCCAACTGCGGTTTTCTCGATATCCGAACACCTTTTAGACTCGGGTCAACATATGGAGCTGGACACAGCGTTCGAAGTTATGTTACGTCGCACTAAACCCCGTTTCCTTATGTTTGTTAAGAATGTCGCTGTAAGCCGGCTAGTGCCAGTCTTTTGTGTTCAGAAAAGTGTATTTTCCGTCTAAATCTTCCTAATACATAGGTGTGACCTTTGTCATTTTTCTGCACCTTGAGCGTATCTGGTTGCGGCCACGGTTAGCTACATATATGCATATCGCTTAATGTTAATGCCACTGAAAAGACAATAGCAAATGCTTGCAACTACCAGCCATTGTCCTTTTTCTTTGCACTTAAATGTTATATCGCCCTAATTCGAATTTCGCTCTGAGTTATTGGATATATTTTAACAGCCTTTTTTTCCGGTTGCACATTTTTGCCTAGCTGTTTGCATTGTGCATTGCAGAAGATCCAACCTGTACGGTGTTGTGCAGGTACACATTACCACTCTAAATTCTATGTTAGTATTTGATTCCATGGTAATCGAAATGTTGTTATATGATGTGTGTTAGACCTAGATAGCCTGGCCGTCTAACATATGTCAAAGCAACGTGATTACATTCCATTCAGAATGCTTAAATCTATTGCGGTTTTTATGAAAATGTTAGCGTTCTTGCTTTTGCTTTTCGGAAACATTTACGGAATTTCTATATTTCATTCTACTCGACGGGTTCATGGAGGTTGAATTTGGCTCCATGTTGCTCATATATACGCCCTAACAAATGTGACGAAAGTAAACATAATACTACAGACGAATATTTTGATGAACAGAAATCCAACCTCCGATCACTATGGCGTAGTTTAATGGAATTTGGTGGAACGCCGTTGCGAAAATAAGACAAAGTTTATTACTCAGCTACATTTTCTCCCAAAAGTTGACAAAAGTGTGATTGCTACTTAATCAGCTTGAGAACTACGCAAGAGTATTTAATGCAAGCAGAGATCATAGCGACCAACCGTGTTTGAGTAGGCGGCTGATTATTCTTGCTTAAAATGGGACGACCTATCTTGCATTCATTAAGGAATAGATTGTGTACGTTACGCAAGTCACACATAACATATCTCCTAACGAAATCGCCGAAAAAAAATACGCGGCTGGGGTGTAATTTCTTTGCCTGGAATACAAGGTTTTCTTGGAGGCAGCTCTAGTAAACTAGACCACCTTAATTCCGTATAAAGTAAAACATATCCAAGTAACAAAAGTTGTCACGTTTAATCGCAATAGTCATTATACTTCAGTGCTTCAGCAGTTTTCTGCTACAAACATGCATGATCCTAGACCTACAGTCAACCTGATCCTCAAAGAGCACCAAATCGTTTCAGTCTATCAATTTCCAAACTTCTCTATATTGTTAGTTTTGCAGATAATGGCAATTTGCTCGACACTGTCAAAGTATGAAGCACATTTGCGACAGATGCAGGAGAAGAGTTCACTTACAGTACTGTATTCTTGGAACGCGGTTTACCCTGTCCTGAAAGAAATGCAAAAACGCCAGATGGGATCAGAACGATCCTTACAAATTTCATGGTAGAATGCGTTAACTGAAGTTCCAACACCCATGTAGAAATTAATCGCAGGCAAATCAAGTTACAACTTTATAATGCTGATCACCGTACCATTGCTTATTTGCTAACATCCTTAACGGAATCACTTGCATCATTATTGCAGCAGCTATCATTCTTAGTGTAGAAGCTCTCCTATTTAAGGCAAAAACTATCCTCCGATGATCATCCATGCAGCATCCACGTAGCACTGCGTGGCAGAGGCTACTAGCCAATAGAATTCGGTAAAGAGTAGCGAGTGAAAACAGTTACGCGCAGAATAATCACGGTGGTGGAGCTTAGTAGGAAAACTGTGAGACCTGCGTGAAGCTGGCGTGGTACAACTCAAATGGACGTTAATTTAAACTTAACTACACGGCGCCGACCGGTCCACGACTATACATAGGTTGGGAGTCACTGCCCTTGAATGCACCGGCCCCCTATACCCCAATATTTCACGAGACCGGCTGTTGTAGATTAGTCCCTACGCAACCAAATAGTACATACCTGTATACTTGCGGAACACGAAGGAAATTAATATAATTCACCGTTTAACCTATCCTTTGAAAGGAAATTGCAAGGCTGCAATCAAACATCTATCGCATGCCTACTTCATCGCTCCATTGGTGATTATACCATTCCAACCAGGAGCTGTCCTGTGTACCTAGATCAGGTTCGACTTGTGAGGTACGTATGGGTCGAATTGTTTGGCATATGATTGCCTTCTAACCCACGTTCAAATTAGACCTCGAGATCCGTCACAAAGTGCTATTCCATCGCATGAAGAAAGAAGTTAAATGCAGCGATTGGTATCCATTCTGCTGCGACGGAGATCGTTCGGCTCCTTATGTTACCAACAACTGTATTTGGAGTTCATACGGTAGCTGTTTCTGCGTCTTCAAATTTCCGACCGGACTAACCTGCAGGCCCCAAAAAGATGACAACCTATAATCGCCACTATTTAGAGTATAGTTTTAGTGTTAAACCAACGTTGTTCACAATTGTCCTGCGTGCATCATTTTCGCCCTAGCCTACGACATATCCTTTGCTCACTTACAAAAGGGGCTTTCTCCACTTCTGGCTTATACCCGGTGTTCTGAATGCAAGAGATTCCATTCTCTCAGGGACTGTGCGCGTTTCGATGGATGTCTCAGGCACCACCATTGTCTAGTGAGGGCGCGTGGCGCACAGTGCACCGTTTAGTGCAGTCGAAATTTTCGACCATTTCAGTTGGACCACGCTAGCCTCACGCAAGTCTCGTAGTTTTCCTACCCATCTCCAAAAGCGTGACTATTCCGTGCGAAACTGTTTTCACTCGCTACTCTTTACCGAATTTCCGTTCAATATACATTTATTATTTCCTTAGTTTCTTTATCTATCTGCTATTTTCAAACTGCGAATCACTTCAAAAACTATATAGGAACCATTGCTCAAATGACGCAAAAATTAATTATATTCTGTGCTCACGTTGTACACGTCGATAAGACGACCCAATTGGTCTGTGCCTCGCAAACTTGAGGAATAAAACGATTGTTTATTTATTACACTTATTTTTTAACTGAAATCGCTTTGCTGCCTTTAATCGCATACGCTCTTGGTGCGTTTACGTGTTCAGTACAATGGCATTCGAGTGGCAGCTGCTAGTGTGTTTTAATGGATCATAATTAAAATGTCAACCAGAAAATGCATAATTTTTAGGTATCTGTGATATATATCAATTTTAAATATGAACCAACATATGTTTTACCTGCAGGGCATAAAATAAACCAAACGCACCAATTTTGCACTTGTAATTCCAAAGTGGTTTACCGATAATTCCGCATTTTCAGATAAAAAATATAATAAAATACGCTTAACATTAATTACAATAGATTAAGACCGACACAGGATAGGAACAAATCCTTGCTAAATGTAAATTATTATTTACCTTAATTAAGGTTATAAAATACAGGCACTGCAATAGTAAGATATGCAGTTTCCTACAATTTTTACGTTGAATTTCAACACTAAGTATGTTCGTGTGTTAGTATTACAAAGCGCAGACGCTAATGTTTATCTTTGGTTATTTAGAACAGTAAACAACAAAAGGCAAGTCAATAATATAGCTGCAACTCAATAGATACTTAGAGTTGCGCATTATATTGTGCATAATGTAGCAACATACACAAATTCTCATTTATTCAAAATATTCCTATAGGTTTTAGATTTGAAAATGAGACAGGATTTGGTAGAGTATATTTAGCGGAATGCATCCCATTTTATCCACATTAACCGTTAACCTTCTTGTTATTGACCACAGCAATTTTAAATAGATATTTGATAGCAAATTGTTAAGTAGTTGCTCGTGACAATTACTATGTATTCACCTAAATCAAATATTCGGAGGTATGCTCTATCCATCCCATTTGCCAAATTTATTCTCTCAGCGTATAACCATTCAAATTGCTCAAAATTACACTGAATATAACAGAGATTAATTTGCTTCTGGATATTCTTCTTTATTCACAAACACATAAATGGCGCTAGCGGACAATGGTTAGATAAAGTTACTTATCTTGAGGTCGTTTAATTTAATATTCACCTAATGATTTGAATTCTAGCATTATGAAAAATAATGTGATACGTAGTGTGGTAAGATACGAGAATTATACTGTTATAGATAATATAATTTATATATATATAACCCCGTTTAACTTGTCGTTCAGTTGCCACCTTCATAAGCAAGGTTTAATACATAGTTTTCTTTGGCCACCGTGCTTAACCACAGCCTTTGAAATATATTAATATTTCGACGATTCAAGGCCTTCAGTATAAAAGCTGGTGTAGAGCACATGGAATTAGAAATAATGGTCATAAAGCTATCTAGGAATCATCATTTTTCTCTTTTTTAATGGCCTGCAGCAAAGTACTCTCGTTAGACTTTCATCCACAGTATACTGAACATTTATGTGAACAAATCGGTAGCATCAAATACAAACTTGCGTCAAATGCTTTTGTATTGAAACTCATTAGCTGTTTGCATTTTCTAGCTTTGCTGGCCCCTTTTTCCGGATTTGACGATTATAATTTTTACTTATATCTGGAAACGCTGACAGTCACTATTTGACGCAGCGGGATTCAGTTATTGGGCACCTTACTATTGATGACCATACACTCTTTGAAACATGCATTTTCCGGTTGCAGGTCAATACAATTTCGTGGGTATATGTTTGTTTTTATCATGCTATAAGAATTGAATTTAGTTGAATTAATGGGAAACCGTACTTTTAACCATAGCTACGCCCTATTTTTAATCCATAGGTAATTGTATGCAAAATGTTAGCTTAGCCTTAATTATGTAAATTTTTAACTCGGAAAGAACATTGATAACTACATGAAGCGACCTAAAATGAAATGTGAAAATACGGTGTTAAGTAATATGCAATAATTTGAATGCTACACACAAAAATTAGAACATCTGTAAACATATTAATAATTTCATATTATACTCAATAATTTGTTAAAGAGTAATATCTAAATAACATATAATATAGGGTGCCAGCTTGATAACTTATTTGCATAAGCATGTTAAAATGTTATCGACTTCCATTTACACTCAGTGTATTCTAGTTATGCATGCATAAAGTAAAACAACTATATATTATTAGGCATGTAAGTTCGTAATTTTAACAGTATCATAAGATAAAGCCAATGTCCATTTGCAACATTTTGTCATGACTCGGTTAAGTTCAATATGCTTAATGAGAAATAAAATGTGTTGCTCTTAAATTTCAAAGCTCGGATGCCTCATGAACAACGAATTTAACGTGGTACACAAGTATCGAATTTTTATAAAAATTAAATTTGAGATATCTCCCGTAATGGCGACTGATTTGTTAAAGCTGTTTGCGGCCAGTAAATTTTAATTCATTGCTAACTTGCTTCAAAATGGCAACTAAGCTATTAGCTCAGTCAAACACACGCAAAATAGCAAGAAATATAAATTTACACTAGTGAAGTAATGATAATGTAATAAAATGCAATATTAATCATAGCATCTAATTTATAAGTAAAAATTTGGCCCTAGCTATGAAGTACTTAAAAAGAACTTAAGATCGGTGGCTGCTTTTGTGTACATATATATATTCATTAATTATTTCACGATAGTAGTTGATGTTCGTGTGGATGGTGTCGCATGTATATGCATAACAGTTACGATAGAAATGATGGGGATATGGATCGCAATTCACAATTACACGAAGATATTTCTTTGACCAATATATATATATGTGCATTTACGGTTATGGCTTACGTTGAAATATAATTTCAACATTGCCACGGCAATTGCGGTACAAACATGAACTTAGTGAAGAATACTCCGGTTAAAGTACGCAACGCTGTTAATTTACATTAGATAAAAAGCGAATAGAACGTCATGTTCCTTACGATGGCATTTAAATTGCGACCATAGCTACCAACTTATTTCTAGTGAAGATTACATGGACTAATTTTAAACACCGTTGGGCAACGTTTCTTTTTTGTCGAAACCGATACATGCGTTTTTTGAACTTGTGTTATTACCATGTTACAACCAATTTCGTGTTGCCCACGACACAAGAAAGGAGCTATCGGCTTGGTCGATCTTAAGGACTGTACTTCTTTTTATCGAATTTTTGATGTTCACATCTAGCAAATTATATATTGTTTAATTACTATGCTGTTTATTGATTGCACAAGAATTGTTCGTTTATTTTATGAAGCTGCACTCTAGATATCAAAATTGATATTTAGCCATATTTTCGATGTTTTCCCTGAAATATTTTCTCAATATTTCGTACGCTTTGCAATGCTTTCCAACGTATAGAGAATCCTTAAATATTTGGATGTGGGCATAATCTGATCCTGGTTTGCTCAGCACCGAAAAGCATTAAGAAAACGATACCATGTCGAGCAAGGAATCCATAATCTATCAAAATACACAGTAGTTTGTAAAGCGTACGATGGTCAACATGCATATCGTTGCCAAATACCTTCCAGGTACATTATTTGAAGATCTCAAAAATATGTTGTTTTTACGTTTTAGCTTAATTCACTGACAACATTTAGCTTGTACTTCATAGTAGATTCAGAGTCAGTCAGACAAAATAGTTGCACTAAAATATTTAAACCAACAAGCTTTTTGTCTTTTTTAGTTCGATTATTGCACCCAGTATGTGCGCGATGAGGTAATTTATTTTTGTTTAAGTTATAATTATATTTTATGAATCCTTTTCATTCCTGTGTTAACAAATATCAGCAAATTTCACAGGAGTTATAAGATGGTTTTTATGGCAAAAATTACTTAATACCTATTAACGAATTCAATCATGCACTATTATTTCTTGAAGAGCTGAAGCACCGCATTAAATTATGGTTCCGATGCATCCAGAAGAATAACAGAATCGCTGGCTAGATTAGGCAGTGACATATTTCTGTGTGTGTGGGTTATGCACACGTATGACAAATAGTGTTGTTGTCACAAAGGTTACCGTTAACGGCACGTGGTACAACACTTGTAGCGATAGGAACTGTGTCAAAAGCGGGTCTGATGATCGTTCACCTTGGAAAGTGTAGGCGGAAGGTTCCCGAAGAATGTTGGCCGCCCATTGGATAAATTGTGTCAGTCCACGTTTTGCGCGTAAATTTGGGGTCCAACAATTCAATCACTGCAGCTTTTCGATGTGTCCATACAGCGCTGTAGTAATAGCAATAAATTTCCCCAATACGTATTTTTCGTACAGCGGATTGTTTTTGCGGGCCACTTGGATACATCAGTTTGATTGTTGTCTAATCATTAAAGTTCTGTTTATCGGTTAATAAATTAAGCTTGATAGGCTGAATCCCTTAAGGCTGTACGTTTTTCTATTGCGGCTACTCAGATAACACTTCGTTTGCTTTAAGCCTAGAGAGCTCAAATTCCGTACAGCTGGCCTTAACATTTTAACTGACCCACGGTCTAATCACAAACTATTAAATGCGGGGTGGAAGTTTTCTTTAATGTTTATAATTCTTTTTATCTTAAGTTTAGACTAAATATACTGCCCGATCAAATTTTACCTCAAAAATGTGGTCCTGCTTTTAAAAACCTGGACCGACATGCTCCAAGTAAAAGCGCTTGTATTCCGGCGTATTTGTTAATAGCCTTGTATAATGGCAAACATCCAGAAAACATGGGGAAGTTGTTTGACTTGAAAGTACCAGTCGGTTTCTTGCATGACGTAAAAAGTGATATCGTAAATGGTGGCAACGTAGTTTTCTTAGTTGCTCTTACTGAAGTACTCCGCATATCATCTAAAGGGAAACAACAAATTCGTGTGATTATTACAGCGATGCGACGTATCTATCTTCAAGTAGGCGACTTTCAGATATTCTTGTTGAACACAAGGTCAAATCAAACGATGCATTACCTCATTATTTGCGTGTCCGAGACAAATTCGTTGTAAAAATAATCATCGGCATTTAACGCTTGAAGGACAATTGTTATTGCTTGGTTATCGATACGGAGACATAGATTGTCTTAAGTTCGAATTTTCCCACCAGAAAGTATAGAGTTTATTCGTACTAAAAGCCCATTATCGTAGGTGCGGTCATCATCAGCATCATTATCACTAAAAGCAATACACCATCCATTTTAATTATTATGTTGCTGCCATAAAAATAACCACCTACGGAACAAAGAATAATGGGAGAAAAAAGGGTGACTTCTGAAAACCTTAATGTGTTAAGCAAACATTCGCTTACAAATTGTCGAAAGAATACCAAAACTGACAGCTGGTACTACTTCAAAGATAAGCCTCAGCATCGTCTATAGAGCTTTCTTGCTTGTTTTACAGCTCAGCGTCAAATCAGCCATTGCCCCGAATATAACATATTACAATCACACTTTAAACAGGTAGCCCCAATAGGTTGCGGAAACTGACACGCCACTGGTGCTCACGGTAAGCCATGCCCTGTAAACAACTAAATCAAGAACAAGTCCCGCAGACACCAACCTGGTTTTTGAGACTACCCGACGGCACAGCGATTGGGCGTCAGTGACTTAATTGCCCACTGTTAAGCCAAGTTCTTTCCAACAGAAGTATTGTGCCACCCTTCACTTGGCAGACAATAGCAGCTCTCGAAAGCGGTTACTGGACATACATAGTACGTGCCAAAGACAACGCAACTTACTCTGTACTACCTGTTGTTCTAATTAACTAGCTTGATTAGCGCAAACTACCACTCTCCTAGGCACAGCACCTTTAAGGAAACGCTTATACTAACCAACAACGGCGATGCTGTGCAGATTTCGATGTTCAAAGACTTGAATGTTTCCCAGATTCGCAGACAGAATGGACTACGTCCCCCTCCCATAGAGTAGGACTTCCCTCACTGTGGTATAGTAAACAGGTCTTTTCAAACTAGGGAATTTCCGTCACTAACGTCGAGCAATAAAATCATAGTTTTGGCTTTTCTACTACTTGAACTGACTTCATTTGCTATACACACATATCTGCTTATACAGCCGCCTATGTAAGTGAATTGTTCTACTACCGCACGTTTCTTGCTAACTAGGGTCAAGGTTTCATCAAGTGGTTGGTGGTACTGTAGCATCAATTTGCAATTTGAAGGCACAAACGCATGTCAAATAATGGAACAACTGAAGACAAGTTGTGAAGAGTTGATAGTGTCGCCCCAAAGACCTAGCACTACAAGATTATATAACGTGTAAAACCACGGGCTTCTGGCATTTTACAAGACAGCACCTCAAAGCGTGCCTCCGGAGATTTCGGAGGGAAACAATCTTTAAATAAATGTACTACGAAATTGAAAATTGGGGAAATTTGACAGCCATGATGAAATCCGCATGTTATCGGAAAGATATCTGATCAATCACCATGTTGGACGGAAACCTGATTACACTTTCCAAATCCGGGATTACTGTTCCCCATTGAGGTGATGCAGGTGGATGGAAGCCATTAATTGTGTCACAGTTGGCTCTGGGCCAATACCCCCTGGTTAGCACAGTCAGTGCCACTGCCCTTCTTGTCTATTACCGTAAGGGTCGATTCTCTCCAGATAGCCGGAACGATTTCATCCTTGTCTCATGTTCGAACAGTAAGGTCTGTGCTTTACGGAGCATCTTACAATGAATCCTAAATATGCAGGTGATAGGCAATCCGGGCCAGAAGCAGGTAAACGACTGAGGGCATTAATCATCTTAAAGACCACGGCCACCAACGAGGATCTAAACAGAACATTCAAGATCGGTTATGAATCATCTAATTATGAAGAGTTCCGAAGTAGGGGACATTAAACTCTTCTCAAAATTGTTCCGCTCAACGAGCCATACGACACTCCTTATTGTGAATTAGACCACCTGTGCTTTTTCTTATTAGTTCATTGACGCCTATTTGCTTGAAACCAGTGGTGTAGATCAGCTGGAAAACTTTGCACTTGCGCCCTACATCTACCACCTCTCTTTATTGATCCTGACTGGTCCACCAGACGTATTTAGCAGCGCGCAGGCGCCGATTTGTTTCTCGCCTAATTGTTCGTTTTGTCACATTATGCTCCTAGCCCGTCGGGAGGTCTCTTCTGGATTCCGAAAAAGTCACCAACTCTCTATATCCAGTATCTGTTGCGGTGGCAACTGATAGTACAAAACAATGATCATGCGTCCTGCAAAGAGAAGGAGATCCTCTTTTACTGAAGCTCAGAGTCATTAAAAATGGAGCGAAATTTCGGTACGCAGCGCAGCTTGTTCGGCTTGCTTGACCAAAAGCTGAGATGAGCTTCAGTTGCCAACCGAGGAGACGCTATGTTTGCATCCAGGTAAATTTATGAAAAAGTGACCGCGTACCATGATCCTAGTCGACTCAAGTACTTCAGTACGACTGATAATCCATGATGAAACAAAGACATCTGCAAATTCTTGCAATGAAAGCAATTTTGGCGCATCCCTGGTTATCCATACAAATAAGCCAAGTGGCACGTCGGCTCCCAGTTTAGCCTAATGCAGGGCTAGTAAAAACATTAGGTGCTACGTGCACCGTTACAACAGACTGTAGACCTTGTCCATAAGGTCGGATTTAATTCAGTATTTACTATGTAACTTAGCTACTAAAGTGTCTAGACAACCTATGTCCATTCATATATTGTACAAGTAATATTATGTCTGAACTGGTAGCATTATTTCCCAGCGTGTTCCGCTCGCAGCAGAATGCGTTTGGTAGCATCAGAAAGGCAATCAGTGTGAGCTTAAGCGGAAACCTCAAACAAACAGCGTTTTCTACTGCTTCGTGAATCTAGGTAGATTTACGTGGTCAATCGGACTGCCGATAAACGGCTGTTCAACAGGATCCAAGCAACCATCGATGACTCAGCCTTGGATCTGTGCCGGACACCTACTCCAGCTTGACCAGAGGCTGCGTATCAGTGTCTCTTAATACATGCAATTAAATCAACAACTCCGTGAGTGTCATTTATCTTAGTTTCGGACCTGCAACTCACATCCATACCCAGCGGGATTAACATGCGTTCGAGTCATCCTGTTGATATCTATGTCATAATGTGCGATGGTTGTAAGTGACCAGTGAAACTTGACAAGGTGGCCATATTAGCTCCTGTGGTCGAAAGGCTTCCATTGGAATTTGCTGAAAATCAGCTGCATATGGTAATATTCGAGTGGCATTACGGCTGCTCTCAATTCAGCTGTGAGTTATAGAAGAACGATTGGTTATGCGGGTTGAAGCAGAGTTAGAGAAACAGGTAGAAAAGTATGAAAGGCTTCTAAACATGGATAGAATGATGACAGGCTTTAAAAGCCCGTCCGCAAAGCAGCGGGAATATGGCAATTGTGCATTTTTAGGGTAAGGTACACTATCTCTTTTTAAATAATTAACCTCTATGACCGGAATACTGAGTTTGTTTTATCTCTAAATGTTGACCGACCTGGAAAGATTAGATTTCTAGGGACCAGGAGACACCACCCAGTATAGCTCAAAGGGTCGTATAGGTACGCATAGCGCTGCTTTAAATTGAACACAATTCTTCTTGCGACGGTATAACATAAGTAATAGGTGATGTATATTAACGGTAATTGGAGTGATAAAGCAGGTAAACACATGACACAGCATCGTAGGTGCATATGACACGTAAGAGAATGGACAAATTGCGTTTATTGGTCGTCGGTGATTTCGAAGTGTTATTCCTGTGTGTAAAACACGAACATTCCACATCCTCTTCTAGATCGATCATTTCGTATGAAGTAATACCTTATAAAGCAAGCTAAACGGAAATGTAATATTGTCAAATCATCGTAATAAGAGATATGACTTCATGTTGTATTCTATGAAAATTCGTTCGCACATTATTCTTCAGTATTTAAATCATGAATGGCTCAATAAATCCCGTCTGTCATTATTGTTTAACTACAGTGGCTATGCCATTTTAACAACACCTTTCGTAGTGTTGAAATTTCAACACTGTTTACCGTGACTAAACCTGAGTAAACCGTGATAAACCTGGCTTCTTCAAACAGCTGTATATTACGAAACTATGGACCTTTGTCTGTGCAAGCCGCTATTTTGAGCGTAGCTAACTGAGGCTGCGTGGGTAGATTGGAGGGCAATAAGTCGAAAATGACATATATAATCACACTTGAACAAGCCATAGGGTAACATAGCGGCAGAATTGTTCTAGGAGGAACAATGCATAAATGTTATTTGAATAACGGCAGGCCTTGATTTGAGAAAGGCCATAGCGTAAGATTCGTGCGTCTCAGTTGTTCCGTACTAGAGGCAGACGATCTGATGCTGTAGGCACAAAAGAGTAAATTTCGGCGATATTTTGCTACGTATGACAATGCGAGTCGGGTGTTACTCACGTCAGTTTAATGTATTTGCCTAGCCTAAGAAAAATATCAGAACTGGAGATCGCGGGTATGAGTCAAATTTGCAAAGCGGACCAGTTAGAATTATAATTAAACGCGCAGGGCGTGTGGGGCAGTGAAAAGAGAGGAACAGAGAATAAGTGAAAATGAGAGACGAGAAAATTTGATATTTCTGGTGTTGTTCGCTTCCATCTCTGACCTGCATATACGAAGGTTTGTTCCTGATTTCTCTCATCAGGTTGAAATGTCCTGAAGTGAGATTGGAACTTACCAATCAGTGGTTGACGGCTATCGTCCTTTTGAATACATATTTGGGGTACACCGGTATATTATGACAGAGCTTTTCGGTATAGATATGAATTAGCCGCAAAAACGTGCACTTCAATATATATATTAATATACCAGATAAATGATGCTTTGCTTCAAGAATCCATCGCAATGACGCTGGACCTTACCGTGGTGCGATGCTTTCGTGCGCCTCAGCGATCTATTTAGCAGGCAACGTGTTGCACATGCCGGCGCACCGACCGCGGCGACATGCGTTGTTTGCGCGCCGGAGGTGTGCATGGATGAAGACGAGAGGTGGCCAAGCGATGATTGGTCGTGATGAATGAAGGCCCTCACTTTGAAGCTGGTCCATTTGGAGCATTTCGGCTCACTTGTTGGGGTCCGAAAGATGTGGAACAAGATTGGCTGGATACCCTTGAAGATATGACTTGAAGCGGGGGCGTTTGTGCTGTGAGTTTGGTTGTCCCATACCATCGCTGTTATCCTCTACCTCCAACTACGATCTGTTTAGATAATATTTTTAATTTGCATGGTAAATATATTTTCCGCTGCATAGTAGTCGACAGGTAGCTTATCGGAACTATGCCCATCAGTTACCGGCAGCTCAGTTAGCTTAAACCTGTTAAATTTTATTCCCCCTTTTATTTTACTTATAGCGGCACAGTAGCTGAGGTGTGTCACACCTCTAGATAACGTGTATAGTGTGTGTTGCTTCAAGGACTATGGATTTTGCTGCATACTTAAAATTTTTATTGATAGTAGATATTTAATTATGCGTGGTTTTTAAACAACTGTTCAAAAATAAACAACAATGAATACCCATGATCTGACATTGCAACTTTTTCATTTGATTGGATTGGTAGAACAATTGTTAGCGTTTACTAAACTGTTTTGATAAGATGGTATGTATGAACTGCACCTCTCACAAGGTTTTCAAAGGCGTAAATAACTATCTCCAAGAATATGTCGTAGTAGCTTCGTGTATGTTTGTGTTATTATTGATGCTGTCAAGCTAGTTCATTTGCGTGAAATAGAACGCATGTCATTGAATGCTTTACAACGAGAATATTTTAGAACATATTTTGATACTACAAATCATGATGTTCATAATAATACAGGTATATTCACTGGTTTCCAGCACTGTGTGGTTTATAAAAAATTGGATATGCTTAGCAGTGATGTTCATGAAAAAATTAATATGCACCGACCACTTGTTCTGCCTCAAATTTCTTAGAAACGAAACTACGTAATTTAGAGATTTACAGGAAGGCTGCAACCTGGAAACTACATCAACAGTTAGCTCATTGCTGCGACTGAACAGTAAAAAATTAAGGCTTTAAATAACAGAAACGAATATTTTTTACAAAACCTCATATAGCACAGCATTCAATGTAAAGATATCTACGATAACCATCAACATAATGACTTTATGAAGACTAGATATGCTACCTTGGAAATCAACACATTTCTAGCAACGTGCTGCTAATCCCAATGTCAAATATATGGGCAATAACAAAGCAAGTATGACGTAGCACAATACTCTAGGGTGTAATCCTTCAGCCATAAAAACCACAGTGCAGTGGTATGTATTTTCTGAAAACATCGTATGATTGCATCGCATCTGTACGGTTTCTGAAGGCCTTTCGCGTTTCGCATGCACACACAAATGACCGTTGCCATTTAACACGTATCCCAAGAGGATTCACATCCAACGCGCGGCATTTGTGAACCCGCCAACTCGTGCAAGTACGTAATTATATAATGTAAGCCTCTTTGATTTTTATTGATGTTGATGTGTACGATTATTTAGGAAGCCGCAGAGTTCTGCGCCGAATATTTCACTAGTAATTCCTTGAGAATTATCATTTTTCTTTCACATAAGTTTTGAGGAAACATCAAATAGGTATTCTACAGATTGGGAAGCAATGGAATTATTCCAGAATCATTAGTGCCCTTATATTGTGACCAGTCAAAATGATCAGGAGGGCGGACAACGATTAAGCTAAGAATATTTGGAAGCTAGTAATACATAATTGAATAATTTGCTTATTTCCCATAATAAGTAGCCTGTTTAGGCATAATATTGCTAAGAGGACGAGTGCTATGGAACGGTTCTAAAATACTACATGCTTATGTTAACATTGAATGTTCATAGTTTAGTGTATACATTTTTTTATCCGTGTGTATGTGTAGCTTGACGGGAGAGCCCATGGTGCGCTGAAGCGTGTGCTGGCGAAATCTTAACAGATCACCCACCCGTTACCGCTAATGTTGTGTGTGGGCTCATGTTCTAAAAGACTCTTCCTAGTGACCGCTAGATGGGAGTTGGGTTACACCCTTCTTTTAGCTAAGATCCAGGACCCAATTACGCATGACACAGTTCAGACACATTGCTCTCGGCCCACTGCATTGAGACGGATGCTTTATATAAAGCTTTGGCTGAGGACCCGACAAGTTATCCTGTCAGGTTTGGGCGCCCTGACAGTATCCTTGTCAAACCATCCAAACATGAAATAGGACAATAGTAATAAACCCATGCTACATCGGTTATGGCGCAGTGGCCTAATTAAAAGAATCAACTTGCCTGATGCATACAGCGGGGTCAATAAATGAAAACATGCTACCATTAAAGACTCCTTTCTTCTTCTTCTGCACATAGTCGTTCCCTCTCCTTTTATTCTGAATCAATATTTCCCATAATCCAGGCCGTTACCGCCCTTATGTTTGCTTTCCAAATAGATCGTATGCCACTCCACAGGGCACTGAAGAACTGCTTTGCTTTTTGTGTACCGCGCCAAGTTCTTCGGAAACACCGGAGTGATGTACTTCGCAGCTGCTCAATCAAATTATTGTTCGATTCATTCGCGTTCGAGGAATACCTCTTATATTCGAGGTGAAGATTGATGAAGACATGACTCAGGGGACTTTCGAACTGGTAGAGCCTCTGAATCCAGTCAAATCCAAAAAGATTAAACTGCGGTATCTGCATGGTGCAAATATGCGACATGCACGGGCACAGTCAATAACCGTATCACAGTGTAGTTCAACCATTAACTAAAGTTGACCACCAGAAAATGTAATGCAAGCTGTCCCTTTGAGCTTATGAAAGGTGCCTATTCAAACCGCCATATTTCATGACATCTTTGCAAAGAGCAGCTTCCGCAGAACTGACAGTCACAGCGGAACGTACCAGTTCCCCACAGAAAACGAAGCACAAAGCTTTTGAAATAAACGTTACTTGTGTTGCAAACAGTTCTGTAAAACTTGTGCAATTCGAAATATAATGGGAAACTGCCAAAAATACTTCTCTTCTTTATGTGCTTGCCCTAGTCCCATCTAGATAAAAGCTTAATAGTACGATTGCTTTTCTGTGGTTCTACAGTGAGTGTTCGTCTGTTCCACTCGTCAGATTTATAACTGTGTTGGCGCAAACGCGACATTGGCTGATAAATGTTTAGAGCAGGCAGCAGCAGTGAAAGCCTCCACATATGAACAAGAAATGCAGTGCCTCGAACTTGATGCTCAAAACCAAGCTCCAATTAAGCACAGTGTAAGAGTAACGATCAATAGTTATCCACCCCAAAACTAGCGGCTGTTTATAGATGCGATCGACCCACTATCTTCAACGGATTCACCTGACACACACTAAACAAGCTTAGAGGGCCGACAACCTACGCGTTCGTCGTTTCTACCCATATGACGGATGCACGTCCTATTTCAACCCCGCCCGTTGCCAAAGCAGTTCCTAATGCCAACACCACGGGACTTGAGATCCCATGATTTGTCCAACCGAAGAAAGCAGCCACTGGTGCCTCCAAAAGGGAGAACATGAAACACTACCATAATTCTCTAAATGTTATGGGCTCTAATTGGGCTGAATACGGGGCAAGCTCCATAAAGAAAAAAATACTAGACGACAAAATCAGTGGGACTCGCTGTGTCAACTAATAGGGGTTCAAGCTAAACCAGTCAGGATGATGCGTTTACTTCGTCACGCGTACTCCGTACACTACGGTGAACCGCAGCAACTCCAGGTTAATCAGATAATGATGTAGAGGCAGTTTTCTTGTCAGCCACTCGCCTCTAGACCACCACATGCACTGTTCGAATATTTTGCGATGATCTTTATAGCCTCCGCAAGAAAAGTAGATAGAAGATGAATGGTGTCCGTAAAAAACAAGACGCTAATCTATCCTTGTTTTTGGGATCCCCCAGCTTCAGTCACTAAGCGAGCATAAGATCAAAGAACAAGACTTGGATAAATGGCGTCTATTGCGTGAAGTACTGTTACTTGAATAGGTTATCGCTAATTCGACATCAAGGTTACCGCTATCACCTGTCTACAAAGGGTTTGGTCCCCGAGTGATGAAACTAGAATTGCACTCCGAACTGATGGCAGAGAATGTGATCTATAATTGGCAAAAAGGTTAAAATGTTTCCATGCGATATACCTAAAGGGAATATTCACTGGGCTACAGATAGACGATGCAACAGGTAGCAATAAACGTAACAGTACAATTATGCCATCATGTAGCTCAGAACGGAAACAATGTCACAACACATCAGCAGCTGAAGGAGGTCAGCACGGTCACCCTCTTGTTGGAGCTGAAAGCTCTATTCAACTACATAAACTGGCCCTAGGGCCGGCGGCATAGGTCCTACAAAAGATACGGCCGGCAACTGACCCCGTAATGGTCGGCATATAATCTCACCGCAACCAGCTTTCACAAACACGCGTGAGATCACCGATGACTTCAACTGCTTGTATATGAAAGCACAAGCTCTTCTCAGCAAGCTAGGCAAAATTCGTAGTCGTCAGGTTTCCACGCCTTGAGACCTAGATATGATCAACGAAACATAGAAAAACACTGAGATCACGGATGCTGAGTTTGGATTACCCGGCAATATTTTTTATGAAACGATCTAGCAGACGTGGAGTGCTTCACTATTGTCAAACCAAACTAAATATTATGTCATTTCGGAAGCAGAAACCAAAGTTGTCGATTATCTTTGGTGTCCTATGCACCTGAGATTTAGTGATGCGTGTTTACTAACAATAGTTTAAAGCCCTACAATGCCCTTCTTGGAAATGAATTAACTTTTAGCTTCGAAGAATAGGCAATTTCTGGCCCGACCATACAGTCACGTCATTCTGATGGGGGAAGTCAACCTGCAATCTATAAAAGTTACTGCTCCGCAGAGCGAAAATTCAAGGCTATTTTAAGTGGCGACCGCCAATATACCTTTGCACAACCAAGTCACCACCCCCACTCGATTCCGTAAGGTTGACATTCGGTGTTTGACCATATGTTTTCCAATATGGAATCAATGTTTGACGCTTTCACCATAGAAGCGGTACTTGGCCGTAGTGAGCATTATTTTATAATACTTGTAAGTAGCAGTATTTTAGTTGTAATTTGTGTAATGGTTGTCATCTCAGTAGTTTCTAAGCTACATAGAACAGTCTAACCTGGAAAAGCACGAGGTGCGCTTCGCTTTAATGGGGCTCTTTAGGTCAAATTAGGAGGATCGACACAATTTCTACTAGAGGAAGATGTCAGCTAGTCAACATATTAAGCCACTGCTATGAATATAGCGTATAGCGAGAGAAAGACATCAACTCGCAGGATAAATACTAGCAGCGATAGTGGAAGATAGTTGGCGCTATATTCCCTTTACTTGGCAAATTATATAACCCAGACAATCTAACGCACGGCTCAGTGGCTTAAGCTGTTGGCTAGTTGGCATCTGTCTCCATCGGCCATACATTTCATCCTCCTTAGAGGACTGAGGGGAAGCGCACTTTGACGAACAACAAAATTGCGAAATGCGTGCGGTGCTTATCCGGACTAGGATGTGCTATGTAGCTTGTGAAATACTGGGGTTAAAACCTTCACAAAAATTACAACTAAAATCCTGCTACATATGAATAATCTAAAATGGATTTTACTGAGATGAAAATCACAGTGGTCACATTAACGATTAATGATGTATTAAAATATCTCTGCAGAATAAGTTAACTGTAGTAAGCGCAAGTTTCTTGTAACGCAGGGGCATATTGATTAGGTACAGTGACATGGTAAGTAATCCTTATAATGAATATATTTTCATTTTATTTACTACAGTCTATATTCATTGCTGAAAAATCATTTGACCAGTTTCCAAAATATGAATTAAATTTTTGAGCTATTAGATAAATATTTGTGTTATTCAACTTCCTATATCAGGAAGCAAACTTTCCGCAGAACCAGGCTTATAACTTCAGTATTTGTGATTTGCAACATTTCATTTTTTATGCTGAATCTATCGTCTGTTCTATGCTATGCATGGTTCCACTCATGTGCTTCGCCGGAAAAGCATAATTAATTATTTGTGTTTACGATCACAATAGTGCCACTCGGATGTTAGTGATATACCATGTACTTAACTTTATGTGTTGCTTTATCTTTTTCAGGCGATTCACGGCGCATTCTATCCAGCTTTGGGTCCAGCACGTTGTTAGACCTGGCACGCATTGTTAGCGGCTATCACCATGATTATTTGGTTATTGAGACCGGTTAGCTGAGCCTGACACATTAGTTAAAAGTTGCTTGACTGTTATTGAAGTGAAAGCCGTGTGTTTTAGATTGCCACACACCAGTTTGCTTTTCATTAGGTTTAAATTTGAAGTCGGCTTGTTTCGTTCTGAATAATGAAAACGCATCAGAATTGCGGATTTCTGTGATGTTTTGATTTATATCATGATTGCATGGACTGTCAAAAAAGTAACACGCAGCCAAGATAAATGAAAATTATTTCAAAAAAACGTCAACTGAAAAGCAATAGAATTAATAATTAGGCGCAACTGGTTGGCCATCTTGCGAATGCACAGGAACAGCAATGTAAAATGCAGTCATAATTTCTAGCTTCAACATATGGTTAATACTTAATCGTGCAAATTTATTTTGATATGAAAATGCAACAAGCTATTGGTCTATCATTCACGTAAAGCGAAATTTGTTTGTTTTTTTGTGTCTATTCAAATTACCATTATTTTGCATTAGGCTGACTTAAAACGCATTGGCCTCGTAGGTATAAACGTTACAAATTTCATACCGATATCTGAGTTTATTATTTTTGGGTATTTATCAAGTCCATTATACCGTAATGTTGCATGAATTAACAAACAACTAAATAAACATTGACAAACATATTTCGGCAAATATTCTACACTTGTTTATAAATATTTAGTTAGCACTTACGTTCGATTGGTTTGCTAAACTACTACAAAATATTTACGCGTATTTACATCAATAAATTCTGTTTGTGTATGCTTCCTCCTAAGTAAACTCTCCTTATAAAAGACAGCTTTTATTATTAAGAAATATGCTGTCACTTTATTAAGTCTTGCACTGGGACAATCAGTCAGCGAAACACGCAAGCATTTGTTTGTGTGTTCGTGCAGACCGGTGTGTTTTCGGACGTAAGTGTGCGTGCGTTACGTCTTACTGTTAGATCATATTGAATTCACACACCTCACATATGTCTTCCTCGACTGAACTGTATAGGTTGTGAAAATTGCTCGATATTATTGAGGTAAAGATATATATCGCGACATGATGGCGCCCAAGATAAGTGTATCCCCCAAATTTAAACGTCAAATTTGCAAAAAACTAACCATCGTGTCAATTTAAATATATGCTGCGAATTTTGCATTTTCGGATGTAGTTATATGCAGCATATTAGTCTGGCTAGTGTTAAACAAGTGTATCCTTTCTATGTTTGTTTTCATTATATACTAAATATTACATTATGATTTGAATCGTTTCTGTATCAGGTCAAATTCTGCGGAACCCAAATTTTTATGATAGTTTACATGCCCATGGTAGTATATCAAAAAAGCAATCAACATCCGGTAAAAACTCCAGCTAATAATAATTGACTAATTCGAGACGCAATGAGTACATGGTCTAATCCCTCTGCGTAATACAATGAGATAGTAGAAAATGATACCGAGATTTGCAAAGCAGTTCCCAAGGTACTCTTTGCTGTGCGATCAATTAAAACGAATAAAATTTTGAAGACAGAAGGTGACAGTAAATGTAGATATATCCATATGTTAAAACACATTTACGCAACCACTGTTTAGCCTTGTGAACTGCATCTGTGCGGTGTAGTTTCTCGACAGGTTTGGCCCGCATTTCGTGTTACCGTGTGGCTTGATTCTAAATAAGGCATCAATTGACGCTAGTTTATGGCAACTGCTATTGTCAATCAACCCGTTATTATACGGACACTGCTAAAAAACCATTGGGCCAAATCCGACTGAAAAATTTCGGGCTGCAGTTATAGGCAATCAAACCATTTAGTCCTTCCAAACATCTGACTACTTCGAGTTCAGCATGTATTTATCGTCGACAGTGGGTTTGTGGCCGTTCATACGGTGTGTGTTATTTATAGGTTACGAATTTTTTAATTTTTGCAGAGTTGAAACATTTGCGGTTGCAAATTCATCAATATCGGTAACGAAATATAGGATAAACATACGCACAGAATTATTATCCTTTAGACAGCATTGTGTCAATTTGATGAACGCTCCCTTTTGCACCCACAAACTGCGAGCAAGCTGTGCGATACCGACCGACTCAGTGTTTGTCTATCAGCATTTGGCGATGCTTGGTGGAGAAGGCCTCATGTACTGCTGAACACGAGTTTCTTGGCTGCACTCATGGGGTGTGGACAGATCTACCTGTTCCAGAAATACGCTGGTTAATATTTTGTGATACTCATGCGCAACTGCGTTTTGTCATGCCCACATATATTGCCTTGCAAGCACACGCGAATTGCTAAGTGATGTGTAACTGGCTGTAGGGAGGGGGTGATAGTTTAAACAAAGGTATGGTAATGTGCGTGCCAATGTGAGCCTATGAGTGAAACCGTTATACCCAGGTTTTCAAGCGCTCTTGATATTTTTGGCATAAACCACGTCACATAATTTCCGGTTAAAATGATAATTCAAGGTTTGAAAAGGTAGGCAACTTCTATTTCTCTCTCAGTATGCTAAAGTTTGCGATGAAAGAAATTAGATACTTGTTCTTGCCAACTATGTATGGGAGGAACTGCAGATATTCATCTGGGAGATCTGGGCACAGATAGATCTAGCTCTATCAAACCTAGTCGGATCCCATCCAGATTTGCAGCACTTAGGGAAAAATAGATGCTCATATGCCGTCGCTTTCAAGTCGGCATACGAACAACCATTTCAAATATTGATTCATCAGCTCAATGTTCAATGGATAGGTGAACGTGAAAATCCTATCAATCTGCTCCTACTCACCTGTTACCTTGATATTTTGGTTCACGTGAATTATTTTTCACTCAAATAGCATAGTTGATCCACTTTTCCGCAAGTGGTGAAGTAATAGTTTGCGTATCCACAAAATAATGCATTGGCGAACGTTACATGTGAATTAATTTTCAAGGCGAGCAAGAAAAAGTCACTTTTATGAAACACTTTTATACCTGCTATACACACGTTATATAACTGCCTAGTCCCTTGTAACTGAAACGGGAAATTTACTTTTGATTTGCAAAGCGACAGAATCCGTTCAGTCAGTGAAAAATCCGTTCCTACTGATTTGCGAGCCACTGTTTTCTTAAGATCTAGAATAAATCTTGCGACAGTAACTTGATGCATAGTGTGACAGTGAATAATATAATATTCGCTAGTTGCGCATTATTCTATCATTTGGATTCCATCCAAATGTTTTTAAAAAATGGAAATGTTCTTGAATATTTTAATAGACACTTGACTAAGCAGCCTGATTCCGTACTGTCACTAGCCATATATGGGTAACGGCGGTAACGTGCTGCTCATACATAGAATCGGCCTCAACGGGCCACCGAATGTGTTGGAATTTTGGCAACCAGTAGAGTTTAGGTGTGCATGTGCTTCTGCCTTCTAATGCTTTTACGGTACCAACGACAATTCAAATATATTCTAGCAAAGTAAAAATACTTGGTTGCCGTTCTGTAGTTCTACCTTGTTGCGAAGAATATAGCTCGTTTCGAAATTTGTGGGGTAATTTATTAGCACATCATTTTCTTAACGTAGTCGAATTTGTCTAGCAAACAAAGAGCCTAATCTATTGTTTGGATGATAAAGAACTCGATTCCCTTCATACTTGGGATATTTTAAGCAATTATAATGCTTTTATGGTGATCATAATTCCTGATTGCCCTTCTCGCCAGCAAATATATGGAAGCACGTATGAGATGCTCTCATGTTAAATTTCCTTGGCGAAGCACAATTTATTAGACAAAATGACAGTGCCTTAATTTGCATTTGAATTACATGGATATAGGAGACGTTGGTTATACGTCTCTCTGAGTCCAAAGGTAAAATGTTTTCGAAAGTGTGTGGTGCATTTGCTTTATCTAATGTTGTTCATATTTCGTCGGTTTAAGGCACATAACAGAAAAATGTTCACTACTCTAAAGATTATTTGCTAAGATTATTTTCCTGTTTGCTGCTTCTTGTAAACTTGTGTCTCTAGAAATAAATGTAGCTTATTAACTGATTTCATAAGAAGAATGCTGGTTACCCACCTTAACTTCATAGCGCTAGGTAGTTTCCTATGCATTTGCAGACCTTTGGGGAAAGTAGGGTGAAGTTAGTTCATTTTAGACAGCTTTCGATAATATGCACTCGCAATAACAGTTTGGCAACTTTGATTATTAACTTCTAGATTAGTATGGCTGTATTTCCTTGTGTTTTTAAACTAATGACGCATCTCATTAGAAATGGGTATTTAAATAACAATGTCAACGCCCTATAATTATACTTATTTCTCTACGCAAATGGATGGTATAATAAGGATGTTTTGTACTTTCGATAGCATATTCGCCTCCAAGAATACCAACACCAAAACACTATCCCACATATACCCGCATTTGTCTCGATTCATCGCATATATGACGGCGTGTCTCCATGGTGGACTGAGTGTGATAAACTCATCCCATCGCAGACAATGTTTTACTGAAAATTTAAACAGGAAAGAGCGATTCAATATTTTGTACCTTTAACTAAACCAATTATATCGTGACCAATAATGGAGAGAATGGAATAAAGTATTGGATTATCGGCTTTAAATTGTAAATAATTTTCGGCATCTCCCGTATACAATTTACTCCGACGTTTGTCTAATCCATTCGTACACTCGATTGCTGTCAAAATAACATTTTTGTTTTAGTCAAAGCAGTTGCTGGAAGACATTTAGCCGGCTCTATCCGATTTCGGTAACACAAGAGATCAGGTATAACATACAATCGTATTTCGCGGGGTGTATTAAACTGCTTAGCGCACACAATGCCGAACACAAAGAAGGACGAATGTAGCTAATTATATGATAATGATTATCGATACGAATACAAAACACTGAGCAATTGTTTGCTTTGGTATACTTAAACCTCAGGTTGCTAGGATAATTCGCAACATTATAATAATGCTTCACCATTGCTTTTCATTTTTGAATGCGTGTACGCGGGCAACATTGGAGAAAACTAGGCATCTAAATCACGTTTATTTTGCTCATTGATCATAAGAATACTAATTTGTTACTATTGTACTGATAACTATTTCAACGTTAAAAAGTAATGATGCACGCATGGGAAAACCAATCCGAAATCTTATGCTCGATCGCAAGCTTAGAATTTCATGTTTTGATATGTCAATATAATTTCTCGTCACCAAATTTGCAACCACTATGTTCTCTATATGCCATTTCGTCATTTTAATGATAATACATTTATGACTAGGATATGCAAACAGCTGCTCGTGCTGTGCACGGTTCCTGATTCGCAACGTTGTGTAATGATGATGTACTCCTACTAAGTTGGAATAACAAATGATTTCAATAATAAGATAAAAGATTCAAAATTAGTATGCATATATCATAGTCCTCGTTTCTTTTAAGGAATATTTTAAATTTTCGGTTCAACATAAGGAGTTAACATTTTTTATAATTATGGTGATTACTGTCACAGCGGTTAGATTATTTGCAACACTTAACTTCAGAAATTAGGCGAAAGCGTTGCAATGTTATTTATTAGTATGGTTGTTGCTGGTTATTGTTGGTGTTTTTACTGTTTATTTTATTGTTGTTGTTTATTATAAGATTGACTTTGTGTGATTTTTCCCTCCTCCATCCCTGCTCTGTGGAGCGTTATAATGAGTGTGCAGCACCTAAATCCTCCACTCCAGATAATGCCCCAGTGATCTGAATGGCAAATGCCTACTTCCGAGTCCACCACCAGCAAATATGGAATTGCATATTGCAATCCAAGACAGATTGCAAGTATCTAAAGCACAAAAGTGAACATTGCTTATGTGCGTTGGAAAAGTTTTACTATGTGAACGAGAAAATACTGGAGAGATTTCTATGTTTTAGTTTCTGCCTTTAATCAGTTTGATCTTATCCTATTAAATCTCAGAACTGTTTCTTGCATACAATTTTCTTTATAATAGCTCTTTCGCCTAACTTGTTTTTTTCCGAAAATGACATTTTTGCTACCAATCTTAATGAAAATTATTTTTCTTCCAATATAAGATGTAAAGCTATTTGCAAGTACGTCTATATTTTAGTGTGTATAATAATTAACTGTAAGAAATAATCTGACATGGCACTGAGACAATAACTTTCGGAATAATGTAAAATAGCTTGCAGAACTAAGCATCAATCAATTTTACCGTATTGCTTAAAATGTTTTTATTTCACTGTAAATTATAATAATGTTAGAAATTGATAACTTGATTGCTCTATGCATAGCTGCATAATAAGTCAAAGCGGAATCATACTATAAAATTTTAAAGACGATTTAGATCATCATGTGGTTGTTAAGCAATGTTCCTAGAGAAACAATAACCTAGGGGCACTTACTTCAAATTACGTGAAACTTGTTTCTAACTATTTGACTAATGATTAGAGAACCGTACAATTATTGCATACTCATATTCTAAGGTTTGTAGTTATAACATACACATCAATTCTAAATTCTTTGTCTGAAACCGAAGGCCATAATTTTTCAGTCAGCAGCAAGTAAAACAATAAAATAATTGTTGTCAATAAGTAATTTATATTGATTCTTAATCGCTTCTACCAAAATGTGGACATTTTCATGGTTATATTATATATTTCTAAATTAACAAATAAGTAAAAGTTTGAACTCTACGTAAATGTTTATATATATCATTCTCTATTGTTACTAACATTTATTTGATGCCCATCATTTTCCAATAGCAGGACTTTAAAGTCTTTTCTTATCTGCCAATATTCCTGAGCATTGTATCCTGCGTATTATGTCAGTGTAAGAAAAATATCCTATTTAAGCATCTACACAACTAAAGCTGCTTTCTGCAGCTTACGAAAAATAAAGTACGAACATTTGTAAGTGTCAAAGACCGACAAAACAGGTAGGAAACACTTAGCTAATAATTGCATAGTTAAGCTACTTCTTAGTACATTCTATGTTTATTAATGTCAGAAAGACGATACTATGCTTTCACACCCAGCACGGAAAATTTAGAATTCTGCTTTCACTGCGCATGATATCATAAGCTTCATGTTTCGGCGTTGCTACTGCCACCCTATTTTAGCAACACACGTTTTCAAGCTGCTTCCAATTATTTCACCGACGCTCAGTAAGCATTCTTGTCACCTACAATTTTTCAAGCACAGTAATAGAACAAGGTTTGCCATCACGAATATCCATTTTAACTGCTAACAAATATATTTGCTCGACGTTTATATACACAGCTTGCTGCTGAAAAAGTGATGACTTCTTCAGGGTTTGCGTTTGTAACGTCCAACATTTCGCTCATCCTATTATAAAAGGTTATGTAAAATCAACTAATTTTTTAACATACATTCAATTACGGTTGCTTTGAATGAGAATTCTAAGAGTCTGGCGCTAAAGAATTTTGACACAAATGCTAATTATTGAATTCAACAATTTTAGCAGTATAACATGCTTCCATAAATAACTACAATAAGAAAATAATGTTTGTAGCAATTTCAATTAAATAATAGTGGTCTGTCCAAGCCGATTGGCTAATGGATTTAAGCTGCTAGTAGTATTGGTTCGAATGTCAGGTAGATCCGGCAAATATGTATAACCAACCAGCCTTAATGGGACGCAACAATTCGCTGGTTTTATGCGGTCGGTATTTGACACTATAACTTCTGAGCAGCTAGGACAAATTATTAAAATGTCACCTAATATTATGCCACTGAGAATTGCTCAACGCATTCGCCGACAGATTTTTCAATTGCTATGAAGTATATTGCTAGTTTCCTGTGAAAGCCAAAATCTAGGATTGGCTGTCACTGTCATTTGCATTGGTAAAAATCTACATGTGAGTGTATGAATTGTTGTGCTTTATCCCAGTTTGCTTGCAGATAATGCGATTCTTTCGCTGTCCTCATGTCTCGGAGTCATAAGTTGTTGACTAGTTAGAGTAAGCTGAGAGCGGCCATCGTTTCGGTCCTCCCAAAGCACCGAGAGAATGCTCAAAACGTACAAGTCCCAAGTGGGCGGAGCGATTGGCTGGTGATTTAGAAAATTGTGTCTAATCAAACGCATACCTACCTGTAAAAAGTATCAGACAAAAACAAAGAATATGCACTTTGGTCACTACGCAGCGTTTGTTCTTTAAATCTTTTTATGATTTGCACCATTTTACTACGAACTCAGAAGATAACTAACCGCATGATATGTTTACGCATAGCCACCGCAGTTTACTTTAACTATTTTACGTAATAACGGACGTTGTGCGCTTACCGAAGTTTACCAGTGATCTGCCACTTGAAATCGTTGGTGCTTCAGTGATGCGCAGTACATTTTACATTTAAAGACAAGTCTTCAGTTGATTCTATCTTTATTTTAAAACAAATCGCACGTTGAAATTGCGGGAGGTGAAGTTTAGCATGATAATCTTTTTAACTTTCTGGCATTTAAGCTTGTCGTAATTGTTTGCATTATAGTGGTGCACTGGCCAGTGGATCAATCAACTTGATTCTGTAATGTTTAATTCCACGACATAGTAGTGACAGAAAATTCAATTCCCATTAATGTAAACAATGTCGCCCTTTTCTCTCCTAGCTGTAGATTTTAAAACTAGTGAACGTCCATCAGCCAATTCAGCGAAAAAAAATAACGTCAAGAAATTGTGAAATAATATTCTTCTTATTCTGCAGTCAACGGAAGTCAATCTAGAATAGGTTGGTGCGATTAACCCATAGGAAACTCTCAGGTATTTGCAAAACGAGAAGTGGATGGCCACCCGGGGTTGGGCGATGATGCGCGTTATCAATACGTAGGAATTGTGATTACTGAGGTTAACCCATAATCATGGTGTGGATTGACGATGATACTTGTGTGCAGAAGATTTCACCATACGGAAGGGTACTCGAGATTTATGTAAAAATTAGAAGTCCAAGAATTGCTTGGTTATTATTATTTTTAGTAAAGATAAGTTAACATTTTCCTCCTTCCATGGAAATTAAAAAATTGAACTAAATAGCCTCCGCAAGAACTTTCAAATTCAAATGAAATCAAATCAAATTCTAAATTCCAATCAGGACAATATCTAAACTCGTCATCGTAAATATCCATATGTAAAGATAGTTTCTCATGGTCAAGTTGTTTAAAGGGTAACAGGAATTAAAATGTATATTCTAATGTTCCAGGATTTTGGGAAATTCTAAATATGCGGTCTTATTGCTAACAACATGATGAGATTAATTGATGCTAGTTTGTTCCATAAGAGGTGGTATAAACGTACACATATATCACTTTTAAGGTTATATCTTTTCAAATTTATATGGGGCATGTCATAAAATATGATGGCTATGTAAACTACCAATATTACTATTAATCATGTAACTTTGAACTGTTATTAGATAAAGTTGCGACGTATTCTGAAAATTAGCGCAAGAAAGGCCAATGACACGTTATTCTAACGTAAGTATTGATCACGATCGATGCAATTACAAGCAAAGAACAATGGACTATGAATTTAAATGCTTTTGGAAGCATTGTTTGAAAGTCCCGTTGGATACTCCGTGGGCACGTCTACATAACAATAAAGATACTTATGATAGTAAACCAGCTATTAAATTAAATATATAAATAAGGACTTACAATTTGCTCTGCTGTACTTCTGCCATCCACTTAGATTTAGGGAACACTAAGTTAACAGCAAATTATCCCAAGGTAACCTCCAGGTATAGGGTGTAGATTTAGTGCTAATTGACGGACTGCTAGTGGATGAGTGCTACATCCATCCTTTTTTAATAGAGTTAGTGTCGGAGTAGAGACGATCCATCCTGGGAGAGTATTCTACGGGTGACAGACACGAATATAAAATAAATTTGTTCGGTACTCCAGACAGCTGTATTGTTCTGCGACTATTAAAGATAGGCCTCGTAGGGTTGTGTTGTTGCTTAGTTACAGTAAAGGTAATCATAGACGAATTGAGTTCGGCAGCATCAATTATACCATAATTATGTCCTCTCGTAGTCAGGCATACCTTGCACTATATACCTGAATCCGTTCCATCCTCTTATTGTATGAAATATTGCGCATTCAAATTATCTTCGCTGTTGCCTGACGATGTGGCTGCTATAATGCATTAACGTCGAGTATTAGTCATAGGTGCCAGGCTTGAATTGCGTATTTAACATGGAGCGAGCCTAAGCACTGTGAATTTGTCAAAATATGGAGCTCTTTATTTGTCCAAACGCCCCTCGCAACAGCGCGACTTGTTGGTTGGCATACTTCGACGTCTTTTCAGATTGGGTGGAGCATCACAAGTCATATTAAACCAGTACACTTACTCAGGTTCAACAGTTGATTGTTGCAGAAAAATAATAATTACGATCCGGTAAGTGTAATTACTCTGATGTCCAATGGAAATTACCTTGCATTTACTGGTATTGAAGTGCAGTAAGTTTCTGGGTTGACCATTATTACACAGGATCGGTGTCATTCTGAAACATATGCTGGTCGGCATTCGCCGGAAAGCTGCACCGGATGTTGATATCCTGGGCAAAATTTAGTATGCCTAAAGCGTTTTCCTTTAAAAGGTCTTTAATAAATACAAAATACTAATGTGCATCTAAAACCGAGCATTGCAGCACGGCAAACTCGACTTGTGTAATATAAGTAAAAGAGCTCCAAACTGACCAATGATTGTCAAGTAGAAAGTTGGCAATCCAGATTAAAAGTTGGTCGCCGATCACTTACGGCTGGAGCATGGATATGGTATTCTATGGTTTGGAATTTCAAAGTTCTTGGGAAAAAACATTTGATCACATCAGCGCATTCTATAGCGTCAGATGACGCAGTACAGCAACTCTTTGTCTTTAGTAAATTCATACAAGACGGCTGTCAATGGAAATCGTGCTGCTCAGGCGTGATAATTTTTGAGTTTTCCAGGTAGCAATCCAGTGAATCGGCAACTATGAATTCCATGACGATGGTGAGTTTTGAAAAATGGATCATGGGCGGTATTTGGAGGGAGCAGTTCTGCTTCCATCATTGTGAACCGGGTAGTTACTTCAAGCATCCACATAGCCGAAACTTGATTTTGGTCTAAGCAGTGCTGGAAAAACATAGCTAAATTCCCTGCCAGTTGGTATGCTGCTGCTTTCAGGCCTCTGGACGAAGTTCGCCGACATTCCGCGTGCTGTGTTTACTTAGAGACGTCAGCTCCTGAAGTACATCCTCCGCGGTAAAAGTGATGTGGGTTAGTCCAGACGAGAAGACGAAAAATGTCGGAAGATTACTGGTGGCAACACTCTCTGAAAAATGAGAACGTTTTGCGTCCGCATCGAGTTGGCTGCTTCCACAGCCGTTATTGTTGTGCCATTTGCCATCCTGAGTATAGGACATTCTTCTCTCAGCTTTCGAAGGCTACGGACTTGCTTGTACGGTAGATTTTGGTTAGCACTAACTACGTTTACGATGTTCTGATGATTGGCGGCTTTAGCTTATCTTGGCATTTGAGTGCAAATGTTACGTTGGGCTACGTAGTTGTTCAACATTTATGTTTTCTGGAGCTTCTCTGTACACTCGCCATGTTGCATTGCGCATTACCATATATTCACTTGTTATAATCCTAACGTAAGAAACAGATGTACTATTATTAAATTTCTTATCTCTGAAACGTCTACAACCCGCTGACTGAATTTGTGGATGAAATCGAGCAAGTGACATCCAAGGGTTATTTGGTAAGAAAGATCAAATTGTATTGCTGACCATCTGAGCTAATCGATCGCAGCTTTTGTTGATTCGCACCGTATGATCATTCTTCTTAAGATATTCTGCATAACGGACGAACTTGAACATGAAGATTGCGTGATCATTGTGACAAAACGGGGAGTTTAAAACCAGCATATCAATCATATGCTCCTCGTTGGTAATCACAAGATCCAGCACACATGCATGTTAACTTTTCTGAACCGAGGAGGCAATTGTGTGAACACAATGAGCAACTTTGGTCACGCGATCTTGTAGATCGGCTTTGAACTTTTCTCCGATCTTTGCAGGATTTTCTAAAATAGTACGTCGAAATCACCCATGATATATGTGTGCGTATTTTTGAAGAAACGGCATCATAAAGCAGCCGCCAGGTGGCTTTGGTTTTTGAGTGCAGTGCACCAAAAAGTAAGGCAAATCTCCCTGCTATATAACTGCAAGCGGCACAAAAGATCTCCGGGGAACTGCGAGTCTGAACAGTTCACGGCTTCGCACTGTCAGTCGCTTAGGTTACATAGGTTTAACACCCTTTTTTACGAGACAGTCGTCCCCCATAAGTGACATGCCCGGTAGCGCAACTTCAGCGTCCGTCATTCCCGTGTGCAACTAGTCTCGGTGATGCAAAGGACATCACCTGTTTTTGAAGCATGGCGATCTCCGATTTCGTCCTAATTGTTATAAAGACCCTGAGCATTCGTATACAATGTACCGGTGTTTAGGATCTAACAGAGTGTGGAAGGGGTCAATTATGGGAGAAGGCCGACCGCTGGATTGTTAGCAGTTACTTGTTTTATATTGGAAAAAGCTACCTCGTTTGCAAATTCATTTGGCCATGATGCGTCCCATGCTTTGTTTTGACTTACTTCAAAGTCATTTAATACAGCAATCAAGTTACGCTTCTGGACATTCGTCGTATGCTGGTTACTACAGGTGCTTTGCAAGGAAAACGGTGCAAAGCTCCTGAGACATTTTAACGAAGTTCAGAAGAAAGGTGTTTCCCATTTATCGGTCAAAGATTCAAAAAATTCCGTTGCTTGTTGCTTCGACTGAACCACAAGTTTTAGGATTCTAGGACCTCACCATTAATGGTTTGGTGAGAGATTTATCTTGGTGTGCGATGACGCCACAATATCATTCAAAGAAATTATATCACGAATGAACCACCATTGTTCTGTATCGTGCTTTCCGTTCTCTTGAACTTCCATAGAATGATGTTCTGGTACGCCATGTATGTAGAAGTTGTTTAGCCGGTTTCGCCTGCTGTTCCCTCTTCGGTGCTTCTTTCTGATTGTAACACCATCCAAATTATATCAGGATAGATGGGTATCCCAAAGGATCCGGGTTTCAGCGCTCTTGCGGTGAGTAAAACTTTTTCTACGGCAGTGGAGTATTTTAGTGTTACTCGGATAAGTCTGCGTTCTTCATAGTCGGGCGAGTTCGAATGACGAGTACTGCTCATGACGACTAAATTTTATCCACACCGAAATTTGTTTAAAGAAAAATGAGAAGCAGAAATACTAAGTTAATGATGATCCGTATGTTTCATTTTCGATAGAACTCTCACAATTATTTGGCTGTGTGTAAACAACTGATAACTTAACACTATTAGAGGAATTTAAATCAAAGATGCGTTCGCTTTCAATTCGATTATGTTTCATAGAATATCTCAAGGTGATTTGAATTAATGCAAGATGTTGGTATGTAGCTTTAACTATTTTAACTTAAGTATTTCTATTGAAAGCACGTATTAAATTAACCGAAGTAAACAGTAAGAATATAAATCGACTGCAAGCTATCTAGCAAGTGAGAGAAGTCGAAAATGCAACAATTGTAACGGCTAATAAGAAAACGGTTTGCAATATTTAATATACGTGCTTATTTAGTACGGTGGCTTCGGAAAAACTAAATGAACCAACTATTTTTTAAATGTGTGCAAACTATGATTGTTGACGTCGTCATACCAATTAATGAATGATATTCAAGCTAAAATATAGCAAACCTATTTTGCAGCCATTTTTAACGATTTAATATAAAAAGATCCCTGTTAAATTAGTTAAAGTTTGCTATATTGTAAAAATCATTTGGTTGAGTTCAGCGACGGAACATTTTTCGTTTGTTTGAGCAGCAGCATAAGCTTACTATATTTCTCCGCATCGTCAACCATGTAAAAGATAAAATTCGATTATTTTCTCTCTTGCTAACCTGCAAGCCTTAGGAGGATTTAGTTGTTTGTTTAGTAGCAACGCGCTGTACTTGCAGTGTAGGGTGCTTCAAGTTCCTGCTATTGTCAGAAGCGATAGATGCTGACCGGAAGTATAAACCCTGTCATGCTGAAGCACTTGTTCCATCAATGTTTGCTGTCAGATCTGCATCGAATACCTAATTTTGGAACCATTGTGTACTGGTTTAGTCAGCTGATGCAAAAAAGACCACCTAATGCGTGCTCTTTTTTTACTATAGCAAGACGTTGTACATAAAAGAACGCTATTTGTTCATATATTGCCACACTGTCTAGGTTTTGTGCCAAGTCTCCTAAATATATTTTAAGAATGTGCAAAATAAGTGCTTGGACAACCACTGTGTGCGCTGTCGAATTAGTGCAAAGGACTATAATCTAACTATAGCAGACGATACAACTTTAACCACATCACAACAAAACACCTTCACGCAACGGATGTAATGTAGATACCGTGTTGCGGATGTCATTAACCTAAATGACTTAACATAAGCTATCACTAAATGAGTTGAACTAATAGTCAGGTTTATTTAACAATCATTTAACGAGATCATTGTCTTACAAAAGGCATGTAAGTAATCGTATTCATTGCAACTAGCTTGGTGTTCAGTCCGAAGTAGCGAATTTTAGAGAATGACAATAAAGCAGCTTTTCAATATTGTTGAGCCTGTTATCAAATGTGCACTCCAGAATTGTAGGAAATCTGCGAAATTTATGATTTGATGCAAAATAGACTCCACAACAAAGGGCCAAGCAACAGAAATATATTGGTAGTTTTATCACTGTAAACATGTCGAAAATATGGAGAATGTGTAACAAATATTTTCTGTTCGTTCAATAGGATAATACCAGCTGTTTTTGTATAAAATTGTGATTGCTATGTAAAGTATTCTTTGGTTTTCATCAATTTGTCAGGTTTGTAAGGAGTTCATAAGAAACAATGGAATATACTAGTATGTTCACTGGCTAATTATATGGGATACCAACGCTTTCTTTTACTATTCAACCTCTCACAAGGACGCCAGAAAAACATTGTGTTACTTGTCCATAAAATAGTAAAAGTTGCTTTAATTGAACTAAAAGCTGAATGAAAAAACTGAGTTTATTTCAACAGTTAAAAAGACAATGGTGATGCAATGATTACTATTATCATGGTAAATTCCAACAGCAGAGTGGAATTTGAACACTTTAATTGTCTTAAAACAGTTCGCAGGAGTTAATAGCTACTGCTATGTAAATATGAATACATGTTGGATAGGATACTCAAGGTATACGTTAAAAGACCTCTGGAAAAATACAATGCACAATATAAACTCAAGCAGAGATGGAGCGTATTGGAGTCTTACTGTGCAATGGAGCTAACTGGTCATTTGCGGCCAAACAACTGTGTTGCAGGCAGTTAAATGTCTGTGTATATGCAATTTAAATACTGCAGTCAAAAAGTGCGCTTCTTTCCGATATGTGCGTCATCGATATGGTCCAAAGGCGCATTATTTCTGAATCCTTCCTAAAGTAGTTAAGTGAGCGATAAATGCATATTTCGTTAATGCGCTAAGACAAATTAAATAATAAAATACTTGTTAATGCAAATGAATTTGGTATAGGAAATTAAACGGTTTCTATATGCTGAGAGAGGGCATGGGAAAAATACTGCGAAAAACGGATAATCTGCGGTATTCGCTTAATCTCTAACTGATGGTAAATATGATATGTATGAAATGCTGCAGCTCACTTGCGCAAACTTATATTATTATTTCACCCTGTTAGTTTAAAATCTCGACATAATGTTCTGCATAGAAACCAGTGTATCTTAGTTGATTCGTGAATTTAAGTGCGCCGTTCAGCATAGTGGAGGCCGTTAGCGACTGAAAAACACTGTCAGCATATTTACATTCGTTTATTGTGAGTTATGTAAATGTGCTTTCGGAAAGCAAGGATAATTGGAGTAGTTATCGAATGTATATTACAACAAATTATATCCATTACGAAAGACAGAAAATTCGCACCTGTTTTACTTGCTAAAGCAGTCACTGTCTGTCCGTTGTATTAAATTTAATAAGGAAACCTCGGTCAAACCTTGTTACAGGAAAAGCAGTGAGCAACATTCCCAAATACATGCATAGAGATAACCCAGCCTATGGTTCATAGGCATTTTCATTTTTGTATCGGCGCATATACGTTTCAATTAACAAGATATCATACTACATTAAATTTTAAGTGCCCAGATTTATTTACATATTGGTAATGATCGCGTTGTAAGTGTACAAATGTATGTGAGTTTATGCAATTCTTAATATCGGATTATCATCAACTCCGATGTGGTCAATCCTTTAAACGATCATTAAGTTTTCTTGGAAATGTATTTGTGTTTGTAAGGCCGACAAATATAAATCAAATATATCCAACTCACTTATCGACCAAAAATTAGGATTTGACAATACTTTGACGAATCTTTATTCAGCAAATATATGTTCTTTTTAACGCACAAGCAAAATCCGCTACCTAAGCAAAATAACACCGACAAAATCAGTCTTATCTGCGCTGGTAACTGCGCAACAAATATTGTAAAATTACCTTGGAGATTTATTTCCCACTCTTAACAAGTCATGCTAAAACTTTCGAGTCGATGGTTTGTAAGTTATCATTGTCTAGGTAGCAAGATAGTGTGATTCAGCTCATGTCATATTAGCATGTTATATGCGTATCCGAACGTATCATTTTCCTTTTCATAATTTAATTATCATTTTAGCTCAACACAATCTAATATCCTTTGTATGGGTTGGATATGATGGGATCCATGTTTTCCTGTAGTTCTCTCACGGCATCAAATTTTGCTTTTGTCTTTAGGACTGAAAAGAAGAGTTGATCAAAGTTGATTTGAACTTTTCAATTACCAAATCAGTTTCTGTCACCAACTCCTACTTCCGCTTTATTAGATGTTCAAATTATGTTTCTATATCAAGATGATCGCATTTCATTTGTGGAGGTTTAAATGTTATACCGATTAAAAGTACTTACAGCTTCGCCTGTCTAAAAGAACACTAAAAAGTTTGCGCACGTATTGTTTTGGAAATGATGGAATCTTAGTTTGACACTATGTTTGGGTTAAAGATTTCTGCACCCTAGATTATTTCGTGTCTACCCTTACAAGTAATACGAAAACGGATACGTTCTTCATTGAGAAATGAGTCCAGCGCGGCCTCAATCTGGGCAGTAAGCTGTTTATGAGTATTTAACCGTGAAACGTTTCAAAACGCTGTTGTACTTTATCGATAATGCAGCAATTGGTGCTAGCAGTAAATTTACGCCAGATTTTTAAAAAGCCAGCAAAGTTTAACTGAGCTATTTCGAACTTTAAGCCCTCCTATCCACTCTCAGCAAATGAAGTAGAAACAACCATGCAGGCTCTGGAATATCCTGATTGATTACACATGATAGATTACACATGCTACGTAAATGTACACGAAACATTCCAACCGAATAACATATGTTTACATCATTAAGAAATATAATATTTATTAACTATTTATAAATTACTTTTGCTGCTCCATTGAAAAAATATATAATTTAGATGTCCATAAAACATTATTCGCCTGTGTGAGCAGTTAATTGTAACGTACGGTGAATGCACACTACGGGTTTGTATTTCTGAAGAACTTGAAAAGCGACCAGATATAAGGCAAACATTTTCGTTGGCTTGTTATCCTAAACCAATAATTGACACTGAATTTCAAACCCCTGTTATACGTAGTATATAAGTATAAACAATGTCCAAAAGGTTTTGCACCGCAACAGTTTTGGGTAACATATGACGTGCAACGAAATGGTAAAGCGAAATATTCTTTTACTATTTATACCAAAACGTTTTGCGTTTAAACTAAAATATTTTAATAATTTGAATATATGTGAATACTAGTTTAAGTAGTTCAGCAGATATGTTAACGAACACCCATGATCCGACACGTTAACTTAACAATCTTCTTTATGCTTTGCAACTAAAGTTCACTACTCTTCACAGGATCAGGTTACCATCGACATAAATAAGTTTGATGTTTCCCTTATAAATACAAGGTACAACTGATATATTACGAACCAATTACATATTATGCAAATTTTACAATTGCATAAAGGAAGCAAGCAGCATTAAATATTTTTACAGGCAAATAAATAGGTATTTTTAGTAGCATTTCGAGTATGAGTTTGTTGACAACAATATCATGCATTGTCCCGAATTGTTGTCATTTGATGTATAGATATAAACAATCGCAGAATGCTGGTTGTGTAATTTATGTTTGATATACATTTCCTGTTTAGAATTAATTCGTCAATTAAGACTAATACTAAAGATCATAATACTTGAAACGTTTGCGAAAGAATAGTTGAGCAACCATACATATTTCTAACGGCCTGTCAAGCAGCAGTTGTTCTCTTTAGTTGGAAGTTGCAACAATAAACAATGGCGGCTAGACTACAGAAACGCTGAATTAATTATAAACACTAAACCGGTGAAAACATATATCGCCGCTAGAATGCAGCCATTGCTGTGCTAATCCATTTATAGCCGGCCAACCAAATTTTCTTACTCTGATCTCCATAAAGCAACATATATTCTTAGACACATTTAAAGATTTAGATATCATAAAATGTTTCTTTTCTAAAGAAAACAGTTTGAAAACGCTTAGAAATATGCCATATGGCATTTGACAGACAGGCATATTGGAAGCATGTGAACATAATCATACAAATAGTAATAATAATTATAATATAAGTAATTATAAGTAGCTTACAGCTATTTGACAGTTATCCCATTAACATTTGATTATAATGCAAACACGGAACAAATATATCATACGGATTTAATACTGCAACCGTAATTAATTGTATCAGCCGAATATATTTTGCAAGTGGTAAGGCTCCTTTAGGTATTGAAGAAATTTGTGGACATAATATACATACACGTAGCGCGGATATTGTAAGTAAACAATGGGCCTCGCGATATAAGTAACTTGTAGAATGGATTTCTATGAGTGCGAGCCACGGATACCGAAATATTTGTCGGTGTTTTTCTAGTGAAACATTAGTAGGTCTAAAACGGGGTGTGACAGCGTTACATTTATTAGAAATTGTGTCGGCTCATCCAGGGATGTCTTTCTTTCATGCATTATTTTCCTTCCATATGCTGCTGGTTTAAAGTACGCTCTATGCACATTATGCGTAAATAGTTTTCAAGTTTTTAAGATAAATATCTCCAAAGCAAATGTATAAATCTCCTCTTTATGCACGTCACATGGTTTTCCTAAAGAAAAGGGACTTAAGTTGTCCGATGGCAAATAACTTTATTTGAAATATTGGCGTGTGCTTAACAAACTATTAAATAGGCCTACTAATGATAATGCTTCAAAAGCCAAAACATATATCACATTCACGTAGAGGTGTAAATTACAAAACCACATATTTCCTTTCCTTCAAGATATTCTCATAATCCTTCGGTCCGCAGGGTTCACCTTATTTTTACCAATGCAGGCATTCCGCACTTAAAGAAAATACAATAATTGTTTGTGTGTACTGTCACCACAAGCTCTTTCACAGGCTGCCCTATCATTTGCCACTGGTAATTCGCTAACTCCAATCATGTGTGAAGACAATGGGCATATTCCATTTTATCCTTCCGTGCATACTGCTAAATAATAAAGCGCGGTAGCAAATATATAGAGTCATGCTTTCTAAATGCAATGTCACTCATTTCACCGAATATAAAAATGGTAACCTCTTCCAGTGTATTTCCATTTCGCTAGATGTGCCCTTCATATAAATTTACTGTTTCACTGGCAGAAGTAATAATGATTAGACCAAGCTCATGCATATTATTTGTATGTTTGGTCAAAAAGGCTAGACTTAATTTGTAGTGCATTGATAAACCTGAAAAGAATGACGCGGAGCATTTTTGAATGAACTGCTCTTCAGCCGAGCGGAGGAATATACGACTAATTATTTTGATTAAACTACGTATTGCTGATTTTCATAAACTGGAAAAAATATGCGAACATTGCATAAGAATAAAATAGTTGTGTACAATGTAAAAGCAGGAAACACATGTGGAATTAACCTTGCCAAAATGAGTAATGCGCGCTAACACAACTAATTGTTCGATGCTATCCTACGTCTATGACCAATTTCCGTGGTGTCACGCGAACAAATTGGTCCAGTAATTACCAGAATGTCGCACAGCGGCTTAAGGCCGAGGCAATATTGTTCCGAATAGCGCATTTACTTAGAAATAACGGAGCTGAGACCTGCAGGCAATGTGTCTGTGCAGGTGGAATTTATGCACAAACCCTAACAAAGACTAATTATTGTGCGTCCGCAATCATGAGGCAAGTGCCTGGCAAATTATATGTGACCATTTTCTGACCGCGTTTCACACCTCTGAACTATACAGCCTGGGTTAGAGTAGTGAGTACGTCATCAAACTGCTGCGAAATCTTGACGAAACACAGCTGCGCAATTAACGTGGAATCCTTCCACTGAACCCAAGCCAGTATCAGCTATAATTTCGCATCCTGTGCTGTACTCCAGGCCAGATTCAACTACTTCATCACTGGCCGATTTTAAACGCTTAGTCCTAATGCCAATACCAAAAAGGAGTGACCAAAGCAAAGCAGATGAGTACTGATCGACCTACCTGACTGCTCTTTGGACAATCACACATGAGAAAGTCGTGAAGCCGGATCATTTGCCTGGCAGAGTAGAAATGTCGCTTTCTACCTGCACAGCATGAATTCGTCAAAGGTTAGTTACACAGCACCAATCAATAGTTAACTACGCGCGCATGGTCCTGAACGTTTAATCAAGGATAGTCTTACGAATTCATCAACGTCGAATTCAAGAAGGCTTTTTAGAAAGTCACATATAAATTGCTCCCCGGCTATCAGATTTTTCGAGATGTAGGCGACTCCTTACATCCATTGATCAGGAATTGCTTCTTTGTACAAAATTAGAGAGTCTAAATAGGCAACCATCTCACTGACTGCATCCATCGAAAAGCGGTGTGGTCTAAGGCGTGGTAATGGGCCCGATTTTGTTTTAAAGCCATATAAGTACTTTACAAAACCTACGTTTGCCTGGTGCGTTTATGGCAAAAGATTTTTAGGCATGAGGAGAAATCCACTCACCTCATTGCTGTAACCTGCATCAGCGAAATATACACCGCTTTTCCATATGTCATATGTGCATTTTCTGGGGAATACCGTCAATTCGCAATTACTAATACTAGGTATATATGGGCACAGACGAATATGCGTGCGGCTGTGCAAGGTTGTACCACCTGTTTTGGTGAAATAATGGTGCACTAGCGATCTGCGACCTAAATTTCGTAAAAAAGAAAATAAACTATTCCAAAACAGCCCTCAATTGATTTAGCCGCTGCAACGCATCGTCCTTAATGTCAACGAACAGATTGCCACCAGCTTCTTCGTCTCAGTAATACGACCAATGCTGGAGTACGTCTCACGCTCACACTGTGTAAAACATAGGAGTACGTAAAAGGAATTGTGCGAGGAAAACTCGTGGCCACCGGAATCTTCACAGAACAAATAATTGTTCCGAATGAAGAACGGGTTAATGGAGCACGGCTTTTCTATTATCGTCGATTGTAGGTTGTCATCCTCTTATTTCACCAAATATTAAGCTATGTGATTAAAATACTTCGAGGTCACTGCTGATTGTGCGCATACAAATCAGCAAACGAGGACACTGGATTAAGCTTGTTGTAACGGATTGGATACGTGTCCCTCAGTAATTTTCATTGTAAAGGAAAGTAGTGCACGAATGAAATAACCTTGCGCCGTAAATAGTTGTGGTCCAGCCTGTGTAAGAATTCAAGCCTATCCTGGTCGAAAACAATGACGAAATACAACATAGAGATCACACGCCAACGTAACGGATCGTGGTGTTTATGTGATATTAGATGTAGATACACCGATATATCACATAATGCTGTTTTCAACCAGTAACCAGTACCCATTAGTAATAATAGTACGGGAGTTGGAAGACCATTTTTCTTCAAAGACGTCGATTACAGCGAATAGCTGTTACAAATACAGTAAAGCAAATGAAACGATGCATTTAAATTTGCCAAAGGGGATTGCTTCCGTTGGCGTAAAAGTTATACCCAATATAATTGACCACTATTTTATCTCATCTAAAATGAACGCTAAAAGGTGTACACAAATATTGTGCGAATACACAGCTTAAGCAACATACTTAAGTAAATTAAACCAGTTAGCTCCAATAAAAAGTATAATAAAATCCCAAGCAATAGCTAGGGTAGTAACTCATGAAATTGAAATTGTATAATCAGTTTCATTGACTGTAAGCGAAAGGCACAGATACAGCCAAACGTGGGTGCAACCAGATAAGCTCAAGTTGCAAATAGAGTGACGTAGTTCCCACCAAATTCTAAGATAGCTAAAGATGACCAATAAATATTTCTGAACATAGGATACTGGATTTATCCGGCTTACAACTCTATCCTCAGCAAAAATGAGGAAGCAGTGATTAGTGCGACTTAACACAACGTCAAACGCTGAGCACCGCTTTATCCGTTGACCCGAGTCTAAAAGGCTTTGGGCTATCGAGGAAGCCGGCAGACTGCGTGAAAAATAAATCCGATGCATATAGGTAATCTCCCAGGGGAACAAATATTGGTGAATGCTCCTTTATGCGGGAAGAAAGTGGCATGTTGTTCTGCTCTTATAACTGTTTCCCCATTTAAACAAAATTTGGTTTGCGCAGTGCGCGTTGGCTCTAATATGCTGAGCTTTCTTCTTTAGAGGTATACGCAAAATGCTGGTTAGTTTGAAGACGAAAGCCTGTACAGTATATTGGCTTTTTTGTAAGAAAATTATACGATTAGCTATCTATGGGTTGACTTAATAAACTTTAAAACGTAACTCGGTACACCCTATTTTCTTTGCTTCTTTTTGCAACATTTTCTTTGACCCTCTCGGTTCCCTGCGCTTACCCATTCTCCTTTGAGTTTAGGCAGTTTTCATTAGTGTTGCTGTAATTTACACTAGCTCAGCGTCAAAACAGTTGACCAAACAAATTCGTAGGCGCGAATAACATGAGTGTTTACAAGTGACCTTTTGTACCGCACTGAGAAATAGCTATTAAAACTCAGCTAATGAGGGGACCAAGGTTGTTTTCTTGAGAAGAACACTACATCCAATCTCTGCAACTTAAACGCACGTCCAAATATGACAAAACTGCTCTGTCCTAATTAGCATGTAACCTGTATTTTATGTAAGCATATTTGAGTTATTGTACCAAATGTGTTAGCAACTGCTCCGACGAACAGAAGCCAAGATATCATCGACAAATACTTTGTAGTATAATATTTGAGGTGTTTCCGATGGAATTCTTCTGCATATAATAAGCATGTAAAAAGTCAGGGAGAAGAGGACCTAATAGACTACTCATTTCTACGCCGTCAAAATAGTGGTACGGAGTATATCTGAATTAAAATCTACGTTCTTCCTGCGAAATAGTAGACATTCTCATAGAAATGCATTCGGTATCGGTAGAAAAGAGTCACCGTTTTCAGCTAATATACACAGGTAATAAAGTGTCTGATTTAGCGGACAGTTGGTATCCAGTTATTTTATATCCAATGGAAAATAACTTCTCTGGCAACCTGAGATCATCCTGTTCGCCGATGAGTTAAAATAAATATATATGATTGTACGGATTTAACTTCCTTTTCAGCAGCAATAGCGCCCTCATTATGCAGCTAGCGAAGACTTGCAACGATCTGGCTACTATTCAAAACTCAATAGACAACAGCGCATCAAGTTAGCGGTTGAGTTTGTTTTAGAGATGGATTACAGCCAGCCGGTTTTATGTAGTCAAGAGACAACCTTACTCCAACCCCCAACCTGGGGGTCCAGAAGTCTGAGTCTGTCTGGCCACTAACCATTGACCACTGATATTAATAGCTCTGATGGTGCAAATTGTAACACCCAGTGTAGCTCAGGGGATTATTGATGCACACAAATCATCGCTCCGCTTTAGGGTCCAATATCATCTCGATGGTCTGTATAATTGTCTTCCTTAAGGATTTTTTCATGTAGCACCTACCCATTCGCCTAAAGAAAACCTTGTTCTGCTGTATTCTCCTCAACTAAATTCACGACGAACATCCTCACTAGTACATAACTCATCAGACTGGACACTCGCCAGTAGACTTATACCACATAGCATTTCCACACAAATTTAAACTTCTTAAAAAATGTTGTCTTTTGACTTTGACAAATCAGACGCCGATCCGAATAAACAACGTGCGCACATGAGTAGCTGAAGAGTTTCGCTAACAAAGATTTCACACACACAAATAAACAGATATTTATATTGAATAAGGAATGTTGAACTTTGTGAATTTTGTATAGCGGACAAAGTTTTGGTGCAATGGCCTAATTTATTCTTCGCCTAATCCATGAGCCTGTTTTATCCACGTAACGTCCGTTGTCGAAAGCTAAATTCCTTTGAACGCAGGGGAACTTCATGTTTCATCAAAAAATGCGGTTTTTCGCTGCCCTTTACTTCCTTTATACTGCTGCCTTATTTTATTTGCCTCTGATTTGCAGATTCCAGAAGGCCTTTGTGTGCTGCTGGCTCGGAAACATAATAGGCGTCGAATTAAAAACTTTACGTTAAGCTAGAGGATTATTCTAACGAATTCATGCTATGACGGTCAAGAAGCATGTTTATTATGAAGGGGAAACCAATAATTATTTTATCAGCACTCTCCGATCATTAACAGCGTATAAGGTTTCCCCTCTCTGTCCGCTCTGTATTATTGTATATTTAAATACTTCTTGAAAACTGTTGTCCTGCATAGCAAGAAATTAACATACTCGTTTTGGTCTATGTTGGAAGGTCCTTGAAATGATCAAGCGGCTGTTTGTGATATAGAGCTCACTGATTTTATCCTGTTTTTGTGTCGGCGACCTCTATGTACCACAAGCTCGCGCGCGACTAATTTGACCGCATGTCAGCGAAGCGTCGGTATAGTGATTACGCTATTTAATTCAGACGTAGTGACTCGCAAATTAGCTTAGCTATGTCGTTGTTCATCTGTAATTTCTATTTGAAAGCTCAGAGAATATCCCTGTCTCGGAATGTGTATTTGGGTTTTGCACTGCTCTCTAAGCAGAATTAATTTTTGGTAACGTTTCTTAACCAGGCAAGGCAACTACGTCAGTGTGGCTTTAAGATCCTGCTTATCAGAGCCTCGTTAGCGAATTGGAGATGTGTGCTTCATGTTTGATGCCTGTCCTCTTTCTTCCCATATGTTTTAACATTTTTCTCTCCCTACCATTGTTACTAGCATTCTCCCCATAACATACCACTTGTTTGACGATAAAACGATAATTAAGCACTTGGCGCTCGAAGATGCTTACGAGGTTCTGCAAAACTGGAACTTAAAGCCGCACTTGCGATGTTGACTAGTCTGGCTGCGAAATGTCTACAAAATATATAGGTCGGTGAGGATTTCAAAAACCACAATATTCATTGTGTTACAACATCCAAGTTTTTTAGGCTCAGCTAAACTAAACATTGTTTTTCAACAGCTTTACTGTCCGATGTTGAAAACAGCCTCTGGGCGCATTTGCACTCTCGAGAACAATGGTCACGGCTATATAATCTGCTTTCCACGTACTCTACTATAAGCTAAATTCTCAACTGCAATCCTAAGCATGAGGGCTTACATAAATCACGATTTGCTGTCAGAAATATTCTGGCTCTTCGGGCCCGGACAATTATCAAAAGTAAACTGGAATATACGCCTCAGCTTTGTTCCTTTATTCAATACACAAATACCAGCGTTCAAGAGTCCATTTTCCTTTTTGCTGCAACGTAAAAACTCCAGCCGTGATGGCGGCAGTGTCACTGCCACCAACGGTGTCCCGAGACAAAATCGCAAGCCAGCTAATATTTAACAATCCCATCATATTCTTACTGTCCGACCACGGTATTCTATGTTTGCGCAAATATCCATCGATTGAATACTGATATTATAGATATGCCCCACTTGGGGGCCAAATGGTACTGAACTAGAAATCAGGATGGCTCATAAAGTTGACCGCAGGATTAAGACAGCCAGTTGAAGAGACGTTTAGACCAAAACATATATGAACGATATGCTCGGTGGAGCAGCTCGTCTAATAATTTGCCATAAACGTGTATAAATGCGCAATCAGCTGGAATTTGCTCCAGACGGAGCTACCTAGGGGATATAGTCATGTCCTCGAGCATTTCCAGTTATTTGTTGCAAATGTGATATTTGCCTTTTCAGATTTAATATACTTCGATTTCATAATTGAATCATGCAGCGCTACCTATTTTCCAAACGCGATTGATTTCAGCATAGGTTTTCTATCTAAATTATCCAGTCGTTATTGTTGCTATCACCTCTGCATGAGTTTACCTACCATTTTTGCTTTTCACAATACCGTTCAAATCGATTTCATGAAGTTACTGTCTAAGTATCCTCAATCTATTCACAGTTTCCTCTGTTTTCTCCTACTCTGTAGTCATCAGCTTGCTTGCCAAATGTTCTCCTACTTCCTTGTCGTACACTCAATACCTTACTCATTCATTTTACCGAAATGTTACCTCTTCTCAGTAAACAAATACGAACTTCGGAACCTTTTGCCATTTTTCTCTCAGCAACACCCTGTTTGTTAATTTTTCTTTCTCGAACGTTCTCATTGCTTTCCTCGCCGGCATCTAGTCATTATTACCTTTCCTGATTTCCTTCCTTTTCCTTTAGACTCAGTGTACCCACGAATGAAGTGTAGCCCGTCGTATCGCAATTGTCTTCATCCGCATCCGCCGTGGCTGAAGACGTTGCCAGTCAAAGCAAATAGATCGACCAGTCAAGGTGCAGATAATCATCACACCTATTGACGGTTTGGTTGCTGCAATCGCTATAATGAGCCTCTCATTGCAAATTCACCACCTCCAAATCGCTGTCTGATTAGTTTCATTTTAACGGTATTTCTCTTCAGCTGAGCGACATTTGCGCCCTATCTGAAGACCAAATTTTATCACTTATTCAACCCAATGAGCTACACCAGTTGGAGCAGCCGGTCTCTTTTAAAACTTTAACTACCATATTATAGGCCAACCGAATCAGTTATCTGTCCATTATGCTAGGTTTCGGGAATGGCATAACTTTCATTTCTATGAAACCGACTCCCCGCTGCCGTCAGATCTTACTTCTGAGCAGTTAACTTGCTTGGCAACACTATTCGCTCAACTGTATAGGCCTAAGCGCTCTAATGATAGTTTTCCCAATACATAACTGCGAAGGAGGGAATTTACCATCAACTTCGAGCCACATGTTGTATCGACCGTCGCAAATTTTCAGAAGGTCACCTTATCTGCCGCAACCACGATATGTATACGTACGTATATAGATGTATATAGATATAGATGTATATAGATTTATATATATCTATATCTATCTATCTATCTATATATAGATATATATATAGATATATAGATATAGATGTATACGTCCGTACATTACCTTCAGTGTGATTTGTGATCCATATTTAAATGCACTTCACAATTTATTCAACCGTTAAGTTCATTTAAATGGCCTTGTACCCAATCAGTAACCTCTATAATAGGTTGTGCGCCTTGAACCAGATGCAGATGGTTAGCTATTTCTAGTTATATCTAAGGCGCCGCGCTTTTCAGTTAATACAGCATTTAAATAAGGATAAAAATATGGTCGAAATAATTGATGGGTGTGAGTATTTCATAAATATAGCACGTATATTATATATTTATATATAGGTAAACCATTACACTTAATGGGAACTGTATTTTACGACACAAGTTATTCAACGTGTCGGGGCAACATATTAAATAAGAATGTTATTATGATACTTACAAATCTAGGCGTTGTATTTTTAGTGAAATTTGGTTATATTGATCCAGCGATCGAAAGATTTGTATGTCGTTGTTTTTCTGTAAATTTGTGGCAAAACAGCCAAATCACTTATGACGTCGACTCTATATTTATGCTAACGGTAGTCTGGATGAAAATGGTAACACTGTTACCAAGGAGCCAAGTCTTGACGCAACAATGCAGCTTATCCGTGGCGACACAATATGCTGCTTTTAAAACTTTACCAAATCACATTTGTAAGTGTTTTGTTCGCATAGGAACGCATACGCTTGGAGCAATGTATGTTCCGCGAAATCCTCTCAACATAAACATTTTGCAACAGGCTGTTTGTTGGTTAGAGTTTAATGGCTATACAATTGTCCCTGGAACGACTTGATTTAATCAAAGTTGAGTCCCTACAGAATAATTACTTAGCAGATTAGTGACCATAATTGTACAAAAATGCTTCAGGAGGAGGGTAAATTGTATTGAAAACTACATATCTAAACAATAATTTGCCTTGGAGAAATTGAATGTACCATGGTCAAACATCTTACGTTTTCTATCTCTGAATAATTAAGGATTTGTACAATGGAAAAGAAAACGTTTAAAGAACCTAATCATTGTAGAGTTACTACAATATTCTCTGCGGTTTTAATGTCTACTCTTTATAAACCGAATGAACTTAAGTTTGTCAGAAACTGTAGCCACCATCCCAGTATTCAATATATCAGCGCACAATAATTATTATGAATAAAACGAGCGAACTTGACTATATCAGATTATTAACGAGGTTCATACGTGAAAGTAACTATAAAGTAACGTGGCTCACAGATTTCAACACATTTTGCCTTCACGCTCTTTGACCACAAAAGACACGAACCGTGTGGATCAAGGTTCTTAATTCACTCCTTCCGTTTCAGCCATACAATAGTAACCACAAAGTACTGTTTTGGGAAAGAAAAACATCGAATGGAATGGTGCAGCAGGACGGTACTGATTTTGCCTAAGTTGATAATAAAAAGGTGGTTTATGTAACTTGAAAATTCCCATTTAAGTCTCTGGAACAATAGATCATTTGGTAAGCCATTACTTTCAATGATTAGTCATCAGGCCATTACAATTTTATAGAGGTTAGAAAGAGAAATCGACCCAAGTTACGTCAAAATGACTTGATCAAGTGAAGGTTTATGTTAGAGTGGATAAAATTAATTGGGTCTTAGTGGGCTAGCTGTTTGCTACGGCGTCTGACCGAAGGCAGTCGACCTGGGCGCCTTTCACCTTTGCTGGCCAGGGAAGCTGAAGATCCTGGACCAGCTTCTTCTGTGAGCAACAGGACGGCTGGAACAATCGAAGGCATATTGTTTCAGCTATCGCAAGCGTACGAAGGCGGTAATCTTTTGTTCGGTGCGGTGGAACCTTGTAAACTATTTGGAATCGCGTTTCCAATCCACTTCATGGCTGGTGTCCACATTGTGGGCCAGAATTGCGCTAATATTGGTCAAGGTACCATCTTGACGCAGGAAACGAGAGCAGCGTTTGTTCAAGCGTTTGGATAATGCCGCGCAATTCGACCAATATAAGTCGAGCAACAAGGCAAAAATGAAATTTAACACAGTAAATTACACTATTATATACTATCGTAAGGTGAGACCATTTCATTGGAAATGAAAGCAGATCAATCGAAAATGCTTAAAATAGTTGTTTGCTGTATAAGTATAATATAAAGTCCACTTTAGTGCACTTGGTAAGATTGCGTTTCTAAGACGAAACATGTTAAATCGACATTTTGTGTAAGATATTTTAGCAATTAACCTTGATTTATTTAAGAAATGACCATGAAGATTATTATATTTCAAAACGTTGAAACAACAGTGTTGCTCGAAAGTCAAAAGCAGTTGTTATAAAACGATCCTATTCTTATCTTATTATATCCATACTGATCAAGCTTGTAGTAAATTAAATTAAGCTGCAATCTTATTGGACAGGATATTGGAACGCCAGGAAATGGTTGCCGGTGCAATTTACCCAAACTTTTAATCTGATGTAAGTTCATAATTCTTTTTTGACAATTGGGTGAGTACACTATCCAATCTCAACAAATGTTATCCAATCTATATTTCAACTGAGGAATTAAACAAACAAGCAATTCATTGATGATAACAACTATCTTTACCAATAGCTAATAAATACGCAAAACAAGGAAACTTGAGGCATTCTTGTTTTGCAATAGCAAAACGTTTTTCATAGATTACCATACGTTAACTATGAACTTAGCCGGTATAATTATGCCATTCTAATTTTCCGGAATTTATTATTTTTTTTCAAACGTGACTGCTCCAAACATATATTTTAAAGAAAATTACGCCTTATTCTTTCAACTAGATAAGATCACCAAAGCCAGCTTATCACTACCCCACACGAAAAAGAAATAGCTAATCATAAGTATTTTTATTGCAACGGGAATTTACCTATTCGTTAAAAATGTTGCCTTCATAATGTTCTTAAAAGACCCAAGGTCTGAAACTTATCTGCACTACACCAACCGAATTGCAATTCTAATAAAGTTTCAACAGGACTAAAAGCCTAATCTTAAGAATTCGTCCAAATACTTCACAAGTACAAACGTTGAGCGAACCAGGTTGCTTTATCATCTTGTTTACCATGTAATTGTCAGAGCAATTGCCGACTATTTACTCTTGAAGTTCTTGTGAATATAATGGAAGTACCGTTCGTTTTCACCCTGTCAGAAATTGTTTATGGCATCAGAATTTCAGTAAGTGTATTTATTATGTTAAACATCACACAAAGGAAGTTGTATGAAATAAACATCAGCGCCGTCATTGTCTCAGTAGACCGGTATATGATGTAAAAGCAACAAGGTTATTGTTCCCTAAAAAACATTGCTGCATTTTTCTAAGTGTTTGATAAGTCAAAATTGTATTGTGTGTAGGACAGCTTGAAAGGCGTACACGAAAAATCAGCCTGTTTTTTCTTTGAAAAAATATGATATGTGACATCCATCCTAGGGTTAGTGCTGGTGGTACCGCATTTAGATTACATTTCGTAACAAATTGTTAAATAGCATACATAGAATAAGTATCGCTCATTGCACATGTATGGGTGGTGGTTGTTTTCTAGCTGTTGCTATTAACAGCAAGTGTAGCTTTGCCACACTAAGCAATATCAATAACACAACATTGTAATATTTAAATATTCCTCTTGTAAATTGTTCAAACATCATCAAAACAACGTAAACTTCATTGGAGACCCATTTCAAATTCTAACGCTTTTCGAATAAATTATTATCAACTAAACGTCTTTATCAATTCACAAATATGTTTAATATTAATTTGCAAATCTAACGTGAACCTGACAAAGCAGGCTTTAACATTTTTATTTTATAAAATATATTTTAACTTAAATTCCGAAATAATCTACTAGATCAGTAAGTAAGGTGTCTCTAAACATGTTTAACTTTTGATATTTATTTTCACTAGCCCGGTTAGGGACGATATGTACCTAATTTTACTTAAGTGACCCATAGAAATATAGAATGCACTTGCGATAAAATGCGGTGTTATTTTTAGCAATTATTCTTAACAAACGGACTGAGTCCTTAACTTTGCAATATTTACTAATAAATCACATTGTGCATGCTGTCCGCAACCAAGTTAAAGCTTATAATCCGATGTCGTTCACAACAAATTTTCTTTGTCGATACACATCTTTCTTAAATAAGAGAATTTATTCAGATAAAACTATAATGGAATATAAAGGTAATATCCTGCTAATAAATGATTGGCAGAGTTGTACTGCAATCCTTAATTAATAGCATTATTCATACGCTTAAGATAGACTTTGCAATACTTTTTATTATTATCGGAATCAGAATATTAATAAGCTAATATCTTAGGTCTTATTTTGAGGGGTTTCGGTTTACCAGTGTAAAAAGCGTTACTGTTTATTACTACACCACTCCATCAATTGGTATATCTACCATTAGCTACAAATACGGAAATCACATCCCTATCAAACTGATCCGGTCATTACGATTTGTGATGGAATGTTAACAATTTGATTTCCAGCTTGCTAAACACGACAAGCATTAATGACCTACTTGCCCAAAAACAGGCTATTGTTATCGTTATTAAGAACTTTAAACTAATGTGAAAATCATTCGTTACAGTAGATAAATAATATATTTGGTTACATTTGCTTAATCTAGCTAAACCAAGAAGTTATAATTGGTGCTACGCGATTTTTGATATTAGATATAGGATGGCGAAACGATAATTGTCATGGAAAATGGAATCCCTGAATTCGGAGTTGGCCTCGGTTCAGACTTCTCTGCATCTTGTTTAAGGTCCAAATTACCATAAGCTCGTCTAGCTAAATAAGGTTGAAATATAGCTAGGTGTCGACCACTGTTGCGTTTGTGTTGCAAGTATTTCACTTTCCTCATCCTGCTTAGCTTTCCATTTCAAACACGATCTCATTTATGAAATATAATTAACCAATTCTCGGGGCGCAAAAGCCGGTTGTTAGCTTTCCGGAAACATCTTCATCCGTTAATGACGGTTCAGAAGACGTGCCCCTCTTGCATGCATTCATTATTTGCTTTTGTATATCGGAACAATAGCATTTATGTTTTGCCCCACAAGCTAACGTGCTTAGGCAGGATGCTTTATTGTATCGTCCGAAAGAAATGCAGGAAGTAACATCTTCCTATTTAAAGGAAAAGCACAGGCATCTGTATGTAAATGAGTGTTTTACCAGATGCTTCATAAAAAGTAACTATTTGAAGTATAATGACGCGCGTAAAACTGGCTTTTAAAGAATTGGCAAACTAGGACTGGTTTCGTCTTAAAATATTTTTATAAACCAGCGTACTTCTAAATGATTACTTTATTAATTTGACCAAATTATTTTTCTTTTAATGGGAAAACACGTGAAGCAATTTTTAGAAAAAAAAATTCATGAAATATATAATGGGTTAGAGCACTGTTGTTTTCTGTGACGCAAATGGCACGCAAATATAATAAATGAAAGGTATATTATTTTGATTATGGCTAGCGGAAGGGTGAAGGTGAATGACATTTAGCAAAACGCAAATCTTATTTATATCCAAAATCACAGGAATTAGATGTCTTTAACAACAAATATTTTAAATAATTCATCACTGAAAATAAATTAAATTGGAAAAGCAAAGGTGATGTCAAAATTACCTTTACGTCGCTGATGATATTGCCGCTTTATCTGTAAACGATCGCATCAAAACAAAGTTACAATGCTGTTTAAAATTAAAGGTAATCTAATAACCTTTTTAAACGAATATTTCACGAGATACATTTTCATCTGATGCGACCAAAAAAAGCAAAATAAACTGCTACAAAACTATATGCGTATGTTTGCTTTGTTAAATAGAAGATTAGAAATATCTTTAATTTGAACCTGTTTCACGGTTTTAAGTGAACAATTAGGAGACTTGCAGACAATGTTATTTAATGAGATTTAGTAAGCGTCATAAATCCATTTAATTACTATTTCCAGCTTGTAGCAATATCTTTGCAGTAACGTCGGATATTAAGCGACGCGGCAGTGATTCATTTATTTCCACAATAAGGCAAGGCATCTCAAAAAGCTTACAAATAAATAAACAATAACTTATTCCCATAAATGTTGGCGTCTTAACTAAAACGATATTTGGGAACTTCATTTATAATATAATTCATAAGTACAATAGACCTTATGTTTTCTCTGTAAATGTGAGCATTATCACTAATTCAGGAAAATCTAAGATACTTCGTGTCTAAAGTTTGGTTATGTTCTACGTTATATCGCTGTTAACCAAAGCTGTGTTTTCCGTTTTTTTCCTTAATTATAGCTGCATGCTGAATTGAAGTGTTGTACGCTAACCACATGGTTTTACGTTTTGATGCAATATATGCGCCTGTTCACAGTCGCTGCGTTTTAAATATATAAACTAGCCCAGTTTGTGTGGATTGAGATAAATGAAATTCTCAAACATTAAGACCATAACATTTAGCTTGCTGCCACATTATTAAATTCAATTTATATTACCGTCACAGTTATTGGGCTGTTATTCTGCAGAACTGACATAGTCAAAGCGATCCATTTTCCAAAGAGGTTTTAATTACGTTTACTGCTTGTTTCTCCTACTGAGCTTAGCTTGGTTCTTTTGGTAAAATCATTTTGCAAAACTAATATATTCATAATTGCAAACTCCGAGATTCATGCTTATTCTAGTTTACACAGAAACAATTGGCAATTTGTATTGTCGATATTTGAGATTGTGCTAGATAAGTATTTAGCATCTCGCCTTATCTTGTTTTGATGTATTGTATACATACCCAGTCGGCAACATCGACATATTCTAGCCAGGAGCAAACCTTAAGCGTGCAGAAACGCGGTCTACATATAATCTTGCAGTGGAATTGCCTTTGACATTCAGCAATTCTCTAGCGTCACTATTCAAACAGTTTTGTGATACTGACGAAGCTTCCATGAAAAATATACATATTCATTAAGGTAAGATTACAAGTTAATCGCCGTAAAGATATGAGCATTGGGTGGTTAGTATGTTTTGTTGTTGTAGTACTCTGAGAAATAAGATAGAAGTAGTTGTTTTGATTTAATCACGACATAAAGCGAAACGGATTAAAACATACGAATAATTTAAGGATGCATTGTTTGAAATGTTAAGTATAGAGGGTTTATGAGTAATATTATCATTACATCAGAACATGTGTATAATAAGTTGATGAGAAAAAACATTTTTGTATTTAAAATTGTTGTAGGTGAATATTAAATGAACATGTTTGCCTCAAAAATCCTATGAGCAAACTAGTGCAAATAAGAATTTCCCCAAAATAATTCCCTGGGAATTTAAAGCTATCTAAGCGATTATTAAAGCAATATACGCTGATGTAGTTGAATCGAAGGATATTGCAAGCCCATTTTCCAGAAACACAAAAGTATTGATTTCTAAGTCCACTATACTCTATTGTAACCTAGCGCTTGTTAGCTGCCCCTTGAAATGGGGAACACATCCTTCGATCACTGTCGGAAATATAAATAATGAAAATTGGCAAGCAAATTACGACCAAGACAGAAGAAGCGATTGCAAAAAAGCTTTCCTTTTCATATTTAATTTTTGCATTATTTACAATATACAATGTGACCTTTACCGAGCAAATCTTTAGTTAAACTGGTTAAGTGAATAACCGACTTACGCACTATATACACATATATCAAATATGTGCTAATTGAATTCTAAATGTAATTTACTTCCCATGTTTGTTTTTATGCAACCGCCGAGATACTAGAACATTATAATTTATCATTGCAAGCAAAGTTTAACCCAAATAGAGATAATCTTTAACTCGTCCGCAAAATTTTCTAGTTGTTTAGTGTGTTAAACACTCTAATAACGTTTAATTGGCGTGGCAATTTATGTGACATGAAGAAAACAATTTATTGCTTAGAGCACGAAATAAAGACGTTATATGGCACACTAGTGTAAAGCTGATAGAGGAAGATCGGGTAAAAATCGTCCTGTATCATTTTAATTCAGCAATCCGTTTTCGTCAAATGATTTCATCTAAATGTCTACATATATCCGAAAGTATAAAACGTTCACATAAAAAGATTATAGATGAAAAAACATACCAGCCGAAAGTGGGTTGACTGTTCAGAATTCAAACAGCCTGTAGAATGCAAATACCTACAATGATATTAAAAGGAAGAAGGATATTTTATCAAAGATATACACGGGCACATGTACCATATTTAGTTTCAAAATAAAAATGACAACCAACGTGAAGTCATAGTAGCTGACGCAGTTAAACTACAACAGTCCGATAAATTTTCCGAATAAATCACCAAACTAAACGGTCACTTTTTGTGTTGGGTCACTTAATCAAACCCGTATACATTTAACTACTTCCGAACACGCAAATTTGAATACTAGAAACCAAACAGAATGTCTAACTGTCAATTCTAACTTTACACTATCTAATGTTTATGTTAAATCGTACCAAATTGCGATAGGTGCAGCAAATGCTTACACTCCCAAGTTTTGGAAGAAAGCACTGCAGTTGTCAGAATTAAGTGGCACTTTAATCCCTGTAATTCATGTATTAATTTTGCCAGGCATAAATAACCTTAAACTAGATCTGTCAGTTGCCGTATACTTCACTCAGAATACCTTATATAGTGATGTAGGACAGTAACAAGGTAACGTGATGCTGATAGCCAAATCATTGTTTGGCACAAACTGCAATGCCCGTGCCATTAAAATGCAAGCTGCAGTTAACCAGTATCCCGAAAGCCCTTATTGGCAAGTCTTCCTGGAGGAAGATAATCCGAAAATCTACAATGGATTCACTTCGGTGAAAATCATTTTCTTCATATTCAGCGACATATTGCCAAGGAAATTCAATACATACCCTTCATTGTCTGCTTTTTAGGTCAGGATCCCTGCTTGAACTCTCTCTGAATGCTGAAAGCACGAGACGGTAATCGGTCCATGTGATGGAAGTAAAGTTATATGTCGAACCGTTAACTTCGTAAAATGTCGAAAATGTTTAATTATTATTCTTTCTCTTTCAATTTGCAAAACCATGGCGGCTTTTCCATGAACGAAAGCAGAAAACCGTTTATGGTTTTCTTTAAGGTCTGGGCTATCTTACAAAGCGCAACTACATGAACGAGGTCAGTGTTGATACATCTGCGAAACAATCTTTCTTGATCACGTTATCGCTAACTCATTACCGATAATTTCTGTATATCTAAACTAAATATTTAACTCGTGCTAAGATAGTTGAGCATGACGATATATCTATTGCATATTTGTTTGAAGCAAATATCTAAATTGTGTACCGAGAGTAGACTAAAGGTAGCAGGTGCACGCCTACTAGCTGTTATCACATCATTAAACAAGCAACTTCAATAAAATATTTACCTATACAATCCTGCAGAATTTTAAGCAATATCGCATTCGATGTACTGACGGAACGGGAAGATATGCGAGAGAACATCACGAGCTGGCATGCTACATGCTACCATATACTTTAACTGAAATTCAAGAACCAGTTACCCATGCAAAATGATTAGCGACCGACTGGCGAAATTTCCGATTAAAAGGAAACACTTGCTGGTTATTCACAAGTACATACCTAGCATCAAAAAACGGATAATTTTGATAATCTCGATCAATGTGTTTTTGGTAAGTTTTCAAAAATTATGGAATTCCAGACGTCAAAACTGCGGGATATATTTATTTAACAATTATCCAACACATTGGAAATGCAGGTGCCTGAGCGGAAATCCGTCAAACATCAAAGTAGTAAAATGTTATTTCTGAGGAGCGAAACACGCAAATACATGTCCTTGAGGGACATAGCATAGAAAGATCACATAATATCTCAGAATACCAAAACAAAGAATGAATTCGTGACCCAGCGTAACTTCTGCGTAAGGTTGATCCGCGAGGACATGGCGAAGCATCCGCAAAACTTAATGAGGATATTTTGCAATAAACGCAAGATCTTCTACTATATGTTGTTGACTATATTAATTTGAAACGCGGAAATTCAGCAATAAGCACAGCTGAGGGGCGCACGCGATCAGCAGTGAAAGTAATCGATCTCTTGTATTTGCAATACTCATAATCTTTCCAGAGAGTAACGGGAAAATTAATATCCCTGTAGCTATTTTCCCATAATCAATTTTATCTAATATCACTTTTACTGCAGAAAGAATGTCAAAAAACAGTCGTCCATGCATATTCACAAAACTTCTGGTGCATATAACATTTTACCAAAGGCTTTACATGCAGTAGCCAGTGATCTGGCGGAACATCTGTCCATAACCTATCAGCGGTGAATTGAGGAGAATAATATCCCAACAATATAGAAGCGATGGGCCATCACTTCCATTCACATATGAAGTAGTCGAACTTACCCAAAAAATTATCGTCCTATAATGCTACACACTGTGTCTTCCAAGTTTATTTAGCCTATTATCGCTGAAGCACGCATGCAATAACTTGAAAATCACGATATGGTAGCACCTGAGCAACGTGAATTCCGATAGCAGCGCTCATTAACCACAAACCTGCTACATGCATACCTTTGGTGAATTGAATCATTTGATGTTGGAACATGAGCAGATAGCATTTACTTAAACTTCTCAAAAACGTTTGATTGCTGAGATCGCAAAATCTCCTCCACGAAATTTTGCTTAATGACATTGGTAACCAGCTGCTGTGTTACAAATACAATCTCTTGCACCAAGCTCGGTTGGATATGAGGATACGTGAATCAGTGTCAAAGACAATTTAAGCGTTAGGCGGCTTACAGCAAAGTTTGATGCTCGGGTGCCAGTTGTTTCCGGTTTCCATAGCGACCTAGCACATAATTAATTCCGATTTCCTATTCTTCGCTGATAAAACCAGGTTATGGCGAGCGATCAGGAACCGAAAGACCATGAAAAGCGTGCTCTCAACGAGATTTCAATCTGCTTAGTTCTTAATACACAGCCGTTCAAGTTAGAAACTCGTTGTGCAACAGTCGCAAATACTTTATATTATTGGGTCCCACGTATTGAAAACAACCTCCTTTGAACGCGACTTTTGTGCTTATACAAATGCAACTTACTTTCAGGCAACTGCAAAAATAGCAAACCAGCATGTCGGCTTACGGAATGGAGCATTGGGTATTTTTTGACCCATTCAATTTCTATATGTTACACAAAATATACATGCGCTATTACGTTAAGTACGCCCTCCAACCATGTCAAGCAAGACTAAAGCGCGACCTAGATCTACCAGCAATCGACCGCTACCATTTTTTCCGATTAGTCACAATGCCGGATCAATCGACTTCTGGTACGTTTTCAAAGATAGTCGGTCACCATGCAAATGAAATCACATAGGTTCTTGCCAATTTAAATAGCATTTTTCTAGGGTTGGATTATAAGTTGAGCATTTTATCGTCTTAGTGAATTTCAAAACCACTACGTCCAAATGCCAAATGAGAATGTCAGAAACAAGATTGAGGCAGCAGAAGTGAAATTGACTTGTAGGTATATTAATCGCATTGCGAACAGCTCCGTGAGTTTGGTCTAACAACCTAGCCCGTAGAGCCTACAGGTTGCAGAACAGCATTTCTGCTATACCCGTGTAAACTCAGCGGCCCGAATTCCAAACTTGGTGTGAAGACCAGTTTCAACTGAAATAAATTGTTTACAATTGTTGTGTCCAACGAGCACTGATATCCCAACAGTTAAAAGACTGAACGATAAAGACCAGGTAAAATAACAAATTATGAAATAACAAAGGGATGTTGAGCACATAACTTCTTTAAGTCAACATTTACCTAACTCACATGAAGCATATAACGTACTTCGCCCTGCAAATTAAATAGCTTCCAAAAAGAGGCAATAAAACCTTGTTATCTTCCACGCGCCGTAGTTCAGCGTTCCAACACCTGAAGTGCGCTACGATCAAGAATTCGATTTTATTTCAGAAAATAGTTGACAGAATCCACGACGCTAGTGAGGTCTTGATAATGCGATTCAAATCACCTGTCATGTAAATCGAGGTGATAAACAAAATAAGCCTATTATAATTAGTTTGTGGACGAATTCTGTCCAAGAGTGATCCTGTCTCGACTAAATAGGCTGAAAGCTTTGTGGGTCCGTTATTTTTCAGACTTGGACCCAGTAGACAATGATACATCATTGAGCTGGAAAGACATACAGTTAAGGTTGAAACAAATCTTAATATCGTAAATATTCAGGTGTTTCAAGTATTTGCAAATACGGATAGACAGGCTTCTCACACTGCATACACGCCAGAGGCTACTGCTGCTGCCTGCTCTTGGCTTTCAGAAACTTTTGTAGTGTTATGAAAAATCGCGAGGAACTTGGTTGTTTAGCTGCAGTTGAGCGGCCTGAACAACATAGACTCGCAGCGATATCACAACATTCATAGATATAAAACTATTAACGTGAACAAAACTGTTCCTTGCGCTTTCGATGCAATCGACTAAATAATGCCTGTGTTAGTGAATTTATACCCGGGCTTCCCTGATTCAGGGACTTGTGAGCACCTAGCAAAATGACGGTGAGTTTTGTGAGCTACAGTGGTGCTACATCTGACGCGGACAAGTAGAAGTACTTGTATGTGCAATCTATCGAAACTCTTTGTGAAGTTGTTTGGTTAGACTGCCCAACATTCGATCCCATATGGATCGCCCACACCTTTTAATCATGGGTGATTGTAACCGTTTTTAATACCATGGCCTGATCCACATGTGATTCTTGGAAATATTTAGGAGAAAGCAAATTTCCCGGATTTGATATTTAATACTATTACCTTCCACAACTATACAAGCCAACAGACATACCATCACGCTCAACCCCGTCCATTCTCGAACTGATGTTAACGAATTGCGAACAACGAATTTGTGTCGTTCCGATTTTGGAGCCTCTGACTACAAGCGACCACTCAGTGCTAACAGAAGATATGTAAGTACCTTTGTGGTATTCACCTCTGAATTAGCCAGCTTACAACTAGGGCAAACGGACTGTGACGGCCTAAATCGGAAAAGCCAGCCAACCAGATTGGTCACTGTCAGAAGCTGCATCTGTGAAAGAATGTTGGATATATTTTTGGTGATTTATATCATGTAGTTCAAGATTTTTCCACAGAATATTTGGATGTTTGGCCTGACTACTCCTCATTTATTTCACAAAGATTATGGAAATCTGGCACGGCGGCTGATCAGACTGTGAGAGAGATTCCTACTCTCCGGCTCTGCCATTGACGACGAAGGGTGTAACATTCTGAAGAATATCTCGCAATCGCCGCGAACGTCGCCCCAAAGAGAATTGTTGCTCAGGTGAAGCGATTCCTGAAACAGCTAGGTGATATGCCAGTTCTGGATGACTAGGATGGATTGACAATAATCTCCAGCACCGAGCAGGAGTCCGCTTTGTATGCGCACTTCGCTCCAGTATTTCCAAATGACAAAATGTATATTCCGAGTTTGACTGCACCGCTCTTACCGAACTCGACAGTCTGGATTGCGGCGTTGAATAACTATTTCAACAACGCGCCAGCTTTGAGGTCACCAAACTGTCTGACCTGATGTGGTTCACTCACTGATTTTTAAGTCACTTTATCCGTCATTTCCACCGTCGTGACCGACCTATTTAATAAGTCGCCCTCTGAAGGTTTGTTACCGACAAATTGGACATTTTCGGTGGTGAAGCCTATTCCGAACGGCATCGACCTCAGCAAAATAGACAAACATAGACCAATTTCTCGGACACCTATTATGGCATAGGTAACTGAGAAAATCTTTAAGATTAGATTGTTGCATTTGCCAAAGAGAAAGGTCATGTTACCTACAGAGCACGGAGTTATGCAAGGCAGATCATGCATTAAAAACGTGATTGAGACAAGGCACGAGTGGTGGAAGGCAATTATCAAACGGAAGTATGTAGACTGAATATTCATCGATTTAAGTATAGCCTACGACAAATTCAGCCGTGTCGTCCTCTTTTACACTTTCAGGATGTGTGGTGTCCGTAGCGCACTGCATCGGTATATCCGGAACTCTAATTTTGGATGAAATTGACGAATACAGGTAGCAGACCATCTAACTGACTGGTATCCTTCTACAAGTGGCTGCCCAAAGGCACTGTGCTGGGGCCCACTCGCTTCCTGGCAAACAGTAGCGATCAAACCCAGATTCATCAGTCGCCTTGTACATAGTTTGCTGACCAAATGGAGATTCAGAGATAAATTGACGTTCACGACGAACGTGGTCTATTTCAGCGATATATCAAACGCCGATCTACATGTCTTCAATAAGCTCATCTCCAGTAAACCTAGTCAAGTCTATAGCCATAAGGCCCTGGGAGGATGCTGACGGCCGAAAAAACAACTTTGAGGGACAAGAGCTATATCTCACACAATCCGTAAGGGGCCTAGGTTTACTCTTCTGCTATATTTTGAAGACCGTGATGAACACAAGCATGCTGTATAGTAACGGGCTGGGCATGCTTTTGGCGCTCAAACCTAGCTCCGGCATATGGTTGGCACTCGCCTAATCACTTCATTATTATGTCGATACTTAAGTGCTGTTGGCACGTACACTTTCCGATTAAAGGAGGCGAGGCACAATATATCGAACAGGACCATCCCGCTGCTACTAGGCTCATCTCGAGTTTACGTGACTTAATATATTTATACCGATAACAGAAACTAAGACACTAAAACTTGTCCGACTGTGGGGTGCGAGTCGACCGCATTAGAAGCTACCTTATATTAAGTATCCATGTCTTCCCCATGCTGACGCCAATGTTGCATTGTACGGGGTCATGAAGTGCTTGCAAACACCTATAAAACCGTGTATTACCCGATGTGAAGCGAATACACAAACCATTGTTCTCTCGGATTACATCAAGTATAGCTTTGCCGTATTGCCTTCTCGTTTGCATTTAATTTGTAATACACTACTGATACTCAGCGGACTTTCTGCTAGATATACGTACAAGTAGACAACTCTATGTATATTGTTAAATTTTGTTTAATCTCCACTACCCTGCGAGACTGTTAAAACAACTGCTTTTTTACCTGGCATGAATTATTGTTCATTTTACGTTGATCACTCAGGCTTCATAAGGTAAACTTGCAAATGTACGAACCATGATTTTGTCATCGACCACAAGATTGTCGTGTTATCATTTAGGCTACTTTCTCCGAATTGCGTTTGCATGTGCCAATCAGTAACCTTAGAAGATGAATACAGTTACACCGACTAATTTCCTTTTGCCACTTTTATTTGATTTTTACTATGGGAAAGTATTGTCTTAAGTGCTGCTTCTTAAGTCGCCGCGAGTTCTATGGCTACATAAGAACTTGCATTGATATGTTCTCATTACTTTAGCGCAAATGGTCTACACCTCGATATAAGGGCTCACAGTCGTCCACATAAACCTATACAATTTTATAAATATTTTGCGAACAATCGCACGAAGAAACTTTTCCTTAATTTTTATACTAACGCAACAAAACATAGAGAAGTAATATGCTTGTCGCAAGTCAAGCGGCAAAAGAATATTATGTAGTACCAGGTAACCACAAAGAAAATTGGATTGACCGCATCTAAGTCAAAACCCTACACTAGTTAATCAACATTAAAGCGTTTTCTAGTGGCTTTTGCTTTCATGACTCCATCTCTGTATTCCAGGCTACTAAACAACAGTTATGATACCAACGTGAATACACCTTTTCCCCTTAATCTTGCTTGCCCAAACATACCGACTATTTAGATCATAACAAATTTGCACTAGGTATTCAAGCATCCTGGATATTATCGCCTAATCAGCTTTCAACAGTCTAAGAAGGATTAGGATAACAGTAACTCAAAGTGGCATAAGATTTGCAGCTAAGTTGCCTGAATGGTTTCTCAACTGATTTCTTTGGGAGCTCTCCTGTGACACATGTTGATTTTCTTTTCTCAAATTCCTCATTAGAATCTAAGGTAAAGGGAGTTTGTTGATAATTATGTTCATACACATGCTAATATATATTTTTAAGTAGTTTCACATAACCTTATAGATAAAGTAAAATAATATGGATCCCCCAGGATATTTATATCATCGTTAAAAAAGGACGTGCCTCTTACAAATGTATAAAACATAGACCACGAATGAATGGGTTATTTCAGGGCACCGGTTTCGGTCAACTTATATAGATTAACAATTAACGAAATATTTGTCGTCTTACTGCGTCTCATAATTTAGCATACGACCTGACAAACGCCTTCACGCATGATGTTATGACGCAAATCACTGTGAAAAAATGATATCCCTATCTAATGCCCTACATCTTTGGCGCACCAACCATGACATCTGGTGCCATAATATGAATTCGTGCAATTTGATCTTGCACCTCGATTACATGTGGAAAGCCATTAATGTGCAATATTACAATAAAAGAGAAATAAAAGACAAATTCTGGTTTTCGAATTTATGGGCCGCATGATGAAGGTTAGAGCAAGTCACAACATTGAACCACAGTTAAAGGCATTATAATACAATATTTCGCATCCACTCTGTACATAATTAAAACCAGACCGATGCTTTACTGCTGCGCACTCGTGTACCGCGCGGTGAAAACAGGTAACCACCAGCAAAAGCGTAAGTTATACATGCCGTTCAATAACCCAGTGATGACCCAGATGCTACATTTGTGTTACTTACTTTGCAAGTCCTTGCAAATTGACCAATTGGCTCATTCAGATGTAAGTGCATATACGGATCTTTTTCGTTAGCAAAGTAAGTTCATAAGACTAGCATATATCCAAATTTCGAGGATGATTATGAATCACTTGCGCTCATAATGGTCTCTGCATAAGTACCTTAGCAATACACAGAACGCTAACAGGCAAACATTTGTACTTGCACATTTACGCAAACATGGCAGGCAGAAGTCAGAGCTTAGCAAAGTTAAATCAGTTGAAATCAAGGGTAAGAACATTCGCACCCGTCTTCTTTTGAAAACGCCGATGAGCTGTTGATATAAAATATCACCGTAGATGCAACATTTTTGAACCGGTTTAGAAAATGCATAATACCTGGTGCCATTTTTCATTCTTTTCTCTTACCTTATTTCATCCTAGTTAAACCTGTTGACTCCCCGCAATTGGTGTGCATAAGAAAGCATTTTAGCCGCAATCGGAATGTTGCACTGGATGGAAAAATTAACGATTCAACATTAAATCTATAACTATTTGTATAAATAATAAATTATATTGGGGCAGTATGCTTGTACACAGTTTAACATTTGGTTATAGATGAACCTAACGGTATTTCCTTTCCGTGCGCAACTGCAGACGAACTACTTTTGATATTTACGTCCGTCAGCATCAGTTCTTTTACACCTCAATTGTTTACCATGCATAAATATCTATTACTTTGACAAATAAATTATTTTTGTTTTATGAAACGTGAAATGAAGACTGTCCTGAACGAGTGACTTACTAAAACCCGATGGCATCTAACTCATGGTCCTTGTCTCGCACTCTCATTCCGTAAGCTGAAATAATTATTTTCCCGGAGAAAATAGTAAAACAATGATTTCTAGCCTCAGTTATAATAATATGGAATTCTTTGTCGCTTCAATGCATGCCGCTGTTGAATAAGCCCGGCAATTTCTTAAGGAACCGCCAGTTAGCTTGTTTACAGTGACGCAGTAATACTAACATATTTATCCGTATGCAGTAGTTGCGTTTTATTTAAATTAGCCATTTATATATGTATTATCTATAAAGATAATGCGCTAATCTCTTCGCTTATTTAAGGTTTTTTTAACTGCGTTGTAAGACATGGTTAGGTATAATATCTCTAGTGGTGAATAAAACCTGCTAATATATTCACTGGACTCATGCAAGAAGTATGTTGATAAACTACCTGGCAAGTAACAATAGTTTTTGAAACAGGAAAGTATATTGGTATTACGAAATAAATAACTTGATGGTCTAAAGTATATGCACATAAATAGGGCCCAAATATTACCTTATATATTTTGGTTTTTTGCTTTAAAACCACTTCAGCAAAATCATAGAGTATTTATAGATTTGACGGTGAAATATTATAACCAACCACCCTGCTTAAAATCAGTCCGGTGCAAATACTTTCGCGGTTGGTGGAAGTAAAATATAGAACTCAGGATTTAATTGCATTTGTTATCATTAGCAATCAATCAATTGTTTTCAGCTATGCTAGATTTATCAGCTTAGGCCCAGGTGCCTGGGAAACTGCTGTATAAAGCTCGTAAAAATTTAATCCTAAGGGAGTGCGCTGCGAAGGAATTTATTCTCTATTAATATAAATATTTAGTCAATGAGGCAAATATTGAGTTAAATTTGCTTTCGTTATTATCCACTAATTACTAACTTTGTAGAGCAGCTCCAATTGACCAAACCCTTCTCAACGGTATCCGTAGAGAATTCAGAGGGGCCAAGTTAGGAGAAACATTTTAGAGGATCAAATGAAGCCAGGCCGTGAAATGTGGGTCGTGAGGAAAAATGAATAGTAAATTTCATTTAGAAAACATCGCTATTCCTCTTTGCGCACTACTCTGCCCTTTTAACTATCTGTCGGTGAAATAAATTACGCTCACGCAAGTAGCTGTTTATCATGGTATGAATGCCAGACCGTTTAGACTATCTTACGAAGCAGATACATGTAAGCAAATGAGCTTCACTTTAGACAATGATCTATCAAATGTGGTTGCCGCGGTGGTCCAAGTTAACTGCCTTATGAGGGCTACCGCAGTAACCGCAAAAGCGACACAGAGACTTAATTAACTTTCTTCAGTGCATTTTCATTATGCAGCAACTCATGTGCTGGACAGTTGTTTTCTCCTTCGGTCTAAGTGCCATAGCGCGCGATTGACATTATCGTCTTCCGTCTCAGCTGGCGTGTATATCTATCAGCGAGATCTCGTTAGCACGCATTGATTCTAATTCGTGTGGCTAATCTGTGCACGTGGCGTAATATTTCTGAAAAACCTTCGTTCGCAAAATAATTAGTCGAAATATCTACTGATGCCTTGGGGAGTTTCAGTTCAATTTAGCTGACATTTTTTAAATTATCAAAAATTTTGTAAAGGTAAAGCATATCTGTGGATATCAGGTTTCTTTGGTGAGTAAATATACCATAATGTGTACATAAGGCTACATCTCATAATACTCATTAAAATTAAATGCCTTACAAGCAGCCATTTTACGCCATTTTGTTATCAGCGTATACATATTGTGTTTCTTTTGTGCTACTCCGATCCCGTTTTCTCAAACTGTTTGTTATTTCAGTCAATGTTTCTCTCTTCGGTCCTTCATTGTACTTGTGTCGCCTTTTTCTATAACTTTCCTTAAATGTATGTATGTCAATGGAGTACTATTATTTCCTGCGCACCATTAGTTATAATGCCTCTTTCAAGAACATTGCTTCAGTCATTTCAGCTATCCACGGTAATTTCATGCATGTTTTGCTTCTATCACTGCTGCTACTCTTTTACATTTCAATATTCTGGCTCCAAAGGGATGTTACATTTAGCTTATTAATTTTATTATATCATATTCCTAAGATTAAGCAAGAATGAATTTATTGTCAACAATGATTTACGATATATTATTTTTCTCTTTGTCGAACGACGCTATGAAACACACATGAAGTAATAACGATATAAAAGCAAGGTATATAGATTATATGGTAGCAAGTAACCTTGCTTTAGTTCAGAAATGAGCTAATACCGACCCTTCGAAATTTTCGCTGAGCTTGACAATATTGTTACAAGATATTCGTCACTAGTCACGGTGACATAATTAGCTCGTTGCTGAGTGTTGTGTAGCACGTTTTGTGCCATACCGAAACCTCAAATCTAGTGTACAATACACTGTGCAGCAAATAAGTACTATCGGCAGTACTGTCCATTCATTTTCTAGTGGATATTTAGCATCACCTCAAAACCCATCACTACCTGCCTGTTTAGTGTACCAATACACCGTTTCAAAGGAACGTATGATTTCAAGTATGCTGAAAAGTTATTTAAATGTTGTTCATAAGGCGAAGGCAGAAGTTTGTGGAATGTTTAGCATGGCTTCGGGGTATTTTGACAAACAACCAAGGTTATTGACATCAGTTTCCGACAGGGCAAATCTTGACGAATGGATCCTGAGAGTCTTATAAAATCTGCATTCAAAAAAAGATCGCAGATACATGAGCTTGCTTTCGGTTTTAATACTACTGTCAGACCTTAAAAATACAAATCCACAAAAAACAGTTCAAGCCACACTGCCGAGAAACACTAGCACATTTATTCGAATATTTGAGATGGTTCAGCATAGAGCAAGCACCATAGTTACATAATTTTGGTCCAGCGAATTTCCTTTAATATTAGATTTATCTATTTACTTGAAAACGACGTGCTTCTCGTTGCAAATTTCAGCCTATTCACCAACCACTGAAGAAAGAGTTGATGTCGTCCAGAATAATTGAAAATCATAAAACAGTCGGTCAATATTAGAGGCAATCAGTAGAGATCTTACTGTTAACCCGATTTATGTACGCAAATTTGGTGCCGCCGCATTGGCTGAAGTATAAAAGAACTTATTCTCTATCCATAAAATTTTCACACTTTTGTTCGTTTCCTTTACTGTGTGATATACAGAGTACTTCTTGGATAATAATTCGGGAGAACGCTTAAATTAAGAACATATAGTTGTTATAATATTAGTCAACCTCAGCAAAGCTAATATTCTCCAATATTTTCTTTTACAACAGTCGTTTGAGAAGAACAGTAAAGATTTTAAGTTATATTTTTGCATACACAATTCCGCTGGCTCTCCAAAGTTAACTGCTTTTGCTTTATGTTGAGCTTCTCTAGCACATTCATGAAATTCCTTTCTGGAACCGATTATAAAACATTAATGTTTACATGTAGGCCAAACACCGTTATCTATCTGAGATTTGCGAATAACTCAACTTATTAAAGAGTACAATTCGAAGCATTTTGAGTTAAATCAACTAGAACAAAACGAGCCTAAATCTTAAGGCATTTTCACAGTTTCCAATTCTCGCCGCAGTCGAAGGATAAGCGGAATGGTTAAAACTTGCTTTATATGTCAGACATTTACAATGTTGCCAAACAGCCATATACGACAGTTTTCATGACTCGATTGAGATAAAAATACCGATTTGGCTTTCAGAGCCATTCAAAGTGCAACTTTGCTATGTTACATTAATAATCCGGGATTGTCGGCTGGTACATCAGTGTGACACACGAGCAAAATCTAAATGCGAGTAATTAAAGGGTATTTTCAAATAAAGACTTAAATATTTAAAACTGGGTTGTTAAAATTCTGTTCGGTGTGCCGAATGCGGTCTGTGATTATGTACCTACTGAAACTTAGTCTCATAATAAAATGAAAATATTCATCTTGGAACTCTTTCATGTATGCGTAACTTCTGTAATGATCTTATAGATACACGGAATATGATCCGGTATATTTCGTGTTACAAAATGTAGCCCGCATTACAAAACGTATGTGTACACTCCTGATTTAACGAGTATCAGAAACATAAGAAACAGCTTGCTTGCTTTTCCATCAGCATACTTGTTTGAATGTTGTTTCAGTAGATAGGTATTGTTGGCGCAACAATCAACAGTATGGACATCACAATAACATTATTTATTGCGATTATCTTTGTTAAGTCTGGAGCCTGGAATACACAAGCGGGTTTAGTGATATCGCGCTAAATGTTCGGAATAGTATTTCAAGGGAGCAAATGTTAAGACGTTGTTATTTAGCTTAATTTATCACATCGATTAGAGTTAAAAGTTAACAAAATTAACTGATGCAAAGTAATTATTATTAAACACCGAAAGATAGCTTGTCGTTGCCGCACAACCAGTTAGCTTGATGCAATGAACAATTTTATTTGAAAATTGGTGATGATAGCGAAATTAAAAATTTAGCTTGCATATCTAAGTATACCGAGATGACCAACAGAAGTCACAGAATTACGTCTCTCAGGCGCTGCGGGTTGCTGAACTTGAGCTGATCAATGGTGAAGGCCATGATATATGGAAAAGTTCAGATGGGGTCCACGACCGAATACCTTTTGGGAATGCCTGGTCTAGAGCAATGGCAATTTTATTCACTGTGTACCAAAGCTCTATTTCATACAACAAAGCCAAAGAGCATGTGAATAGGTGTTGATGTCACTTCGATTCACCGAGTAGTTAAACCATTGCAGAATTGCTTGTATGCACCTAAATATACATTTGTGATGCTTGCGACTCTCTTACATAGAATAATGGTAGTCCCGTTAATATAATACATTTAGTGCTGTCCGATTTGTATTGTTGATATATCATGATTTGTTTAAACATATACATATCCTATTGAAAACTGGTTGAAAAAACAATCTGCAACGGAAATAATGAAACTAGTTTTAGTCAGGTAAATGGATGGCACAGAATCAAGTTTCTACCTATAGGGATTTTGTTTTATTTATCTGAATAACTACAACAGCGCGATTTGTTTTTATATAGTTGTGTTTATTGGTAATGATTATGGGAGGCACATAAAGAAAGATAATGTCCTTCGTCTTAGATTTTGCAAATATATTTATAAAAGTTCAAGACGATTATGTTGGGGTATACCTAACTTGAGAATTGTACCCGAATACAGTTGAGAGTTATAAGGATATTTGTGGTGTGTATTTATAACACGTCAAATGGTTTGTGCTGACTTGTGCTATCTGGCACTCGAACGTTAATAATGGTACTAAGCAGTGTATTACACTTTAGCGATACATTTAAAGTAAAGGAGTTTCTCAGGCATAAAACCTGCCTCATCGGAATGCGTCAATGACAGACTTTTACAAAACAATCAATCTTAAAACACAAAATATGGAGATACGTCAAATCAATTATACGACCAAATTCAATAATCGTTCTGGGTGTGGTAGAAAACCTTGTTTTTTATTGAAAACAATGAATGTTTTCAGTCTAAAGCTTTTATCCATAACGTACACTTTTACAGGTAAAAGTTGTTGATATGTTTAACATAGCCTGCACTGATATTATGAATGCTTTGATCTCCTAGCAACAATATGCGGGAATAAGCTTTACGAAAAGTAATTATGAACTTACAATTATATTTAGAATAAACTATTGCGAGAATTTCACCAATAGTAAAACGAATTTCAATCTGTCAACTAATTGAATGAAAGGTATTACAAAGGTCACTGTGCCAACGTATAAATACTTATAGTATATATTTATTAAAGTCAGAAGTAAACTGTCAGTACAAGTTAACATGCAAACTGTCGTTCGCTGAGCATAACTTTTGCCTTTTTTACTCAAATAACCTATGGTGTATAAATTGTAGGATTATTGGTTACCTGTTTACATGGCGAAGCGAAAACCTGTTTCAAACAAAGCTAAAATCTTATGCAAATAGCCTACCTCAACCGAAAATTTATTAAGCTTTGTATCCCTTTTAATAAAAAATAACAGTTGCTTATGTAGCCGTTAGAAAATTCAATCCGCTATTGCGATAAAGGTGCACTTGTGATTCGTCAATAAATACTTTTAGTATACCCTAGTAACATATTGATATACTTTGACAATCATTGTACTCGTAAATTAAAAAATTATATGAGGTGAGCGCTTATAATTTTTCTCGAAAACCGGAACATGAATAATTGGATTTACATATTCTTTAAATAACAAAAGTTTGTCTTCCTAAAAAGTAAGAAACAGAATTCTTTTTATACATTCAATTTTTTCTTCGATAAATCTGTCTGATAACCAGACAAAATAAAGTAGAATAAGTAATACATTACGTTTTTAATTGTATAACATTTGCCAACATATTAAGTAAACACACAAGAATGGCGAAGACGGATTTAATTAGGGTCGATATCTGCTCACCTCTTTATATTTTATTGTAATATGACATAAATCTATGAAGGGTTCAGGGAGCTTTCCTGCTAAATTCATGTATGTTGACAAATCTCGTTCTCAGGATGACAGCAAGCAGTGTATCTTTTTTCGTTAAGTTTCTCGAAGATAGTATCAGTCTAATATTTGCACACTGATTGCTTTTCCATTACACGTAAAATACGATAAAGTTAGTAAAACAGTAAATGAACTAAAAACATTTAGATACTAAGCAAGCTTGCTGGGAAATGGTTTTGTACCCAAATATGTAGTGAGAATGATCCCCTCAGAGTCTTGCATTTACATAATTGGCATGCACCAGAGGAACAAGGATCATGTTTTCTTCCACCTTCCAGTATGAAGCTGACATATCGTGTAGTTGTCGGTGCCATTTCTACGGACTTAAAAGCAAACCCCACTGATTTCCGCGCGACTTCTGTGGCATTATAACGATGCACATTGACACATCGCTTGCCGTTGCCTAAGCAGTATATATGTGGCTTGACATGAGGCTATACAACCAAATATATTGGCATGTGTCGCACATTGACATTTGTGTAATTAGGTGACGATGGTAACTAGAACTTTGTATATTGCCAACCGAAAATGATAACCATGGAGTTTATGCATGCAGCATATATTAATACTAGCTTACGATCAACTGAAATGCACGTTGAAATAACTTACGTAAACATAATGCAAAGCTTTTGCCTAACCATGCATACTGATGCTAAATGAGTGCTGGCCAAATTACATTTCCCTACTGTTCCAGTGTTAATGTGCATAACTCGTAACAAGTACTAAATCGTTGTTATTCTTTCCGAAAACGAAATGTATGAAAGCTGAAAAGAAGGATGAACCCGTTGGCTTGCTCATTTTAAACACTAACAATAACACGGGATAAAGCAATTATACGTCATTAATGACAAAATTATGAGCTGTCTCGGCTGCTCCTCAACGAAAATGAAAATAATGAGGATGATAATGAGAGGTTACCAGTGTTTTCCCTGAGTAAATGACCAATCTCGGTCCTGGCTAAGGAAGAATTCCAGAAGACGACTCAGGAAAATGAGACAATCAGCCACGTTCATGAGTTTCTGCTAAACGGTTGGCCACAGAATAACAAGATCACATGCGATTTTCGTCCTTAATCGTGTTGAGTCACAAACGTTCATTAATAGATGGATGCTTACTGCGTGGCGAAGAATGTGTGGTTCCAAGGAGCTTGATACAAAAGATAATACTATGTGCTCACGAAAGCTACCCAAGTATCGTTCTTAAGAAAAACAATTTTTACGGATGTTTCTTGTGGCGGAAAAACTCACACGAAATAGAAAAAACTTGTTCATGACTGCGCTTAATGTCAAAGGGCAGACAAGAGTTCAAGGCCGGTGTCATCCCTTATATAACCCAGTGACTATCCTATGCGACACTGGGCCAAAATAGCTGTTGACATCATGGGCCCATTTAGCTCAGCGCCTCAGCATCAAAGGAACTGTTTGGTGGCGACCTGCATTTAGAATAAGTGGCCGAAAGTCCATTTGTTTGGTGCGGTGACTACTGCCAGCTTTATTCGATGGCTGAAATATATGTTTTCCGCTTCGGATTACCAGAGGAGATATTGACGGACCACGGGCGGCAGTTTACAAGCCACGAGTTCCATTCGTTCTTTCAACTTCACGCTATCCGGCACTCACGTACAACGTAGTAGAATCCAGCGGCAAACGCCAAGGTAGAGCAATTTAATCCATCCTTGAAAGGTAGTATCCTAACTATTTGCTTATCTGGCACAAGTTGGGAGGATGCGGTTCTACAAGCATTTATTTACCTAACTGCACACCACCAATCCACAGACAAAACGCCAGCTGAACTCATGCTTGGGTGTGCTCTTCGGACAAAAATAAACGCTTCACTTTCCATTCATTCAACCAATAATTCCGACGAGTTAGATCGTCGCCATCGATACCGGACTACTTACCTGAAGTATACTACTCTGCTCCAGCCCGGAACATTCGTGCGCGTGAAGGTACCCGCTGCATCAAAAGGACAGCCCAGGTATTATATCCAATGAGAATAATGCGTGCACGTTGGCCAGGCACATACCAGCTGGACGACGGCCACACAGTCAACGCCCGGGGATTATTCACAAGTATCAGAATACCGGAGCAAATGTCACCAACCTTCACTGACGAAACCACGCAAAGCACGCAGGTCCGCAGGACGAGCCGAAAACAAAGGCGACCGAATCGATATGGTTTGGACGCAGCACATAATTAAGCGGAGAGGTGATGTTGTGTATTCTGTCAGCATTATTGTCGGCTAGTCTAAACAGACACGTGCACGCAACCGCAGACCACACATAAAGCATCTAATTCTCGGCTTTCCTATTGGTTCATCCTTCTCCATGCGACACATTAGTGCACTCACCCAGTTACACATTGATCAGATTACAGCAGTTCGTTTATCAGAATGACTTTTTAGCTTGCTCGTGCGTTTGACCTTTCGTATACAACACCGACGTTGACCATATTTTAGATAATAGCAAAAACTGTGCGATGTGCAATATGAAGTTTACCAAGTAAATCAAGTTTATTTTCAACCATTTTAGGTACATGATGTTAAAAGTAAATAATAACCTAAAGTCAGTTACCTTTTGCTAGTGTGAGATTGATCTCATCATAAGTCGCTTAACAAGACACCAAGAAAAATTCGGCCGTTAAAAGTATACTGGACAAAGTAACTGAACCTGAATTTCATAGAAATTTAGTATGAAGATACATATCGTTCGTAACCAGAGTAGAATTTTTAGCAGAAACAGATTATTATTTGTACACAGATTATCTTTGTTCTTTAGTTGTTCCTTAGTTAAAACATTTTTGAAACCTAATCAACAACACTTATACCCTTCGTCAACGTATATTATTGAAGAAATCCTACACACCTTTTTTAAATTATTGTGTCCAATTACGAAGAATTTTCATTGCACTTCCATCCTAATGGTCATAAATATAATACATGTACTTGCATACATGGGCAAAAATAGGCAAAAAAACGAAAGAATTTATAAAGGATTATGTTGTTTAAAGTTTTAAATACATTCTTGAAAAATGTACCGAAACTTTTTCTTTTCATGTTTGTATTCTATTGCCCTGTTTTACGAAGTTTATTATCCATTATATTCTGGCGAATACTCTGGATTTACACCACCTTATCATCTGCCTACATATTTTACATTACTTAGAGATGAGCATGTAGAATATGGTTTGATAGAAATTTTACATACCAATTTGGTATGGTTCTTTGTTAGGGTCTTGATCAGAATCACATAATTGTCAGTGTCACAGCAATATCTGTTCCGCCGAAATCGATGCTGCACAAAAAACTGATCGCTATCCCGAGCAAGCTAGACAGAGCCAGCCAATGTCAGTGTGGGTGTGGACGTTGTCTATCTGGAAAACCCCATAGTTAGATCGTTTTGACCACTACATTTTTCGTCAACTGCATTTAATATATGGAACCAGGGACCCTACACTCGGTTGAATTGGCAACTTCCTCGCTGAATGTCAGCTGAATATAAGAGTCGGCAGTTCCATTTCCCACCAAATTGAGGTAAAGTGCGGGTGTTTCATGGAGCGTACTAGGGCTAAATATATTCCCCACATTAAATAACGACCTTGACAGTGTATTTCAGTTGATTTTATTATTAACTGCAGATAATATCAAGATGTGGCGCGATGTCAGGATAACGGATGATCACATTACTTTGCAGAGCGATATTGACAGGGCTTATGTGTAGTCAGCCAACAACCGGCTACAGTTCAACATAGCCAAGTGCAATGTCTATGCATAGGCCACCAGCTTATTTAAGAATATTGACTTCGGGACAAGAAGTTCCAACTTGCTTCCCAAAAAACGACCTTGGGTTGCTCGAGCAGGAAAACCATTGTGCACGACACTGGCTGAAAACATATCAAAATAACCAGTCGAGATTTGGACGCTTACGGATTGCTTTCGGGAATATTGAGCCAACTATATTTTCGCAAATGCTGAATGCCTACGTCAGGCTTCAGGTGGAATATGCGATTCATACCTATCATCACTTTCGAAAGCGCGACGTCCATGCACTTTAAGCTTTACAACGTAGAGCGACCAAAGTCATTGGATTATTATTTCTCCTACACTACTAACGCAGGACTCAGTCCCTGAGATTGTACAGTGGTGAATAACAACGGCAGTCAAGATACTTAACCTCGGTTTACATAATACTAGCAAAACCAAATCACACATATCTCAATCTTTTGTAGATGTGCCAAAATATCAACCTATGAAGCCATCAGCTAAAACTAGCAACGCACTACAGTAGACTTGATTGAAGACATATCGTTTACTCCCTCCGTGTGTCTCTTGCCTGAAATGCCCTTCCGACTCAAGTTATCCCAGCCCCTACATTAACGCTTTTCTGAAAACGTTCTGATGAAATGCTTGCAACCTTTCATTACTTGATATAATCCATTCCGCTTATATGACGAAATAAAGCGAAACAATACATGGGCTTAACGGCTCTCTCCGCAACGTGGTGGTTAGGATACATACATAAGTGCCCATGTGAATAGCTTGGATGTGGCTATATTGAATTAACGTACCACATATGCCAAATGAAGAAACAAAAGAACGATCGTTTTCGTTGCCTTTTTATTCTCATGCACTTACTAAACAATAACGGATATTTCTACTAATATGTATTTGCACGTCCCATTTGCACTTCATTTCCAGCTTCATGCAGAAGTGTAGCTAGCTCGTTGGACGCAGGGAATAACGTTTTACTTAATCGATGATCCTTTAAATTTTAAATTTTACTCTAAACATTATAGGGGACGTCACGAAGATAATCATTTTTACCGTCCTTATTCATTCTTCATTGTTCAACCACCAGCTGTATCCAGTAGCTTGCTTATCCTAGAAAGTGTTCCATCATATTTTCATAAACGATCCCACGGGTTTGGAAGACATTTGTTGGCTAGCCGATTGTATCGGATTTCCAAATTTATCGCCCAACGGCGATAGATATACCCGACAGGTGTCGCCCTCTCACAAGCCGTGCTGCTACAAGTAAACATTATTACAACTTGCACCGACATTTTCTGGCCTTGATATTTTTGTACAGATTGCGAACTGAAATCACGGTGAAGTGCTCCCGATTCAAGTCAAGACAAGTCGGTTTTCTTGCCTTGCCTCCTACTCGACTGGGTAATGTTTGACTAACATCTAAAGTGGCTGTATTCATCCGTTTGATAAAAGCGAGAACCTACCAATCAGAAAGGTATGAGAACTCAAAATGGCTACCGTTAAGTTAGCAAAATTATTCCGAGTGGCCGAAAAAAGAGGCAAAATCAAAAGGGCCCACGTCGATGGGTATTGGTGGGTTCTCATAATGTAAGCGATCAATCAAATTTGGTCTGCCTTGCTCATTCAAGCAGCTTAAGCCGCTAAAATCCGGCCGTCATATGAAATGAACCCGGAGGGTCCAATGTGAGGTCACCATTGAGGAGAAATCGAAGGTCGAAACAGCTGCATCTGGTACTTCCCAATCTAGCTTAAACTTGCTGTTTCAGATTAACCATGATGAGTTGGCTAAATTATAACTGCATTTTCAGTGCTCATTGTTACTTTGAAGTGCATCTTCATATAATTTCGATCAATCGATTGAAAGCAAATCAATGTAAAAGTTCATGTACTGTTTGGCTCCGGAACGATATGAATATACAGGTGCAACCTACGTTGCTCAAACCATTACTTCTAACGAATGCGCACTTACCTTAACAGGAAAGTTATATCTCGATCAAGAGGACATGCTTGGATGGCCTTGTGGGGATAATTGGGTCAAAGGCAGGGCAATCGATGTATATATGCTTCAATATATGCATCTTTTGTTCGTCAGGTTTTCTCTTGCGGTTATCGTTGATCTGCATTCTAACCATTTTACTTAATTTACCGTATTTCAACGCTGCCTTTAAATTTTATTAAACGTTTGAAGTTTTTCAACTGTTTAAACATTATGCTGCGCTCTCTCAATAAAATTCAAAAAAGTTGTTTTAATATAGTCACTTTGTTTGCAATAATAATACCGCCGAGACTAGTACCACTTATTTAGCTCAGATAATCTTTGTAATTATATGCCAATTCAAATATTTATAAACAATTTACGGATATATTTTATTTTGATAGCAATCTCTAGGTATCAAATGCAGACGCAATTCATACTTAAGTAAATTTCATGAATTCTGTTTGCCTTGCAATTTCATCAAACATACTGGCTTTTTATATTAGTTTTTGTATAATGCAGCCTAAGTTTTGCTCGTCATAAAATAGCAACTTTACTCACGAGAACCTGTGAGCAAATTTCATTATCATCATTTACGCTGATATTTCAAACAAAGTACTTAATTAAACTGAGCAAAATTGAAATGCATTGCACATGTACAATTAGCATATTGCATGTTTACTATATATAATATACATTTACAGGAACAATATTTGTTATTGTTTTCTAATTTTATACGATGGAATTCAACGCAACAACTCATTTAGCGACAGAGCGGATTGCGTTTCATGCATCTGGTCAGTCGCTGAGCGGTTTGATTTTTCACAAGTGTTTACCTCGCTGCAGATTAACAATTTACGGTTTATGCGTTGTAAGCCATAGTTAAATAGCATTAAGTAATCGTCACACTTGCAGGTCGTTAAATTCATAACTAAGAAAGCGAGTAAATAAAATCTCTAGTGTAATAATAAATGCAACCGATCTTAAACTTTGAGGTAAATAAATCCTAAGTATTTGCTTGAAGTGGATAGTTGAAAAATATCCGCTTATACTTGACTTAATAGCCCAAGATTTCGCATTAAAAAGCACTTACGGAAGAATTCCGAACTTTAATTTTTTTTCATAAACCATTTCTAACTTTAAATAGAGGTAAAACCAAAATACAACAACCTTTAGATGTTATTTCCTAATTTATATGCCATTATTTATACCACGACGACACTAAACATTTCCCTGCTATGAAAAAACTTAACTACTTTACTCGCTGCATTGAATTGCTGAGTGTTACTTATATGTTTCAATTTGCTGAATATCCAGACAAGACGAACTGTAAATGCAGCTCCTTCTCTTCGTTAATATCATATTTACTTGCTTCATGAAAACTGGATGTTTACCAAGTTGGGTGAAGAATCTAATGGGCACAATTAAATTCAGCTGAGATCGCATGGTGAAAATTACATTACATAGATGTAAATTAAACTGAGTATTTAAAACGCAACATAATTTCACTCCCAGTTACTTTGCTGCGTTCGGTGCTATGTGAAACTAATCGCTAGCATTTATTCGTTAAAGAGTGAGATTTTTGATTTCGTTTCGTTTCCAATTAAACAGTTAACCTCGCCTATATATAGAAGCATTATATAACCAACGGGAGCTGGACTATAATATTCCTTCGGTTGGTTGGACGCTTGATTGTGCATGCCGACGGTTGCAGACTCACAGCGCAGCAAAGCAAGTACACAACATTTTTCATTGGCAGAGTTAAAGAAAGAAAGCGCGTTACAAATTGCACACAGCGTTAGTGACTAGCAATTTTCTGTGTTTTAATGTTCATGTACAATTTACTGAGAGCGAATGTTGCACACCAAGCTGTGCAACGCACAGTGAATACTGCATCTATAATTCGCACTTGCTCCATTCGAAACACGTGACGGTAAAATATATATAAGCACTCAGTAAGTGCTCAGTAGATATCAGTTGAATTGTCCGTATTTTCATAATATTAACCACCCCAACTTCTATAACGTTCATCCAAAGCTTAGCCACAGTTGACAAAACAATACTAGATCTGGTGGATCACTAACTGTAATAGTTATCTCAGATTCTGTAACTTAAGTGAACATGAAGCATACATTTGACCTTGATATATTGGACACATTATTTCGCAATGCGTTTGCGAATATATCTAGCTGTAACATAGATGGAGGAAGCCCAGGCACTAGAATTGCGCGGTGACGACCATGAATTTTCATTTTACACCAGCTATTTGGGAGAATTCATAAAACTACTAATTTATGAAGCACACGATAAAGACCGAGGATGCCTTGCCCATAGTTGCAGCTTGGTATTTGTGTGAATTCGAAGCATTTAAAACTATCCAGTGAAACTGATTTCAAGGACCATTGCTACTGGTTTATTTGATGGTTGCTGTAAAACCAATGCCCTTGACATACTAAAAACCAGCTTGCGGAATTAAATAATCCAGCTATCTGTATCGACTTTTTACTGTCTCGCAATGAGAAGATGGGATAAACCCTGATGTTTGCGAATATTTAACCTTCGTCAGATCAAAGGCTTGATTATATGAAGTAGTTTCCATTTGGGTATACAAGTTTTCTGCAACGGCCTCGCTGCGATTCCACTATTACTACAGGAGCAATGCCCCGACGCAGGCATTGCTTTAAAAATTGCTAACTAGCATTTAATTACACGGCCACTATGTTATATTTTTCCAGTGTCGCGTCCCTCCAGTGCTTCTAAATTTCATTCAGTCCCTGCATTCCGAAGTCCACTATCTTGAGTAGACACACTGCAATACTATTACAAGAGAAATACAAGTTAAATCTTCATAATGTCTTACTCTTCATGTACGCAGTAACAGCTTATGTATTTGGTACAACCATATATATTATAGTCTGAAAGAGCTAACACATATAGTGAATGAATTTAAAAGTATGAAAGAATGTCCACCTGAAAACCAGTTAGTTACACGGACATTTACCTACAAAGGATGCACTGGTCGGAATATATATCAAAACACATAAATACCAAAGTAATATTTTACGCATGTAAGAGCGCGGCTAGCAACAACAAGTAATTTTAGAAACCATGGTACATTAACTTTGACTTTTCCTTGATTGTCACGCAAATTATGCACATTTGACATCCTTGTATGGGAGAAAATGTTGTAGCGGATTTACGATCATTTTCCAAATGGCATTAAATTCCCACGGGAGTTTACGTTTATTGCTCCCTTAAAACTCGTGATGGTGGAAGCACTTTGTAAATGCATTTCATTACAAATTATCTGTACCAGATTACGCTGCAATGATCAGTATTATGGCAATAATATGTGGAAACAGAGGGTTTTTAAATATAACATAATGTTTAAGCGACTGTAAATAGTAAGTGCTAAGTTCCATCATAAGGCAATGGCATAAGGGTATATTACGGAACTACCTAACTTCCGACATAATATCCTACATCAAGTGCAACAGTAATTATGGCACAAAAATGTGAGGTTTCTCATAACGTGTTTCTCTTTTTAACTAAATTTATCAAGATTTAATATAAGGCAAACACGGATTTCATCTGATGCAAACCCAAAATATGGTAATTTATGTCCCGTATCATAAAACGCATTTGCCTGTGAAACTTTCATTTAATCATGCGATTTTGTGAATTACAGATTTTCATTGACCGCAGGTCAATTTATCCATTAACGAGCCGCATACTTACGCGTTTCACCCATTACTCGAAGTTACGTTAATAAACACGCTTCTGTAAAAATCTGCTATTAATCATCACCAGCTAACAAACAGTTCGCATTAGTAGTAGATGCACCGCACATCATTGTACTAGTAAGGCCACTCACAAGTATATCCCGGATACAAAGAGTTTTCTATTCGAATTGGTGCTTAAACCTGTGAATCATTATTAACCTACGCATGTCATGTGCAGTGTTTCCAACGAATTTTATTATGCTTGGCTCAGACATTAAGTAGGGAGAAATGTAGCACCATTTCCATACGATTCATGCGATTGGTAACAGAAGCAAACACCTATGTTCATCCGGTAACCGAAACATGCTCATGATTGATGGTGCCGGATGTTAGCATAATCTTATTTGTCTTTAACACTATTTCTGTGATTCTATAGATAAAGCAGCTTAGTTAGTTATGTAGGATTAAAATTAAATGAAACCATGTTTTACCGGAAAAAGCAACGATAAAGTTAAATATAACAAAGAAAAGGCTTAATAAATAACGCAAATATGACGTGTTGCAAAAAGGAAATATCAAAATTCCAAAGGTTATTAGAAATCAATTAAATATGATCCGATCCGCTGTTATGTACTTCATACTTTTAATTAAGCAAGCGTACGTGTTTACATTGCCTATCCCCTCATAAGCTCTTTTTGCATAGATTTCATAAGATTAACGTACGTGTCTGAATAAAAGAAGAACATATCATTTAGATTCTATGGTAGCGTAAATATTTTCCTTAACAATAATTTGACTTTATTTAAGATAACGTGCTTCAGTTCTACAAAGTAAAGTTTCCAGATTACTATACAATTATTGTGCTCACCAGATTTTTGATCTTAGTGAGAATATACAGATAAGTAAACATACTAGCTTTTTACTTTTGGAGTTCTGGTTATTGCCCAAAGCTTCGCGAATATAGCCAGCACGCAATTTAGGCCAACGCTTAGGCATACACTATTTAAAAGGTAATATGCATCACACAAACATTAGGCATTGACATTCCTTGCCTTATTTACTAGGTAGAATTCTAATTTATTGATCTTAATTATTGACTCATTTTTCCAGAAAGGAATTGTATTTATGACTAGTGTGATTAAGTTTGCATGAAATTACAAAAGTTAGTAAATGTTACTTTGTCTACATACATTTTATTTAGGTTCGACAATCTTTTCGAGGAGAACACAAAGCATCCTACAAATGTGGATTACTTCACTGGTATTTCGGAGCAGAAGCTATCGAATAACTATTTTAAATTATGGAGTTATTTGCAATGCGCATATAACTGAGCTCTCGGAAATTTCTAGAGTTTTGATGTAGCAAAATACGCATTGCATGTGTAGGTTTCAGCAAGACTTATTAGGTTAATAATAATGTTCCACTGGTTGAGGTTTTCATCTGCCTGCGTCTTATCGACTTTGCTCCTGGGTTTGTGCAGCAAAGTAAGCTCAGTATAAATAGTTGTTCCTTTACACATTTTGGCAATTCGCGGTTTGTGCTCCAAGTATTCAGGGGTGCTTATTAGGAAACAGGTGGTATTTCAAATAAAATCTTCTTTGTCCACCTCCGCTTACGATGGATTTGGAGGTGATGTTAATCTGAAACTTCGGCTTCTCTTGGAAGAAATTTTTACCTAAATTTTGCTTAAAAAGTCTGGCTATTTTAATACGTCCTCCGTTTATTTATTTGATGTAACCATAGGTGTGGTTACTGCGATCAAACTTGGAACCGCATATTTTAATTTTACGCCACGTGTGGTATTAGAACAGCACTTAAATTTCTTGGCAGTGACTGTTACTATCCGGTGTTATTAGCTGATCTTCTCTCGATAAGTGCAGCACCTAAAAGGGAGGACTGGTTTGCACAAACAGCTACGCTTACACCAACCGTAGTGATTTTGGTGGTCAATATTTTCTCAGACTTGGCTAGTAGCTGATCGTAATTCCAAGATATTAGCAGAAGTTCTATTATCAGTGGGATATAAAGCCTTCGATACAGAACCAGAGATTCTGGTTTGTCTAATGACTTACCAGTTCTGATTAAACACGGAGGCATCTCTAATGTAAACCTTGCAAAATTTAAGGCACAGAATGTCCGCCTTAACACGTTTGGAGCATGATCGCTAGGCCTTTAGACTGCGGCACACTGGACATCACTCTTTCTAAGGTAATGTTAGAATACATTTGTATGGCTCACCCTCTATTGTAAAACCTTTTCTTTTACTGACGTTATATACAAGGTCACATTGTTCACACTGATGTTTTATGCTCTCGGACTGTCCCTTCTGAAGTGGGAGTTGAATGTGTCAAGGCGGATATGCAGCAGATCACAACAGGGTCAATGGGGTTATGTAGATGCGTTACAAATTGTGAATTAGCCATTAGACCTGTATCTGCTCCAATCAATATTGGATTTGAATAAGTGGTTTTGGTTCGAAAGTCATTGAAATGGTCCATGAGATGAGACCAAACAATGTCTCCGATGGTTAGAGTAACGCAACGTTCGCCGCTTGGATATCAAGGAAACACTGCCTGAAATTTATAATCCTGAGCAAATATAGAATGTAATGGATTGTACTTGAGAAAACCGTATCAAAAATTAAACTTTTAAAATCGAAACAAATAAGTTTAATTTCAAGGGCGTGTGACAAAATGCCGCTGAGCCAAACTGAAAAAATATGTGTGCACAAGTAAGCGATTTTCATGCACTTTCACCGAAGGTCACAACAGTACAAAGTAGTCAAGTTTGGGAATGTTACTTGCATCAAAATACGGAACGTCACCGTAGATGTCTTTCCTTTTTTTTCTGCGTGTTTTTAACCCCATTCGTCAACGTTTGGCTTAACTTATCGAAAAATTTGGACATCAAATCCGAAACAACACAGGAGTTCCTTTCATATTTCAATGAATACGAATCTGCGCCAGAAAAGAATTTAAGACTCTTATCAATTAAATTGGACTAATTTTCTAACGTGAACCAAAACTGGCAAGGATTTCATTTTCGAGTTTTCCTCCAAATCTGGTTAAAAATAAGAAGAAAACCGAAAGTAATTCGGCTGTTCCAGCAGTAACCATCCCAGTTAAAAGTTTTCACTACCCAAACGTATATTCAATCGAATGCATAAGGACTTAACAGCTTTAATCTTTATCAGGTATGGGTAGGCCGAAATAAATCCCGCCACATCTGCGTCAATGATAACACTTGTAGTGCCAAAGCTTCCCGATCTCAGTCACCTATGCATTAATTCTGAAACGGTCATCAATTAGGTAAGCCTTGAAAACTCTTCTGTCTTAAACCTAGCTAACGCAACTAAGAGGACACTGTTGGAAATCATCACCTGGGAGAAAGCCAGGAAGAACAATCATCCAATCATGCCGCTCAAGGAGAAAGAAAACTAAGGATAACGCTATATTTCTGCATACACAACTGTATCCAAATAATTCACTCGCAAATTTCATGCTCTGATATCTGACGATCAAATGTACTATAACTGATTGGACATTTTGGTGAACATAAAGAACAAACACACTAACGTGTTCCGAGTTTCTCATAACTTTCAACCAGCACAATAAGGCTAACCGCGAATTATTCGAGTTAGCTTGGAATCCGTATTTGATAAAATAACCTGTCGCAAAGAAGGTGCTCTAAAACATGAATACTTTAGGTTACGAATTTAATCAGCTAGATGTTAGAGCGCGCGAAATTGAGATAAAAGTTGCGCTAAAATTCAATAAGCGTGATCGTCTAAAACGAAATGATCATCTATGGCTCTTAATCGCTTACGTCTAAACATGGTTCAGTGACCGGAAATTACATTTGCTAAATTGGCAGTTTATTCCTGAACACTTTCTTTGATAGTTTAGAAGCGCCGTCGCTCAAAAGGCAGAATCCTAAGAACTTATATATTTTGCGGCTTAAATATACAAAGACATTTGATTTAATCAAACGAAAAATAAACACGTATTTTAGATGGTTTTCGCAGAAATGGGAAATGCTTAATTCTAAACATTTGTTTTGAAAACACCGTTTATATTATCAATTTTATCGCAAACCTACAACACAGGTAAAGGATTTTAATCCATTGTTATTCGGTAAATATGGTGTATGGCCAGGCGAGGAAAGATACTTTATGGTTAAATCCAATTTTACGCTCGATGGTAATGCCCCATTAATATATCATATTAAGAGCTGACCAAACATCGGTCGGTACTTTCCCACACCTTACAAAGCATAGCCTCTTGACATCCAAAATTTGAAGAGTGCTTATTGTTACTCCATTGTTACAAGTCTCAATAAGCAAACCGTACTGAAATTTGATTTATTTCCTAACGCTGACATTTTGCCACAGGGCATGTCGGTTTTCCGAAGCAACAGAATCAAAAGGTGAGAATGACTGCTATTCGGGCCACAGTTCTTATGCTGTCACCAGTTTCGCTGTAACTTCGATGCAGAATATTGATCTGCAACCATGAGATAGTGCGCACCCTTATCCACAAATATGCAAACCCATAATGCCAGTGCTACAACCTGTCCAATCCTTTTTGAAGACACACCAAATATGACTTACAGCAATCTGTCAACAAATTCAATAGAATGCTTGTATGTGCTTCGGAGATAAGAGCTCTCAATATGCCTAAATATGTTTCATTAGCATTCGACAATACGAAAAGGTGGATGGATTTATCCATTGCAGCATGAAATGCGAATTGACAAGCTCCAAAGCCAGAAACGTGAAACATCTATGTAGCCAAATTAGGCTCACTTTTTACCACCAGCGGACTGGAAGATAATATAGTTGTGAATAATTTGGCCTTTAAGGACATACGGATTTGTGTGAGTATTTTTGTTCGTCGCAGTCAGCCGAGAATCCAGATAAGTCAACTACCTCTCCGAAAAAGCACCAGACGGCCGCTTCGCACCATTGGGCTCGTCAGTGGTGCGCATCCGTCGGTCCTGTAGGTAGGATTGAACCCATGACTGATAGTGGCTTGTGGCAACTAGCCCGCAGCATATGCTACTACGCCATGGCGTGGGGCAACAGGCGTGTGCTCAGGACAAGCATATTTCACTTGAAGTCCGCTAAGTAGTATTATTATCATAAAAATGATATCCGATCCTCCCTTGGATAATTCGTCGTTCATCTCCCTTTCTCAACAAATCATTGTCTGAGGGCTCATTGCAAACAACTGGAAGCGCACCGTGGTGAGGCCGATCCCGAAAGGTGGCGACCCCAGTAAGGTGGAAACCTACAGGCCAATTTGTCTTACACCCGTTTTGGCCAAAGTGATCGAGAAGAGAGGGAAAAAGCGTCTAATACATCTGTTGCAATGGAAAGAACTTCTGACACCGACACAACACGGAATCAGGATGGGATATTCTTGTGTTACCAACTTACTTGTGACGAGACAGGAATGGTTGCAACCCTGAACAGGGGAAAGTCCGTCGACGTAATATACATCGACTTCAGCAAAGCATTCGGAAAGTTAATCATGAATTGCTTCTAGACAGGTTAAGGTCGTGTGGCGTCGGAGGATCGTTACATCGATAGATCCATGAATTTCTCGTTGGAAGAAAGTAGAGGGTACAGGTGGACTGCTATCTAACCGATTGGTATCCCTCGACCAGTGGTGTACCTATAGGTACGGAACTGGGGCCCACTCTGTTTCTCATCCATATCAACGAGCTGCCCCAGCTTCTACGGGCGCCGTGTGCACTGTTTGCGGATGATCTCAAAATTTGGCGAGATATTATTGCTCTCGATGTCTGTGACATTCTCCAATGAGACCACGACCGCCTCGCAGTGTGATCTGCTGAAGTCCACCTACAGGTCAACCCGGCAAAGTCCCGATTCATGAACCTCGGGAAGGCTTTCGACGGTCGAACGTACACCCTAGACGGCCAACCAATGCATCCTACACCTTCCGTGAAAGACCTAGGTGTACTCTCACGCTGCGACTTGAAGTCCGTCGACAACACCAACAAACTGTATCGAAACGGACTGCGCATGCTCTGGGCGCTGAAACGCAGCTTCTGCACTTGGTCTGAGGACGTCGCCACTCGCCTCTTCTCTTCCATCGTCAGACCAATGGTAGAGTACGGCTCGCTTGCATACTGTCTGATCACTCGCGGCGAAGCGCAAAAGATCGAACGAGTACAATACATCTCCACTAAGTTGATCCCCAGCTTGAGAGGCTTATCGTATGAAAACCGGTGCATGAAACTTGGGCTCTACACCTTGTCATATCGCCGTGTTCTAGTGGATCTTATCATGACCTACCATATTTTACATCTCGGTCATTTCCCCATGCTGAAGTCGTAACTCCACTTGCGAGGACCGTGCACCACACGTGGGCACAGGTACAAACTCGTGGTACCTGATCTGAAGAAAATCCCACACCCCTGTGTATCGAGCGGAGGGTTGTGCACGCCTGGAACAGTCTGCCAGAACACGTCGTCGATGCCGAATCTGTGCAGAAATTCAAATATTTGTTGGATTTATACTTCACTAGCATCCGTTTCAGAGAAAGGTTGCCACTTGACAACGATATCACCCACTTGTGACACTGTGTGAACAAGCCTTCTGTGTACTACAGAAGGAGTTATTGAACTATTTCAGGATAACCACCGGACGTGTTTATTTTTTTTTAATGTTTTTTGATTATCATCCGATGGAGTTGTACAGAATTAGTTTCTGCTTGCTCCAAAATACATTATTCAGTATTCAGAATAATTTATATATAAGATGGGTATTTAACGATTATACAATAGTACCATTGATCTTATAACTCGGCTAAATCGGCTAACTCGGCATTGTTGATACCATCTGCCTCTTCTCTGTCTGATTGCACTGCAAAGAAATGCGATGCGTGCTGCAAAGTGCCTGAATGTCCGCCGGACCAAGCAGGAATATTTCCTTGAATAAAATACAAAGAAATAATTAAACACTTTAGCTCAAAACTACAATGTCCACGTTGATGGAATTACAGATGAGGCTCGAAAGATATTTCTATCGTAGTTTATATTGCTAAAATATACGAGTAACATAAAAATCTAATACCAATTTTTAAAAGGCAATATAATGGTTAAGAAAGGAATACCACAAGTTAAGACGGCTAGTGGTCTAACAAATACCGCTGTGAGTGCCGCTAATTATCAATTCTTGCAGCTTGGTTTGGTTGCTACAAATATTAAGCAATCTTTACCCAATCAACTGCAAACAAATTTCGTTGACTTTTGTAGCGTCACCTTTACTTCAGCAGCTGTTTCAAGCAAACTGCAGACTCTCCCGGCAGTACAGTGCCTTTGGTTTCAAATGATATTCGCAAAGTAACTGAAAAGCCTTTCAAACAACATAGCAGCACCACTGGCCACCTATTTCCAGGGTCTGCTTAACTCCAGTACCCTGCCATCTGAGTAAAAAAATGGAATTATCAATCAAATATACAAATGACTAAGCCATCGGATCCTGCCAATACCGACCTCTTTCACTCCTTCCTGTTTTTTCACAATTAATGGAATCGGTAATGGCGAATGAACTGATGCGGTATTTTCAAATTCATCAAAGATGTTATAATGTCCAACATGGCTACAGCAGCAGAGGATGTTATCTCAAGAACTATTGATTACTGGGATCATGAACCAGGGTGTCTGATAACAGCGTCCAAATAGATGGAATTTATTTGGCTTCTTCTAAAGCATTCGACAAGGTCAATCACTTATTTTTCTCCAAAAGCTGGCGGCCTACGATATCCACGGCTCACAGATCCCTTTTTATATTTCTACTAACACGACAGTGCAATCAAGGTAAGAGACGTCGACACACAAACTGCAAAACTGTCATTCTCTATTCGAGTAACACAAGGATCCGTCTTCGGCCCGCTACTGCTTTTATTCGATATTAATCCGTTTCCAACTGATGTTTTATCTGCGATGCTAGCATTTGCATACAATGCTAACATATGGAGAGTAATTCTCTTTGATCTGACTGCGTCCACCTCTAGGAAGATCTGACCGGGATCAACAAATAGTCAGATAAGTACCAGCTTCCAAATATACTTCAGAGTGAAACCTGCTGACGGTGCGCAGCAGTTACGTCAACAAATACATTTAGGGCCACGCGTGACTAGTGAACGCGACCTGGAGATTCTGGGCATTTCGCACAAATTTTCGAAAGAAGCAAGTGTGGCGTACTTGAAATTTAAACATTTGAAATGAGCTCTCAGGACCTTCGAGGAATTGCTAGTACCATTGCCGTTTAACTCCTACATTCACCCTCACTTTGAATATACGATTTAAACCTGGTGTCTAGGTCAAAAGATGCATTGGTCTTTTAGAACCCCATAGAAGAGGCACACAGGCCACGCGTGGACTAAAAGGTCTAAGTAACCAACTTCGTATTAATGTATTCGGTTTGTTCTCCTCAGAACATTGACGTCTCCGCCGTGATCTTACTCTCATACACCAGATACTAACTAAATGCGTGCACACATTTGTATCACTGTTGATTCTGACACCTTAAGAAAAATATGAAGCAACCAACTGAAACTAATGACGCAAAACACCTGTCTGAATTGTAGAACGTATTTTTACCCAATAAGAATATCTTTCAAATAGAATACATTAACAAGATATTAAGTGAACTCAAATGACATGACGTAATTCGAAAAACGCTTAAACTATCATTTTTGTGGTAAACAATATAAAATAGTTGGTTAAATTGCATTGGTTTAAATTCCAACATGGCTACAGAAGCAGAGGATTTTGTCCTAACATATTTTTGATTACTGAGATTCATGAACCACGTTTAAACAATTTTTTTAATTTTCCTTTTCATAAACACCCTGTGTGTCTTGTAAAGTGATACTATTATCCCATCATATGCTATTGAACTTAAGGATTGCGGAAAATATATAGGCGCTAAATGCTTTTTATTGAATCATTTGATATGGGAGCATGCGTATTCCCAAGATGTCTAACTCGACGGTCTATGGTATAAACCGTCGGAAATGTGTCAGTCGCCTAAGTGTTCCTAGCGATATAATCGGCGTTTGTAACATTTACAACATTTAGCTTTGCGACACTATAATATAAAACACGATGTAAAGCTTCAGTTGGCAATCATTCGGGCAAACAATTGTTGCGAAACATAACTATATTACTTTTTGGAACGGCTCCGCATGTTCACCTTCACTACAGCTACCGGCATTTTGGACATGACATTGGATATTCCTTGTTTATAAAACAACTGATTTCGAATTACTGATTAGCGGACGGAAGCAGAAAAATCGATTTTATTCGTCAAAACTTCGAAAATCCCTAACGTATACCGATATATTTTGTTGGCAACCAATCCGGAAGTTTCATTGCGGCAGTGTTTGTAAACGACGTTCTGAATTCCGACACCATATGTTCTTCGAATATATGCAGCGGCAGGTTTGATTATGTATTAATCATTTCCGTCTTAAGCAGGGATGTTAAGCTGCCCGAAAACTATTCTGTCCAAAAAGCATGCACATGTGTCGCTGTCTGATGCTTAGAGTTCGCATATGGAATAGCGGACTCAACAAAGATTAGTCACAGAGTTATATCTTCCTGTGAATTGTGATCGGGTAAACCCACACTCGACGATTAAACATGGTATTAAGTCTTAGAAGTTTGCACTGGCATTCCTGCCGCCAACCGCGTAAAGCGGCGATAGGCTTAGTTGCCACATCCTCTACCACCTGCTTTCGGCAGAACAATGAGCACATAAGACGTTCGCTAGCATTAGTTGGACGATCATGACAAAGAGAAAGTGAAAATGTCTTTAGACTAAGTGTTAAATATGGGCTAGATTTTCCAAACCAAATGATAACAGTTAAAAAATCAATCGTGTTGACCAACGATTATGTCGCAGCATGAGCCGTGGGACGCGATAATTAGGCAACATGGACATATATGCGATCATGTACAACCTTTTCCCGGCATATGCATAGCTCCCTTTTAGATATTATATTGCGGATAACATGTACCAATTTCAAAGAGATGCGGTAAAGTTGACATAGAAACAGTCACATTTTTGGAAAAAATGACCACCATACACATAGTCTTTAACTGTAAACGACTTGCAAGGGGAAAAGCTAAGCTGAGGCACGTTATTTATAATACATCCGGCACAACAACATTGTATCTTTATCCGCGTGTGCCGCATGGCGCTCGCAAGCATGGCATTGGCCTTAGCATGAAGTTGTTAGCTAGATGTACAGTACGGAAGGTCATAATGAGGTCGACTCAAACCTGACGGTAGGACAAGATATACATTCCTAGTATTTGCACCGGTCTTCATATCCAAAGCCAAGTAAACTAGGGATCGGCCTGGCAACAAAAGTTGGACCCGTTTTGTATTTTGTGCTTGGCATCGGGTAATCGGAAAGTATACCGACGAACCGTACTCTATCACTGCTCTAAAGTTGGAACAGAAGAGGCGAGTGCCAAACTCGTTAGACCATGTGCCGCAGCTACGTTTGAGCGCCCAAATCATGCGCAGCGCGTTACGATATTACCTGTTCGTTTGTTCACGAACTTTAACTCGTAGCGCAAAAGTACACCAAGGTCCTTCACAGCGGGTGTGGGACTTAGCGGTTGTCCGTTAGTGGAATAGGTTTGGCAATCAGCAATCTTTACCACGCTCATGAATACAGATTTGGCTGGCTTGACGGTGAGATAAACTTACGCATTCCATGAGGAAAAGCGGTTGATGTCTTGCTGAAGTAGTCCACCGTCTTCGGGTTTATCAGTTTCCCACCGAATCTTCTGGTCGTCCGCGAAAAGTACATAAGGAGACGGAAGAAGCTGAGGTAGGTTGTTGATGGGGATCAGGAAGACAGTGGTTTTCTGCCCATTTCCTGGAGACACATGAATTAAAGTTGCCGAGCCATCTTGTAAGTGCCCATTAGTTGCTTTGGGACATCTAAAACTGCTTACTAATATGTAAAGCCTCGCTATGAGTACGTTTGTAATTATGGTATCTTAAAATTAATCAAAGATATATATTTGTCTTTTGGTCAGCAGGACATTCTATAAAAGCAAATGGTGCATAAATTACAAATCCCCTCTACACTTAACCTGCTGTCATTAGTAGCGGAAACTTACAATTTATTTCCAGTGTAATTATCATTAATGTAAGTTTTGGTTAGTTGGATCAAACCTTAAAAATGGGCCATTCTGCCACCAGTAACTTATTGCCATTCCAAAGCATTATTGTACCCTATTGTTCCTAATGTAACCATACTTCGCAAAACCGAGGAGGATAACTAGCAACCTGATGACTTCAGAGCTCTCGAAATAAAATGCAGTTGCTTCAGCGAATGCCACCTCTTAGATAAGAAACGTTTCACAAACTTAAGTGCGATCGAAAATGACAATTTCATGATAAGCATGGAGATGCAGATCCGTAGAAGTACGCGGGAATCAATGCTTTCTTTGCATATGGTAATGTAGCTCCATTGTTTTTTACATTCGGGAATAAAGTCCGACGAACGTTTATGGAATCCGCGTTATGTTATTTAGCGATTAAATATCGTATGGCTGTTTCCGTGCAATAACTAAAAACTTTGATTGATTTGTGTATGTATTTAACATGTAAATATTAAGGTCCTGTTATTTTATATGAAATAGAAATAATTGTCTAACTTATCTTCGCCCTTAGTCAGGAATAGCATGCATTTTATATTTCACCCACTGGTCCCTAATGCATTATTCGCTATTAATTTAACTTATTTGATTATATTGTTTAACATGGCGCTAGCCACATATTTATGTCCGAGGAATATTTAGCGTTTGCCGTGAAAACAAAAACGAAAACTGGGAACGAAGCAAAGTGGAAAATAACCCTCCCAACTGGACGACCGCCAGTTTGGCTAGAATAATTGAGATGATCGTTATTAAAGGTCCTATGTAATTTGGTGATACGGAAGATTGCTGAAAGTTGTCCTTATTCGTTTCTTTCAAGTAAATTCTCCTACATATCCTATATGACGACATCGAAAATTCCAGAGAATTACATTGGCGCAAACATTAAATACGATTCTACCGCGCAAATGAAAATAAACATGCACAAAAGCTCTTTCATCCCCTACATATATTTCGGTCATGATTCAAAAACAGGGAACATTATATAAATCCTATATGGTTGCCGCTCTTTACTGCCGAAATTATTATGATGCATGTCAGAGACGGCTGTTTCGCAGGCACTAAAACCAGTTCAGCATATAACAAGGTCACAAATTGCTTTTAAGATGTCAGGAGATTTCTGATGTTTGTGAAGTACTTTTATGCGTCTGCCACCAGAAAAGCAGCGCTTATTTAAACTTTACTTTAATGTGCTTCCAAAGTTTTACAATAGTACCCATTCTGCTGCCATGGTAGGGTAGCCAAAAAAGGATTCGAATACCGGCATAATCGCTTGGACCGCTAGGCAAGCTGTTGAGCTGGTTTCAGTCCAGCAATTGAATGACTTTCACAAACGACCAGCCATTTGTGATGTCAGTAACAGTTAAGCGTATTTGTCAGCTGTGGACAAGCAAAGAAATATGTAAGTTTGGTTTCTGCAGGTAGCATTAAAAGTGCGTCCAAGTGCTAAAAAATATTGCAGCCAATTGCCTCAGCGGCAGCTTTCTGCGACATGGATTTCTAAAGGGACATGTTTGTAAATATTTTGGGTTGCCAGGGGCTTTGATTCTGTTATTTTGTGGCGAAGGATGCCGTTCATGCAAACCGTCGCAAAGCAACTTAGTCGCTGTAACAAGGCTTCGATTAGGAACAAGTAGAATATTTTCAGTACGATTCAACCTGGCTCATTGCAATACGATTGCAAGCCGCATCGGTAAGCAGTGGAGGTTAAGTCGGGCTATATCGCAGTTAGGCTTCAATTCGTAATGGTCAGTTGTATTCCCCCATGACTCGGTGGCATAAGCTGCTGGCTAGTTTTTGTTGGCCAGTAGCAGTGATCGCTTTGATCTCCAGTAGGGGACCGATGGATTCATAACCCTGACGAGCTCTAATAGCGCAAACTTCGCGTATGACGCTTTTCCGGATTGTTAGCTTACCTATACGCCTAGGAATCAAATTGAGATGAACCAAGTTAAACATTTCAAAACGTTGTTTGTTTTTCCCTTGGTTAGAACACTTAGCAGTTAACAACCACCAGGCGGCTTCAAACTCATGTTTTACAACTTGCAACATGGGTGCGTAATAATGGAATTATTGTTGTGACCTACAAAATTTCCAGTAGGAGTACCGGCGGGCGATTACCGGAGCAGGTGATACTGAGTTATATACTTCATATAAATACGCTTCTTTCATCCTGAAATATGAAGGGCACATTCTATAAGTGTAACGAATCCATGGACTTCCAAAACATTTATGTAATGGCCAACACACGTAATGGAAATTCTAATCACGAAGAGGCTTATTGTCATTTTGCTTGCACACTGTCATATATTCAGCGCCATCGGACAGGAAGGCCTTCGCACGACAGAAAGTTGCACCAATAATTTTTAAGCTTTGCAAAATTGCTTCTCCAAATGTGATAGAATGGCTCTGTCTCTTTTGAACTTGTCGATGAGGCATGCACATATACGGTACCTTTTTGGAATTTTAAGGTGAGCTTAGCAGGACGTGTAGTATTATGTTCCCGCAATCAGCAGTTGTTTCTTCTTATATAACGCTGACAAATGTATCGCGGAGCATTTCTTTCTATGCGGGATTATGTTTCACATAGAGTGTTGGATTTTTCAAGCTTGGCGCGTTAGATTCACAAGTGTTTACACCAGTGAATACGTGTCTATGGAAAAATAACTTAAAATGGGGGCTGTTGTCCCTATCTAAAGGAATATTCGCAGACATCATCTCAACTATAAAGTGAGATGCCATTGCGTCGCTTGCTTTCATGGCAACATTGGAACGTACATGGAATTGATGCTGTTTGCTTTTAAAGCATACTCCTGAGCTGGTTCTCAAGTGGCAACTGGTTTATGTACTTATTCCTCAGTATAAGCATTATTCTGGTGAGGTCCTGGCCGCAAATATATACATCTATTGATTTTCATGCTGGATCTTAAGTGTATTCACATGAATAACAAAACCGTAGTAGTAAGCTAGCCTCCTCCACCCTGCCTAGATCAGCTTTGCATCCTTTATCTGGTTTTATCTGATGCAATAGATAAAATCCGTTAATTATAGTGACCGACAGACTGCCTTAGTCATCGTGTAAATCGTTTAAACATCAGGTCAGACGGAAAACACCAATGGTTATATGGCGACCCTGAGTCCCTTACAACGATCTGGTTGTTATTCAACACCTAGTAGCCCACAGCGCACCTAGTTCACTATTGACAGTAATGGAGGCGGTTCATGTCGATTAGGTCTGCACAAAACTTTTTGAACAAAAATATGTCGAACATAGTTAATTCACATGTGGGCAAACGGTGTTTGTATAATAATCAAAGAACGGGGTCCGTGCGTGGTCAGACAAATACGGACATGGTTGCTTGGTGGATAGATGCATGGGGGACATTTGGATATAGAGACAAATAGAATTGCATAGCACATGGTTGAGAGATAACGGTTAAGATATAACAGGGGTATGTACCAGTAGCAAGCTTGCTGCTTTGACAGTTATGCGGAATAAAATATATTGCTCAGAACAAAAGCAAATACAATAATAAATTGCTAAATTTGCCGGAAATCCGCGCAACTTTGTATTTACCACGGCATTTAGAAAATACCGAAATTGTTATGCGCCTTACGAAGTCGTTTATTTGTCACCAATATTTGAATAATTGAAACGCTACATGGTTTGGTTGCCACGGTAAATATGCGCCTGGCCTTCTTACCCAATTCATATATAAGAAGCGCAAATTCAAGATGTCACTAACCAATCTATTACAATGTATCGGTTTGCGAAACCTGTATGCTATCGATTTACATTTGCGCTCTTTCATGCGGCAAATTATCCGGTCTTGATGATCAGTTAAATGATTAATCCATCTAATGACACGTTGGAATCTGCGACTTACAGTGTACTCATTATTTTATTTAATTAGTTGTAACGCTTCCCGGCTGTTTTTACTTAGTATAGCAGTAAGCTTGCACTACGTTTAAAATGCATTTTTAGCTGCTTGGCCAAATCTATCCAGTTAATTAAACTAGGCATTTAACCAAAACTGAGTGTGTTAATGTTCAGAAGTAGATTCTGGTATCCAAAATGCTGGTTTACCTATTTTGTTATATATAGCCTAGACCTTTACTAAAAGTATTCATTTTTAATACATTTAAAATCACTTCATTAAGGCAGTAAGAAGACATAGGTTGCGACATGTTAACATTTGATTGCTCTCATCAGTCGCTACGCAATGCAGGCAGACAAAACATGCAATATATAGGGTCAACACTTGGTAACAAAGATAAGCAGATAAATATGATAAGAATGACGTAATCAGGTCCAAGGCAATCGAACTGAGTGCTTCAATCGTTTCTGGGCACAGAGTAAGGGACAATTCAACGTTATCAGTAGCGCCCCGCCAATCGCCATCCTCGGGTTCCTGTTGCGCAATAACAACTTGAATGAATCGACTGGGCTCAACTGGTGACGAGTCGTCATGAGGTGTTTGGTGATAGACGAGTTCGTGTTCCGGTTTATTCATTGGTCTTCTTCGCCTTGGTTAATCAGCAACTGCCTTAGCCACATTGGGAAGTGTTCCGCCATCCTTTGGGCCAGCCGGCGACCAGTCTTGCCTATGTGTCACCGCAACTGCAAGTGAACTGATATATGATGTTAAAATAGCTTGAAAGTTTAAAACTTTAGATAAGGTTCCTTTATCACAAATTCTCTAAATATTGAGTCATATTGGTAGGACACCTGCAGCAATCGGAGACAACAGGTAGTACTAACTATTTCATCTATTTTTCATTCAAAATGTATTTAGCTCATGTTATTAGGCATTACAGTATACTTTTACAGGCATACCGCACGGAATGTAAACTGCAGCCGAATATTACATAACTGTAATTCGGGAACCAAATATATCCTTCCAAACATTGTTGGAAATTAGCGCAAATATAAAAATTATTCCCTTAAATGTAATATATATATATATATTATCTTGCCGTCTAAATTTAATGATAACTGCATGTTGTTCCGTTGAACATCGTAGAACCAAAATTGCTTGATCCATATACATACATGTTAAGCTGACTCAGCCAAATTTGCACAGGACAACATTTCCTGCTAAAATCAAAAGGACAATTGCCTTCTTAATAAGGCGTCATTGTTAAAGTCTGAAAAAAATAATTATCCTGGGTCTGCAGTGATATTTTTTAGAGCACTCAATATCGGTTCCTCTGTTTTGTAGAATGGATGCGTTCTAATGTCGGTCAAAAAATTTAAGGCGCGTGCATTTAGTTACTCGATATTTGCAGCATTCAAAGCAGTGATGTTATCAAGTGACAACAACATATTCGATTTGATTATTTAGGCAGGCCAGTGCTAGACAGGGAACTGCAGTCTGCTCTAATGATAGAAGGTATGGCATTAATTAAGGTGAGTTGATTTAGGTGCATACTGTGTATTCCGCCGTCACTGCACGTACCTAAAGACTAAAATATCAGTGCATAGCATAAAACATTGAGGTTGAATCAAATCCAGCTACAATTTCTAACGTCGCTTTGCCACTCTGTTGCAGGCTTAGTGTTCAGCTGGAGACATAGCAATTATTTATTAAAAATGAGGACAAAATAGCAAAACGTGTATTCCCACGAGTACATTTGTTGCACGGGAGAACATATAATACTTTACATGCAGTAAGAAATACATATCTACGAAATTAGCATAGTGCATGTATTGATCACTAATTTAATGGTCGCAATGTTACTTGCTAGAGCTATTCACAAGCAAATATCCAGTAAAAATAATAACCCCAGCTTGCAAGCGATAGTTAAAAGATACCGCAAGTCTCGACATATGTTGTCGTTGACAGAGTCACAATTATAATCATTTTGGCGTTTGAGTACGTTATATTGCTAATGCATATATCTGGGCTTAAGCAGTTAAAATGAACTTGCGGCTGCTCTAGCTATCACACATCAAATTTATAATTGACGTTACCTATATATTACTGGTCCGATAAGGATTAAGTAGAAATTAACTAGTAAAATTGTAAGTAAATTTTGTTAGTCAATATTAAACAACCTCACTTTCGACTGAATATAATTGTATCTTTATTCGGAAGTCAATGGTTCACGGAATTTTACTAATAGAAATTATTGTTTTGTTATAGACACACTAACGCAGTTTGTTATATATTTCTTGGGTGCAAACCTACCTAAATTATGTGGTTATTGTGGTCAGGGTTATATAATGTTACTAATTGCATGTGCTTAGCTTAAACGATGCAAACCCCTTAAATAAGTATAATTATTAAATAAAATATTGCTAACCATATCCATATTTTCTACGCACCTCTAAGCAGTATTTCATCCTTTTATAAGCACGAATAAAAGGTAACATTTAATGTTGTTGACACTGTTATATCTGAAACTCGCATCATATGGAAAATCCGTGAGAAATCAATATATATTGTATAAATCCGTCCCCAAAAATAACGTGCAGGAATTGTACAGAGGTAACCAACTGATTTTATTGCGCAGACGTTTGCTTGACAGTTACATCAGTATCAGTCCCACTCGATGCCATTTTCAGACTACGTATACATTAATTTTCTATTATTATTCCGGTGGATTTACAAAGTTAAATTTATCGAAGTGGTTAAAGGCACAAAGCATTAAATCGCCCTGTTTTCATTGCGCACAACATCCATACTGGTATACTTTTATTTTATATGCATGCCAACTCATATACTATTAGTTATCGTAGTCCTGCACCGCGTATATTGTTCCATGTTACAAGAGGTGGTGCTTAAGTATATTTTGAGTGTAATAGTCACACGGTGTAACATGTGCTGTTTTATAAGGATTAACCAATGGATTATCCAGTCACACAGTGAAATATTTGCCACCTTTTCAGACAACAAATGAAGAATGATCACCGTAATCATCTAATAAATATACGTCAACAGATTAACTTAAAGCAACTGTTTGTAGCCTAGATTATGGCAGCTAGCTTTTCCGCATTAATAGCCTTCCACCACTAAATGAGCTTAGGAATATATATGAAATATAAAACGTGTTCAAAGTTAAACCAGATACTGTAAATTGCATAAAGGAATACGGCCTGATTATGTTGGAGCTGTATATGTATACATCTTTCTGGAGGACAGTTAGTTCATTATTAAATGCAAACTTGCATGCTTTCCATTACATTTTAAAATTCGTTTGTGGTCTGACACCACGAATTTATTTAAAATACCTAATTTATACCTAAACCTCTTTGGTATATGTGGCGCATTGTAAATTTATTATCCTTGAATGTGCGTGGCTTGGTGGCAATAAAAGTCAGCGTGTTGATGGAAGGACATGTTGATCAAACTAATATTTCAGTAAAAGTGGGGAAAAACGGCGTATTTACAAAATGATCAAATATTCATTTCGTCCTATTGCAAATAATACGGCCCTTATATTTTCCACAGTGCATACTTCAGCGCAAGTGAACTTGTATTAGCTAAATAAATGGTACCTGGCCAGACATCAAAAATATGGCATTCAGTGATTTATTCTTTATTATTCAACCGAAGTTAAAGCTTGGATAGCGGGAATGTGACTAACCCAACCGAAGCTCTCAAGTGAGCACAAAAAGAAATGCAAGTAGATGGCCACCCAGATGTGATCGACGGCGCGAGTTATCTTTGTGCAGGAGTCGCGATAACTGATGTTAAGGCAGTGTATTGAGAGGTTTGTGGACCATATATTTGCAAGCTGATTTATTCAACTTGCGTAGTGTTATTTGTGTGCAAATTATAAGTCAAAGCCTTGCATTGCTATTATTAACTTCAGTACAGTTAACTTATCGTTTTCCTCCTTCCTTGGAAAGGGAAAATCAAATGTGAAACAACATGTTCTCTGCTGCTTAATTCCAATATTAAATTAATAAGGTAGAGCAATGCCAAAGTTGTTTATCGCAACTGTATCCATTTAAGTATATGTACTCTTAGCTGAATGTGATTGGGGAACTTGAATTAAAATCAACCTGACAGTCGTTTGGGAATTGCTTCAAACGTCGCAAAAATAACGTCTGAGTTATCGCATTTTAAATTTATTTGTTATGAAATATGATGCAAATTGTATCCTTCTATATTAATAATGATTAAATAATTTAAAGCATTGTAATATGTTTAGAACCTGATTGTCATCTAAAAAGCTGTGGAACGGACTGTTCTATTTAAAATATAATACAAAGAACACGTGTAAGTCCAAACATGCAATCTACTGCAGTGTTGATCTACAGGAATTACATTTCATGTAGAATTTTGTGAGCAGTGTAATATTCATAGAAAGCAGAAGTCACTGTTAAAATGTACACAATTATCTGCCTCAACCTGGAATCGAACCACGGTCCCACGAATTACCGGTCCGCTGCTCTACCACTGAGCTACCGATGGCTGACGAACAGGTGCGCAATTTCACACATGATTTCTGCTTGGTGCGCTACGTATTACTACTGAGCTCACAGTATCTCTTAAATTTATGCACATGAATATTGCTTAAATACTTAAACAAGACCAACGTTTATGAAACGTTATAAAGGAGATGTACTAAATCAATTATTACCAATTTGCCTAGTTTGAACTTCGAGATGAATAGCGGTGAGATTTACCAATTGATTACATGACAAGTTGGAATGGTTTTAATTTATATTTTTGTAAATTACTTACTCCGATTAATTCCTAGATAACGTCCCACTTTGGAGTGAATTCAGCATCGGTAATGCTAATTAGTTTACACTAAGAATACGCTTTATAGTCGTGTTGCACGCACGTTGGTATTAACCATGACTATTCATTTGCTTATTAATTATTTTGCAAGAAGGTGAGCACATTTGAAATACCTATGCAGGAAATCAATGTCCTTAATAAATTGAACCGTTTAAATATTTCGATAACATTTGGAAAAAGGGCTGATAAAGCTAATATATTTTTATGCAATATTTCATAGTTGGCATCATGGTGACCTAGTAATTATCGGTACCGATGCATACTTGTCGCAGATAGAGAGAGCACGTTGGCAAAATATTAATATTTTAACACTACTTGTTTAAAATTGTCATCGCAAAGAACAATTTACATTTTGCTTTATTTTAATATCCATGTGCTATCTTTCAGTGGCGCGAGTTCTAAGCTTTTTCAAGTATGCTACGCTTATTCTATTTTGTCGCTACTGCAGCCACACTGAATCGGTAATATTAAATTTTGTTTAGTCCAATCTATCTGGAAGTCACATGATGCTTGAATTGGTTTGTTTGGCAGTAACGCCCTGTTCTTCCAGTGAATAATACGTCAACTTCCTGTTAGTGTCAGAATCGGTAAGTGTTGACCGGAAGCAGCAATTTCGTCATGCTGAATCACTTGTTCCAGCAAACAGCGCTGCCAGTTCCGCTTCGAATACCACCTGAGTTCTGAAACCCTTGTCTGCTGATTCCGACTGCGGTTAAGAAGAGACCACCCAACAATCGAGGTATTTATAGTTTGGCAGACGCATGGTAAAAGCCCAATACAAGGGGCATACTATTTATTTTTTTGGTTTTGTCTCAAAATATGTAATATATCTATCTAATTTACACAAAACGTAAACTTTTACAACAACGGAGTGTCCGTCTCAAGCTTGACTAAAAGTTGGCATCTAACTTAGGCAGAGGATACAGATATTATCACATGGCCAAGCACCATTTACCTTAACAAATATATAGTATCGATTACGGCGCAGGTGACATTTATCTATTAAACATCAAATAGGCCAACATGCAGTAATTTGAATTAATATTTAGGTGCATTCAGCAATGCTTTAACCAAATCATAAGCTCACTATGCGAAACTACAAAATCTTATTTATGGACGAGTAGATTGGCATTCCTCGTAACTAGTGCATTTGTAATTTAAAACAACAGACCAGATGATTTGCAATGATGTTAAGTTTAGTAGTCTGATACTTTCGTGAATAATCGACAAATAGCAAACTTTATTTTACGATGCACAACATAATTACTTGAATTGCGCAAAGACTACATAGATATGCCGCCTAGAGGCTGGAGTAAGAAGGAATAAAGAGTACTGTAATATGTAATTATATATGATTATCTGTTAACTTGTACTCTGCTACGGAAGCTTAACAATCGGGTTTGGAAAATCAGAGTTCTGTTTCCGTATCATATAATGTTCAAGAGTGTTAGGAATTAATTTGAATCAGTCAAAGTCCAGTGAGCAAATTCATCGGATATTTACTTATATAAAGCCCGTTTCTTCACACCGCAAAATATTTCAAATAGAAGTAGGAATACATTTTTGCCTATGTACACAGAAATAATGGAAAGTCAAGTTAATTGAAACAGAGAAGGGCAGTCGATTTACCGAGCGTATTTTCCTCTATTATCTCGCTAATATTTTGACGCGTGCAGGGCCAATGGTCGACTATGGTCTATTTTAGCAGGAACGATCATGTGAAATGATGGCCAACCAATTAATTTGTTGCGGATTTCAAAGAATTCTTGATTGTTAGGGGACTGATTTTAGGAACCTGATCGAACGTACTCTGCATGTACAAGTGTAGATCTAATATGTCATAGTTTGAGTGAATAGCGTCCATTATTTATTTGAGGTAATGCAACCACAAGAATGTATACTCTCGTTAGTAAACAAAATCATTGAAACCTATATGTCAGCTCCGGTGACTTGATGATCTACTTACCACATATTACTAATTTCATGAATAAGCTGGCAATTATAGGAGTGTTTTGGCTTTTCTTGTTATTGCAAATATATTGCTCTGCGCATCCCATTTGCCGACGGCTGATGAATAAAGTGTTTCATAGTTGTGCTAATCACTTGGCTTTCATTAAAACAGCAACCATATATAAAACGAGCAGTATCATATCAGGCTATTTAAGTTTCATGGTGAATAGTAGAATGTTATTAGCTTCCAGAATTGCACATGGTTGTATATAATGTGTTGTTTGGCGGATATTGCGGCGAAAAATAGCGCTTTCAATAGGAAGAAATTGCTAACCTGCCTGCATATCCTTCACCATTGCATTGCTTAAAGAAAAGTGTTTTTGGTACTTCGACTTACAAGTCAGACCAACTTTTTGCTGTTCATGTCATTTGTAAGGTGGCTTGATCTTAATGTGCTACAGCCATCCGCTGTAAGCGCTTAATTTTAAGGGATTACTCGGTGCATCTTTGGCATTATTGTAATGTATCCTATCCATGTTTAGCGCGAGATCGGTTACTTGGATTTCTGATTCATCGAACCTTCGGCTGCTTCCATTCCTACAACATTGATTCATTTTTCTTGTGCATCAACTAGAGGTAGGGCTTGCTGAAACTTGTGAGCTAATTGCTCCACGACTGGGCATGCATTACTGGATAGAAAGAAGGCATCCACGTCAGAGAAACGGATTACTTGACAAATGGGTATCCAGTAACACTGTGGCATGTATATTAAGAAGAAAGCACTTGTTTGCTAGCCAAATTGACGATGAAGGTTAAGAGTATAATGTTGCCGTTGCTACCAGGGATATTCTCTAAAACGTGTCTCTGTAAGTTTACCATACACAATATAAACGTCATATTTAATGCGTTCGTCAACCTAGTTGGTAGAGTAACCCATTGTGTCCAAGCAAATGTGACAGAATAAAAGAATGTGTGTAGGCCAGTAGGTCGGAAGGATCTGTGTATCTTCGGTTTGATGGATTCACCTACAATTATTTTTTGTTTGTTCGTCTATTGCGATCCAAAATCGAAAGCTGAGACGATACGGACAACATTCACGGTTGCTGAATTTGGCGGGTTGCGGGTAGATACAAGTATACCGAGGATATCAAAACGGAAAACCAGAGAAAATCTGTGGGATTTGCCTGAGGTGTATGCTCAAAGTGTTCAGCTGTAAGTATGTGCTATAGTTGCAGGAGTCATCTGACACCTTTTCTATTACATCGATTATTACGAAAAATTCATAACCGGGGTAATTGGCTAAAGGTGTAATATATCAGAGGGGTACCACGTTTCATTGACGTGGGTTACTTGCGTTTAAATTTACAAGCCTGCTAAGGGAATACTGTTTGTTGATAATCCTTACTGCATAAAGTACAATACTGAAAACTTCTCATGAATAATGGGGATTGTGTTCACGTCACTACTGTGTGAGTCATTGTAATCGCAGCTTAAATGAGCGGCATTTATGTGTGTCGCAGCACTTAGAACCTACCTTGGGGGTAGGTGTAGTGCGCCGTCCGCCATCGGCGGTATACCTTGTGAAATCAGAGGGTTGATAACAAGTATAAATTGCGGTTGACTTGGATCTGATCTTACCCGGTCATATAAAGATATTGCAGAAAAGCTGGTGCATATATTTCGCATCTAGCAAGTAGTTAGTGAGCTTAAATGGTCCGGGTTGCATTTATATGTGCATATAATTATAAATACATAATCAAATTGTTAAAGCAGTAGGCCAGCAAGGTACACAGCGTGTGCTCTAACCTACCTGATGCGGCATAGGCGAGCTGTTACTGTGTCAGGGACTTTAGAAATATACATTCAACGTCATCACTCTGCTACAGCAAGTACGTAAAGGGTTGTCTGGAACACAGGATATATAATTACCCGGTATGAACTGTAGCAATTGGCTGGCGCGTTTTCTGAGTACTCGTGCAACCTGTGATGACTGTCGGAGTGTTGAGATCGTCTGATTTTTACTGCGCGGCTTTTCTAACATAATGATTCAATTAACTCAGGCGACACGCTGTTCAACTGTTGTGTGGGTCACTTCAATGATTATTCGACTTTTTACTTTTTGTTCTCTGGCTGCATTTGATATCAGCAATAGCGGATCTTGCCAACAGTTCTTTGATCTTCTAACACCTGCTCATGCTAGTTATCCACGCACTGTTAGTGCTATATACTAAGAATAATGCATATAGTTATTATTATGGGTAGTTAACGGGTAGGTATTCGAGACGCAATACCGTTAACATTATGTTAGCTGAAGGAGTGAGTAAGGCTTATTTTTGCACTAAGTCCAACTGGTCATATCGCAGAAATGACTCTGAACTGTTCGCGTCACTGCTGAGATGGCATTTTTTGGATTGCTTGTGAAGGTGTTACCATCAATAATTGTGGCACGGGGATAGCAGCGTCTTATTTCCATGAGGATAAAAATGCATGTCCACGCAGCGTTTACCTTGTACCTGGATACACAAGCAACCTGCATGAAAAAGCACAGCAAAGCACCCGATATCACATGGTAGAAAATTCAACAGTTTTGCCAGTGAACCCCAAAGCGCCCATGGTTTGACGGCGCCGTATCAACATCACAAGCAAGATGACGCGTTACTTGCATGCCCAGTGAAAAATCGCAATTCTGAAGAATGCGAACTTCTTTCAGGGGCGCATTAACAATCGTAGTTTCTACAGTAAACTAACTATCTGCATAAGTCGATAAACAAACAATTAACACAGCTCATCGGAATGTCGGCACTGTATAAATGTGTCTGTCATAACTCCGTCACAATTACAAATTTTGTGGATGACTGTTTGTGGTTTAAAATTTACTTACTTTTAACAGCAATTCATGCTCCGCACTCAACATCTTGTTCTTAAACTCGTGGTCGGTCACCGACCTTCCGTGGGTGCGTGGCGCTCTTGTGTACATGCCACTTACCACGGTTTTCTCACTTTACATCACAACCAGGCACCAATAGTCGAATGCGGCGATGGATTAACAATCCTGTCACCCTCCACGGTATCTTGTGAGCTTTGTAATTTACTCCTATTATATCGCCTCTGGGCCGCTGTTCAACTAATACTTACGCAACCTTCAAAGACGTAATGATACCTGCGAGAATTCCACTGACTTAACAACCCCCTATTTAACATTGTTTACTCTTCCGCTCTGTCAAAATCAACGGAACCAAACGATTCGCTCTAATAGCAAGCAGTGGGGACAACAGGAACAAATACCTGCGACTATTTAAAGAACAATAATGCTTCGTATAGGCCTTGCAGAGCATTGAGTGCACCAGTACCGCTTGTATCCTTCAAGCAAAAGTTCCAGCTATAATACGGAATCATTTGTCATTCAAAGGACGGTATTTGTAAAGCAAGCAATTAAATTACTTTTCCGTAATTTACGTATACTTGTCCAATATGTTATCACAGTGACGCGACGTAACGCATTCGTGCTTTTCTGCTGCCACTTTTTTCAGCAAGCATGCACCCCACGCGCTTTCACTCAAAACGCATTCCGGATCACTTTTCAGCAGTTTGCTATATATGCGCATTATTTGACCTTCAGTTAAGACTTGATAACACTCCCTACGACCTTGACTGTGTTTAGCGTAGAAGAGTATGGAGCAAGACCAATAACCTTCATGTTTGAAATATTTCATCCTCCAATACCCTATGCAAGCCCTGTGGCACAGTGCATTGTCACAGATAAGAAAACTGTTTGATGGAATTAGATCCCCAGGAATTCATACTTTCTTCGAACCCGCTACACGCACCGTCGTTTGTTGTAGATGCTACGCAAAACCGCAAAAGATATCAATGCTTCCCTCGCCATCGGGCCAATCGCGTGAACATTCTGCCCGCGACTGTTCGCCACAGTGCACTGTGCACGACTTCCACTCCTCGAGTGCCCCGTTGTACCAACGAAAAAATTTAGAAATTTGTCTCCTCTATCCAAAGAAGTTCCTCTTTCTTCTGTATGTAATTGTAGTAAGGCCATGACTAACAAATGACGTCGCTTCTGAACTGCAATATGTGTATTGATAACGGGATTGTATGCAACTCTTCAGTGTTTTAAACAGCTTGACCAGATAACTGGATAACTTGGTACCACTTACCTCCATGTCTTATTCTGTTTTTAGCCTAAGAAGAAGGATGGCTAGGGCTTGAGTAGGTCCTTCCGATGTTAACTTAACGTGAGTATCCACGTGGTGTTCTGTCAGAGACCAGCGAACAGCCCCGTGTTTCTCCTCGGCTCCGCCGATTTTAACTATCGTATGCAACTGCAGCACCTGCTCAAGTTCACCTGCAGCAAGAAATCGATCGTCCCCTAACCCTCGCTTTCCACATACGCCTTCAGAATGTCTTCCCTCTCATCTGGAATGGGTTATACATACTACCCTCGTCTCCGCACACAGTAGCCATCCAAAACACAATTGTTTTGATCTGTAGTCGCTGTCCTGTTATTAGATCAAGCAATTGGACCAAGCAAGAGACCTCGAGATACGTTAGATTCATGGAGGCGAGACTGATGGTGACCTCTAGCAGGCGCCTGCCTCAGGACGTCACGCGATTTCGAGAAGCATGTGTGGATTACATGGCTTGCTACCCAACAGACGGTAAAAAGGCTGATTCCCGCGAAAAGCTTATAAAATCAAATCGACGTCATCGCATTTTGCTATGATGCGAAATTCATCATAACTATAGCCTGAATAGCAAGGCTCATACCAAGGTCAAGGCTGTGCTGGCAAAACCTACGTGTTACCTGTGCCAAACCGCCTAAGTAAGCGCATGAGACCTATAACCTTAACCTTGTTCTGTTCATAATATACTGTGGCCAAGCAGCCCTGCTGTTCATTATTTGCCCTCGTATGGGTTCGCGTGCCAAAGAGCGTATGCTAAGCTGTCTTACAACCGTTGCATAAGGAGCTGATACGGATATGAGGGCTTATTGTTGTCCCTCCGTTATCACATTGTTCCACTGTGTTGTCAGGCAATCACTAATTGTTACGTGGGACGTTCTGGGCAATATGTTTATACACTCATTGAAACCTACCCTATGCCCCGCCGCCAATCACTGACATGACAAGGTCTCAATACTCTTTTTTCAGAATACCATATCCACCAACAATACCCTCCACCACTAGGATTTCTAGCATCTGGCTCCACGAACCAACATAGGATATCTGTTGGACTCAATACATTTTGGCGGACTCCAAATCAGCTATACAACCTTGTGGCACACCACCAATGGTAAAAGTAACAAACAGACCCTCTGAAATCTCCACCTATCACATATTTTCGTATATTATCCAGATTCCGCTCTTATAATCATTTGTTCATTACTACATATATTTCATCTTCTTACAACAATTGTCTTTCTTACAACTCCCCATTTTGTGTTTAGCACTAAACCATGGTGCAACTCAGATATAAGTGACATTCAGCTTCAAGGTATTGGCCACCGCCTGTTTCGAAAACAAACATGAACAAAAGAAAAGGAGGATGACCCATCTACAATCTAAATGATTGCATGGTGTTTTCTGTAGAAAGTTGACACTCAATGATCTCGAAGCTTGTTAATGATAAACATTTACTTCCAATTAAACTCTATTGGGTTGCGTATATAGATCCCCTAGCGTTACCGATCACGAAAATGAAACACTAACTGATAATATAAACGCTGCATTATATATGTACTAAAACTATAATTTTGTATGTGGAGCTTATAACTAACTGCAAACAGACTGGAGGACGCCCACAATTAAATTGCCAGGAAGACTCAAAGGAATAAACCAAAACACTCAGATCAATGGTTGTAGTAAAAGTTAATAAAACTACAAGAAGAGCTAACCCATTAGACCTGATACGTAACTTTGTTATTCCGACAATGCTTGTCACCATGGACAACTCACTAATAGGCTGCAACCAGAATACTGCGCTTTGCATCATAAATATTAAATTAGCAAATAAATTACCCGGGACTTAAACGCCAACTCGTTGCATCGAAATATTTGACTGGATCATGTTTTACAGTTTCTTCAGTACCCTGATTTGGGGCAACTTCGTATTAACACAAGATCCCAACTTAACAACGAACGAAACTATAAACAATATTATCAACTGTACCGAAATGTTAGCACACGCACAGTAAAATAACCCCTATAACGTTAGTAGCTAACCCAATCCATAACTCAAACTTACCAGCAAAATAACAGTATCGCAATAAGAATAACCTTACAGCATTACTTCAAATTCTTGAGGCTCTACAAACAATAAATCTTCTTGCACTGCAAGAGAAAATCAGAAAAATAGCAAATCGCTAGAATGCCACGAAAGTTACGAACCAGGGTGAAACATCTCAACATGAGGAATACAATGCAGAACCATCAAATCCAATGTCGACATTAGAATATGGCTCAACAATTGAGGACATTAGCCAAATATGTGGAGCACTGGAATCCTACTATACGTCCATATTCAATACAGATATCCTTATGTCATATCAGAACGACATACATTAAGCGACAAATCGCATTCAAACATCGCTGCTTTTGTTGCTTAGTTCACGTCTGGTGGGATCACCGCGTGAGCAAGCAGCGGGTTCGGCTTTACGTATTTGATGCAGGAAGACCAAGTGAAACGCTCACCACAAGTATATTACGCATTGGCCTCTGATGGCTGGAACAAGTTTTGTGCGTGCAAGGATACCAACTTCCGCAATGTGGTTTGTTTGCGCGCCGATGGTGAGGCAGGAAGAGGAAGAGGGTAGGTAAAGATTTGACTGCTTCGAAAGTAATGAAAACCATTACTTCGAAACTGGCGTCGGTTTGTGCATCCTGACTCTCTGACTGGGGTCCTAATGACGATGAACAAGTTTGATTAGATATACTTGCTTATTTGGCTAGGAAACGGACCCAATAATGTTTGCGATGTAAGTTTTAATACTCCTTCTTACTATTATGTTCTGCATTCCATCCATATATCATGTCATACCCAATATATAACAGTTAACGTCACTTTTGTAGTTTATTGGTGTAATTTGCAGTGTAATATTTTAATCGCTTATTATATTTTACTGCTGCATATTAGCTGGTGTGCGTTTATCACCATCATCTAACCTGTACTAATGATGATTATTGTCACAACGGCTATCAAATTTTTTCAAGATTAATAGAGGTATTCATTAACTGAGAACAAATTTTATAAGTTCACTAGACGTATCATGTTCTAAATAAAGAATAAATAGTACATCAAACAACTATAGCAAGCACCTGCGTCAAACTGTTAACACTAGCGCGATCTTTCACGCGATAGCTGCCCGAAGACAGCTGGACATAGTCAAAGCCATTAATTTGCGGTACGTTAGTGCGCACAAAACGTTGGACTGATGCTCTGAAAACCGATTGCCCCTGTAAATAAAAGCATTCGCCATCTGATATGTTGGAAATAGAATGTCGTCACAAGGTCAATCGCGTAATGGGCTTAAACCGGTTGACTCTTGAGTCGTTTGTATGTGGTGTATGAATATTTTGATGGCGCATATTTGGTTAAATCCTTGGCTTAGCCATGCTGGGTAATGTAAGGCACTGACAGTAGACCGGTATATTAACTAACAACTTTTTAATGCACAAGCTGCACAAAAAATAAGTGAGCAAATCAGAATGCCCGTGTTAACAGTTTCCCTACGCATATTTATACACACGCCCTCGGATAAAAAGGCAGGATAGTGCTCAGTGGGTATACGGTTGAGCGTTGGGTAATGCTCACGGACGCATTCAAACAAACGTGTGCTGTTGCAACCGATTTAACTTATAAATGTAAATTAATAACAACTGTACGAGGTTAAATTCACAGATTCTTTATTCCTCAGCTGGAGTTGAAACGTGTGTAAAAACATAGCCCGTTAACAAGTAATTGTGCAGTTCCGTATGTATTAATGGCGACCTCTCCTGTATGGTTATACAATGCCATATTTGGTGTAGGTGATCGTAATTTATCTCGACAGCGCACCTTTAGATGCACCTCAAACACTCTGGTTATGTAGGAGCTTCACACACATTGTTAGGCATAAGCGCAAGACAAATTCTAAATAGGGAAATAAATATGCCGCTAATGCTGACATACGTTCAGTGCATAAAATCGGAACGTGTCCAATATAGTCCCCTAAAATTGCTAGTTCAAGTACGAGCCACAAGCGTCGCATTACTCAAACAAAAGCTTATTGCGGCCAACCTCGCTGAGTTTGTGAGCTTTTCATCTATATATCGACAACCATGTGCTTTTATTATGTTGCATACATTCAATTGCCTTATATAGACCTAATAATCATCGATAGAGCCAGATAGGTGAAATTTATAAAATAACACGCGTCGCCGTCATGCTACTTATCCCTACTCTTTGTCCAACCAACGTGGCTTCATTCCTTATAGTTTTCCCAGAGTTTAGGTTTACGGAACTAACGCACAACGATTAGGCAATTTTCTTTATAACAGAGTAACAGGCTTAAACACAATAATCCTGCTAGTAAGACCAGCCCACTTTAATAGCGACGTGATTGAGACCATCGAAGTCCGTCTTCCGGTAATTGTAGGATGACTCCAGCAACCGTGAGTCGGACAGCGACAGACAATGGTTGGCTAAGAACATCTGGTGTTTGCTGACTGCCAGAGGCTGTAGGATCTGAATATTTTATGTATGATACTCGCAAATATTTCATAGTATTTCCAAGCCTTGTAACGCATATTTGGTGGCTGACCTGCTATGATGCCCCAATTACAAATAGCCTCTCCGATATTTGTTTCTCGATTTCACAGTGTTCGGTGAAATTTTCGGCCTAAAGCCAGAGTATATAAATCGTACTTATTCTCATAGATTTGGTCCGAAGAGTAGAACTACGGTTTCACTTGAATAAATAAACCTGACACAATTGTTGTCCTTTTTAAATTTCGCTACCATATTTTAAGTGATGTTGCCTTAATTGATTTCACACTAAATGTATTTATAACCACCATAAATCCGAACGCTGAATATGCCTTACTTCTAAAATTATATACTTGAATGTGTCATATTTATTTATTTATTTACATATGCACATAGCATTTTCGAAAGCGGTTAAACGGCATGCAAGGCGCGATCTTATTACAAAGGAATTTACCGAAGTGGGGGAGAAAGCTCTCATGCATGCAGAGAAGTAGCAGCAAGAGCGGAGGCCGCCAGCACCCATGGGTTTTATTCCATCGACATCAAGCGCATGAGGCTGTAGTGCACGCGGTCGCGAGTGCCTGAGTAATGCAGACTTTTTGAGCCATGAGCGAGGCCACTCCGGACCACTACCGAAACGACAACGGGTCCTGCAGAGAAAGTAGGCCGAACCAGCGCAGCGTTTGTAGGTATGTTGCATTCGATTTACTAACTGCGTGCTTGCATGCTAAGTCTCTTTATTTCAGGTGGTGGGTTTTCAATTTTGTCCGATTGCATTTCTTTCTCATATAAATGTCTACCTGTGCTCTCTTCATTGAAATTGCACAGGTTTCTCAAGCCAATTTTATTTGATTTTGATAACATTCTCGTGTTTGTGTCATTTCCGTAAAATATAATTTCTGACCTCCTGAAATTATCTTAGATTCTTTTTTAAACAACTTATTCCAAATGCTCAGTAATTCAAGATTCGTGCCACCGTTCCATTATCATTACTCGATTTCTTTCAATTGTTATCTTTCTATCAAGCGATTGTCTGTTGCTAGATAATCCTCTATGGCTGCGCTTGATGGGCATGTTGACAAGGTACTTACTTGTCTATTACCCACTAACTCGTCCATACTGGCTCTGGGAGACAGTTGGTCTTTGCTGGAGGGTGCGAAGTGCACGGTCCTTGTAATCGTGTTAGGATAAAAAGTGGTTCCATGCACCCAGTGTGTGGCGGACTGCGGTCTATCCACCGCCTTGTGTGCGTTTTATTCCCAAATAGAGCGTGCCTGTGTTTGCTTGTGAAGGAGTGTGAGCTGACTCCCTTGATGAAACCTGGCTCCTATCCACACAAATACCGGTATTATTCTTTCGGGTTTACACTGGATATGAGATGTGTGGTTGGAGCTGTGAGTGGTGCAGCGCAAGCCACCCATGGTCCCTCAGTAAGCGCAGGCGTCCCGTGGCTGGCCACAGTGAAGACAAATCCGAAATCGGATGCCGGCAACCAAATATAGCATGTTAACAAGGACTTAAAAATTCCAATATTTATCACCGCATTGAGGAAATTTTGTTGCTAGAGTTTTGTCTAGTTTTAATACCAAAATTCGCATATTCTTTTTATGATTCACATAGGTATTTCAGCTTGCATCTTTGTGACATACACCTGTAATTTTTAATTTTAGCTCATTTTGTTTGCCATCCACACAACTGCACTTCAGTTAAAGGGACGAAGTAGCCAACCGTTGCGCCGCAATTACATAATGCAATATATGCGTAGCAACGTAGACAACAAAATATTTGACAATGAGGAGGCAGTAGCGAAATTGCAATTTAATACATCCTCCTACCACATGCAGGATTGTGAAGCGATCATTTTCATAGTATTCTTTTTAGTAAACTCGTTTGAACAGTAATATCAAGATCCATATATCTCTTGCAAATTTTGATATTTTCTTTAAGGTTGCAAAATGTCCAGCAATTTCCTATTTTATAGAAATTTACTGTTGGAACTAACGTGCAACATTTTATTTTATTATATGTACACGATGTCGTCAGTGGTCACATTTTCTATTAAACCATGATTATAATGCAACAAACATAATTCACGCATGACGACATCAGAATGAGACAGCTACAACCCAATTATTTTCCGGTGCAGTGACTTTTCGGTTAAAAATATCCCAGTGTAACTGTCCTCAACTCACTTGCAGCCGTTGGCAAGCGGTTGCGGAGTCACTGACCAGCCAAATCAGCCAGCGAAGTTATCTTTTCACCTCTACCACAAGGTTGATCATATTTGACCGACTTTTCTTTATCGTTCGGTATTCTCCTCGTCGCCGAGATTAGAAATTAGCGACCGTGCAACATCAACTGCTCTTCTGCGTTCAGCTTCAACCCGAAGACACCAGCAGCATACATGCCACACCAACACGACCTCCGTCGCTGAACTGTCCAATGTACACCATCATGTAACAACGACATACTGATGGCGTGGTTGTGCCACAGATAAAACATTCTCACCAAGCAGCATAGTTGTTGCTTTGCACCTGAAAGTATAGAGTCTAAACCGATTCGCCTCCCCGGTTTCGTCAGCTAGCATTCTGATCCTCGGAACACTGGTATTTCTATCGACAAAACTGACGGCTACAACCAGCTGAACTTATCTTCGACAGCATAATGCGTATTCCCCTTAACGGAAATTAAGCATGGTTGTATATAATAAAGCGAATAAAATTAAGCAGTTTATTCTAAATACGCCAAATATTAACGTGCCGACTAGCTAGTAAATACAAAGAGTTCAACAAAAAGGTCAATAACCTAAGAATTGAGGTTGTCACATTGAAGGTAAAATAAAAGGAGAAAATTTGGACGATTGATAAGCTGGTTTTAGGATAATATATATATACATATGTATATATATATATATATATATATATATTTAAGGCTAGTCGGGTAAAACTATGGTTGCTAAGTTTCAAGGATCTACAAATAATTGCTTGACAACACAGCAATTCACGAAACGTTACTCCGTATCAAAATATTGTTATTTGGAAATTCTTGAAAATATTTCTTTGGAAACTTGAAGGCACATTCTACCCAAAGCATAATAGATGAGAGAAATAGACTGCCACCTTATGCTACTAAGGAAAACAAATTTTATTTACGCATGCGTAATTAGTTTTTCCAAACTGTGCAAATATTTTTTGATCCGCCTTGCAATATATATTTATGCACTCATTTTATCACACACCTTCCATATTCCAGTCATCCTACTTGAAGAGCTACAACATCCGTGTTCCACAGCAACAAAGGATTCCGCCGAAATCGATGTTGCACAGGAAACTTGAAGCTAGCACAAGCAAGCTAGACGGAGTCAGAATATGTCAGTGTGGGTGTCGACGTTCTCTGACTGGAATTCTCGAAAGCCTTATACCGTTAGGAACACAGCATTCTCCTTCACAAGCATTGAAGATTTGGAACCAGTGACCCTATACTCGGTTGGATCGGAACTTCTTCGCTAAACGTCAGTTGAAAGTGAGGGTCCGCAGTTCCATTTCGGACCAAAATGACGACCAGCCTGGCGTGTTTCAAGGAGCGGAATTATGGCCAAATTTAATATTCACATTCAAAAACCATCTTGACGGTGTACTGCACTCAAATTTCTTCTGTTTGCAGATAATATCAAAATGTGGCATGATATCAAGACAGCGGATAATCACATTGCATTGCAGCGCGATATCGACATGGCTTATGCGTATTCATCGGACAACCGGCTCCAGTTCAACTTGACCACGTGCATAGACCTATGCATACGCCATCAGCTTATCGATGCATATCGACATGGGGACCAGCAGTTAAAATGTGTTTCCCAAGGAAACGACCTTTGGTGGATCTTGCAAGACAATCTTGCTTGCTCGACATAGGCTGAAAAGGCAGAAAAAGGTCCAGTCAATATATGAGACTCTTACGGATGGCTTTTCGGAATTTTGAGCCATCAATCTTTCGCAAGTGCTAAACGCGCATCACTGGAGCAGGCGCGACGTCCATGCACTTGAAGCTCCACAACGTAGTGTGATTAAACGCACTAGCTAATTGTTTACCTACCTTACTGACGCAGAGCGCAGTTCTTGAGATTGTACACTGGTGAATATCGACGTCAGCGAGGAGACGTAATCATAGTGTACATAATACTGACGAACCCAACTCATCCATCTCGCAATCTGTTGCAGCTGAAACAAAATACAAACATGAGAGGCCGTCAGCTCAAATTGTCACAGCACTACAGTCGACTTGATTATAGACATGACGTTTCCTCCTTGTGTCCATTGCCTAGAATGACCTTCCGCCTCACGTTATCCTTGCCCTTATGTTAGGCTTTTCAAAAAGCGTCCTGGTGAAACGCTTACAAACTTGCATTACTTGATATAACCCATTCCACTTGGAGGACGCAACAATGCAAGCATAAACATGTGCGTAACGGCTCTCTGCGCAAGGATGAGGTGAGGATCCTTGCAGAAATGCCCGCGTGAATAGATTTGATGTAGCTAAAATGAATTAAGGTAACATATATGTCAAATGAAGAAACAAACAAATGAGCGTTTTCGTTTCCTTTTTATATGTCATGCAATTAATATACAATAACTGATCATGCTACTATTTTGTGTTTGCACATACAATGCCCATTTTTACCCTTGATATATCATTGTTCATATCTATTGTTCAAGTAACAGCTGTATAAAGTGAATCGCTAATGCTAGGAACTATTCCAACTTTTTATCTCCTAAATAATCTTACCGGTTTGGAAGATATTTTCGCCTCGCCCATTGCATCTGCTGTTCACTTTTATCCTCCAACAGCGATCGATATAACCTGCATGCGTCGCGCTCTCGCGAGCCGCGCTCCTGCCAGTAAAAAGTATACAACTTACACCAGCATTCATCTGGCCTTTTTTTTGAACCGGCAGTGAAATGAGATCAGGGTGCAGCGCACCCGATTCAAGTCCAGAAAAGTTTGTTTTATCGCGTTACCTTCCACCCGAACACGCACGGTTTGAACAACATCCTAAGTGATCACATTCGTCAATTTGATAAATGTGCGAACCGACCGGTCAGCAAAGTATTCGATATCATATTGGCCACTGTTAATGTAGCAAAACTGTACCTAGTGGCAGAAATCAGGGGCAAATCCAAATGGGCCCAAGTCGATGGGTAATGGTCGTTCCTCATGATGTAAGCGATTAGTCAAAATCCGGCTACTTGCTCATGCAAGCAGCATTAGCCGTTAACATCCGGACGTCATATGAAAGGAAACCGGAAAGTGTCTGCTGCTCGGACAACGCTAACGAGATACAGATGGTCGAAACTCGGGCATCTGGTATTTTTCCAAGCTAGCTGAAGCCTGCTTTTTCAGAGTAAGCAAAATAAGTTTGCTTACTTATCCCAGAATCTTCACTGCGCTTTGGTAATTTAAATTGCATCCTCAGATAACGTAAAGTTAAGAGTGCATGTATTATGCTAGCTCCGAAACGAAATGAATCTATAGATGCATTCTAAGTGGTTCAATCATCCTTTCTAGTGAATGCGCACCTATCTTGCAAGGAAAAGTCCAGCTTGATTAGGAGGACAAGCTTGGAAGATCTTAGGTGAATAATTAGGTCTAATCAAGGATAATCGATATATATATGCTCCTATACGTGCATCATTTGTTTACGTGTACAAGATATAGATAGAAGGAATCCATCACAAAAGTAAACCTCAAGTCAGTGTTTTTCTGGTTAAAAGCTAAAAAACTGTGCACATTTATTCAATTTTCTCTTGAGGTTACCTATGATCTACATCGAACCTGTTGAAATTAATTTGCTGTATTTCATCGATGCCTTGGAATTATATTAAAGTTTAAAGTTATTAACATTTGTACACATCTATCTACGTTTTCTCAGATAAAACTCTAATAGGTATATTGCAAAATTATTCCCTCCTTTGGCAATAATTATACCGCTGAAAAGAGTACCACTGATTCAGTTCAAATAATGATTGTATATATTTGATACTTCAAATGTTTAGGAACAGCTTCAGACGTATTTTAATTACGACGGCAATCACCAGTTATCCACTGCAGATTCCCATCGTACTGGAACAAAAAGCATGAATCATGTTTTTGCGAAATCCGATCAACCGTAATGTCGTTGAACTTTGGTCCTTTTGTACAATGCAGCCTAACTGTGCTCTTCATAAAATAGTAACTTTAGTCACGAGAAAATTTGAGCACATTTCACTATCATCAATTGCTTTAACATGTCAAACCAAATTACTTGAATATGCTGAGCTAAAAGGAACTGCGTTACACAGGTTCCGTTAGCATATATAACCTTCATTATATATGTATATAAATAAATGTATATATGATCAATATTTGTTATCCACTTCCAATTTTATACAAAGCAATTCAGCGCAATAACATATTTATCGACTGAGTGGATTGCATCCCATGCATCTGAGCAGCGGAAAAACGGTTTCTTCTTTCATAAGTGTTTACATCGCTGCAGATTTATAAGGTCTGGTCTATGCGTTGCAAGCCATATATAAATAAAATGAAGTAATGATCACATGTTTTTGGAATTAACTTCAATAATTGGAATTAGGAGGGAACACAACTTTATGAATAAGCAAAAATTTGAAGGATATTTTATCTTTAATGTAAATAAATTCTGAGTATGTGCGTAAAGATGACAGAATAAATATATATGCTAAATACCTTACTAATCGCTCAAGCTATTGAATCTAATGGCACTTCCGGAAATAATTTCGAAATTAAAAACATTTTCATAAAATTCCATTCGTAATTGACGTTTCGAGATAAAACCAAAATACCATAACCATCATAACTTATTTCCTAATTATATAAGCAAATATTTATACAAGGAAGAAATTAAAGATTTCTCTATTAGGACGAAAACTTAAAGGTTAAACTCTGTGCTTCTCACTGATATGCTTATTTATAAGTTCCAGTTTGCTGAATGTCCAGATAAAGAAGATCTATCAATGCTGCTCCTACACCTCACTAAAACCGTCTTTAAGGGATTAATGAAAACCGGCAGCTAACCAATTTGCTTAGAGATGTTCTTGGGAACAGTTACATTCATCTGAGACAGCATGGTGAAAATTACATTCCAGGAATGTGAATTTGACTGTATTTGAAATTAACATCATTTCACCTCCGGTTCATTTGTTGCGTTCAATGCTATGGGTCACCAAATCCTAGTATGTATTCGTTTATTGACCAGAGTATTAAAATGAAATCCCCACCTAAGCATGAGTTTAAGGTTTTTATTGACGCAAGTTAGCTTTTCTTTTGCATATTATTTGAATGACATTAGGTGCGCCCTCCCAGTGCAAGCAGTATGTTTTCTGAATCTCATTAATATCCCTTAAATGAGTGCCCGTGTTATCAATCCAGATGCGTCATATTCCTCTGGTATTAAATCTGTCCGAACAGACCGGGGAGAATATAACTACTTATCTGATCCATACCTTTCATATAGTTTTATGTTGCAAACACTAATAAGCACAAGCCCAGTCCACTCAAAACCCACCTACGTTACCTTACACATGCGACTAATGCAAATGAAAAATATGATTTTACTAAAATGTAAAACAACGCTTTGTTTGACTGCTCGGCCCCTGAAAGCAGGTAGCATTATCCTGATTCCCTGTTACAGTTATACATACTAGACTAATCGCTGACTGTCTCAAGGAGTAGATGAATATTTTTGTGACCAAACATATGTAAGCCATGCTAATAACCAGCAGCCGTCTCCATTTTGCAGACTATATTTTTTGATTCCCTTTTGTGTTTCTTTAATTGTGTTGCAAGTTCATGTATCCAGTGTGTGCACCAGATAACTGGCAAGTAGGGTACCAGTACATAATATATGCAAGTCTCTATGATTGATTTTATCGAATGAATCGCATACCAACCAGGTTTATAAGTCATACATGATCCACGGAGCTAAACGCAGGTTTGAGTTATCAAACGCCAAACTGAGACACCTGCGTGCTTTATCCTTACGAACATCATTCTTAAGTGAAGTTTACTGATCTTACTCTTGTTATTAGGATTACGGATAGTTGTTTAATGGTTCCTGTATGCGGTCCATCGAATATCCATAAACAGTTTCCATAGTGAGTCAAAATGCTACGTTACTACATTATATCTATCGATTGAAACTGAATTCAGTTTTCGTATTTAACGAACTAATGTTTCAGCTGCGTGCTGGGACAGAACATATTGATTGCTTCACTAGAGTGGATTAAAGTGAACTGGATGGCAAGATATGGAGTGCAGCAAAGTTAACAAACCATTTGCACCATAGATAGAACAGGACCCCAGGAACTATTCGCTTATGGTGCGCAATTGAAAAGGTAGAATCACTTTCATGCCTAAAGGATGCGCTACATGCTAGAGGTTGTAAAAGAATAAAGTGTTTCCCAGCATTTATATCTTTATTTCTAACTACATTCAGGGCATCCGCTACATTAAAAGAGATCAGTCCACACCGGTTAATGCAAAAATTTCTTTAAAGTGAACCCTACTTTTGTCCGCAGCAATATTGGTAGAAAACATAACGACTTATCCGTTACGGTCTTAATTTAAAAATGCACTTTACATTACTTATTGTGGTCGATTATTCTAATTTTTAATTGTAAACACAATAATGCTAATGCACTTATATACCTCGCGACATTCCCAATTGACAAACTGTTTTGAAACTTAGGAAGTTGCTTTTGCGTACGCTGTCAGTTTATCCATATATATTTATGTTTGCGTCCACTTAATTAATGTACTAAATATGTGTTATACTTCGATATAGTGTTAAGCTATTTTGCAAACACATAAAATACAAATGGTTTGATTATGTAACTTGTCTTAACGTGTCCGAATCACTAAAGAGACTAACAACCAGATATACATAAACGGAATATCCAAGGGTAATATTAGACCTCACCATCTTAAATGAAGAAAAAGCGCTATTAACACTAGAGTTTGCAGAATTGCATGCCAAAATTAATGCTTGCAATTATATAACTTGTCTTGCTTTGCTCAAATGATTCCAAATGTATTTTGATTGAAGTATTTACTTAAAACAAAAAAAGAATAGAGTAAACTGGTTGCATTATGTTTCGTCATATATTATTGATCGATAGTTTAAACCTTACGTTTATATAAAATCTTTAATGTGTACAGAAACCAATATTTCCATCAATATGTCATTGTATTAAATGAATTGCGTTTTACTTGATTGTCGAATAATCACATCAAAATATATTTGGCGTAGTGCGTATTTCATCACCTGTAAGGTGTTTTGATCGCATATTTCGGAAACAGTGCTTTTGGAGATTATAGAGAAGACTCGTATGTCGGCGTGTGGATGAGAGGATTGTCCTGTACTCCGAGCTAGGCATTTCGGTTACAGACATTTCGTCGCCAAACCAGGCAACATCTTCAGTGCGGCTATTCAGTCCTGATTCGTGGTCTTGCAAACCAATGTCAGATCTGAGTGACTATTGATTGTTGCCTGCTTCTAATGTTATCCTTCGATTTGTTCACGTGAGTTGGTCGAGTGGGCACATCTTCTCCTTGTCCAAATGGTGCCTAATGCTGGCTTAACCTGCAGAGCTTCATAGACACCCTCCAGCTCCAGGTGTTTGTTGACTGAGTTCCGGCCAGAATGCCAGGCCACGAGGAACTCATGCGCTCTGTGGTTTCTTGCTCTTCCACGTTCTCCAGATGGAACTGATGGTTCTCGGCGTCCATGTGTACTGACATTAAGGATTTCTCATTGTGGCGGCGGACTGCCAGACTATGTTCATTCAGCCTTGTGCCAAGTTTTCTTCCAGTCTGGAATACATAGTACTTATCACAGTTCTTGCAGCAAATTTCGTTTTGGTTTCCGTTGCTTCGTGTGCAACAGTTATCCCGTGAGACGTTAGAAGTCTCGCTGCCATTTCAGAAATCCCATGGATGTAAGGTAGGATAATCGTTCTTCTTTCTGTTGCACATGTGGACGCGGGTGGTGACTGACTCTTCGACATCAGGCAGCGTAGAATAAAGCCTCTAGGGTACGAATTTCGCTGAAACATGCTAAATAGGTGGTCTTCCTCCGCCTTCCTCAGTTGCGGCGTGCTACAATATGTCTGGGCCCGTTTGACAAGCGGCCTCACGCAACTTCACTTGTATGTGGTCGGATGGTTACTGCAATAGTTTAAGATCTGGTCGGTGAGGGTCGCTTTCAGATAAACTGTAGTTTCCAGTGATCCAGAAAAATGTCTTCTCACGAGCACGTCCAAGAATGGCAACTGATCATTGTTCTCTTCCTATTTGGTGAAATGGATGCCGGAAACTATATTGCTGATTAGTTGCTGTGTTTATTGTAGTCTGGAGTGTTTAAGGATGACAAAAGTATCGTTTACATAACGGACCTAAAGTTTGGGCTCCACTATTGGCAATGCCTTCTGTTCCAAGCTTGGCATCACCGCTTCCGCTAGCAGTCCAGAGATTGCCGATCCCATTGGCGTACCTGTTATCTGTTTGTACATTTGACAACTGAAAGTGAAATATGTGGTGAGACAGAAGTCAAGCAACTCCATCATTTGTGTGGCTTCAATTCGGTTGCTGGTATATACCGATCCTTGTTGTTCAAGCAGAGTCCTCATTATTTGCCCCGAAAGAGTCGTGTCAATTGATGTGAACAAAGCTGTAAAGTAAAAAGAGACCATTATCTCGTAACTTCCTATTGTTATTCCCTAAGTTTTTCAAAGAATTGTTCTTCTGACTAGATTGAGTGCTCTGAGCCTGCGATTAGGTGTTTCAACCGTTTCTATAGTACCTTAGACAGTTTGTAATTTGGCGCCACGCATAATGGCACGATAGGGCGAAGCAGTACCCCATTTTGTGTACCTTATGTAGGCCGTAGAATCGGGGCAGCAATGAATCCTCGGGTTTCATCTTGCTGTGTTCTAGCTTCGTGAGCTGTCCCATTGGTTCCAGTCTTTGAAACGCTTTGTTGATCTCGCTTTCCAGACGTTTTGTAGGGTCTTCAATTATCGGCTGGTAGCTGTTCGCTTCTCCGAGCCGTTCTTGTGCTTTCTTCATGTACTCAGCTTTTGCCATTATTACAGTAAGACGTCCATCTTCAGCCGGTAATATAACAGTAGTTTTGTCGATTCTGAGGTTGGTTAGTGCCTTCCGTTCGCTTACACTGTATACGTTGGTTTCCACTTCGTGACTCAGAAAGGGGATGATGCTGTGTCTAATTGCATTTTGGGCGTCATTTGTGATGTTTGATGTGGTCAGCGTTGATTCAAGTGCGGCAAGAAAATCAATGGGATGAGAATCTTTGTAACTGACTTGCAACCCTTGCACAATAACTGCTCTTTCTGTATCTGATAGGGTTCTTTGGGATAGATTCTTAATTCATGCGTCCTCTTCGTTTGTTGGTTTTGGTTGCGAGATTCCGTCCAACATCTTTTTTAGTTTCTGCTTTGTTTGGAATTTGGTCTTATGGGTACTAATTGCAATAGCTTTTTCAAGCTCTCTGGTTAATTATTCCCCTAGGTTGGGTAAGCAAATGGCCTTTTGTTGATCGATTACTCGTTGATACTTTTGCCATCGGTTGTGTGCATCCGTGATAAACAGACGTAGCATTCGTCGTCCATGTTGTTCGGCGTTCTTCCAGGCCAACGGGTTGTTGATGGGTAAACGACAGTGCATACTTGGTGGTAGGACTTGTCTTCACAAACATTCGTGCAGGAAGTAGAATTGTTCGTGAGTGAAGGATTGCTGGTTAGCAAAGATCTTCTATTGGCGAGCGGATTTTAGCGCATCACTCCCGAATTGTTTAGAAAGTATAGAGAATACTCGTAGCTCGGGGTGTGGATGAGAGGATTGGCTGTTCAAATAATCTAGTTTATTACTTTTGTTCATGTTGGTTTACCTAGAGCAATTAATTAGTAAGTGTTGGCAGTACACATCGTCAAAACATTTATTGATGCTCTGGCTACCACACAGGATAATCATCGGTGCCCTCTACGCTATATCGAGCAGGGTGAATGGTTGTGTGTATGCTACTGCTCAAGCCTATCCACCATCTTTGTCTCCCTGGCATTTGTACCCCTAATTTCCCGTGCCAGCTTCAAGTTATCCCCACTGTTTTTAACCCTTAATTCTTGTCACTTCCTCACCTGTCTTTGATAGGCATTAAACTTTTAGTTTCAACTCGCATGTAAAGGCGGAACCTCAATTCTGCCCTGTAGACCAGCCCACGTCCATACAAGTGGCCAAGTCAAGTATATTAGCTCCATTTGGATCCCTTGGTCATCCTTTTTATTGGCTTGCCACAATGTATGCACGTTGCTACAAGTCGGTCAAAAACAACATTGTCCGAACATTAGAGACAACCTTGATAGATATAAGCTGATGATCGGAGACCCTCCTGCTAGAGTCAAGCCCAGCACCAAATTTGCCATCCTCTTTTACCTGACACTAGGGGTACTTTTCATTGCGCCTATCCAGTGACCATGCAACTTCGAGCACCGGCCAAGCCGCTGTTGTTATATCTTGGGTACCCTCGCTGTAGTAGCTCTGATTGATTGGATTCTAATCAGCTACCGGTTGTGTGCGATTCGATCAGTTGGCTCGTTCAAAGATTCCACGCCACACAAGACAAACAGGTATCCATGCGTCATCGCTTCCTATGCGCCAACAAACACTAGCGAATATTTGGTAAAAGACGATTGTTATCGTCAACAGAAAGAGTCCCTTCGCCACAGAAGAAGCTCGGTTTCTGTAGTGCTGACTAAGGATCTGAACGGTTAAGTTGAACTATTATCCACTGACGAACTGTATCTGCGTGGACAACAAGGTGTGGAATCCCGCAATGATAACGGTGAGCAGTTATTATATTTTGTGAAGATGCTCAATTCTTTCTTGCTGTAATTAATTTTCGACACAGCACCCGCCGGAGGGTCACTTGGCGCCCACCAGCCTTTGACAAGCTATCGACGCAAATAAATCATATTGCATGATCTATTCTTGCTTAAGAGGTGGAAATGGATGCTACCCTTATTAACCATCGCGTTATTCTGGCTAATGAGGTGATCAGGCAGCAGGAGAGCTGATATTTCTGCAACCTTTTGTGACGAGAGTAGACAGCCTACCAATAACCTATCAAGACGCCTGTACTTTGGGCTGATCAGTTTGAATGCGACTTAATCAGTCAGGATTGTTAGATGTCTCGCTGGCCACTGGATTCAACCTCTCTCTCAGTAGCCAAAGGTGAATTCGGATTGCTGAAATTAAACAAAGCATTCGGACCTTATAATTTCCCTCCTGTCTATTCAAATTCAGGGGACCTGTTGTTTTGGACGACTTTTAGGAATTACTACTGAAACTGTGTAAACTAGAAACGTTACAGTCCGACCGGATCCGCTCCGTCCTAGTACCAATTTTTAAGGGAGTCTTCCGATCGGAATGACACATTCATAAACGAGTTGGCCTGGTCTCAATCACCTCCAAATTGCTGGCCTCTGTTATTATTCACAGACTGACTGGCACTAGTAAGAGCCATTATATTGAAGAAGAAGAAGAAGAAGAAGAAGCCAAGTTTCCTCGAGGTCGTCTGCGTTGACCACATTCTCCATTTTTATCAGTTATTAAAGCACCGACAACTATGTTGTGGAAAAACTGTAGTTACGTTTCTTGATATCAAACGTTCATTCAATTCGGTTGATAGACGTGCACTTTGGGACTGTCGACTCAGGTACTTCGTACTTTAGAAATATATAAATATAATACAAGTATAATACGCGCGTAGCTCAGGCAGAATGAAGGCTTAAGGCGAGCTGTCGTCGTCCTTTCATATGTCCAGCGGAATGGAATAAGGCTGCTCTCTGTCCACTTTCCTATTCAAATTCGCTTTTGACGAAGTGATGGAAATTTCTTATAAAGAAAAGAACTTGTGAGGTTTTCCTCTGTTCCCAGGGAACGACTTTTTGACTTTGATTATGCTGACGAAATTTTACTAATGTGTGACGGCTCAGAAACGTGCCAAGCAGCACTGGCCTGATTAGCAAAGGCCGTATGTCAATTCATGCTGTGATTCGAATCCTCAAATTGCAAAGCGTTCTTAAAGCTTTTCCTGGACCGATTCCAAGTGGAGCCCTGGTAGGCAACAGCACGAATTCGTTCAAAAATTAAAATCCCTGGGACGTTGTCTCAGTACCCGTGGGATTGAAGATGAGCTCATTAACTGTATAGCAAATTTTTGGGCGCTATTGATAATAATCGCCACTTATAACGCCCGCGCGACATAAATCTCTCCCTGGAGTGTAATGTGAAAAATGCAGCGGCAGGCTCAAACTTAATGTAGGGTATGAGACCTGCCCAGTAAGATCAATGAACATAGAGAGGCTTCTTAAAGTCGAACACCGGTGGGAACACTGCATTTACAAACAGTGTGTTCCGCTCCATGTTTAACGCATATGAAAAGGAAATAACCCGCTCAGCACCATTATTTATACACCAGGCTTCCATATCTCGGATTGTGTTACACATGTCGTTCCACCGAATCCAGCGAGGTGCGTTGTTTGCTTGCCGGGGGTGTGGGTGGAAGAAGAGGAGGGGTAGACAAGGGATGAATTGGTCAAGATGAATGAAGGGAGACACTCAGAAGATGGTCACGGTTCGGTCGCCCTGGATCCCTGTTTGGGGTCCAAAATATGATGAAAACGTTTGACTGAATACGGTTGCTGGTATGCCTAGGAGCCGACCTCTGTGGCGTTCGTGTTGTGAGTCTCTTTGTTCTACACCATCTGACTTTGCCTCTCTTTACAAAACAATCTCACTATTTAGGCTTATGAAAGTTTGCATAATTACTATTTTCGCTGCATGGTAGCCTGCTAATTGTTTACCGGAACTATGCCCATCGCTTACCGGTAGCTCAGCTGTCTTGCACGATTCGCATTATTTACTTTATTATTAATTTAGCTAAGGTATTTACACCTCTAAATAACGTATATATTGAATAAATGAAGGAATAAGCATTAGAAACCTATTATTTTTGTATAATATTGCATGGAGAAATTAAGTAAAACATATAATAGCCCTTTGGCGACACTTAGCAAATACGTTGATAATACTTCAAAATGCATGTTGTTTGATATTCATTTGTTAAGATCTGCTGGCTGTTATCAATATTGCTCATCCTTGAATACATGAGGCTGGAAACTTACGATCACTAGAGGTTGAAATGCAGCGGGATGCCTATGTCACTGAATCAGAAGGAAATACAGTAGACCAAATTATTTTGCTGATTAATTGCAAACGTGCCCAAATCATCGTTTACGGTCATGTAAATAAAACAATCCCAGGACAGGTATCTTCCTGATTTTCATGTTATGCCATGATGCTGTTATCGAAAACCGTGCCCCAATAGGTTACATAAAATAGGCAGGTTAGTTAAAGCTAACTTTCTTTTGAAATGTAAAAATTGATATAGCTAGTTTGGAATTAATTAATGCAAAAAGGATTGACTAATTAAAATAGAAGTTCATATTTTGTTTAGGTTGTGACATAGCAAAGGTATTCAAAAGTTTAATAAAAGCGAATGATTTCTCGATGACGCATTGTTATTCTGTCTATTTGCCTCAGGTAAATTGGGAGATTAAAATTTATAGATATTATAAAGTTTAATTTTCGATTGTTTACTCATAGGTATCCTGTACTTTTGAATATTTTGACCGACATATCATGGGTGGGTGCCAAAGTTATTGATTAGTAATTATGACTACATAATTATTCCGGCTAACGATGACACGTATATTCGTGGCATTTAAAATAAGTTATACTCTGCAATCACAGATCCAAGGCAAAAAATGTGTGCGTGATGGAACGTCTCTTGTTATTAAGACGAATAATATTTTACAGTTGGTATAGCATATGTTCTGCGTTAGTAATCTGGTGGTTTCTTATAACAATACTTGTTTGATTGTGCACATGTCACATCAGCAATCAAGCAACTAATTTCGATATTGGCGGGGTGGATGCTCTTTACTTGGACGCCAATAACTCTCAGCACTTGATGCAGTTTTCCTTCTCATTTACCTAGAAAGCTCCGGTCTAAATATTTAAAGGTCAATATTTTGACTTGAGGGTATATTTTATTAACGAGCTGCTTTAATTCCTTACACGTTGACAGTTATGTAATGCCACATGTGGTGTTATATCTTTCGTTTATTTACTTGCTGCAAATACCGAATCTTGCGCATTATAGCTTAAGAAATCACACCAATGTAAATCCAAGGAGAAGTTTTCATATTTAGCCAAATTTATGGACATATTCTCTTTTCCAAAAGCCTTCATTTACATCCTGATGGAAATCTGTAGAGGACTGCTTCTGACACGCATTATGAAACTTCACACTTTCAGTACTTTTTATTTTCATATTATTGACCCTTAAATGTCATCGGTTTCATCCTTGAATACCTGCTGATTAGAAATCTACAACACTGTACCGTTTCGCCAAACCGCCGCAAGTCTCTAATTTATGAAATTTCACTTAGTGATTGCAAACCTATTCATCATTTGTTACTGCATTTGATTTGTATTATGGATTCACGGTAACAGGAATTGGCTTTTTAATTTATCTGCTCAAACCGTGCGTATATTATACGTTTACTAGCCTATAGTTTACTTGACCAATCTCGAACGATTACCTAGCCTAGGCTTCGTGTAGCCTTGACATAGTTGAATTGTGCAATAATGAGTTTTTCTGAATTTAAAGCAGGAGACATTTGTGCTGTTGTTGATATTGCTGATATTGAGAAAGAACAGAGACTTGAGACCTTGTACATAATGCTGGACCCGGCTCTGACCATGATGCGCCTGCAGGCTATAGAATATAAGTATGAGTATCGTTTTGGGAAGGATGTTACTTTGTTTCTTCCATTTAGTAAATATACACGTTTTATATGTTACTTTTATGTGATCTTACCCTTTTATTGCTCTGTGACTATCTGCTCTAAAGCCGATACGCTCGACGCATGTCTTGGGTGGCGAGTTTGGATTATCCATTGAAAGTTTCAGGTTAGCAGTCTTAACGTCGCTGAGCATTCCACCATCTGGATTTGCATGCTCATACTAACTGTTTCCTGAAAACAAATCAAAGGTTTCGGTCTAAACACGAAATCTTGTCTCCCCAAGTGTGAGCTAATCTTAATTTCTGGTGATGGCTTGAAGTCAACTTGTTCGGAACGACTTCCAAATTGACGACCTGACTACAATATGTAATACAATAGGATGGTGGTGAGGCCAAATAAGCTAACGAATTAAGTTTAGTCCTCGAACCTGTGGATAATTTTCAAAAAGCAATTAGTATTTTGCGCAAGCGCTTTGTAACCCACAGTCTGGTTGTGGAATAGCAATGCTGTTACTAATCGCCGAAACATATGAGATACAAAAATTATCTGAACGCGGTTCTAACATTCATCGCTATAGTTTGTCGACTGCAAAAACATTTACAAGTCAAGTTGACCGAGCAAGACGCTAAGTTAAACCTAAAGGAAACAGCGTCAAATATTATGGATTGTACCTAGTTCATGGATAAAACGGCCGACGTCGTCCAATCTTACCTGTATTTATCCCAGGCACCTTTGGATAAGCCGGTGGAAGTAGCGGCTTAAATCCCCGGGGTTGTGTTATTACTTGAAAGCCGTAACATCCTTAGAACGGCATCCATTTAAAGGCCTTTTCCCTTGAACGTATTTTTTTAAAATAACCTAATGAATTCTCAAAACTCCACTACAACGAACGTCTAAAATTTGGTTATTTTCACCGATGGAGCCAACTGTATCTGAAAACAAAACCCTACATACACATCTGCCTGTCCAAAAAGTACATGGACTAGCAAATTGTAGGCTACTTCAGAACATCTATTTGCCAACCGAGCTGGGTAAGAAGAACCAAAGGACATTACATGCTGAAGAATCTAAATTTACTCTAAAAAATGTGAAAGGCTGACATTTTAGTCGGCTTATTACGCAAGCTGTTTCTGTTGGCACATTAAGGAAGCTCGCTTTGTTAACTAATGTGTCAAGGGCCACTTGGTTAGGCTTGAAATTCCTTCAAAATATCAGATTGCATAGGTCTTTGAATACACTAAAACGGCGCTGGTCAATATCAGGTAATGTCGCAGTCGGTAGGTGTAACTGTTTGGTGAATGTATGGTAATGAAGCAGTCCTGTTGCACACAGTAAGTTCAGTCAATCCTCTCGCTAAGATGCTTAAGACAGACAAAAGCGGAATCGAGTTCCTCAGTTGGCCACAGTTATGCGATTTAAGGTTTCCCGAATGAAAAGGAAATGTACAGCTTTTTATTAGAATCGACAACCCATATTTCTACTTGGTTTCGAATCAGTATCGCGAGAGTACAATAGATGCCATTCCGTATAAATATTATTAGGCTTGATCGAGTTAGGTCAGATCAACCTACGAGCTCTAAAATATCAGTTTGCATACGATGTAGTGGATTGCTCACAAAAGATTAAATCGGTTCGTCGCAAAGCCACCAACCTACATTATTTATTCGAACAACTTAATGAAATCTACCTCGACGGCTTTGACCTTCCCCGATTGGCCGTGTCCGTGTACGAAATGCGAGAACACAAAATCACGGTGACTGCCGTAAAACTGAGTCGGTGCCTAATATGTGCTCAAGTTAGCATGACAAACTGTGGCCAAATTTAGCAGATAAACGACAGGTCGCGATTTTGACAGTCGAATGGTTGAAAAAATCAATATTTAAAGTGGTAGGCTACTTGTGGCATATACAAAGGCAGTGGAGAAATATGTAGGTAAACGGTAGACCAAACCGCCTCCACTGCACAAGGAACAGATAACCTCCCTACCTACCAAATCACTTCTTATAGCATCCGCGACAACCGGGTTAAGTACCAGTAGATTTCGATTGCCAGGACACTTATCGCAAGGTTTCTCTCAGCGAACAATTTTTCACCTTCCCAAATTTGGCTTCGTACAGTTGGTTCCCTTATGCGGTTTAGAAAACGCTTAATCGCGTTCGCCTGGGATATTGAAACGATTTCAAAAGGTTCATTATTCCAGGCGTGAATAAGATTGATTGAGATATACATGGTAGAAGAACAATATTATATAATACATCCTATTGAATCTCTCAAGATAGTACATTCGTTGGGATTACTTTCGGCACCTACTTGTGCTATATATCAAGCCATTACTAATAATGCATCAAATTCAAATCATTAGCAAACCGACATTGATAAACTGTTTGTAAATGTTTTCGCATCATTTAAGTTGGCATCTTCATTGCAGTAAGATGCAGTGTACAATTCTGCTTATTGCATCGACAATCCGTGATCGAAGGCAGGTTACATTTCAAAGTTATAATTTTGCGTTTCGACTTTGATTTCTGCCACAATCTTGTGCTTCCGAACTAAATCTTTCTATTCACTGAAGGTATTATTTATGAGTTAATGTTACACGAGATTGATGTCGGTGCACATGTTGATCGAATTATAAGAGAAAAAACCCCTTCTCGTAATTATGTTAGTTATTGGGTTGTAGCTTGAGCGAGAAGCGCTGTGTTATTCCAAGTTAACCCATTTCCTTCTTAGCGATATACTCTGATACAAAAGCCGATACATAACGTATTTACAAGTCTTGTGGTTTGCTGGTATCCTTGTGAATATTTTCCTTCTCTCTGTCACACAATGTGCATATAATAAGTATTGCCATCAATATGATACACGGCTTTTCTTCGTATTTCTATTTCTCTATTGCCCTATAGATTTGACAGTATACTTATTAAACTGGCCTTTAGATTTGCGTTATCACCATACCGTTTTGATTGAGATACCTGTCAGTCATTCCAAAAACCTTCCTAATATAATGCAAAACGCACATTTTGTTTGCACTTGGTATCGGCTTGGCCACTTTATGTTTGTGATTTGGACACCAGCGAATGAAGTAGCCTGAGGATCCCTTGCGCCTAAAGCAACTGAACAGGTTTTTCTCTTCTACCAGTTTAATTGCGCTATCATGCAATGGGTTTAAAACCTGCAAAATAGCGTCCGCACGAAACTTATGTTTTAGCGATTTGGTGGTTTTTAAATGCTAAATTTTATTGATGTGTATCCTTTTCATGTGACAGGAATTTCGCAATGCACCATAAATTCTATTATAAACAACATCCTAGAATGATAGAATTTTTAACATATAACTCCATTGCAAAACGAATCATATAAAATGCATATTTTATTTATTCTTAAAATGTAGCTTCCACTTCGACGATTTTCTATTATATGTTGCTTCTAATTACAAAGAAGTTGAACACGTCAGATATCTCAATTGTATATTGGTCCGTGGATAAATTTACTTAACAAGCTTGGTTATCAAGTATTTGCTCAGAATGAAACTGAATATTCCAAAGAACGATATCTGACTGACAACTATTTCATTGAACATGTGCTTGGATTGCAATTAAACCTAACTTATGGAAGGCAAAATATTCGAGATTTTAGGTTTTGATAAATTTTAGCTCACATAATAATACTGTTATTTATCGCAGTTGTATATGATCATCCTGCCCTTACTGAACCAGCACGGTTGGCAGCAATGCACATTATACAAAATTTTACTACGCATATTATAGATTGGGATGAACCCCAGCCCATAAAAAGTCAACGCACTTTATACCAATTTTTTTTCTATCATGGAAATATCAACCATTCGGTTGAACGATTCATCACGCCTTTAGAATGCGACATATACTCATACAGCTGCACGGTTCTTCCAATGCATGTCAGAGAGGCTACATTACTGCTTTTGCTTGCAAGGCGAAAATGTCGACGCATGATTAATACTTCCCTGTTTCTTGAAAACTTTATGGTGTCTAGTTTGATCCGTTTTTTATCAAGATGTGGTCACCGCGGCTGTACTTACCAAGTGATGGTCAGCAAGTCACCGGGGAAATGAGTCTCCAGTGCAACAATGCATTTTTCACTGAATCGATGGTCGGTCTCAAGCTTCTTTGTCTTGTTAAAGGACGTTTTCCGCTGTATGTTGAGAACCGCATTGTTACTATAAAGCAGCATTCTAAACCGAGTCAGTGGCATCGTGTAAATGCAAAGCATAAACCTACTGCTAAAGCCAAACGTGACTTTGTTATGTCACAACAGGCTAAAGCCTCGTGGTCCATACGTCTAAAGAACCTATGCGAATGGCTGCAGGAATGTTGGCGACCGGATGCTTGTCATGACCTTTTGGCCAAGTTGAATATAACATTTGCCAGGTATGTTCACTTTTCTCTGCTAAATTTTTATATATTTACCTTCGCGAATTAGCTTATAGCCACACGATATATTTAACTGTCAGTTTCTGTGTCTTCAGTGTGAACGCATAATACATTTCTAATTTTGAATGTACCGGAATAGGTGTTCTACAGCAGCTGCAGATTTGTCAAAACATGGATATGAGAAGCCATCTTCCAATATTTGCCACGCAGCATCGCTGGCTGCATTGTGGTTGCAGCATTTTCCGCAATAGGTTTTGCTAGACTTAGGATGATGGACACATTTATAATGCGTCCTGACGACTCATTACATCAGTTAAAGATAGGCATTTAGCTCGTAAATGTAGCCATTCAGCAAATTTGTGTTTTTAACTCATAAACAGATGGATGTATGCTTTTAAACCTGAACACCACTAGGTCAGCTCACTAGAGCCCACAAATAGGGACCTAACCGGAGCTGAATATAGGATAAAGTGAAACTTACTAAAACATAAAATATCATCACATGTCAAAGGAATCAAACTATTCAGGTAATTAGATAGACCCTTGTAGCAGAACTCACTCGTTCTGGTTGAACACTAGACGCAGAATAGTGAGAGACAATTACCTCTTGATTGTCATGTTTCAGTTACCAATAAATAGACTTAAACCATACTTTATATAAAAACGTTATCCACCTACTGAATTCTGAACTTTCATGCTGCTTCAGTTAGCTGGAAGGTTGACTTAGCATTCATGCAGTTGCAGTCTCTACAGCGCAGCAATGCAAGCATAAAACAGTAGTCATTGGCAGAGAGATAGAAGGAACGTGAGTTGCAACTTGCACTCAGCGTTATTATCCCGCAATTTTCTGTTTGTAATGTTCATACACAAATCACTAAAGCGAACATTGCTCACCAAGTTGGACAATGCACATTAAACACTGCGTCTACCATTGACAGTTGCTCCACTCGGAATAGGTGACGGTAAAAGTTATACCAACACTCAATTATCGCTCAGTTGATAGAAGTTAGTGTCCTAATTATCATAATGTTAACAACACCAAAATCTATAAGTTGCATCCAATGCTCCAACGCATTTGATAGAACAATACTCGATCTAGTGGATCACTAAATATAATCGTTTTCTCAGATTCTTTAAATAATATGAATGTGAATCACACATTTACCTTGATAAATCGCATGCATATATTTGCAATATGGTTGCGAATATATCTAGCTGTAACATAGAGGCAGCCATCCCTGGCATTAGAATACGCCAGGTATATACTTTCAATACAGTATGCACGATGTGTTCTAGTACCAGAGATATACAAGTTAACTTTTCAGTATGGCTTATATTTCTTTTACGCAACGACAATATCTATTGTATTTTGTACAACCACATATTACAGTCTGAAGTGCTAACACATATGCTGCACGTATTTAAAAGTACAAATGAATTGCCAACAGAAAACCAGTTAGTTACATGGACATTTACTTACCAAGGGTAAATTGGTCAGAAGGTATGTCAAAACAAAAAATACCGAAGTATGATTTTCTTTATTTAGAGCGTGGCTAGGAACATCCGTAGTACGACATTATTAACTTTTCCTTGAATAAAATGCAACTATGCGCATTTTACATGCTTACATGGGAGAACTTTTTGCAGAACATTCACTGTCATTTTCCAAATGGTGTTACATTCCAACGGAAGCTTACGTTTATTGCTCCCTCAACCCTCGTGATGGTGGAAGCCCTTAGTAAATGAGTTTCGCTAAAACTTTATATCACAGATTACGCAGCAATGATAGCTTTTATGAAATTAATATACGGCAATTTAAAGAGTTGTTACATATATCAAAAAGTTCAATTGACTGTAAACAATGAGAGCTGAGTTCTCTCATAAGGCAACCGCATAATGTAATATTACGGAATTACCTAACTTAAACACACAAGGTTTTACAACAACAGCAATGGGAATTTCTGTATAAAATTGTGGGCCTTTCATAATGAGCTTCACTAAATAACGGGATTTATCCGTATTCAATTGAATAAAAGCACGGATTTTGTCAGATGTAAACCCACAACTTGGTAATCTTTCTCCCGTGGCATAAAATGCAGTTGTCTGGACACACATTGAATCACATAATGATGTATAATACACCCTTTATAATGATCGCTGGTTGAGTACTCCATTAAAAAGCGGAATACTTACGCGTTTCACCAAATAGGCAACGGTTCATTAATAATCTTGAATTTGTAAAGATCTGCTATTAATAATCGCCAGGTAACAACATGTTCACATCAGTAGTAGATGCATCACACCTCATTGTACAATTAAGGCCACACATGTATATCCCATTTAGTAAGCGTTTTCTATTGCCATTGGTGCTTAATTAGATGAATCCTTATTGATTTACGTATCCATGTGTGCTTTTTTCAACGATTTTTACAATACCTGGCTCAGACTTTAAGTGTAGTTGAACCAATCACATACGATTCATTGAATTAGTAACAGAAGCAAACACCTACTTTCTATTGGTAAAATAAACAAGTTCGCGATTGATATTGCCGGGAGTTGGTATAATTTTAGTTGACTTAAACACTGAGTTTCCGTGATTTTACACACAAGGCAGTTCAGTTATACATATTAGCTTAAAAATAAATAGAACCAGATTGTTGCTGGAAAATGCAACGACCAATTTAAATATTAGGAAGAATACCCTCAATAAATAACGTAAATATGACGTATTGCGAAACCAATCTGTCAAAATCCCAACCGTTTTTAAAAATCATTTAACTGTGCTCCGACGCGCTATTAAGTACTACAGAATTTTAAGTAAGCAAACGTCTGTGTTTACCTAGGCTGTCCTCATATAAACTGTTTGCACATAGTTTTCAAAAGATTAACGTACGGTCCGGCTAAAAGAAAACATAATGTTTCTAATTTATGATAAGCATAAAAATTTTCCTTAACAATACTTTGAATACGTTTAAGATAACGTGCTTCAGTTCTGCAACGTAAATTTTAAATATTCCTATACAATAATTGTAGTCACCAGATTGTTAACCTAATGTGAACAACACAGACACTTAACCATAATAGCTGAATACCTTTGGAATACCTGGTTACTGCCAAAATCACCAGGATTATAGCCAGCAAACAATATGGGCCTTCGATTATTCACACATAAGTTACAAGTTAATATACATCATTCAATTCTTAGATACTGATATTTCTTGCCATATTTGCAAGGCGCAATTCTAATATATTGATATTGATTATTCTCTCATTCTTCGAGGTAGGCAAATCAGTTGAACACCAGTATGCTTAGGGTACATGAATAAATATAATTAAAGATGTACATCAATATATATATATCTGTCTAAATACATATATAAAAATATAAATATATGAATATAAAATATATAATAAATAAATATTACCTTAATACTTAAATTTCTATTTGGAATCGGGGACGTTTTCGTCGAAAACATAATTCTTCCTACAAAAATCTAAGACTTCACCGATTTTTTGGAGAGTCGATATTGTATAATTATTGTAAGTTATGCATTTTTCGCCAAGCCCAGATACCTCAGCTCTCCGAAATGTCCAGAATTGTGGTGTTGCCAAATACGCACTACATGTAATGGTTTCAGTAAAACTCTGATGATGTTACTTATAATGTCCGACTGGTTGAAGTTATTTATCTGCCTGCCTCGTAATCATTTCGAATTTGATTCTAGGCTATTACAACATATTAAGCTTGTTACAAATATTTGTCTCGATACACCTTTTGGAATTTTGCGATTCGTGATCCAAGTATTCAGAGGTGCACCGCAGGAAACCGGCGGTACTTATAATAAATACTCCTTTGCCAACCTCAGCTTCTTACTCAATTGGAGACGATGTTAATCTTAAATTTCGGCTCGTCCTGGAAGTTCACCTCATCTAAATTTCGCTAATAACGGCGTGCTCTTTTCCTACGCACTGCGTCAATATCGTGGAACTAGACTTACATGTGGTTACTCCGAGCAAATTGCGAATCACATTTGGCAATTTTGATGCAAGCGCCGTATTAGGTTAACAGTTAAAGTTATTGGCTGTTCGTTTTAATAGCCAGTATTAGTATACTTTCCTCTGTGCATATAAGAAGCACTTATCGGGGAGGATTTGTTGCACAGTCCGCTATGCTTAACTCAAGGGTAGTGACTTTGGTGGTCACTATTTCTTCAGACTTCGCTAGTCGCTGGTCGTAATTCTTAGATATTAGGAGTACTTCTTTTAATAGTGGGATAAATTTGCATTCGACGCAGAATCAGAGGATCTGGTTTGTGTACTAACTTGTCCAAAAGTGATTTAATTCCGAGGCAACTTGCATGGAAAACCTGTAAAATTTACGACACTGAATGTCCCAATTAACAGGTTTGAAAGATAATCACATAGGTCTTTATACTGTGGCACACTCTTCAGTGCGCTTGGTGAGGTAATGGTGAGAAACATTTATATATCTCTTCCTCTATTTTTTTAAAAATTTTTGTTTCTGACGTCATAGACAAGTCACATTGTTCACGTTGCAGTTTTGTGCATGCAGACTGTCCTTTATGCCGTGTCAGTCGAATGTGTCAGGGTGGACGTGGAGCAGATTACACCAGGGTCAATGTGGTTAAGCAGATCCATCACACATTTTGACTTAGCCTTGAGACCTGTAGCCGCTCAATACAATACTAGCTCTGAACGAGTTACCGTTTGTTAGGAAGCCGTATAAATTGTCTATGTGATGAGTCCAATGTAACGTTTGCCGCTTGGATATAAAGGAAACACTGCCGAAATTTATTATCCAGCGTAAATGTAGGATGTACTGGAGTGTGCTCGAGAAACTGGTATCCTAAGTGGAGCTTTAAAAGCATGAAAAAGAAGTTTCCATGCGAAAGTGTGCGATAGAACGCCGCTGAGCCACACTCAGATTGCACAAGTGAACAATTTTCATGCACGTTCACTCAAGGTCACAACGACAAAATTTAGTAAAATTAGGGAATGTTGCTTGCATCACAAATGAATATTCAAAAGCGGAACGCCACACTAGATTTCGTTTCTTCCTGTTCTGCTTTTTTGTAATCCTATTCGTCAAGTGCAGGCTTAACCTATCCGAAACAACAAAGGAGCGCTTTGTATAAGCCAATGAAATTGAATTTGCGTCGGAAAAGACTTAGGGACTCATCAAATAAATTGGACAAACTTTTATATCCTAACTACCAACGGCAATTTTATTGCAGTTGTTTCCTCCAAATCTTGTTAAAATTAGAAGAATATACAAGGTAGATCTGCCGGTCATGCGGTAATCATTCTAGTTAAAACACTTCATTACCGATAGATTTCATAAGGACTTAACTACTTTTTCATTATGTATGGAAAACCGAAATTCAGCCCACTTTAGCTGCGTCCCAGATGCAGAAGCAGAGCCAAATCTGCCCGGATCTCAGTCACATTTGCATGAGTTACTGTAACGGTCATCAACTAGACAATCCATGAAAACTCTTCTGTCTCAAACACTGCAAAAGCAAAAAAAGTAGACACAGTGGAAAATCAACTGGGAGAAAGCCAGGCAGAACAATCACAAAACCATGCCGCTGAAGAAGAAAGCGAACTAACAATAGTGCTTTATTGCTACATGCACAAATGTCTCCAGATCAATCGTCGGCATATTTTGTGGTCCGATACCAGACGACCAAGAATATTATAACTTAGTAAGCCTTTTGCCGAACGTAAGTACCAAACACACTAATTCCGGGTTTCTAGCAACCTAAAATCTGCACAATAAGGCGAACCGCGACTTATATGAGTTAGCTTGGAATCCGTATTTGAGGAGAAAACCTGTCACAAAGAAAGTGCTCTACAACACGATTACTGCGAGTTACGAATTTAATCAGATATCTATTACAGCGAGCCAAAATTGAGAGAAAACGTGCCCTAATATACAATAACCTTGATGGTCCAAAACGGAATATGCATCTATGGATCTTAAACGCTTTCATCTCAACATGATCAAGTTCCGGGAAAATAAGGTTTTGCTAAAGTGGCGGTTGATTTCTGAAACGTTTGCTATTATATCAGCACTGTTGCCCGAAGGACAGCTTGCACTAACTTATGTATTAGGCAGCTGAAAATAAAGGACATTTGATTTAATCAAGCGAATAACCAACAGATATTTTAGCTGGTTTGCGGATAGATGGGCAAAACTTAATTCTGAATTTGGCTTAAAATTGCATTTTATTTGAAACCGATTATAAAAACAATTTTAACGCAAAAGTACAACAAAGATACAGGATTTTTAATCAATCGATATTCATAAATTTGATGTACGGCCAGACGAAAAAATACGTAACGGTTAAATCCAGTTTTATCCTCGTTGGCAATGCCACATTCAGACATTGTATTAAGAGCTGACCACATATCGGCAGGTATTTTCCCACAGCTTGCTAAGTAAAACCAGTTGATACGTACAAAATTTGAAGCGTACTCAGTGCTGCGTAGGTAGTTTTACGTCACTAACCCAGCTCTAAATAAGCAAACCGTACTTAAAGTAGGCTAATTTCCTGACGCTGACATTTTGCCACAGGGTATGCCGTTTTTCCGAAGCAACAGACTCATGAGTGTAACTGCAATTTGTGCCGCAATTCCTAAGCTGTCACCAGTTTCACTCTATCTTCCATGCAGTAGATTGATCTGCAACCATGAGATAGTGCGCATCAACACCCAAGAAGTATTCAAAGCCATAATGTCAGTGCTGCAATCTGGCCAATCATCGCTGTAGACACCCCAAAATTTACCTGGCAGGAATCTGTCAGCAACTTTAATTGAATGCTTGCATGTGCTTCGGAGATAGTAATTCTTAATAGGCCTAAAGCAGTTTCATATGCAATGTGCAGAACTAAAAAGTGCATGGATTTACCAATCGCAGCATTAAATGCAAATTGACTAGCTCTAACGCCAGAAGAGTGGCCGAATAGGCTCATTTTCTTACCACCATTGGAATGGAAGCTTGCTGTCACATTAAGAATGTGACTTAAAAGAAGCAATGATTTCTATAACATATGATGCACTGAAAGAGTCGCTGCTTAGCCAACAACTTATGAAGACGAAGAAAGGGCAAGCTTCCCACTTTAGGGCGCAAATGTGATCAATATATACTCGCCTTTCTTCTCAAACCAATTTTAAATTGTACACTATAGTTTTGGTCACCATTTGCAGATTTGTCTCATGATCGTTTTATTTTTGGTAAGAAGCTACAATACATAAAGTTAAACTTACATATGATGCTTGAGCCAATTCTGCAGTTGGTTGCAGTTTTTAGTGAACAGTAACAAAAGTGAAAGCAGCAGTGAGGGAAGAGCCTCAGGTGATATCTAATGAGATCAGTAAAGAAAGCGATCATTTTGGTTGAAAATATTGGTGCACTTGCATGTCACGTTTTAAGAAACCTCTACGACTGATTTGCGAGTTCCTTAACCCCAAATGTTGCGGATGTGTTATGATCAGTCATCGTCAGTTCGCATGTTGTAGTTCGAAAGTTCTTTGATTTCAGGTAACAAAGGATCAACAAACATCATCTAAATTTAATTCAATATCACTAGCTTCGGATTTACCGGACATTCTTGCATACAAAACTGATATTTGCTTTCAAAGATGAACCTTAAAATATATTTATTGTTGACAATGGTAATCATAATCAAAGTATTAGTCTGAAAAACTTAGTTGAGACCAAGAAATGTATATGTGAAAGGAATAAATGGACATGCACTGTCTATGAATATCGTAGTTGAATTACGTCTCTTGGTGGGTCAGGTCTATCCTATTTGTCAGGTACTTTAGACCTTCCGTGATAGAGGATAAATATACGTAAAGTTTGAAAACCTCATTATTACTATTAATAGAGTTACCTCCACTTTAGCTTCGCAGAATATTTAGACGATCGTTAGAACATTCAATTTATGCATATCATGCTGATTAATTTTATCTTTCAAAGCAATCAAGTGTACCATAAAAATGAAAAATTTATTTCTGGCTTGAAACTCAGTTAGCATTTTCCTAAGTTACAGTTGATAAGGCTATTGTTATGTCGGTCCATACAGATGTTTGGTCTACTCCCATAGTCAATCCACCCAAGCTTGTCAGTGTAATACTCCATAGTTTTGGCAACTGCCGGGTTACATTGCACAAGTGCTTGTTTCGAATATTAAATGTCATAATATCCGGGCTTGCCATTTAGCAGCAAATTGCAGCTGAATGTGATTGCTAATTTTTATTTGAAATATGATATGTTACACACACCTCAAGATGAACAATGGATTGCTCTTGCACATATAAAAGCATCGTTATATTTATTGACGTCAAAATTTACCCGATATATAGCACTATATCACAGTCAGTTTTACAAAGTTTCAATCTCCGTTATTTTGCAGCCAAGCAGGTAAATTTTAGAAATCAAAAGCATTTCACGATGAAGGAATTTGTGTGTTTTTGAGGTTTTGTGAGTTTAACAGCGATAAATCTTTGAATTACTAGCTAAGATCATTCACATTTTCTTCTTTTTACCGCGTCGTCTATGGAATTGGTTTTTGTTTGTTCTTCCATGCTTCTCTTAATTTTATAATAATAATACTGTCAGGAGCACGGAAGGTCTTCGCTTTTTGTCTGTGACTATAATACTGCTCAAGAATAATTCACAAGTTCGCCGCGAACGCAGACAGTCTAACCGAATTACAGTCAGGGAAAACGTTTACTTGGAGCACCAATGAAGAGGATGCGTTACGTAGTTTGCACCTACCGAAATCTACAGATTCAATGTTACGAACATTTTCGCTAAACATTTCATTTACTAGTTTTATTAGTGCATCATCTACAGTAATCCGGGATTTATTAAAATAGGTTGGTCGTCATGTATTGTGCGTCTCTAGTCGTCTTAATCCAGCGGAACTCGGATACGCTCAAAAATGAAATCAGCTCTTGCAGTGCATTTTACTTTTCGTGCCTCCACCTTTAATTTGGTTACTTATAACCAAGTGTTAACGTTCACTTATCATCCATTGAAGTATTAGGTTAAATGGTTTGCTGCACTGGTACAGCATTGTAGTTTTGTGCTTAACGCTTAATCATATGACCCCCAACAGAGTAGAGCTAAACTCAACAAATCCTGCTTATTTGACTGAACACGGTACGTCTGAATAAATGTGGAGCTCATAGTGTCTGTCGACTCAAAGATTTTTAGTGGATTTTTCTAATATTATCCAAGCTGCACGCAAATATTGTTATGCCATGCTTTCATCAATACGAAAAATATGGAACCCAGTGAATTATATATGGCTTATGCATTTCTACAAGCATCGTGTTAACATTTCCGTAGCAGCTGCTGGAAATCTGGGTCCAAGGTCGCACTGTCAATTTTTTTAAGCTGCGATCTGCCATGTCATAGGAGTAGCATTCTGATCAACTAGGTGGGACAAAAATGTAGATTTTAATTGCAATTTTGTTTTTCTCACTACCTTTTCCGTGTGCGTTCACGGTGCGTTGTCGCTCTACGTTAACGCTAGCTCCGGATCCAATGCATGCTTACTTCAATTCCGACTGTTGAGAAATATGGGATTTCAATTCCTGTTATTTCTGACAATACGATAAGCTATGGTTTAAAAAATTCCACGTAACGTGCATGGGCTAACACAGTAAGTCGGAGGACGAATGAACTAAACCGATTATGTTTAATCGTTTTGACTTTATTCCGTTTCTCTCAGTCACTGCGGTGAAAAGGCGGTGTTTATATATCAATTTACACAACTGAGTCATTCCTTAAGGATCAACATATATTTAAATTTGTTTAAAAATTCTTCCTCAATGGCTTCTTTATGACGGATTAAAACTTTGAGGTAGTGCAATTACAGGATACTTCTTGCTGTTTAAAATTGAATTTTCGACGTACATTGATAAAGTGAAATAGGTGAACATTTAACTTTTGCCTTAATCCTACCTTATTACTTGAGAAATAAACATCACACCGTGCGAATTGCGTTCCGCAATCGGGCCTTACTTGTAAACAACCCTACTTTGCAGCGTGTGACAACAACTTACACTATAAAATTTTGCAATACCCGTAATATACAAATAAAGTACATTACACAGGACTTTGATTAATTTTAAAAGTCTAGTGTGACAGAATGTTGCCAGTATGCAAAATTTTCTAGAAATACAATATAATGAAATACGGTGCAATATAATGAGTCGTGATAATAACCGTTTCGACTAATTTATCTTTGTAAAACCTAACCAAATAATATTTATTAATTCAATGTATACTAGTCCTCACGTGGTTGCAATTGGGACTGAAGCGGAATTTATGGACAATCATGACGTATGCGCAGTAAACTTAGATAGTTTCATTTGTTCATATCGGTTCATGATTTTCGACGTCGTTTTCAGGAAGATTATTTCGATTGCTCACAGATTAATTTATACGATGCGAGTTTCAAACATAATCGATGAAAAACTTTAAATGATGAATTGAATCAGGGTTTACAAAAGATAAATACTGGTTTAGTATGCTAGCGCTAATGGGTATGGCTAGCAGTATGTTATACTCTCAATCATCGTAGACTAAAGGGTTTTACAGTGCTTTAGCTAAGTACATGCTATAGGAATAATAATGTAACCCTATGCCTAAAACCACATAAGGCAGGTACATTTGCGCTAGATGAATATATCCAAAACGGCGTTATTGTCTATAAAAACGTTTTATATTTTTTACATTTCGTGTAAAACTGAATTCATTGTGAAAACATACTGAATTTCGTTTGACAACGATTACGGATTCTATTGCGCGACAAATTCTATTTCAATGTTTGATCAAATTATTGCTGTTTTATGCTTACCAGACCCGTAATATTCAGCAAAATATCAATTCTATAGTTCTAATGTGATAGCTTGATTTGTGTGCAGTTATCTGAAAGAGAAAGAAGGAATAATGTAATTTAAGCCCTACATAATTTCAGTAACTTGATGAATCGACAAGAACAGCTCTAAATGTTTTGGTCAATATATGGCACAATTTAACGCATTTACTTTGGTTAAGTTTATTTAATTATCGAAACACAATCCTTGTATATCATCGTACTTGTTACCTGTAGCTAATTTCTGTATAACGGCTGACTGGCCTACTTCATTGTCATACATAATGCAATCAAATACATATTTCCATGTCATATTGGAAAGCATGTTTACATGCTATATTATTCTGTACATGACAAAACCTATCTATATAATGCTTCCCACAAGACTAGCCAAAGTCAAGTATAAGCAAACTCGCAATATAACAAGTTACGCATCTTTTATGAAAAACCTTACTTGTCTTTGGCTACAGAAAGTTCTTAGATTTTTGTAGATGAACTTCATTTTTCCACTAGAGCATCTAGTGCTTCCGAAACTAGGCGGTGATATTTAGTTATACTTCCTCATCTAACACTGCTTTTTTTCATATAATGCAACGATTTACTATGTGTCTCACAGAAGACATTATAAACATTCAGCCTATATACTTCATGCATCAAACACGTGTAGAATGTTACCTACCAAAAGTCACCAGTTATATTGGCTGGTTCATTTGCAGTTGCTGCGCTGGCTTTTCAAGCTGTTTGATTTAGCATAGTACATACTAGGGCTTTTCCTGACTTTTTCACATATTAGAGTAAAAATAAGTTTAGCTAATTTTGTAGGGTAATCTCCGGCTAGTTTTAGCGTGTGTCATCATTTGCTTTTCTACATTTAGATATATTTCTAGGTCATTACTATTTTCTGATTATGATTGTTTTAAAAGACTTATACCCATATGTATGCTGCCTATTATTCTAGTGATTATTAGGCTTGCAGCAAATCAATGAATATTACTTCATCTTCTTTTTCGTAAAAGGAATTAAGTAATACTTATTTAACACTCTTCAATTTTAGTTAGCAATCGCAGATAATTCGACATATCTAGCAACACTCAAGCACGAATGTTTCTGATTTTATTATCTTTTGCGGAGTGCATCAGTTTATATAAAGTGTTAATTATCCTGTTTGAAATATTGTTTTTGTAATAAGGCTATTGGTAAAGGTGGGTGCAAACAAATAACATTTGGCTCTTTGTTTGAATTTCTGTTCTATATCTCGTCGGATGTTGATTGACTTAACTGATGTTAATTCGAACACTGTTATCAGAAATACTAATTTCTCATTTCACTCGGTAATCACTATTTATTATATATATATATATCGTGTATTAAGCTTAAAGTACTTAACGCGTTTGATTAGAAAAGGTAAATATACGTATTATTATTTTACTGGTAATCGATTACGACGCATAAAACAAGTTTGTTTACATCAAGTTTCTAATTTTACAGGACAAGGAATTATACGTTTTCGCTGTACTAGAGTTTCATGCAATTCGTATAACATATAAATACACTTTTGCAATATCTCAAATATAAGTATAGGATTATGTAACTCATAAAGTGTAAGGTTCGGAAGGATAAAGTTTGTCTAACAACGGTATACAATTTGCTGTCAAGGTAGATTTGTATCTTAACAATAATTAAATGTAACGCTACATTTTGGATTCCATTGGTCCAAAACACAGAATGTTTCAAGCATTATCATATACCGCGGCAGCGCATAATGAACGCAAAGGATTTACGCTGAACGAAAACTTTTAGTATCAGTAGCAGTTAAACATACTTCCCCGTTTTGCCGGTATATAATTACAAATATAAATGCAAATATAAATATATAATATTAACTTTTTCCTGAAATTATTTCCGTCGGCGGAACACGCTTGAATGCTCTCAGCGATTTTAAAAATTAATTTAGTCACTGGGTATGCATTGCGCATTTGATGTTATCATTTTATCACTATGTAAGGTAATTGCTTTGTAACCTAACAAATGAGTAAGGTTTTTAATAGTTTATTATAAATAAACTAAAAAGGTAAGTTACGGAACAGTCCGCTAACTGTGAATCAATTGAATTTCACAAGGCTATTGCGGATATTTGACAAGTCACAGTTCATATTCCATTAAGTCAATCGTGTTCACCTGCATAATAACCATGCTTGTCGTGTGAAATAGTAAATTGAATACAACGTACTTATTTATAAACCTGCAAATTCGGCTTTTGCCCATAGAGATTAATGCCACGCAAGCCTGAACCTATGAAATATAAAAAATAAAGCGATGTTGGATGTTACTTATCAAACAGGTGTGTTTACTGCTGCTTTGTTTTGGTGTTATAGCAATAGGTAATACTTCTATTCTGGTTAGAAAAATATGTCCTAGGACCGAATCAAGTAAAAATGGTGTAAATGTTCCCTAAAAAGTTTGGCAATATCGTGATATTACATTTACCTTTCCAGAGTTTTAAAGGCATTCTGAAAGCATTTCGGTAAAACGCTAACATGGTTGCTTTGCTTGCCTTTTAATAACACACATTAATCTTAAATTTGCTTATGCCTTAGTTATGGAAAACAATGAAACTTTTTCTTATCTTCATATTATGTTTGAATACACAGGGAAGTGCATAATCCAAAGCTTTAACAAACGCCCTTTTTTAAAATACTGCTGGATAAGGTTAATAACCACATTATTATCAAGGAATATTTTTGTGATATATCCTCCTCAAGCTCCTGACGACCTATGCTTTGACTAACATCCATCGGCTTTATTGAAACCAGTGTAATATATATTTGTGTAAAGGAGAAAACTGTTGGAAAATTTTATCTCAAATGTACATAAAATGAAGGCGATTACTAAAATATATTAATATCATTATGAAAATATGTGCAGCAGATGCACAGGTATATTTCCTCGTCACAAACGTTAATGCCGTTGTCGCGCGTGAGAATTTGAATACCTTGCAATTTTGGATTCAATGCTGCTAAATATTACGAAACTTTAGATTTCGGTTCCCCTTTGCTTTAAACCATAGGTAGAAGTAAAGCATGCTTTGAATGAACTATGCTAAGTAGTTAATGATGCTGAAGTAGGCAATTCCGACTTGGTCAAACTTTTCGGACAACCCTGTATCTGGGACAATAATAGCTAAGTTGTGTGCACAATGAACGAATGTATCCCTGATGAGTGAAAATTGTGAAGCTTACACTACTAAGTTTTATAAGCTGTATTGCCAACGTCCGGTCAAATTTACATATTAAATATATTGCCAAATGCGTAATGCCACTTTACTAATGTTTTTATAGGCAAATAATTGCTAAAGGCCGGTAAATAACGTACACAATTTCCACCGAACAGCAGTAGCAATATGAATGGAAAGCACGATATCCCGACGCTGACTCAAGTAGACAGCTGGCTGCCAATTTCGCAAAAAGCTTTGAAAAATAATGTATACATCGCTTTAGATATTTTAATGATTTCACCTGATATACAACTCTGGAAACATTTTAATTGTACAGCTGATTAAAAAAGCGATTAGTATACATATACATAATTGATTATTTAGTTTTCGTAGAGCACACATTTTTTTAAATACATCAATCAAAACAGCAGCTTATGCAAACCGAAAGCTTAGGGATCGTGTGAGCTAAATTGTTCATTACATTGTTAGTGGACTCATTAGAAATCAACCTTACATTTAATAAACATAAGTGTACATGCTAATTAAACGCGACTGGAGGTAATTGAGTTTAAACTAATTTGTATTAATTGCTACCGGAAGCCGCGTGTTAAAGAGCCTATGGCTTAATATATGTTGCTTTGTGGTTATTATATAGTAAGGAATCCCTTATTTGCTAATTTGTTAATTATTTCAAACTAATATTAATTATCGCAGTTAGTTAATGATTGTTATATGTTAACCATTAAATCAAGCATAATTAAATGCAAGTTACATTCGGATGACTTTAACGATGGTTTAGAAAACATGGTTGGGATTGGACAACATAAACATTTTATTTTAACTTTTTCATCATTTCAATCTACTTTTCCGTATTATAGTTGTCCATTTTTGCGTCGATACATTTCTAATTTTTGTTTCTTTAAACTGTCTTCTTATGTAACCACAAAGCCGTATTTGTCGACATGGTCCATACCGTTTGAGCGTATTAGTGGATAAAGAGCGAAGAAACCCTAGAAGACAATGCAAAAATTGATCCAGTTTGAAAGGTTTGTTAATGGATAAAGTTAGCTAACACCTTTGTGTTAGTTCTACGTGCGTATGGGTAATTAAATAGATGTTGCAAAATAATGCAACATAGAGCCATGAGCTTCCCGGAAAATGTTGTTACTCATGAGCAAATAAACCTCGATGCGACTTAATTCTGCTTTAGGGATGCTAAAATATTAACAACGCATATAGCAAGAATTATAGGGGACGTTAGATCAACATGGTGTTGCTACAAATTCCCGAATTTGAAGAAGCTCTATTTGTATCTTTTATTTGAAGCATTCACTACCTAAATAACAAAGTTTGACTAACGAAATGAAAAAAATTAAGACAGGTAAAGGCCAAATGCTTGATAAATAACAAAATAAAAGTAGGACAGCAAAAGCCGGTAGTTAGAAGTGCTGTTTTAATATTTAGCAAAGTTGACATGAGTGGAAATAATTTAATACATAAAGCGGCAGCCGAAACATGCACGCAGAAGTCAGTTACTGAATAGTTTAGATAGCTATCCATTTCCTACATAAATAATTGCTAGATAACTTTGTTGGAGGGGCTCAAAAATATCCTGATTTAATATATAGACGGACACTCAAAGAACAGTATGCAGATGTAAGTAATCTCACAATATAAACGCAGAAGACTAAAATCCTCAACTGTTTTATTTAAATAATCATTCCTGTGGAACTTAAATTGCTTTTACGTCATTGTTTCGCTCGTAGTTACTGCGCGGTTGGACAGTTTGCGTGACGAAGTTCGACGCAAAATAACACTCGGTGCTTGAGTTTTCCTTGAAAATAGAAGCCTAGTCTGGTGTGCAACCATTCGTTCAGTTGCCTGTCGCCTGCTGTACCTGTTGTAACAATGTCACAATCCATATTATGAAGGAAACAATCCTGCTAAAAAGAAAACGAAAACGGAAGGCTTTACTTAAGAAGTAGTTTCAAACAAATGGGGTTGTTTAAAAGTTCTTTATTTGCTTTTCTCCCGGAGCTTGAAGTAATAAATTAACATTAATTTAGGAATAAAAAATATATTCAAATTGTGCTGGGAAATAAGGTATGATAAGAAAGAGTTTGTTCTTACAAACCTATTGTGTTTATGTATTGCCCGGGGAATTAAGTTAGTGTTAGGAATATTTCTCTTAACTAGACTCATATATTGTGGGTATTTTCTTTTTCCCAATTATGCTGATTTTGCCGGTGTTGACTATAGTCTAGACAGAAAAAATTGTGAATTTTTTCTACATATCATAGACTGCATGTATTTGGCTGTCTGATCGATGTATTTTCTACTCAAATGGCTCGCACAGAGAGTAGTGACGGTGTACGGTTTTTTCTACATGGTCCTAAAATACTCGTATTAAATTACCGCCCATGGTCTGACTTACTAGCAGATGACCTCAACATGGGTTTATTGCATAGCATTCCCGACGACCACGGTCTGGTTGAACAACTCATCAATCGCATCTACATGTGCTTTATAGAAAATATGTTGTTGTTTTATTTGTCTAATTGGTATTTTTGAGCTTCTTTTACGGAGGTAAAAAGTTACTACATACTTCAAGGACTAAATGCTTGATATACTACAAAGGGTAAAGCACTAAGAGTTTCTTTCTTTCACAATTTGAAATCAGAAATACAAGAAAAAATTTCTTTACCCAAAAAATGTTCATAATCTAGCTACCTGAATGTTCCTGCAACCAGTCAGAAAAAAACCATTGTTGTTCCCTACTGTTCATTAAAAACTATTGGATTATTGTTGTCCGCAAACTTCAGCCAGGCGGGTGTTAATTTTTAAACAGACTAGCTTAATCCAGCCTATTTTATTAAGCTTATCACCAAATAAATCGGTGTACTTTCACATTTTCCGTGAAAAACGGCGCTTTCATGCAACTAGTTTAGGTCTCACATATTATGTTATGCAGCGAATGATGTATCAAAAATGGTTTGTTGTAATGGGGCAATGGTATTCGCGGAGAAGCCTTCTGTGCATTGGAGTTGGATGAAAGTTCGCAAAATCCATTACTCCGTTCAAAACATCGCTAGGTCAAATAGCAAGAAAGTTAGCTAGGAGATTTGATCATTGTCACTGTGCACCTTCAGTACATTGAATTCATTGAGAAAGATGCGTGTCGTTTAATAATTAGAAGTTACAACAGTAGTAGGCAAGTTTTACAGTATGACATTTATATTGCGTTTTTTGTAATCCCTAGCTGCAGTCTCCACATAATGCACATCTAAGCCTGATAAAAATCATTGACATTTGATACCTAACCTAAGTATTAAGTAATCTAGTCACCAATTAGAGTTGCATGCATTACGTTATACATTGCATAACTTTCCTATTGACAAATACATCGATAATCAATATAATAATAATGATATCATTAACAGTGAAGAAATCAGTAGAAAGCACTGCATTCGCTGCATATTTATGTGGCTTTATGATATGTATTGTCCTCGTTTCCTTGACATTTTTAGTTTAGTGAGGTATGAAGACCTAAAACTTTTCCTCAACTTAAAATAGCATAAATAACTAATATACCGCGCAGTCAGTCTTTTATATACTTAAGATTTAAGTCGATAATTAACTTTAGTTGAAGAAGGAAAGTGCAAAAGTGTGATGACAGTTGAAACCATATTGATAATAAACGATTCCCATGACAAGTTCTTAGTTTATATACGGAGTGAATCTTTGACATATAGGGTTATGTGTTTCATACGATATGTTCGGTAAAACGCAGTTAGCTACTATATTTTTAACTTTGGTTAATACCCATCACACAGGTTAGGGTTTCGTTCATTGCTTGTTCAGCTGATGCAATAACACTGTCGATTAGTAGTTAAAAGCCCAAATCACATGCTGAAGATATTAGGTAAGCTTCCGTGTCTAGCGAGAATCTTATAGCGTGGACATAGTTCTTCGTATACACGTACTGATTTATCCAGCTCCCGCCCATTCTGTAATCAGTCGGGCACCAAACAATATTTTTAATGGTCGCCCTTGTACTGATTTCTGATGATTTGCTGCGGAGTATATAATTTTTAAGTTCCATTCTGTTGCAAGCGCAAACGTTTGCACCGCCTCATTTACAATTATATAACGCCATCCAAAGTATTGCTAAAATCAACGATTACGCAAGCAAGCGTGCCTGCAGATTTACAGCAAGAATGGCAAGGAGGGTATTTCGCGGTAAATTTCCTGTCATTATTAATTTACGGAAATATGAAGCATATGGCTCCACAAATAATGTTCTCCTTAACAAGTTAAACCCAGCTGTGGCAGTCCCACATACAAAGTAAGAGGCATGGTAAAGCGACAATTCTGTTATTTTATCCTCCTCTATCACCTCTCCGCTTTACATCTCAGTAGACATTGAGTCTGCTTGTTTCATCTTTTGATTCCTTGTTTCCAAATGCCCCGCTTTTGACTTCTGTGGGCTTCTTGACAAACAATCAAATAATATATACATAATAAAAGTTTTAATCCAGACTATGCGAGACTGTCTATCGAAAGTTTGCTCATGGAAGTGCAACAGCGTACATTAAACGAATAATAGACTGATCATAAATACTGGAAGAAAAAGATAAGTTCATGAACTTACAAGGGAAAATCTACTCGCTTGGGAAATGGTGCGACAGTTGGATGATGTGGTTCTCAGGAAAACCTAGTATAATGAAGCATCGTTGTTCGATACCCGATGGATCAGTTGCATTCAACGACGAACCTCTTTGCGTAACGCTGCTAACGCGGGACCTCAGAATCAGATGTACTTAACTTTTGACCTTTCAGAGCAAGATGCATGCAAATAGGATATTACCAGCTAATATACTGCATAAAGTTCGTTTAAGACCTGTCAGCGTAGAACATAAAAGTCCTTAATCTTCCCATTTGCAATACTGCTGTAACCTTTATGGCAGCATATATTATCGTAATATTTTCTTTAGCAATTTAAAAAGCTCATTTACAGAAACTTATCGAGGCAGAAATTCCGAGGAGTATATTTGGGAGCCGCACCCATAAGTACAGACAACACCGCTTTAGCTACGAATATTGAAAAATAACCTGATGCATCTGCACATTTGATTAATCAAAACGCCAAAATATTTGGCTGCTTTAGAGCTACGGTGTAGTTGGACACGAGGGCTGCGCTATAAAGACTTTAACTTGAGTGTACGGAGGTGCAGGACAAATCTGAGGTTCAACAACTTCCTTATCAGATATACTGCACTGTGGAATAACCCCACAGTTACAGTCAGCTGTTTTATGAGCACAAAGGCATTTTGCGTCAGGGTCGCAAGTGCCTTGACTTGGACAGATTATGACCAGTAATTTTGGAGAATTCCCCTGTCTACTGGTTCCAAGAAGGGCCGAAATGCATCTGTTGGGTAACATAACAATGCCACTCAGTTTGTTACCACACTTGCGCTGTTACTATCTCATAATCCAACTAGTGCACACTACGTTGAAACAAACCCGCGATTAAAAACACCATGGATGCAACAAAATATAGAAAGTGGCATTAGTTTCTATCACTTAAGCATAAGCCTGACATTCGTTGTAACAAATTGTTCTGTGCCAAATAGGGATACCCTTTCACGTTCGAACAGCATAAGTCGCTTTTCCGATATTCGTCATATTTATAAAAAATGATGGTAATTCCAAAGCACACAGACGCGCAAATCATTATGAAGTAATGCTTTTAAATGATTATACCTATGAGAAGAGAGTTCGTTCGGTGCCTGCAGATTTATTTCGGGTATGTGCTACTGACCTATAGTTAGCGACTACGTTGATATACGCAGACATCAAGAATTCAAATTATAGCTACATCAGTTATGTTACTGCTACATTTCGGGAGATGAACGGAGGTTGTTTATCCGACAGCTTAACCAAAGAATCTTCTCACGATGTCTATAGAATATGCTTGGTACTATTAATTTGTTCGAGCAATTTTAAGTCCTTCTGTGCAATACCAACAGTAAAAAGAACATAAAAGCTCAAAAAAATGATCCGGTTGAAATGAGTTAAATTAAGGTACCCACGGATAAAGTAAGGTATTGTAACATCCTAAACTTGCCTATCTATATAAAAACAGAGTGATTACTGACACGCATAATGATGATGAAAAATAGATTTTCTGAAGTTATAGACCGAAATCGAGATGTGTGTGCGCGTGCAGTCTTGATCGCGTCAAGTAGATACCATTGTAATAAAGTTTCGCAGTAATAAGTGAAGTCAATTCCAAAAATGTTAATGTGTCCGGTGATATATTTGGCGACAGCACATTGCCCCATTGCCCATGTAGTGTCAAAAGTGATTCGGTGCATTTCGAGAAATTTGGAGATATGTTAATATACGATGGATCGCCGGTTGTCGAGATTAATGTTGTTCAATAGAGCACACTTTGCAGGTCTGAGGAAATGATTGAATGGAAGAAGCACAGCAACAAGAGCATTTGTGTGCAAGTGAAGAGGACTTACCAGTCAGGCAGTTTTAATACTCAACCAAACATGTGGATTAGGTTTAAAGTATTATTAACTGATTTTCATGCGACCAATAGGTTAAACGTACTGTCACAGACAAAGCTAGAGGTGGGGAATATCGCAACGAAGAAACATATGGGGAAAAATACGTTTGCAGTAGTTACGGATAGCTATCATGGAGGCGCATTATATGCTTATCACTGCATAAGCATTTACAGGTTGTGAAGTGAAGCTAATGCGGTGTGCAGTTTGTGAGGGAAAGCTTTAGTCTTTTTCGGGCAAGATGTAGTTATCAAGTTGTTAAAGCTTAAGACCAAACAACTTGAGAGATTACTGAACGTGGATGAAGTGGCTTATTATTACAATAACTGTAGTCCATTCAACAGTGTCTTGGCAGAAGCATCACGCCTTGAAGTCAGGATCAGAATCACCACATAACAGAATAAATGTCATCGGCACAACTGTGAACTTCGAGCAACTAGCAATTAAGTCCAAGAGTGCAGGTTAAATCGAGCGACTAAAATAACCATTACATCTCCATGTCTGACCGTTGGAGTTCATCTGGACCTAGATCTTATTTTTCAGCTTCTGACTAGAACATACGAAAGTTTTAGAAATATGGATTACTCTGAGAAATGGGCGTAAATTAGTACAGAATGTTGCAGCCAGTAAATCGATATTTTTTCCAATTGGCAGTCTATTTGTTGCAAAATATATAGGCCAATAAAGCAACAAAGGCGTATCCTCGTAGTAGCTTTTGGCAGGATTTATCGACTGGGAACAAGTCTGTAATCTCTAGCGCTCATCTGCATTCATCCGAACAAAAAACTTCGGTTATAAAATATGAGTTGTGCAGTATCTGGAATAAATACAATTGTTAGGCTAAACTGTGCGGAAAATGTTGGTTTAGCTCAATCGTTGTGCATCGACCAGTATAAGTGATTTGAGTTGTTAATATTAAATATAAAGTGCAATCCCTCAATTGTTATTCTCTATCTTTTATTAGAGTTAGTCAATTAGCGCAGCATTTGTACAGATAAACCTGGATTCCCCTGTACCATCCTCTTTCAGATGCGGTCGGTGAATGAGCTTTGGCCTGCTTTGCGAAGTTTACTGAATTAACACAGTGTACCCCAAGGTCAAGTAGTTCAAAGCAATTGACAATCGACGGTCTGTTTATTCGCAATGTGCTGGGCAAAAGACAAAACAATAAGAGGCACGGTTGAATTAACTGGTGCGAATTCTATTTTTCTTTTGTCGTACTATGTTCCAATGCGGTAATTATACTTGAAATATAAACCATACTAGTTTCAGACCCTGTGAGAACAATATAGATAAAACTTTTGTTGACACTGCACATACAAATGGCTTTGTGTGGACGAACGTTTCAAAGTTGCTGCGAACATACAGAAGCAATATTCCTGTGCCCAGATACTCCCATAAGAAATGCTACTAGTGACGGTCCTGCAGTTCGATTCCGCTCTATTTCACCGTAACACCTGCGTGCTTCCTGCAGATTATGACAGAAAACGCAAAGATAGTAAACGCGATAGAAGGAGGGACTTCAGAAATACATAAATAAGCATGCAGGACTCAGTTAAATGCATTCTTCCAGTAAATGAAGACAATGATATTTGCATAGACAATATCTTTTTAAATTATAATTGTTAAAAATCAAATTATCACGTTAGATATGAGTTAGCCAGTAAAATATCAACTTTGGCTTGTTGTTTAGGCTGTCTGGAAGTGGAAAATCTAGAAGTTGTTCTTGAAATACCCAATAAATCATGCGTGATGTGATGGGCGTATGTCCGATGGGACGGGATTTCTCCAAATTTTGGCGACACAAACTATTGTTTGTCGGTGAAATTGTAGCATGCTTCTACTTCGTAGTTAAGATGCTGCTATTCTTTCTAAGAGGTTAGTGTTCAGGAGTATCAGTGCGATGTCACTATTCACATAACTACAATTGGTAAACTATGCTAGCCGGGGCAGATGAAAATATTTTGCGATATGTTCAAGCTAGCGATAATTCGCCTATAACAGCAAAGCCGGTTTTTCTATGTTCTTAAATACAAGTGCGATAGATATAGGTATCACATTAGCATCAGTGAAAAGTTGCAAACATGCGCGTCTAGAAGATCGCATATTACTTTTTGTCGGATAGGACTATTGGGCTATTTTATGTCACATTAAGTTTCAATATATAGTTTAGAATATAAATAGGGAGTTTTGGATTCAGGTCGCTTACGTTCACTTTGTTTTCAATTAAGGGTCATAATGTGTACTGCGAGTTAATCTAATCTAAGTCCATTCTGAAAGAATAAGCGATGCGATATACCATTAAAAAAATAGATTTCAGTATTTATGTTTCGTATAATAAAGGATTTCTTCTGCTGCCTCCGTTCTATGGAATATGGGGCTAACGTATCAATCGTAAATCATTATCTAAGTTTTCTTTAATAACGCAGTTCGCTAAAATTGACGTAAGGGATTTGCTTTACATGGCAATTCACATTATTAGTTGACTTCGTCTACGGATTCAAGATAACTGAATTCGGGGTCGCAGCTACATTTCATTTCAAAATTCACCACAAACATCTAAACACCTATTATTATCAAATTTATATTATGCCCTTGAGATGTCGCTCACTAAACTTGGCCGAGCGAATGGTCTACTATTTTACGTTCATCAATATTTTCTGTATACAAATTTCCTTAAGATAAATTTTGAGAACCTAAAAACGGGGTTTGTGTTAACTCAATATACTTAGAATGGAAAGAAATTGATTACATATGAGCGGAATGGCGGTTTACTGCGCGGAACAGTGCAATCTTGACATATAGAAACATTGTACAATTTTCTGCTTAGCTCTCAATGCGCAAGTTGTCAAAACATGATGAAAGTTAAGGCTGCCGGTAAGTTTGCGTTCTGGCGGTAAGGGAATATTCTCTAAAAGAAACATTGCGCCACGCATAGAAGCCTGCATATTTTTGGTTTTGCATGACGTTATCCTGAATGGATAGGCGGTTAATATAAAAATCAATCAAAGGAATAAATACCATATTTGGCTTTCGAAAACAAATCGTCTATTTTGTGATTTGCTGTTCAAAATTGCTACATTCTGATCCCCACATCTACTAAAGAGATTGCTGAAATAAAAAGAATTTCGCTCAGGTTGTGGCAAGATTTAACAAAATCTGAGTAAATTTTGATATTCTTGGTTAACTGTGTGGTGTGTGGTTCAAAGAAGATGTATCATGTAAAGAAAGAAACATGTGGTTTTATATATCTGATCAATCAATGCAGAAAATGGCAGCTGATTTATTCTAAGAACAAAGCATATATTATTTTCTCCCGTCGATTACGTAGATTTAAAGTTATTAAGCTTTACGACTAAATTTGTAGTGCTGGAAACTTAAAAGTGAACTCTCAAAAAATTGAAATCCGAGAATTTGCTTTGCATGATTGTCCGTTGGTTTAAAATGGATGCGTTCCAATTCAGCATGCAGGCAGCATCTCATTTATATGTAAGAAATTATACAATATAGCAGCAATAAGCTGGCTAAATCTACTGCTCAATAGGCATTTAATAGTAACGCAATGCTACAAGGCACCCCTTTACAATATGTCAGAGCCTATCAACCTAAAATGCCCACTTCCGTAAATTTCTGAACTATGAATGAATAAACAATGTTGTTGAGGTATTTATATTGAAAGCCTTTGTTCTCTAGCTCTGTGCTTTTCTCCAGAAACTTTGATGTTCAACCTGTGAGCCAGAGACACTCAAAAATATAACGGCATTGGTTGACTCCGCAAAGACATATTCTGTAATTCACCCGACTATTAACTGAGCAATTGACAAAGCTGCCCACAATGGACTTAATAAGAAGATTTGCAACAGTGTTACTACTTGCTGGTTATTGGTTTAAATCGTTTCCTAAATTACCGGCAAAATCAGCATGTATATTTAAGCGATTAACAGTTAAATTAATAGTAAGTTTGCCCAGAGCCATTCCTTCTCATATGGCCCTCGGATCTTTCGTCATACCTTAAAATTACCAACGCAGAATAATAAAAAATAAAAAATTATCTCGCTAGATTAATTATAAATTTAGCATTGCCGAGTATTTCGCAACTAGGTGTGAGTACATCGCCCTCCATATCAATCGCATCGGATAGGATTCGCACACTTTCACACGCAACAGAAGTTTGTGCAGAAACTTTTGCAGCAAACAACGGATTGTGTCACCAGTGCCAAAAAGCTGACGCCTGCCAAGGTTAATTTGACAGTATGAGTGGTTAAATGCTATTGATAATTTGACGTGGATGCCCCAGACGCTCGCCAATATATCAAATGTATCAGCCAAGTTATTGCACGTAACTAATGTGATGGAATTCATGTTGCTCCGGAACAGTTATGCTGTAGTTTTCCAGATACTGCTTTTAGCGCATCTGCGGTCATTGATTTCATTAATTTGAAAGCAATTCAGTCGATGTTATTAGATCCTAACTGGTAACGTCAGGGAAAGTACACCCCAGTTATAAATGGTGGTTTATCCTTCGCTTCTATATTAGTAGGGATTATCGTTGATCCATTCATCGCTGGTAGCAAACCAGTGGTTGTTCTGTTAGGTCACTAACTACGGTCTGCAAAGCCTTCTGTCGAACAATATGGACCCTAGGAAAACAGTGGCCAAGCAGTAATAACAAATGTTTTTATAAAACCTCTTCATAAACCTGAAGGTAAATATGGAAAATTTGGTAAAATATTGTGATCGCCACCCACTGAAACGTATGGGAGTAATGATACCGTAAGTCATCACTTATTTTCACTAATGACGGCATGCATCAAACAGCCGTGACTTCTGCTTGGAATCAGTGCGGCACCATACCCAGGTCAATTACGTGCCTGCATAATAAATTGCGATTCGTGAATAATAGCTCCATTAACTCTTGCTGCTGCGTCACCTTGCCTTCGCAGATCAATTTTACTAAGAAAATAGCTAATGCACGTGTGCAACGCAGGTTCCACCTTTAGGGCAGTCATTGTGAGCTCAGCACGTCAAATTTTTCATGAAAAGGTGTTTTGATACACCAAACTGACTTGATTCTCATTTGGTGCTGGATACATTTCCGTTTCAGTATATGCGTATTCACTACGCGAAACGTTCATGCGGATATCATCCAGGCGAATTCTGATTGACATACTTTTCAGTAGGCTCAAATTGAATCTAAAACATAACTTCAGTTGCAAATCACCTTTAGGTAAATCATGCCTGCACATATCCAATTTTGCAACCGTTGCATACATTCGCGATCTGAGTATATTTTATTTGTGCACATATGAGTGTAAAATCTAGAGAGATAAATAGATAAGGAATGCATTTTACGTTAGCGTTTGCTTCTACTAAACAGCCGAGATTCTTTTTCAGCTCCACAGTGAATCTCCAGTCGAAAAATTAACATTTGTTTGTGCTTCCTTTGCTCATCAATGATCATCTTGCAATCAATATTATAAACCAGCTCCGACACAATGAAACATGCACCTACACGAATAATAGCTTAAGATGACCATCAGCTTAGCTCCATGGAATGTTCTGCTTCTTCCAAAATTTAAAGTTCACTTGTAGTTTTGGTGACACATGTATAGGCAGGAGCGATAGCAGAATATCCTAAAGCTGCTGAGGCAATCGTTTAGCAACAAGTTGAAGTCAACCCAACGAGGAGCAGTAACATTACTTAATTCCATTGCAATGGATATTTTGACAACTCGCATGCTTTTGTTCCGACCAACTCATTCAGGCATCACTAAACAATGAGGCTACTAAACATTTTGCAATCAATGAGCTGTTACTGCTAAGGATGAACCGTCCAGTTGTCTATGACGATAAATCACTGAGTCCATCAATCTACCATGCAATCTACCATTTTACGTAAATAAGTCAGTTTTATTTTCCTTGCTAATGTTAATATGCAATCATACCATATGATTCGCATGTTTCTTGCTTACTTTGCCTTGCAACCGAACAGAGCAATCGAATTGTTGACTATTCGCAAGCTCTATCACAATTTTTTATTGAGTTGGATAATTGTTTCCAAATGTTTCCTTTTAGCAAATGAAATACATAGCTGGTTGTAAAAATGAAGATAATGAAAATCCTACACAAAGCCACGTAGTAACATATTCGATAGCATATGTGCCACCAGTTCATAGGCCACTCTAACATGCTTAACATATTAACTTTGAAAACCTACACGAGTAAATGCATTATATGTGTATATTGACTATACAACTAACCGTGCTTTTTACTAAAATAATAAAAGAAATCGATTTCAGCACCCAATTTTTGGAACCGTAATTATTGTCGTCATTTCAATTAGCAATACTATTTGTAAAACTTGTGAATTTTATTTGTGTTTGCATAAGTTTCTTTTCTTTTTTAGCTTATCAGTATTCTTACAATCACAATAAGTTGCATTTCTCTTAGCAGCTATTCGAATCGGCTTTTGATCGAGCTCACGGAGAAACGTCCCAAAGTGTTGGTGTTGCCTTGAAATACTTTCCCTTTAACATAACTTGAAACCTACTACTGATCACTTTGAAGTGTTACGAGACGGTTTTCTGGAAATGAAGCAAAGTATATAGGTAAAGAAAACTTCCATCTGGATTGAGATATGGGTAATGTCTAGTTACCCAAATAGCTGCTAGCTTACTGTACAGCACTAATTCGCCAATTCATACTATAATGCAGTTTGATTATGTGGGATCGATCTGTGCTTAGTATACTCTGCCTATTATGCTCATAGAACTGATGTTTATAGAGCACCTATTGTAAATAAACAACTATTTGTTATAAATATTATCAAGGCAGGACTTATCAGGTGTAATCAAATTCTTTCAGACAATGTTTCGCTGTAGGTATGTTGTGTTGCATGCATATTGGAAAATTATTTGTGGGAAAAGTCAATGGTAAGTGACGATTGCTTCCATGTAAATGTGGCGTAATGTAGAAATGTATAGGCTATGACCTAAATATATTCGGTAATTGTATAAAATATGGCATTTAACCAGTAGCATAGAGGATTTGTACGTCGGTATATTTTTACGTGTAAGTGTTAGCGGGCATTATAAATAAATTTATATGGTTTTGTTAATGCTCTCCACCCATTAAATTTAGTTATTGTTAACACAGAAATCATTAAACTTGCCGCCCAAACAGGTTGTTATGTTGCGCTTTTTAAAAAATAAATAAACTCCGTAGCTTTATATGTATACATAGGTATAATAAGTTTTAAATTATTTTGCTTTTGTGAATGCAATGAAATATTTTTATATGTTGGAGTAACAATACCAGCGCTTTACATACCCGGTGAGGAATTGGAAATAAACATGTGCAAAAAGCTTTTTGTTTCTCCAAAGTAAGCCTATCATGCTTGAGGCACAGCAAACATTACACTCGGTAGTGATGTTATGGATACGCATTTGTGTGCCTCTTCCAAGTTTACTCAGCAGCCCGTTGCGAATCACCGCATCCACCAGGGAATATATGTCACAGATATTAATTCTGCAGTTCAACTGATCAGTCGTACTGGATTTGAAGTCAAACATTTCGCCCTCGCGTTTGACAATGCGATTGTAAGTAGCGTAGCCGCTGCCGTCCAGTTGCCAATGTTCAGTCCTTGATATACACTTTTTTGAATGCATTCCTGCTGTGCAAAAATATGGCAACATATTTGACCGTCCACTAATAGGTACAATCGACAGCATATTTAGCAGTATAACTTGATATATATGGAGTGCTCTGCTCTCCAATTTCCTTAAGCTAATCGGAATATCCATCCGTCGTCATGACCACCGGGTTCAGTGCACAACACACATACACAACGATACAACAAAGATTCAACGTAGTTTCCATCATTCTGATCATTTTCATATTCAGCAAAGTGGGTAGCCATGGTTTGTACATATGACTATGGCTTGACCAATGTGGACTTTGAACTGGTCTGTATTGAAACTTAAAGTGCAAGTGTTTGTATTACCCTGCGTTAGGACATATCAAATGGGGCCTGTTGCCGCCGCAGAATGGAGTTGCGATCACCAAACATTACAGATATTTAGATTATGGTTCAGTCCGTCACCAGCAGAAGTTGTCGTCCCTGGGCTGAGTTAACGAATGGTTATTACTCGGAAATCGTGTTCACAAGCCCCTCATTATAAGAAGAAACCAACTTTTCCTGGCAAGCAGATAGACAGTAAATTATATTAGCTAAACACACAGTAAGTATAACGTTCCACGAGAATAGAGCAAAAGTTAGCTAAAGCTAATTTAGAAACACCCGTCGGGGTTAACGTAGCAACAATCAAGAAATAACCTTTATAAAGTTACTTTGCCGGTTCACAAATTTGGATGCGTATTCGTCCAGTCCATGTAGATGATTCTTTAAATCGGCCGCACTTTGTCTCCTTATTTGCGATGGACGCCTATGAGGCTTGACTAGAGTTGCCCTTCCTAAATTTATTGAATGGTGACGAAAACACCTCAAACGAGTTACTGTAACGTTTACTCCTTACAGGAGTAAGTGCATATTCCCGTTTCAATTGTCTAGTATGGTTTCTTCTGCTCTTCCAATTTACGGCGTTCACTGCTTTGAATTTTGGTTCCCTTTTCATTTTCGGCAACAAAAGTTCTTCACACAAACACAGGGATTGCAAAATTTATGCAGGATTATCTTGTCGGCCAAAGTTATGTTTTACAAATCGGACTGTGTAGCTAATTGCAAGACATGAATAATGTCCTTAAATACAAGTCGGAATTTACAGGCGTATAATCTATACATGGATTTCTTTTCGTAGCAACACTTGTTTTTACTTTACCGCGGAAACCAAGGAAATTTTTATAAGTTTAGTAGTTCTGTGCAATTACGTAGTTTAGTTACTTTAATAACTTTACTTGCTCAGTTACACCTTGTTACTTTGTTCGTATTCTTCTGAATTCGTCTTCGCGAGACTCAATTAATACTGTGCGATACAGTAGTTTTGAACAGGTAATCAAAATTGAGTATGTGTAACATAACGTACATTTGCGTCCGAGGTAATCACAGTCTACAGAATTGAGCGGACTGTGGTCTATAAAACCACTTTTGCTAGTAAGAATATTCTGGACACTATCCCGGTTAATATGGTTATCCATTTATTGAAAGTGCCCACCAGTCTGCATTTTAATTGATTGCTTCTGGCTCAGTAATGCTGAATTATACTTTTGTGGGGTCCATGTAAGTTTGCTTAGCCGGTTGTCTTACGTGTCCGAATGTTTTTACAAGGATCCCATTACTTTCGTTCGTGCGTTATTGATATTTGTTATGGTGTGTACGCCGTAGCTACTGGTTTTTTATTTTGACCATTTTCTAAACTATCTTTGCTAAATGGGGCTGTCTTAGCGGCGTTCACTTTATGTCATTTAATGGTCAGGGACAATAGTACCGAAAATGTGTTGACAATTGCACTTTATGAAAGAATGGAAGTGTTAGTAACAAATACGTTTTAATATATGCACTAAACCTTGTGCTGCACATGCCCTGATGCATTTCCTTATAAAAACAATATATTCGTATATTAAAAGCTCCTTAGAAGCCGCTAATCTGTAGTATACCTACGATACACTGAAGGCAACAATGCTAGTGAAATTATGAGTGCATGTTTTTGTGTGTTGCTTAACAGTAAATTGGCGCAATTTGGATGAAAATAGTGATACAGTGTTTTAAATCCAGCACTCCGTTCCTCGATTTCTGCGGATTAACAAATGTTGCAGGTCGCACCGCATTTGCTCGGTCATTTGTTTTAATTATATGAGCTGTCATGTTTATTTGTTTCTAAGATCTAGCTTTTTCGGATCCCGATTATCTGCACTTTTCATTTTGAGGACTTGCGTCACGGAAGCTCTAAATATCCCATATATTTGTTTCGTGCATCTGAAGAAAAATTTTGTTGTTATATGAAATGCGCTATGATAAAAATGCAGAAATAAGCAAAATTGCATACTTAGGTTCAGAATTTAGAATACCGACAATATTCAGACTAGAACCATCTCGTCACCTTACCAGTTATCTTATTTTCAATTTGGTTCCCCACTGACGTCCTAACTCTGCCTTTATAATAACATGAGTTTTATAGAATACATGTATCACACCAACGAACCAGGAATTGTGATATAGCTAAATGGATCATTAATAAATCCCAATGTCACAATAGCATGCGTTAAAATGACCGATTTTGATATCCAAACCTTGCGTAATTTTACTAAACTTACGGGATTCTTCTTACTGATGAACTGAAATAATCGCCCTCCTTATATATATCGGAATGTATGATGAATACACAATGGACTTCCATTAATTATATTTTCCTTCGTTTTTTCATTTACTTATGTTTTGAGTAATGTGCGTTTATATTTTTCAACATGTGCTACGGCTGTTGCTAGAATAACTTAACAATGGCTAACGGCAATAAATTGGGCTGCTTAATTTACCAGCCTATATACGTGACGTGATTTCATCGAAATGAGATTGAGATAAGTTTCGCATTTCACACGTGCAGTACTCCTTGAATCACTACCGCATTAGAAATTATCACAGGTTTATCTTTGACGGTGCTTAATGTTTGAGCACCAAGAGCAACATTTATGTATTATCCAATGTGTGAATTGTATCATACTTTGCGGTTTACTTACATATGCAAGAACATTTTGCACTTTGTTTCATGGGAACAAGCGAATAAAAATAAATCTTAGCAGTTACTATAATCTAAGTATATATTCAATAACTGTAAGTAAAGTTGGAGTAAAACATAAATGAATAGATTTTCGCTGACAGCTTTTATAATTATTTTGCGTGAAATTCATTGCGAGCTCAAAATAATTATCCACAAGGTGTCTAAGTTGAGTGACTGTATCTCTAGAGTCAAATTTAACATTTGCATATTATTCAAATTATTATTATTCAAATGGCACGATTAAACGTAGATACACGTATGACAAACTTGCGAGACGACTTGAAATTTGATGTTCAGTTGTTGCATCAGGCATTAGAAGTGTGACCTAAAACATGAATTAGTCTGTGGTACAAGAAGGAAGCAATGATTGACTGTACTATTTAATCCACTGCAGAAGAACGTTATCTCACGGATTATCAATTGCCTTGGTAGTTGTTGGAAAATAACGCATCTGCAGTGGTTGCCCATTATGGATTTCACATAAAAAAGCAAACAAAATTGCATACGGGTAACTCGATACCACTTCCTACTTAGCAAATAAGATAGTGTGTCGAGAATGCATTATACCAGTTGGAACTGTAACCCCTCTGCACAGTGACATCTTATAAGACTTTTCTGTTTTTAATTACCGCACTCGTTTCTGATAATGGGACGACGTACTCGCTTCACAGCTACCCCAAAATGAAGAGGGAAACCAGAATTCCAACAAATTGCAACCCAGTTTTCAAAACTACTTGTGACGAGCGCTTAAATGGAGATAACAACGATAGGCAAAAAATAAGTCATTCTGATTCCTGAAACTCGACGGTGAACGGACCGATAGAAAAAAATAAAACTGGAAAACATGGCAGCAAGGACAAGAAATCAGCAGAGGTATCCTCGGATTTAAATCACGCAACGAAGAAACGCTGGGACGATGATTTTTAAACTGCCACACCTTCGTATCCCATGCTACCAAGAAACTATTATGATTATTATTATTTCAGAAACATTGCCTGCAATATGGATTCCATTTTCTAGGCATGGTTACACATTTCAATAAAATGTGCATTTATCAAATATAGGTTGCATGTGAATGACTTCCACTGCCAATGCCATTTAGCCGAAAGCTTCATACAATGCTATCCCGAAGGTCACATATTAATCCGCATCTTTTGACGCTTTGAATTTGACAGAAACAACAATCCTTACTTTCTGAAACAGCGCATTTTCTTCAGATAATATACCAACACAAATGCATGTAGATTAAATTTGCCTAACCCATACCTTACAGTTAGACGTATTTTATATATAACGTTTGCGAGCATCTATACAAATAGGTATATTAACTTCTTATACAATCCATAAAATATACGCTGTTAAAATGCTGCATGACTACCAACCAGTCTTTTGTTATTTTCATTCATTTCGCGTGATTATGGTTGAGATCCTACTGCAAACATACCCGGGTACAATAGATATTTCGACGTATGTAATATAAAAATTATCCTACTTTCATAACGTTGTTTGATACATTTTAGGCGTATGGAACTAACAAAGAAACGAAATACTTTTGCCATCCAACGGCCTAGGGATGACGAATTATTGCGGAATTAATATAAAAATTGTACTAATTTGCATTACCCATAGATAGTGTTCATTGCAAGAATATAAATCATGGGTTACTATTAAAATTAACCTAATACATTTTCTACTAAGGTCAAAGGTGACACCCTTTATATTTTACCTTCAGCCACGCAAGCAAACTCAAACGTCACATGACGGTGACTGATTCATTCTCCGAATTCTGGGTGTGTCACAGGTGCAGTCGAAAGATTGGATGTATATTCGAGTTCGTCAGCATAGCGATGACCGATGCCATCGATGAAGAATTGTACAATGTTAAAGTAGGCTGTGGAATGCATAATTAATCAAAAGATGCAGTGTTACAAATGATACAGTTGTGGCGGTTGGAATTTATCCATTCCAACAATGAATGGGTTTCGGTGATGGACAAAAATAATTTAACCAAGCCAAGGATGGATACTCCATTCATCTTCTGGGTAAACGGGAACAGGCAGCTTTCAAACAAATAAAGCGTTTGACTGTAATGAGAATGATGCAAATAGTGAGAGCAAACGCTGTCATCAAATTATGTGAATGAAAATCTCGTACACTGGATGTAAAGTAGCAAAAACAAATTATTAACAGGTCTCGCAGGATGGTTTTTTCCAAAATTCCAAATGTAAAATTGTTAGTAAATGCAGGTTTACACAGTGAACACCCTGATATATACGTACTATAGACTGTAAATCCAAGGCGAACTCATGAGAAATGACGGCAAGTTGGATATTGGTAGATTGTGTCTAGTCCTGATGTACACTTAAGTTGAAACACGTAGGATGAAAAATGAAATGACCGCCGGTGAAATCTATTACAGTATCTTGTATTTATCCATGGGTAATGGGTTAGGTAAGATGTGCAGCGAAATAATTGGAAGGTCAATCCTAGATTTATAATGCCAGCGTGGGAGCACATGCGACAGATTCCAGTAGGGCATTCCACTTTCTGCATACACGAACGGAAAGGAAATTTCGACGGCTTTCTATACGACTGGCTGCTTAAACTGTTAGTGCTGGTGGCATCTGAAGTTTGCTGTTGTGACTAAGCTTTAGCATATGACGGCGCGTGTGCTTGGGATTCCTCAAACTCTGGTTAGCCAAACTGAGTTCCCCGCGCAATCGCCGACATTTTCTTCTGAAGACCCAGAGCACTCAAATTCATCGATCATACGGCGGATTACACCGACCCATGACGTTTTTGGTTGCCCTGCTTTGGAGTATCACCAAGGCGGTGAGATCTCCCCTTAACCATAGCTGACAGACCTGTATTGCGTACTTCACATGTGGCGTTATGTCTGAGCCGACAGTTGTGGAAAAATCAAACGATCGAATCCACTGATTTCATGCTTCAGGTGGCCCACGTGTTGGATGCCCTACTTTGACGAAGTTTCAGTTTGATTAGGGATTTCAAGATCAAGCTGGACAAAATCTCCTAGATCGTTCTCGTCTGAAGATATAGGAAGCCCCTGGTCGCCGCTTTTGCGAGAATGCACCAACTATTGCCTCAAATGCAGCACTACATTCGTCGGTAGAACTAAAGCTACTAGGGTTTCTAGAACTGAAGTAATGTTATAGGGTTAGTTTGTAGCATAAAATATATTTTATGGGGTTTTGGTTCGAGACACTAGGATCTTCTGTGGATAAAAAGTCAGGGGTGAGCAATATAAACTATATTAGTAAACCAGTCATACGAATAGCAGAGGTCACAGAAGCAACCCCACAAGTGCTGTCCAAAATAGAATGGATATTTAACGATAATACCGTTTGGTTAATTTATTAGACAAGGAAAACAAGTGCTAAATTAATGCCAGGTTAGATGGCTCATAGGTTTCAAAATGAGCCCTGCATCAAAATACCGGTTCAGGTAGTTTTAAAACAGCAATGCTATTACGGTTTGACTTGGTTTTAAACTCGCACTTTGATTAAAGAAAGTTACTTTTGTAGAACTATTTCGCTGGGTAAAGATATCAAACGGTTAGTGCTAAAGCACTCAGCGTAACCTATTCACGAAGATGCATACAACTGCCGTGACTCTATTTTATTAACTAGAGCCTGATTTGCTTGTTCAACCTCCAAATGGGACAGCCATAATGCGCACTGCAGGCGATCCCATAAATTACTAACAACAGCGTGTTTGATGACTGTCTGACCGTTGTGATGGACTTCTACTTAACCATTCAATACTCAGTTTACCCTATTACAATTGCGCAGAATATACACCCCCAGATTTCCAAATATTTCAAAAGCAAAATGATGTAGGTAAAATATGTAAGAAACAGTGTACTATCTTAGTATTTTAGGATACAATTGCAAGTAACTTATTCAAGTGCTGATAGCGGAAATCCCATTCCTTTATAATGTTCTGGACAAAGTTTGTGTTCAGGCCAGCGAGAACACATTGCAGTTCAAAGTATCTATGTGCATAGCTCACAAAATACGTCATTAGGTTGCTCACATCCAGCGGCTAGGACCACATATTTCTCAGAGGGATTCTCAGGAGTGAGACATCGATTACAGATGCAAGCAAAATTTGGTTGATTCAGGCGGAATAAAATTGCATCAAAGAAAACAAATATCTAGCGTGTTTGGGCAGTTTGGCATTTCACTTTTCCTAAAAGTACTTTTTTCTACCAGCTGCTTTGTACGTAATAGGCTATCAATGCGTGCCAAACAAGGCAAATGCACCACGTCAGCGCACTCGATAATATACAAGACAGAGAGAGGACGAACGTCTAATGTTTGTCACGCCTCCGCAACCCACACAGGCTGAAGACACAGAAAAATTACTTTGAACGGTATTGGTATCCGTGGGGAGGTCTCACAAATGTCTCTAATACTCTAAATATCAAAATTACTTATGCTAGCATTTCTCGCAACTCAGTTAACACAAACTTCTGAGGGACTACCAGTTCTAGCTGGCGACACGATGTAGTTGAATATGCTGTAAAAATAATCACTCATTCCTCTTAGTGTAACATTCCAGGAACTCCCTTATATCACATGTAATTATGCTTCAAGTTAGCTCTATTAAAAACGCCTTGACAATACCTGACACATTTTCACTAAACGACATGCCGCAAAGCCATCATGCGACGGCAAGTGTGCAGAGAAAACAGCCGAGAGTTTCAGGATCCTACTTTATTCAAGGCAGTAAAATACATAGTTCTGCTAAGGCAAAACTAGGTGAGTTATGTATATCGCGCATATATTTGCCGAAAAATATTTTAGACTGTTGCTTCTAACCTCCAATCCGAAGAGAATTACCAACCATTTAAATTTTGCCCTCCTAAACCAATTCTCGCATGCATTAAACTTGTGGATGTATATTACAAAGCTGTTTGAACGGCACTACTTTAATTGACTTTATTTCATTTTAAATTTTTGCTACACGAGACAAACAGCACTTCTAATAAATCTGTTCAGTCTTAAACATATGTGAGCTAACCAGAGCCCGAGACAAATCTTTTGAATCGTGCTATTTATCCTTACAATTTCCATGAAAGCAAAATAATATGTAGTTCTACTTGAAAAAGTATTTGAAACCTATGGTAAATGAAAACATAAACAACAATTTGAAAGAAAAATTCCAGTCTTTACAACTTGGGTTGGATGGATAGACTGAAAAATACCTAGTAAACTATTATAGCATGAAGTGTATTGTAGGTCCTCTTAATGGACTTTTAGGGCGATCACAATGAGGCAAGCATAGGATTACCCAATACGGGACATATTTATTATTGCAACATTTTGTTCTCTCGTTTAGTATGGTCCATGTAGCTTGGGTTATATCTAACATTATTTGGCAGCCAAAATATATGTATAACATTACAAACGGTGGGATTACAAAAACGGATTAAACAATACTAATTTTTAGGTTGGCAACAGATATTTCCCAATTAGCTTTTACTGTAAACCTATGGAATGCTTACACTGTATATAAAGAGAACATTATCTTTCGGTCAATTATTCAATGGTGCAGCGAATAATGCTTCTACACACTCAATATTACAGTGGAGTGGCATTATTAGATGCTGCTGTGTATTTGCAACTATAACGCATATCCTAATAATGAATAGGCATATGGGATAGCATTCTCGATATTTTCGTGTCTGCAATGTGTTCTTCTAGGAATTTCTTCAACTCTAACCCGGCTGTGTCTCGATTCCGTACGTTGGGGGACATACTTTATGTCAGGTGTTTTAAGCTTGGATTTGTGTGTTAATGTGATACAGCAGACAAACAGTGGGTTAATTCGCAAAGTTTAATATCCCGTGCGTCATAATTTGGTCAACCTGCATTCGATTATATAAAGTGTCAGAGGTTGTTGCACATATCGTAGGGCACACCACTTAAAGTGAAATAAGCTAATGGCCATAATCTGTACCTGCTCCAGACATTGCAACTCACATTGAGATTATAGAAATTATGAAGTCAAGCCAAAAATTTTCATTTGCTATTTGCTTGTAATAAATAATTGGTTGGCAATCTCTGCGGACCAAAGGATTAAGACAGGTTGGTTCGCCTTAGACAGTTGAAGCAAAAGTTGATCAAATTAATTCCTGTTTTCGTCCCAGTTTACGCTCCAACGTGATATTATAAAATGTCCCTCACGAAAAGTGCAAAATGAATGGCTGCATATCATAGTTAAATTTTGAATTAGTCCACCCATACCAAGGCTATTGATTTCAAAATTAACATCGTCCAGCTGATGGCCGACCTCTTCAAACCACATAGTAATGCTGTCGAATTCACACTAACACGTTACTCAGATATCGGATGCATTGATTGTTTCTACAAATTCAACTCATCTGCAGCCATAATACAAGGCGAACAGAAAAGCTAGGGTAATTCTTCACGTGGATTAGGAAAAATGTGCTCCAGCACCTGGCATTGGTTTAAGTCAATATTTCAGCGATATTAATCTGCGAGATGTGTCGAGCCAGACCCAGACTAATAAAAGTATTCCTGAATTATCGGCGCATTGAGCAGCCCATAAGTAAAATCATCAGCCTGCGCAGAAACATCTCTTTGCTCATCTTAGCATGCACCTAAACATTCAAATTATAGGATGTCGACCGATTTGCTCTGCTTTAGCGCCTTCAATCATTTACTGGTTCTCAAAATCAGATGGGTGATGAAGTAACCATTGTACATGAAAACATGTTGTTTAGAAAAATACGGAAATAAACTCAAAATGCTGTTAAAGTTCATCCTCCGAGATTTTGTAAACGTTTTAGAGAGAAAGCGGCAAAGCAAGTATACTGGTAGTGATCAAAATTGTGTGGTTTAACGCAGTTCGTTATTGTCAACAAAAGAGTAATATGGTTAAGTCATGGAAACCAGGTGATTTGAAATTTGTTGAAAATTTCCATTACGTAAGGCTGGCTGCTGTTTAACGTAACTCGAGGACGCTTTGCTCATACTCCATCATTTATAATAGAAAAGTAAAATTTATGTAGAAGGATTTAGTAAATAGCAGCCTATCCGTTTCGCTATTGGAGTGAGGTAAATGATGTACAACTTCCAGTAGTGAAAAACACGCTCCAACGGAGAAAGTTACGACAGCTGCAGCTCCAAGCAGATTGTGACAACCCTGTAATTATTGGCCGTGATGTGATATAAGATATAACTATTATGAAAATTTAGGAAAATGATAGACCATAACACGCTAGACGATAATGTGCTGTTATAAGCGTCGGAGATTTGTTGTAATTTGAGAATCCACTTGTAAATATCTTTTCCGCTAACTTCCTTTTGAACTTGCAATAGCCGGGTGGAAATTGGGAATCGTGCGCTATTAACTTTGCTGGTGTTTTTTGAACAAAGATGCAAGATGAATGCTGATGTTTGTGTTAAACACCTAATATAACATGTTTACCAAATCAATATAAACATTCAGTTGGATAAATATGAGATAATTGATACGTATAATGAAATGCCAAATATAACTGAGAGCCACAGTACAATAAAAAACTGTATCGATATTTCTTTGGCAGATGGACATACGAAATAACGGTTACTAACTTAGATGTGAAAAGTTTGATCGAATCATTCCATTGAAACCTTGGAAAAGCTTTTAGGTAATCACGAAAACTTAAGCTTTCCGAGTGCAAGCAGATTCAATAACACTGAAAATTTACTTACAATTTTCATGGCAGGATTAAACAATTTTCAAAAATACAAAACTAGCTTTTGTTTTGAAAGTTTAGATGGCCTATCATAATAATTGATTTATGTATCTCGTTTAGAGGAACCAAAGCATTTTTGTAAAATACATATATATTTGGGACAATTCGATTAACATCATTTCATTTAACATTTGTTATAAATATTGACCGAAGCACATAACGTGGCCATCTAAACACCAGCTTCCGACGGTTTCGAGGACGACAACCGTATTTCGAATATATTCATCCAAAATACTTTTGTTGCTCTAGCTTCCTTTTCACCGTTATTAACCGGTAGGTTAGCCGCCTTTCGCTTGCGACATCAGAAATTTTTTTCTGAACGTATACGAGCATGTGAATATTCGGACGCGAGGTTTGTTCCTGACTTATTCCTCCCTGCTACAAAGGATAGTATCCGGTAGGGGACTAGCATTATCAATTATTTATTAAGTATGGTTGTTGCGGTTTTCATCCCTGTAATTCACAAGCTACCCAGCAGAGCCTAGTTCGAAAAAGCACCAGCCTAGTTTCGCCCGATTTGGGCTGGTCAGTTGTATGCATTCCGTCGGTCCTCTAAGTAGGATCGAACACATGATCGCTAGATGCAGACGCCAACTTGCCAGCTGCTATAGACTCAGAGGCTTGGCGGACGTTGGCTTGGCTAAATAATTTGTAAAGTAAATGAGATATAGCACAGCCTATCTACCACTGACACTGATAGTAGTTAGCGTGCGATGTGAGGAATTCGTAAGTATTTGTAACAATCTGCGTTATGTCTGCTTGGTTACTTAGCAAGCAGCAAAATAGAATACAAGATATAGCCATTGCAAAAGAAAGACGACTGCTGGTTATTAACAAGAGTACGTACGTTTGGTCACCAAAACGTTGATCTACTCCTTGAGAAAGTCAACGACTAGTCTAATATGTATTAACTCAAAAGGGAATCAGGATTTTTGCAGCCTGTTGTCGGAGGCCGAGCCGTTTTCCAAAGCTTTTTATATTATTTATAAGGGGCATATTTGCATGTGTAGTAGTCGAATGCGTAAGGTCATGTACGTGGATTTTGAGTGGACTGAGCTTGAGCTTAATAGTGTTTGCAACATGAAAGCATTTGAACGGTATGGAACAGGTAGATATTTATATTCTTCCCAAACTGTTCGGACTTGTTTAACACCAGAGTACTATTACAGATTTGGATTGACATCACGGGTTCTACTTTAAGGGCTTTCAATGAATTTCACAAAACCCTCCCTTGCGTGCAATGGGAGTGCGTGCTCGTTACCATTATAAATATTTTATTATAATTATACTTATAATTATAATGCAAAAGAAAAGGTTAATTGCGTCATTATAAAGTATTAAAATGTAACGTTTGTACATTATACTCATGCTCAGGTGATGATTTAATTTTAATCATCGTTAGTAAACTAATAAATGATGACGGTTAGTGCCACATAGCATCAAACGCAACAAAGTAACTGGACGTGCGATTGTGGTAAAATTTAAATACTCATCAAATTCACATCCCTGGAGTGTAATTTTGGCCATGCTGACAGAGCTGCCTTTTATTTTTCCCACGAGCTTCTTCACCCAACTTGTTAACTGCCAGTTGTAATGTATCTCCTAACAGAGATTAGGAACTGCATCTATAGTCCGTCGTTGTCTGGACAACCAGAAACGTATAAGATATAACTTAACACAACACTGAAAAACGGCAATTTCAGCATCTAAGTTTTAACTTGGTAGGAAAGTTTTAGTGTTGTCTTGGTGTAAATATTTACTTATAAAAGTGGGAAATAACATCTGAATATTATTGTATTTGGGTTATATGTCGAACTCAAATTACGAATATTTTGCTAATAAAACACTTTTTATTTGTAAATTATTCCGCATGTGCCCCTAGTTACTAAAGCTTGAGCTATTATGACTGGTTATGGCATATATGTTTAGATGTTCCTCTTTACGCAAATAATTTTTATTTATGTAATTCAAACGTAATAGTTATAATTATCCATAGGGTTTTATTCACTACCATTCCCTATTTGTTGAAAAACAGCCTGCCAAGTTTGATGAGCACTTCATTTAATTTAAACATGGATTGCAATGCATAGACCAGACTTTATAAATATGCAGCGATTTAAACATGTATGAAAAAGTGAGCTGTTTACCCGATGCTCAGATTTTTGTGCGGCACCCGCTGCTTAATGTGTTGTTGCGCTGAATTCCTTTGCTTAAAATTAGTAGATAACAAATATATATATATATATATTGTATACACATATACAAATATATATAACCTACTATATGCTAAATGTAAATGTGTAACCCAGTTTGATTTAGCTTAGTTCATTCAAGTAATTTGGTTTGACACGTCAACGTAATGGATGGTAATGAAATAGGCTCACTGTTTCTCGTGACTAAACTTAATATATTTTGGCGATCATAGCTAAGCTGCGTTATACAAAAAGCTAAACTTCAAGGATATTACGCGTAGTTCGAGCGGCACTGGAACAATAGGATTATCTCCTGAGTGTTCCTTCTTCGGCGGGTCGTTGAACCAGGGGTTGGCGAACTTTGAAATACTGATTCACCTAAAACAAAGACCGCATCACACCCCGTCCAACCAGTTAATGCCCACGAATCCTGCCCTAGCAGTCCCTGCTGGGTCGGTTACGTGAAGTAAGAAAAAGAAAAAAGTAAACGCAGAAGGCAAAAGAGAAAGTGGTAAGAGCTAAGCAAGTGGAATACCAAGATATTTGAGTTAATAAAAAAGAACTGAAAAGTGAAGGTAAGTCAGCTAGGAAAAAGGAAAGGTTTGCTTTTGTCACCCAAGAGCATCGAGCTGACGCGCAAAACCCGTAACCGTAGGTTCCCTAACCACGTGATCTGGAAGCGAAGTCCAGCGATCTATAACTCGGTGCGATAGACGAGTTTCCGTCCTAATCCTATCAAACCGTGGTTTACACAGTTTCAGTGGGTGACCGCGGAGACTAGGTAACGTAGCGGGACTAATAAGCCCTGACTAGTCCAAGTCAATCTTACCCGTTAAAATACGATAAGTGAGGATCAGGTCCCCTCTTATCCTTCGGTAGTGCATGGAGTACATTTCCAAACTGGGCAAGCGTTCAGGATACGTCTGTCCTCGTAGACCCTGCACTAACCAAGTGCCCACTCGTAAAACCATCTCCAAGTCAATTTTGTCTCGGTTAAGACATGGTAGACAAGCCTGAATACAATATTCCAGGTGGGGTCGGACGAATGCCGAAAATAGCTTCACAAAAAACTTGGCCGTTAAGATTGCGAAAGAGCGGCGGATAAACCACATCATACGAAACCCTCGACAAGCAGCCTTCTTCCAGTAGTCTCCAGAATGAAGTGCTGATGCGCGCACGACTCCTAACTCAACCTGCTGAGTGACAACATGGAGTTCACCACCGCCGACAACATATCGGGTGGGAGGATTTGCAGCTCCGATTCGGATAACAGAGCATTTGGCCCTATTTATGGGCATCAACCATAAGGTAGACCATTTCCAGAGCCCATCCAAGGCACGCTGAATTGTCTCAGGACCCACCGGGATATCCACAATATTCCAGAGCTTAAGGTCGTCTGCAAACATTAATGATGACACCCCTAGCTCTCCTGGCAAGTCATTTATATAGATCTCGAACAAAAATGGCCCCAATACCGAGCCCTGCGGGACGCCACTAAGCAGAGCTTGTCTGAGCGAAAGGCTGCGCCCCACCCGTACGCACTATTTCCTCCCCTCAAGGAAGGCAGACACCCATTGAAGGGCGCGATCAGATAACACGTAAGATCTCAACTTTAGTGAGAGCCAAAGATATGGAACAGTGTCAAAAGCTTTCGAAAGATCTAGAATAGCACGTCTACAGCGTGGCCACTGTCTACCGCTTCGGCCCAGCTTTCACGAGCTACAAGTAAATTAGTCTGACATGAAAATCCTTAGCGGAATCCATGTTGTGCAACACTGAGAAGGTGGAAACGATTTAGGTGGTTCACCATTGAATTCCTTATCAACTTTTCGAACAACTTTACTACTATGCTTGTCAAACTGACAGGACGGTAGTTCGCGGGTAGAGCGCTTTTACCGCCCTTAAAAATCGGACAGATGATTGCCTCCTTTCATTTCGAAGGTAGGCTGCAGCTGTCCAGCGATATTAAAAATACGCACGTTAGCGGACCACTCAGCTCAGTGGCCAGTTCATGCAACAGCTTCGGATAAATTGAATCAGGACCGGAAGCTTTAGAGGAATTAATGTCTTGCAGTAGCTCGAAGACCTGAGTCTCCGTTATGCTAAAGTCAGTCAAGCAAGAATCCTCTGGAACTCTTGAAACCAATTCAACCTGTGATAAAGAGGTCTCCCGAGCAAAGACCCCAGTCTACTGATCACTCAGTATACAAGCTTTTTCCTAGTCAGTTTGCGCACGGGTCCCGTCTGCTCGCAATAAAGCTGGTATAGACAGTTTTGCCCCGCTGCTTCTTTTAACGTAAGCATCGTTTGAGCATCAAACATAATACATGAACTTTGCTCAAGTATGAAGAGCATCTGTAGTGGATAAATGGCGATAGCCCTCATAAGTACAAAATGTCCGCAAGTTGTTCCTAAAACATTTTGATTAGCAAATATTTACAACAATTATTTGAGTTAAAACCATGGTATTTTTTCAGCGATATTATTATTTCAAACGAAGTGATTATATCTACAATATACATTTAAAGGTTTTAACATTAAGAAAACGTAGTATAATGTGTAAACAATGTTAATAACTTTATAATTTCCAGGCAGCGCTGAAATACAGCAAAGCAAGTTTAATATATTCGATGTAGATCAGAGATACCCGCAAGAGACAAAAAGAAGTATCATGCACAACATTAGATTTTTACATACCAAACATTGACTTGAATGTTAATTTTACCTACCGATTCCGTCTATCTACTTCTTGTGCACGTTAACAAATGATGCACAAATTGAATCATATATATCTCGAGTATCCTGTTGTTGACCAAATTATACCCACAAGTTCCTTCAAGTTTGCCCTCCTGATCAGACTTGACTTTTCCTGGTAAGAGAACTGCACATCTGCATGGATCCTCACTGCCAGGTTGCGGAGAGAGCAGTTAAGCACATGGTATTTTTGCGTTATTTTGTCCTCCAAGTGAAATAGACTATATCAAGTAAGACAATTTTAAAAGCTTCTCATCAGTACGTTATTTGAAATGTGTTAATATAGGGGCAAGGATAGCGTGAGGTGAAAGGGGATTCCACGCAATTCACACCCGGAGGGAGAAAAGGTTTTGTCTGCAAACAAGCCAGCTGTATTACGTTGACAGTGTGTGCTGATGTCCACCCATTTTGGTATTTTGGCTCAACTGCAAAGGAGTGCCGCATGGGTGAGTTGTTTTCGCCAGTATTAAGTAAACCACAATTAGGTATCGTCTCTGACGTCGATATTCAAAACTGTAAAATCGCAGGGACTGCGGTCTGCGTTGGTTAGGTAGGGGGAACAATTATCTAATGCGATGGGTCGCTATACGTTGTGGAGCTTTATGTTTATGGACATCGCGGTTGCTCCAATGGTGCCAGGAGGGATCGCATATTGCACTTAAGGCCTCGTAGGTGTTCAGCATTTGCGGAAAGATTGATGACTCAAATTTCACGAAAGTAATCCGTAAGAGCCCAAGTTCTTGACTGGCTCTTTGTGATGCATTTTCAACCTATGTCGAGCAACCAAGAAAGTTCAGCATGATCAAAAACATGTGATTTTTATTGGAACAAGCTTGTAGCTGCTGGTCCCCAAGTCGATATTCATGGATAAGCTGATGAGGTATGCTTACGACTTTGCACTTGGTCACGTTTAACTGTAGCCTGTTGTCGGATGACTACACAAAAACCCTGTCCATATCGATCAGCAATGCAACGTGATCATCCTTTGTCCTGACATCGTGCTGCATTTCGCTATCATCTGCAAATAGTAAGAAATTCGACTGCAGTACACTCTCAAGTACGTTAAGGTATGTGAGGACTAACTTTCGCCCTTGTGCCGCTCCACTAGTGCCGCTCCGCTAGTGCCGCCACACTGGACGTCAATTTGGTCGGAAATTTAGTTGCGGGCTCTCACATTGAGCTGATGTAGAGCGAAGAATTGTCAATCCAACTGAGTATAGGGTCACTGGTTCCATATATTTAATGCTTGTGAAGGAGAATGCTGTGAACCAAACAACTTAACGCTTTCGAGAATTCTAGGTAGAAAACGTCAACTCCAGCTGATATCGACTGACTCTGTCTAGCTATAGGTTATTATTTTCCTGTATAAACATTTACTTAAAATGGATGAAAGTAACCTTGATTTAATTGGTGAACTCCACATTGTACATCTCACAATTTCCGCCATTATCTTAAACATGGTTAACGACGTCATTGATTATGGCAACAATGACCGTATTCAACAACCTATGCTTGCCTTAGTCCGTGTTATTTAATGTGTTTAAAATGAGCAAACAAACGCATTTATCCAGGTTTTCAGCCTTCATATATTTCGTTTTCAGAAAGAATAAAAAGGTTTTAGTAATTGTTACTAGCTATGCGCCATAACTCTGGAACCTCAGGGAAAGGAAATTTAACCACCAATCATGTAATAACAATATGCATGGTCGATCTAATGGACTTGCAGTATGTTTACATAATATATCTCAAAGTGAAATGTATTTGATTACTAGCTAGTTTTAATTTTTGATGCATGTTTCAAACCCATGGTTAACAATTACGGTCGGCATTAGTTAACAAATTAAGCACCGACGTCGTGTTTTTCCCCGCGTATCATTGTGCGACACATGCCAATCAATTTTTTTGTATAGCCTCAAGCCAAACCACATATATACTGCTTAGGCAACTTCAAGCGAGGAATCAAGGTGTCTCGTAATACTGCCACAGACGTCGCGCGGAAATCAATGGGGTTGCTGTCAAGTCTGTAAAGATGGCTGCAACAAGCACAAAGTATGTTAGCTTCCTACCGGATTGTGGAAGAAAGCATGATGCCTGTTCCGCTGGTGAATGTCAACCATGAAAATAGAATACTCCGAGGGGATTTTACTCACGAAACAAATGTAGTTACATGACAATTTCACAGCAAGCATGATTATTATTTAACTATCATTAGTTCAAATACTGCTTGTACAATTTATGTCGCTTATGACTTGCTTCGAATAATAAATAAATGTGCAAATTTTAGATTGGTACTCTCTGAGAAACTAAGGCAACAAAAAATGACGCAGGGCTTGTTATCAACCTGCATAGACGATACGTTAAAATACGTGCATTTTGCAGGAAAGCTCTCTAAAACTGTGATAAAATAATGCCATATTACAATTAGACATACTGCAGTGCGCAGCTGTGGACCCTAAATTAATTTGTTTTGTTTATTTTTTCATGTGTACTTAATATGTAGGCATACGCTGTACAATGAAAAGCGTAATATAGTATTGTAGGACTAGTTAATACTAGTCCGAGACGGTGCGCGAAATTAAGCACGGATATAAGAAGGCAATTGGAGTCGGACACAGCGGACTGTATTCGATGGGACTACAACAAGAAACGGACGGATGAAGCGAGGCAAGAGCGTACACGTGAGCGCGGGAACTTACAAGGCAGTTGTGTGTCGAGCCGGTTGTAAGATTAAAACAAGAAGGAGTAATGTACAATCGGTCAACAAGTAAATTGTACACGAAAGATAAGAGTTATCTTTTTTGGCGCTACAGAGCTCCCCCCCCTAGAAGGCTGAACATAGAAAGCCTTCGAAATCGAAAAGGAATGTTAAAACGAGGTTCGTAAGGCGAAATCGTGCCGAGTAAAAATGGGCGTGCGTTCGTGTAAATGGGGGTTCGTCGGAAGTCGGAGTCCGCTGTGCCGTTTATGATTCGTTATTTTTTGAATGCAGGGCAGGGTGCATTTCGGCGAGCCGTTGGAGCGGGCTTG